>CAWUFW010003164.1:0-1200000 GCA_963921515.1 Calotriton arnoldi | reverse complement strand
ATTGCTGCCCTCCTGTTTTCAGTAGATTGCCATGTGTCTTGTCTTATCCATTTCTCCCCCTTCATTGTCTTGGTCCCTAGGCATGTTACACTGCTCTTCACATATATTGAAGAGACATGTTTCTGTTTATTTTTCACTGCATCTGCAGCTGGTTCAGAGTGGTCTTCTGTGTCTGCCAGGATTTGGAGCATGTTTTTGACTTGTAAATCAAATTCCTTCTCCGTCTTCCTACATCAAAGTATGTTGTTCTGATGATTTGCTTTCTGTTTTTCTAAGCTTCAGCCTCACATGAGCAATCACTAGATGGTGATCAGCGCAGACATCCACTTCCCTTCTCACTCTGACATCTTGCAGTGAGTATCTCCAGGTGCTGGTGGTCAATCTGTTTTCTATTTCTGCATTAGGTGAGCACCAAGTTAGTTTGTGGCTATCATAGAAGAGAGTCCCTCTTATGACCAGATCACTTGTTGCCCAAAATTTCAACAGTCTTTGTCATTCATTTCCTTTACCATGGCTCTGTCATAGTTCATATTGTCATTTCCCACTTTAGCATTCAAGCATTCCATCGCAATCTTTGAGTCATTGGTTCAGCCTGGCATCAAGCTCAGCTTGCATCTGTTGGTAAAATTTGCCCATGACTGTTTTCTCTGTGTCATTTGTTGGAGCAAAGCACTCGATAATGGTGGTGTTGGTGTGTCTGCCCTTCAACCTGGCTGTCATAAGTCTGCTATTGACAGGCTTCCACCCAATTAGGCATTTTTCTTTCCCCTTGCTCAGGATGATGGCTACTCCTTTGTTATTATGGTCATGGTCCCTTCCCGAGTTCAGTACTGTGTCTTCTGTGGTGGTTATTATTCTGCCAGATCCGGTTCACCCACTTTGGCTGACACCCACAATGTGTAGGTTGTGATGCCCTACCTCAGATGTAACTTGAGCCAGCTTTCCTTTGTTGAACATATTCTGTACATTCAAGAATCCGACTCTGGTCTTACACTTGGCACTTAGAACTTCGGTCATCCTGTCAGTAGTTTCTTTTCTGCTTTGGTTGCTGTCACTCATGTATATCTCATGCAGAGACTCTGGAAGTCCCTTGTGCCCAGAAGATTTAGTGGTTCTTGCTGCTGTTTAAGTAACAAATGTTTTTTATGGGACTAGGTTGTAAGCCTTGTACCCAACCCCCATCATGGAGAACAAGAGGATCGTGCTTTGTCTGGCCTCTATCCTTCGACCTGTCTGGCTTGGGCAACCCTGCCAGGATAATAAGCTCCCCCCAGCATAGCTATCCTGGTCAGTAAGACATGCAAGCCCCAAACAAGAGTGTAAAAGTGTTCGAGCTTGCCCGTGGAAACATAAAATTCTCATTTGGTAGAGAGTGTCTAGGAGTCACCCCTAACCACTGCACTGCTTATTTGATTCTACAAAAGTGGCACCTCTTCCCCAGCTCATGAGAACACTTTCTGGACATATGGAAAAGCAAAGTGGGACTGGACCTCCAGTCTGTGATGTGTGTGGAGATCTACAGGGCTGGACCTGCTCTCACTTTTACCTAGAACTGAGAAGTGAACCGTAAGGGCCAGTTCACTAACCTCCTGAATGGCTACAGGAACATTAAAGTCTACAAGAGGCCCTTTTTGATTAGCTGATCAGTAGCAACAGGATCTGGACTGGACCCTGCTGGTGGTCTCCGCTCTAATGTGACCTGGGTCCTAAGTGCTGCTTCTGAGGTCCTAGGATCCTTGTAGGCGACCAAGAGGAACTGCTTCAAAAAACCTGATAGTTGGGACTTAAAAACTTTTTGGACTTCCAGGACCTCCAGAGCTTTAGTGGAACCTTGCGGCAAAGGTGTCCAATTTCAAGAGGACTTCGTCGGACACAGCTTCCAGGCTTTCCCTGCCTGAGGACTTTGAGCTTCAAAAAAAGCATAAGTCTGAAGGAAGACATATTGACCAGTAAAAGAAGCAACATTTATCTGACCATCAAGAGTACTTCAGTGGGTGTGAAATGTCCAACTTGGAGCTAAAACCAGTGGCTTTACCTGGATCTCTTCCAACTTATATTCGACTTCAAGAGGACTTCAAGAGGTAGCCTGCATCCTTGCCCCACTGGAGGATTTTGATTTCCATTTCAGAGACTAAGTCAGAAGCTAACATCTTTGATTGGGACGACTCACTTGGTGTATTTGACTTTCGTTCCATTGTGGTCAACCTGAAATCTCACCTAGCTTCTGGTCACTTGCGATCAGTGACTTCTGCTTGGTGCTTCTCTTATTCATGTTTACCCTAAAACTTTGAAAACTCAAATCTCATGGCCCCTCTATTGTTTTTAAAAAAATCATTTTTGTGTTCTTTTTCTTTCTGATAAATTTTTAAAATAAATGTTGTAATTGGTTCTATTAGTCATGTGGCCTGCACAAGCAATAGGTCCACAATTCTCCTTACTGATAACAAAGCACCCCATTGCAGCGCTTGACACTCTCAGGGTAGTGAGGCAGAACAGTCCAAGGCCTACTCAGGGGAGGTGGTGCGGGCTAGTAATTACAGTTCGCTAGCATGCAATATTATCTCTCAATGATTGATTGTCCAGTCAGTGCCTTTTCTTTAGAAAGAGGAAAATCACATTTATTACAACACACACTACTAAATACTGTGCAGTGGTTTACAATTATGTACATTGGCAGGTGAAAAATACCCTAGATTACATTGCCTAATCACCCTTAACTCTGTAAAGGGGGATCATACAAGCATATAAGGTCAGTCTACGAGCTTGGTCAAAGGTTCAAGATTAACAAAACCCACATAAAGACATCACTTTGTAGGTAAATGCAACCATCAATAATAATCATCAGTTGTAAATGCACTTATGAGTGTCAATACAGCATATGCATTGTGATCAATAAACACAGACAGCATTATTATGTCAATAAAGCATTTTAAAATGAGAAAAACTTGTCTTTGTGCCTTTGTATACTTTTAAACCATGAAAATGCAATCATAAGAACAGCCCCTAAGGGGGCATCACATTTTGATTACATAGCACTGCAACCATAGACAACCACTGACAGCGCTTTAGTACATGTATCACCTTTATACACCTTCAGGCCACAATAACCGCAACCATAAAGTAAACCCCTAGAGGGCGCAGCACTCCCTGCTGTAGAGCAAATGCTCCAGCCTTGGGAGTGCTTTGAAAACATTAAGCACAATTCCGGAGGTGTCCTGGTGTCCTGGTTTCCTGACCACTGCAAACAAAGGGTCAGTAACTTTAAAAATTCTTAAGGGGTGAGTTGCAGTGCTCCTGCAGCCCCCGTCCCATGCTTCCTGCAGTTTGCTGGTGGTGCCCCTGCCAACCTGGGGCCACCACGAGTAGGAATAAATGTCTAAATTGAAGAGCCCCGAAGGGCACTATGGGGCGCCCCTCTAGGAGCAGGGAATAATTAATAAGAGGCTCTTTCACTGTACCAAGGAGAGCTGCTACTTTGTTTTTGGCACACAGCCTCGCATAGCTCCTCTGCTTGGTTGTTGCTTTTTTTGGAGAGTGGTGCCACCTGGTCACCCACATGTATTCTTCTGTGCTGCCATAGGAGCTGGCAGTTCTTGGTCTCTGCCCACCCCATTGTTATGCTGTTATGACTCTGCACACTACATTGACAGCCGCTCATTGAATTAAGGTTCCAAATGTGCTCCCTATGCGAAACTGTACCCTGCAACCCCATCCCCATCCCGTTACGAGGCCATTGAGGATTTACAGTATGTTTTAGATTAGGTGACACTCTAGTCAGACTGACTAACGCATAGTATATGTGGAATAACATCACGTTTAATGATACATTTTACCATAATAACTGATTGTCTTATAGACGCGAAATGTCACATATCTCCCAGAGGTTGCTTAACATCTATGAGTCACGACCGATTGCCCCGCATTTTTTCCATTCACATGACACCAGGCAGCGTTACTATGTCCGGGACTCACGCTGCTTGACTTGCACTAATTTAGCTGCTGCACATAACGTGCACGTCTTCATTGACGTTATAAAACAACGCGCCCAACCGCGAGTTCACTCCTGTTGTAGTTACGGAGCCGGGCGTTTAATGAGAAGGTGAGAACTTGTTTTCTTCCGCCCCCAGGTTTTCTTTATTAATTACATACACCTGAAGTTCCTGCCATATGCTTGCGAAATATTTAGCTACAGTTTTGACATGATGATAAGTAGGCACCGATCGGCCCTGAAACACCTCTCCCATTGTTTTGACTATTAGCATAGTCTTCCCCGCAAGCGCGAACATCCATACCAGGACTTACTCGACTTAGAATGTTCTTGATTACTGTTCAGGCGGGTTGACCATTAAACTCAGAGTCACCCTCTGTCTTTGTATCTATTTCGATTGTGAACTCGGCGGCTGCCGAAGTTTCCCAGTATTTCCTTTTTTGGCACGGGTCGACTACTAATTTCACAGTCACCCGTTGTTTATTTATTTACCTAGGCTTTTTGTGTGTAGACCGATAACACACAGTGAGAACAAGCCTTCTACCTCAAGTGCGTCCGCACCGCATATATGTGGATGTTTTACCAGAAAGCCTTTACGGCCATTTAAGCGTGATGCTCCCTATCTATGGTACTTTCCATGGAAGTTTGGCCATTTAGGGGCGATCTATTGCTTTTTTATATACCCAGCTAATACCCTAGACTTCCCTTTTTAACCAGTTAGTTTCTACGTTTCTTTAGATTAATCTAGAAATTGACAGTGATCGATTGACCTGCAATTCCCCTTTGAACGTACGTGCACTGAAGGCCGTACATCCATTTTGTTTATAAGTAAGTGACAACTCAGTTCGTGGGTGTTTTTCTTCACAACACTTTAATCATTACTGTGTAAGACTACATAGGTGTCTTCTCTGTCTTTAGGAGCTCAGCTGAGCCCCACCCAACACTACTAATCAGCCCTTAAGGAACACGTCGGATGTCAAATTAGGTAACTCTCTTACCCCACTTCATACGCATTCATTATTCCTGTGACCCTAAGTTTACCCTAACGCCAGTTATCTATTAACTTTTAGGTGCTCCCTACCCCACTAGTCTTGATGAAGACCCCACCCTAAGGTTGAACTTACCTAGCATACCCTCAAGGGGTCGAAACGTCGACTTCAATCTGAACGCAAGCGAGGACAACTGTAATCAATGTGACAGTGTTCATATAGTGCTATGCGTTTTCTGTGGAACAATTGACCTTTCAATAAGGCCGGATCAGCACCACCATATGATGATGATGTATATATATGTCACACCACCCTGTCCTTGTACACTACCCCCACATTTTCACTTTAATCACTACCACATTCCATTCCCTATTCCCCTCAACCTGAGCACCAAATTTTGCTAATGTTTTTGGTTTCAATTGAGATGATAGGGTAACTGCGTTGCCACGTTTATGAATCATTACTTTAATACAAATAAACTGCATAAATTTGCAAATGTGATATCTAAAATTAGGTATTGTGAATGCGTTTATTTGTTTGATTTTTGTTCTAAGCAGTCAGTGCTACTTGACCATTTCTTTACTGTACCGTATCCCATCAGTGAGTCAGGGATGGGGTCCCAGCCCTCTCCTTAACGAATACATTCCAGGGATGGGGTTGCCGGGTCAAGGGAGATTCTCGAGAAAAGTTACAAAATAAATTAATTAATAAAATAAGAGTCTGAGGAGCGGTCTCATGCATGTCCCCTCCTTGGGAAAAAATTGTAAGTATGGGTTCCTAGGAAGATGGTGCCCCCAGGGGCAAGAATGAACATGAGGAGGGGGCCCCATGCCCACCAACTCCCTGGCTGTAAATAATGAAACGTTCCTTGCACCGACCCACAGGCCCTGGCCCACCCAGGGGTAATTGGTGAACTCAGTGGTGGAGTAACACACGCTTGCTTTGCAAAAAGAGGTAAACGGTTGCCATTCTTTAAAATGCTATCACTCAGGTCCTATTGGATTGATTTTGATGATCCTGAGCTCATTTTACTCCTGGTGAGGAGCTCTAGCCACCAGGGGCAGTTGCAGCAGATCTCCTCACTGCCAAAGCAGTGTAGTCCTCACCAGCTGGTTCTCCTGGCTTCCTGTGCCAGTCTTCCTCCTGGTCTTTGTCTCTGGCAGCAAAAGTCTAGGGCTTTCCCCCAACTGGTCCTCAGGTGGCCCTTGGGGAGAGCCACTGGTCTTGGGGTCATCTGGGCAGAGTCCATAGTCCTTCCAGTTCTCCATGGTGGCCCCAGGGTCCAGCAGCAAAGTGCAGAGAAATTGCAAAATTAAGAAAGAGGGTCCTCCTTGTGCAGGAGTTTTGAAAGGGGAGCGGAAGGTTCCAGAAGCCAGGCACCCCTGGCAAATCCTAGGGTGCCTTGTCCCTACTCCATCCCTGTCCCAACCTTGCTGCACAGCATGCTGGGACAGTTCAAAATAGCGTCTTCCAGGAGTCACTAGTCACATCTCCTCTGGGGGCTTCAGCTCTGCCCCTCACTGACATCACTGCCAGGACCTTTCTAACCAAGATTTCAAAGGGGAGTCCCTTCCTGTGTTGGCTCCAAAGGTCTGGGCTCCCTCCATTGTTCAGTGGTATTGGGCAGCCCCATCCCTGGCACAGTGTGACAGCTGATTGATTGATGCAGATCCTCCTGCCCCACCCTTGTCCTACTCAGGAGCTGAGTGAAGCGCTGTTAATTGTTCCATTTGTGTGCGGAGATCTTTGTTCTTATACCTGGAAAGAAATGTAATTAACCTGGCACAGCAGAGTGACAAAATGCCTGGATTCTGATTCTGAGCTGACCCATAAATTGTACAGATATCTTTTTTGAACTTGCAGAATTTATTTTCACTTACAGGTTACACACCATTTCGATATGTCACTGGTCTCTGTAGGCCAAGGGAAGCAAAATTGCACTCTAAGGCAGTTTTCTCCCTATTTGTGCAATAAAGTCACTATAGACAAAACAGTAAATCACACTGACTTCCGCTATCAGTGTTCACTAATATTATAAGGCCTACCCCAGGTCAATATCCAATTCTGCAGGGTCCCCTCTGCACCAGGCTACTTGTGCACAGTTTCAGGGCCGTGCACGATAGTAGTCTCACAGATGCAGCCCTCACACTTGTGCACAGGTGTTGATGTGTAACCAGCCAAGCAACCCCTACCCTTGCTGTATTGCAGTGGCCTTATCTTCTTAAAAGGTGGACAATGACGTAAACACATGCAGTCCATTTGTCATGTGATTACCGTTGGTGAGACACATGTAATGACACACCCACAGTAAAAAACCCCAAACTGGGTGATCCAAAAAATTAAAAAATCCATGCGTATTGAATGGGTAGAACCCATTTGCAACAGTTGTGGATATTTATTTTGTTGTCTATTTACATTTTAACTGTTTTGGTACTGCTAAAAATATTGCACACTTTTCCTTAAGCTAAGCCTGTCTCCTCTATGCAATAACTACCAGGGTTGAGCCCAGGTTTATTTACTCAACTTGTGTGTTTGACTTGATAAGATGTTGGACTCACATCAGACCCAACAAATAACCCATTTTCATAGAGGGAGCCAACAAGGAATGTAAAAAAATTAAAAGCATTGCTAGACCCACATCCTATGTAATCCCCGAATGGTTAGCAAAGGAATAAACTTCAAATAATCAGGTTTGGCCTCATTTAGTATGACTATACCTAGGCACTATACAACACTTCAGACTATAACTGAAATTATAAAAGTTAATTATTACAAATATTCAAATAGATATGCAATTGTGACACATATGATTTCCACAAAATCCCTCCTAAAATGTAAAACACACATCCTTTCATTCATATGTTTTAAATCATTTTTATAAATCGGAGTGCAAATCAGGGTCCAGCAACAGTAACCTAGAAGTGACAATTCCAACAGGAAGTGAAAGTAGCGCAAATGTGATAAAGCACAGTGTACCTCATCCAACACAATATGCCAAACAAGATGGTTGCCTACTTGCCCATTGCACCACTATACCCATACCAGTTTCCATTCTGTTCAACCTCTTTCTCTTCACCAAATGAATGATGTTTAACCCAGCATACCTGCTGAGCATGTAGCACTCCACCATGCAGCAACTGGTTCCCACAGATTCCAGTGCCCAAACCCTCAACAAATCCTTCTCTCAGAAGGTAAGTGAGCATGTGCAGCCTAGTGAAACTCTGTGACAGATATGAATCTGTATTGAGGCTGAATTCTTCTGGCATTTTAATAGACCCAGAGAAAGTATTGTATTTGAGTCAACAAGACATGTTTGTTGCAACAAAACAACTGAATCTAAATCTGATCAAAATATGTCATGTTATTCTAGTTAAAGGATCTAGGACTAAGTTGGATTTATTTTACAATATTTTTGGTGGACATCTGTTCAAAGGTGGCAAATGTCATCTGCATTAATTATCACATACTCATTTCTAATTCTCATCAGATCAATTTTGTGACAATTCATTTAAATTTGCCTTTTACTTGGAAGACTCATTCTGTCATTTGTTCATCCTAGGTGAAGTCATATGTTGCTGACCTTTATCATCGGCTTGCATTTGAACCTCAGCCAGTTATTGTACATGGGCAGCCAGAATATATGAGTTCCAAAAAATATGTGATTCTAGGAAGTTTCAAGATCAGCTTCAATGTCTGATCCACTGAAAACATTATCTTTCTTATTAGTGCTCCTAAAAGATGCTTGTTCAGATTAGCTACCATTGTTGTCCGTTGTTTCTTTCAATGACGCCCCAGGAAGTTATCACACTTTTACATGTGTGCTGAGAGCTTACCAGAGATTGCTAGCAGTCACAAGATGAAGGTAAACTTCTTGCTCAGTCAGGCAGCATTTATTGACACTGTGCTCAGTGCAAGGTTAAGTATTCTCCCTTCTGAGACCGCTCTAGCATTTCCAAAAGTGCTGCCACCTGGAGTAGTGTTCTTCATGTATCAAACCAACACAGTTAGATTTAGGACAGGAGTGTGGCCAAGCCTTATAAATTGCCCTTTCCAAGATGGTAATCTGTCTGTAGAATTCTATCTGAGATTCTTAATCCAAGATGGAGTAGTATTTTCCTGTGATGTTATTTCCTGTTTGAATCAAATACAAGGAGCCATATCCAAATGATGGATGCTTTGCAACACATTTGTTCCCTTATTTTTCATTGCATTTACAACCCCTTGCTGTTATTTCTATCCCTGAATTTTGCTTCTTGCAGTTGAGATTTCTGCTGCATTTTCATCTGGATGTCCTTGCTTGTCTCTTTCCTCTTTCTTAATGTCAGAGTCCGAGGGAGTTTGGTGACTCCTATTAATTTCTGTATTAACTTCATCTTCAGTCAAGAGCTACAAGATTGCTGAGTAGGTAGCACAGATTTATATTACTGCGCTTCAGACTGAATATGATCCCGTTATTCCTGGGATACCCACAAAATAAATATAGATTAGCAGATCTCGCCCCCTTCCCTTGTAATAACCATGCCGCGCAGTCAGATCTGCATATCTTATTATTTTGCAAAAATTACTCCAAGGAAAGGAAAATATTTATACTCCCAATTCTGAGGCACCATAAATTTAGGCAATGTCGGGTCGCCATGTATTTTCTAAAAGCTTTACTGGACCCATTTGTATGTTTCTGTGTTGCTTCATTTTTATGGGCCTGTTTCAGGAAGAGGAAAAAGGCGGGCCCATATTTTAGTAGTATTGTGTAATTTTAATCATGAATTGTTCTTCCTTTTTAAATGATTTTAAAGGTCCTATTTGGATCACAGCAAACTTGTTTAATACTCATCTTAACCAATGTATATATGTATACTTATTGACTTGGAAATTTTTATATGTATCTTTGTGCTTTTATGGTCTGTTCATAAAGATCGAATAAAGCTGTGTGACTGATTGAGTAGGTTCATTTATCCTTTCTGTTTTTTCCTCCTAACTAGTACTCTCATAAAGAAGCACTTGACAAATTTCATGTATATTATTAAGTGCAGTGTTGCTCTATGGCTACTGGGAGGAGACACCTTTTCCTCTGGCACTCAAGAAGGAAGCACCACAGGCCTTCACAACAGCCAGTCTTTGACACACTCTGATGAGAATGACTTCTTAGGTTTGAGTCTGCTATGAATCATTCCCAGGACCTAACACAAGAGTTGCAACAATCATGCTTTGAGAATGTGGCATTAAAACAGACATTGATATTACAGTCTACAGATATCCCAGCAGTACCTTCTGGAGTTCCAGTGAAGTTGAGAGAATTTTTGGATTCTCTTGTGCAATTTGCTTTTCACACTGCAAAGTTTAACAAAGATTGAGTAAAATTGTTGATTGGTTGCCGCACTGGAGCTGCAATGGTCTGGGCAACTGCTTAAGTAATAACATTCAGGTGCTTCTTTAGTGACATGTTATGCTTTCTGATTATCATTTAAGAAGATATTTGAATATCCTGACTTGGATTATTCGGCTGATGAAGAAGTGTGCTATATTCAGCAAGGTGGAATGGATGTATTACTTTATACAACTCATTTTTGTCAATTGGCTGCTCAAACGACTTGGTCTGAAGGAACTCAGATGACACTTTCATGGCATGGTTTGAAAGAAGAAATTAAGGAGGAGATGTCCATTCACAGTGCCCTATTTCCTTTTCTAAAGATATTCATTTAGTAATATTGATGGACTACAGATTAGAAGCCAGGCTAAAGGAAAATCAGACATCCTGAGGAAGTTATGCTAATTATGCCACAGTTTTCTCATCTGGTCTGTCAAATGTTTCAATGGACCCATTGTACCAAGAAAAACATATGCAATAGAGACAGGTAGTGGGCCCTATAAAAGAAGATGGAAAGGAACACTGCTGAAAGGCTGGGTTATGTTTCTTTCATACTCAACATATTATTCAGGCTTGTGCTAAATTGCTTCAGAAGGAAGACCTCAACTATCTCTTAAGAAATGGGTAAAACAGGAGTGCATTGGTTTCCTTTATTTGGTCTTCTATGAATTATTCTGATAATCATTTGTTCTTTAACAGATTTTTATAAGAACAGAAGAAGGAATATTGTTAAAACCCCTGCATTGATGTATAGTGGTTCCTATGGAATGTTCATAGAGCAGACTTAGGTTAACTTTTGGTTGAATGCAAGAGGCCTCGTTCCCACTACAAATCTCATTTGGAGATCATACTCAAGTGTTATCTTTTAAAACTATCGCATCTCCCAATTGTGCTGTATTTTTTGGAAATCCTTGGTTAAAGAGACATTTTCTTTAAAGCAGTTGTCTACTCGAACAGTACTTTTTAATCACACATTTGAAATTGGTATGGTTAGAAAATTGTTAGTTATCTAGTGACAAAATAATGGACTCCATATCCAATTTATTAGTGGCTAATCATTCTTTTGTACTACTGAAGTACAATGATTTTTCTCTACTTTTGCTAAACTTAAAGACTGTACACTTTCCCCTCATTGGGATTAAAATTGAACCATACAAATTTAACTTTCCATTATTGTTCATTTTCAATGTATTTATTGCTTAACAGAGAAAGAGAATTAGATCCTGAAGGATTATATACAAGAGAATTTGCTGAATATTTTAATTATACCATCTTCATCACCTGTTAGGACACCTTTGTTTTTTGTACCAAAGAAATATCAAGCAATTTGACCATGTATTGATTATAGAGATTTAAATCTGGTTACGATCAAGGAGAGATCCTCCTATAAAAGACATCTTGGAGTCAGTTCATGGAACACATGTCTTTTCCTAACTTGATTTATGAGGTGCTTATCATCTGGTGCACATTATTGAAGGCAACAAGTGGAATACAGCTTTCTGTACTTGATTTGTGCATTTTGAAAATTGTGTAAGACCATTTTGTTTGTGAAATCCTCCCTCCATTTCTCAGTAATTTCTGATGTCCTAAATCAGTTTATATTGTTCTATTTAGATGATATCCTAGTGTTTTCAAAGACTCTGGTAGAACATCAAGAAATGTGAGCTTGGTGTTATCAAGATTTCATCTACATCATTTACCTTTGAAACCTGTGGTGTTTGACATTGAGAACGAAGCCTTTGGGTTTATATTGTATGTTTCTGGCCTTTGCGTAGTTCCAAAAAAGGTTTGAGCTTTTTTGGAGTGGGCTTGACCTACCAATGTTAAAGAGACTCAAAGTTTGTGATGGGTGGTGGAAGGCATCTTATCACGTGGTTCACATGTGCGATGGCCTCTGTACAGCAGGACTTGATGCATTCCATTAGACAGCACTGGGAACGGGACATTGGCTGCAAAATAACACAGAAAGAGTGGGAGTGGGTGCTTATAGATCCATGCAGGTTTTTTCGCAATGCAAAATTCCAATATATTCAACACAACATTTTACACAGAGCACACCTTACACCAGCGCGATTACAGAAGGCATATAGTAGTGAGGTAACATGCCCTAGATGTGAAGCTGGTGCTGCAGATTTGGCGCATATGTTCTGGGACTTTCTGGAGGCACAGTTACTGTGGGGGAGATCACAGACACCTTGCTGGCAGTCACAGGAAGGGGGGATCTACACACTATGGAAGCGGGCCTATTGGGGCTGTATAGGCGCAGGAGAAGGGGAGGTGTCACTAATCGGTTTATAGACTTGGTCCTGATTATAACTAAGAGAGCTATAGTGATGAAATGGAAGGATGCTTGCCCTCCAGGTATACCCTACTGGTATGCGGCAATGCTGAAGTGGAGCAGGGCCAAATCAGTGGCCCTCCGCAGGGTGGAGGTCAGAGGACTGCGCAGGGTTCCCATGGCATTGAAATGGGATGCCCTCATACACAAATTGCAGGTCCTCTCTGAGGAGCCTGAGGGGAGGGGCCAGAGGAGGGAGTTTGATTGCTCACCTTGAGCCAACACATGTATCCTTATGGTGTTGTCCCCCCTCATCTACTTTCCCTTCCTTTCTCCCCCTCCTTGTTTCCCCCGCTCCTTTCCCCCATTGTTATTATAGCCCTGAGCCTACATTCTCTCTTTTATTGAAACGTGCACTTGCCAGCTCTGATGCTGGAGTGCTGTGCCCTTGTATGCTGTCTACATATAGAAAGGCACTATAGATGCTTCCCAGACTGTGCCACGAACATCATCTCTTCTGGAAGCATAGCTTTTGATGGAAAAACTGTTAGAGTCCTACTAGTTACTCATGTTGCATGTATTGCTTTTTGAGTCTGAAAAAAGGAGCCAATGCCTCTTGACACAACTTTCATTGCTGTATATGCTACTCTGACCCGTTGGGAAAATGTGATCTCTGTCTGTAAACATTATCATACTGAAATACCTATATCTTGTATAATTTGCTCCTAAAATAAATAAAATTGGTTCGTAAGAAAGAGAATCAAAGTTTTGTTGGATTTACAAACTTCTATCATTAAATTACTAAGAAATTTGCAGAGATAGCCTGTGACATCACCTGTGTATTTTGAAACATGAAAATAGAATGAGAGGCATTCCTTGGGATGATCAAGCTGAAAAGATGTTCATACATAAACTCAAATAGATATTTTCTCAAACACCTGTCTTATGCCATCCTGATATTCAAAGACATTTACTGTGGAAATGGATGCCCTTGAAAGAGAATTTGGCACAGTTTAAAGAGTAAGAAGATGATGTACAAGAACATCCGTCTTTTCTATCTCATGTTTTGTCAGAATATTAAGGAAACAACTTAGTTCTTGAAAGAGAACTTAGTCAAGAGGATTGGCACTAGAGAAACTTTTGAAATTGAAACTGATCATCACAATTTGCAGTGTTTGAGAAATTCTCAATGTAGGAATAGTTGTCCAGCTGCATGGTCATTTTTCTTTGTATATTATGGTTTCACTATCATTTATAATCTTGTTCAAAATGTTTTAATGGATGTTCATATCGTCATCGTCCCAAGTCATCACTTACTTATAACCAGCCTGTAAGTGTCAAAGGCTTGATGCAAGGGTCGAACCTGTACCTTTTTCTTAATGGCTCTGAGGAAAGGGCAACACTTTCTGAAGCCACACTGGTTTTTGTGGTATTAAAACAAGTTACAGAGAGGAAGCCCTCTAGAATATAGTGCCTGCCAGCACAAGGAAGATAAAGTCAAAGGCACAATAATTGTAATTGTAAATTATAATTGTAAATAGGTACTTATAAAGCGCACGGCTACTCCACAGAGTGTCCCGTCGCTGAAAGGACCTCAAGACAAACAGTGTGCACTATAACAGGAAGGGGCGAAAGCGGAAGGCTATTGCTTAAAAAGCCAGGTTTTTAACTGCTTCCTGAAGATAAAAAGATCCTGCAACTGCCTGAGCGACAATGGCAGGCCGCTCCATAGGCGGGTGGCCAGCACTTGAAAGGAGCGACCGCCGAGGGGGGACCAGGAGAACTTAGGGATGGTCATCAAAAGCTGCTATGATGACCTCAGGGCCCGTCGCGGTGAATAGTGCTGGAACCTTTTCCTAATGTAGAAGGCCCCAGTATCATGGAACGCCTTAAAAGCCAAGACCAGAGCTTTGAATTGGATCCTCTTCCGGACCGGCAGCCAGTGCAGGGACTTCAAATGGGGAGACATTGTTGCTCTAGGTCTCACCATGAGAATAGCTCTTGCAGCCGCATTCTGAACCACCTGCAGGCGGTTTATTAAATAGTCTGGAAGGCCCAGGTACAGGGCATTGACGTAGTCCAGCCTCGATATAATCATTGCCTGGACTGCAGTCTTCCTGTGTGTGACTGGCAACAGGGGAAATTAAAAAAAAAAATTTTTAGTAGGCCAAAACAGGTGCCAGAGACTGTTTGGATCTGGGCCTTCATGGACAGATCCGCATCAAGCTTCACCCCAAGGTTCTTCACAGTGCTTACAGAAGTGGCAGGGGGAGACATATCCAGAGGCCACCACTGTCACCATACATCGCATGGTGCGGAACCAAAGAAAATGATTTCATATTTCTCCAGGTTACACTTCAATTGGTTCCGCCTAAGCCAGGCAAACACCTCCGTCAAACAGACATTAATCTCCCCGTCTCTAAAATCCGTGCCCTTGTCGCAAGTGAACAGCAATTGCGTATCATCCGCGTAAGATACTATTTTGGTGCCGTGTTCTTCCGCAAGGAGCCCAAGGGGAGCCATATAAACATTAAAAAGTGTCCGGCTCAGAATCGAGGCCTGTGGGACCCCCACCTTCATGGGAGGGATAAGAGCTTCTAAGGGAGGAGACCAAGGGCCATATGTATGAACACCACGTTTTGCGATTCTCAAATTGCGATTTTTAAGGAATCGCTAATTGAGAATCGCAAAACACTATGTATGTAGGATTTGCAATAAATTTTGCGAATCCTACATATTCCTTAATTGCGAATCGCAAATTGCGATTCGCAATTAAGGAATACCTCCCCATTCATTCCTATGGGCCTAGAGGCCCATAGGAATGAATGGGAAGACATTCGCAATTTGCGATTCCCAATTAGAGAATCGCAAATTGAGAATGCAATTTCAAGGGTGCCAGGGTGTCTAAAGGACACCCTGTTGCACCCTGAAATGAGCATGGGTGCAGATGTGGCGCACATACATGCCCTAAGGGCATGTATGTGCGCCACATGGCACTTTGAAAAATGCAAAAAAGTGCATTTTTCAAAGGAATCGCAAATTACCACCAACCTGAAGTTGGTGGTAATTTGCGATTCCTTAAGGCCAAATTGCACTTTTTTGGTGCTTCTTAAATTGCATTTAAGGAATCGCAATTTGCGATTCCTTAAATGCAATCGCAAAATAGGGAATCGCAAATTTTGCGATTCCTTATTTTGCGAGGCAGTTTTGACTTCATACATACCTCTAAGCAAAATTGCATTCGCAAACGCCGAAATTCTGCGAATTTCGGCGTTTGCGAATGCAATTTGGCTTGATACATATGGCCCCAAATCATTTGCTGTCGGTCTCTTAGAAAGGAGGAAAACCACTTGAACACCGTGCCCCCAATGCCGCACTCCTGGAGTCTCAACAAGAGGCGGTCATGGGGCACGGTATCAAAGGCTGCGGAGAGGTCCAATAGTACCAACACCGCTTTTCCCCCTTTATCTCGTGTCTCCTTGATAGCTTCAGAGACCTCCAATAGAGCAGATTCCGTACTAAAACTGGCTCTGAAACCCGACTGACTATTATGGAGTACCTGGTTGGCTTCCACATATTCAGTGGTGACAGAATTCACATACTTTTCCAACACTTTGGAAAAAAAAGGCAACAATGATATCGGCCTATAATTGGCAGCCACCAAGGGGTCTGCCGTGGGCTTCTTTAGTAGTGGAAGAATTTTTGCCTTTTTCCAGCTTTCAGGCATCTGACCCTCTTGCAGAGAGAAATTCAAAATCAGGTTGACGGCTGGATTAATAATCCCAGCGATAGAAGATAATACTTTGGCTGGGCATGGGTCCGAGGGAGAACCTGATTTGAGGGATTTCATTATCTCGAGCGACTTTTCCAACGGGAAACAAGGGAATTGCGTGAGGGAAGGACCTAGCATAGTCTTGGCGGGTAGGGAAGGCTCAGACACTACTTCTTTCACCTGAGGCGAAACCTCAAAGGAGTCTTGGATACTTTTGATTTTGGCATGAAAATAACACGCCAGATGGTTGGTCCATTCACTAGTAGGGGTGAATGGTCGGTCCATTGCACTAGGGGAAGAGAAATCTTTTACAATTTTGAAGATTTCTTTACTTTTGTTCCTAGCTTGCTCTATTTTGAAAGCAAAAAAATTTTTCTTTTCCTCACGGATTTTACTATAATGAATTTTCAGGGCCTGCTTATAGATAGTTTTATCCTCAGGATTAAAATTATTCTGCCACACTCTCTCCAGACGTTTACAGGCCCTCTTACTCTTCCTAAGGGCTTCAGTAAACCAAGGGGCAGTGGCTCTGCCGCTTCTAGTGGTGCGAGTAATAGGAGGGGCAAGATCCAAAGAGCGGAGTCAGAGCCAGTACTCAAGGGAGAGCACGTCGCTCTCAAGGTTGCCGCTGTAAGGGATCGGATATTGTCTGAGTGCATCACTCATTGCTTCCGGGGTGATCTGATGAAAAGATCTGTAGCTGCTAGGGCGGGGCTTGCTGTAAGGTTGAGAGCCGCATGAGTCCCTACAGATTCTGAAACCAAGGAGAAAATGGTCGGACCACACTATTGGGAGAGGTGTGTCCATTTCTATCTTGCTGTTGGAAAAAATTTGATCTAAAACATGACCCTTGTCAAGAGTGGGAAGGTGTACATAGGGGACCAAGTTAAAAAGCTCTAGGGGGGGCTTGGTCTCGCTGCACATAGAGTGAGACACACGCCGAGTGAGCTCCGGCCAGCCGCTGCCTTCGGAAGCCTCTATAGCGGTTCCTGGGCATTGTTGGTGATGCTACTGGTGGCGTATGGGCATCGGAGGTGCCAGGGAGTCCTCTGCCCACCTGGCGCTCCTCATGGATCGCTGGTGGAGGTATTTGCAGCGGCTCGGCACCGGGGCCTGACACGGGTGCCCGTGGCCGCCATTTTGGATCCCGTCAGCTCCGGAGCACGTACGGCGCACAGAGCTCCTCGTCCAGCCCGCAACGCCACATCGGGAAGCTTCACAGACCCGGCTGCCGACCCAATTTTAGGTGCAGCCTCTGGCCCTTGATATTGTGTGTGCACGGGAGGTGCTTCCAGTCGTGGACAACGCATCTGCCGCCATCTTGTGCCTCCCCGCGTGGCACTGGGAATTGCACCTCGGAGCTCCTGGCGGACCCTGCACAGCACCTCTGGTGCTCCGGAGGCTCAAAGTGACCGCGCTGCCTATCGTGAGGTGAGGAGGGGTGATGTGAGTGGTGGCCTGCGCTGGCCTCTTCTCCTGGGCCTCCTACCTTCTCTTGCGGAGGGAGTACGCTGGATATAGACCCCGGCCTGGCTTCGCATTCCTGGGGATCGGCGGGGGGGACGTCCCCTACTGACTGTGTGCGCCTGTGATCCTGGTGCTCCGTTGGGCCCTTGCCTCCCTGCTGGAAGTCGACTGCAGCGGGCCCCCCTGACGCTTCCCCCCGGTCTCTGCGGTTGGGACACCCTGAGGCTTTCTGGAGACTTTTCGGTGCAGAACTGATACAGTGAGGGCTCTCTGCATGTGCCTTGTTGTCGTGGCGCCTTCCCCAGTGCTATTTCACCAAGCGCCCTCCCTCGCTGGTGTTTGTTTGAGGGGTGCCATTGGCGATTGCTGGGGACCTGCCACAGCTGTTGGAACTCTGGGAGGCTTTACCCTTTGATCCTCCTACAACTCCTGGCTTTTCGTGTGGCCTGAGTTGGGGGAGCTGAGAGGGGCCTTGAACACTGTGGGGACAGACTGTTGCTCCGCTCCCCCCCAGGCGGATTGTCCCACACTTCTTCATTGCGGAGGCCCCTTGCATCATACTGGGGGAGGTACTCGGCCTCCAACCTATTTCACCTGCCCTGGCTCCCTCTTCAGTGTGGTGGGGTTTGACGGGACATGCCATGCTCCAAGGCTGGGAAAGACATTATTGCCCCTCCCAAGGATAATCCTGTGGCGGCCCTGTGGAACAAACCTGGTACTGCACCTCCAGTAGCTATGGCGTCTTTGAAGGAGGGCTCCTCCGATCCCCTTACTCAATCTTTCATGGCCAATTTTCTGCAGGAGATCAAGTCCGAAATTGGATCTCTTCGCACTGAGGTCCAAACCTGAATTAAGGAGCTCAGGAGAGACCTCACGGAAATCGGAGGACGAGTGGATGACCTCGAGAAGACGGTCGATGCCCGCACAGAGGATCAAGAGCAACTTTGGCAACGGTTGGCTCTCCTGGAGGAACAGCACATTGAACTTCAAATCAAGCAGGAAGACTTGGAAAACCGGAGTCGCCGCAACAACATACGCCTGAGGGGTGTCCCAACAGGGGCCGAGGGCTCAGACATTGTAACTTTTGTTGCTGAGTTGCTCCACGAAATCAGAGGGGATGATGATGCCTCCCCACCTGCGCTAGATCGGGCTCACCAAGTGGCTGGTCCCCCGAGTGGCTGGTCCCCCTGGTCGCTCTGGCCTGGTTCCTGACATCTTGGCCAGGGTTCATTTCTTTACGGAGAAGGAGGCCATCTTAAAGGCAACACGTTCTAAATCAGATTTAACATGCAAGGGTTCTCCCATCCAGCTCTTCCAGGATCTTGCTCCAACCACGCTACGCCGTCGCAGGGACTTTAAACCTGTCACCGTTAAGATCCGAGAGTTGGGCATCCAGTATCAGTGGGGCCATCCCTTTGCACTCATTTTTCAATGGGAATCCAAACGCCGTGTGCTGCGATCTCTCCGGGAGGCCACTCAACAGCTTCGCCTCCAGATCTCTTCTCCTCCATCTAGCCCTTCACGATTGCCTCCTCTGGACCATGAACCTGCAATGCCACAGTGGGCTAGAGCGCTCAGACCGCGGCGGCTATCTCAGCGTGGAGGGCAGTCCTCCTCTCAGGCCAAACAGGACATTATTCGTCATCTGCGCTCTCTTGATGGAGGGCGGTCGCCCACTCGTTCCCAGCAGAAGGCGACCTGATCGGCCTGCTATGTTTTGGAGGGCCATTCTTCTTGCCATCAGCGGTCCCCCATGGAGACGGGGATGGACTCTCACGCTCTCCATGTTCTCCTTCTTCGCCATGATCATAGCGTGGCAGCGGCGCTGGTGTGCGCCTCCCTATAAGTGGTGCTGACTTTCTGCGACTCGCCCCCCCCTCTATTCCTAAGAGAGTGACTTCTCTGGGATGGCTTGTGCCATTGAGCCTAGCCTGCTCCTGGACTGGAATAGGTCTTGTTGGCCACGTTGGCCGTTGTTCAATTTTGACAATTTGCTCTCCTTTTCCCTTCATTTTCCTACTCTCTCTTCGCTTTCCTGTCCGGAGGGAGGAAGGGCCTTGACACTGGGAATGTACTGTTCCTCGACCGAGTAATGTTCATTGGCGCATTGATTTTTTCTTGTAACATACTGGGCATTGTGATGCATTATGGATGTGTTCGCTTTCCATGGAGGTCTGTTGGGGGTGGTTGGGGAGCTCTGCATTGCATTTTGTTCTCACTACATCTGATGGCGATTACCTGTAATCGGTATTTAACATGACCTCTGTATCCTGTTTGAAACTCCTTTCTCTTAACGTCAAGGGCCTTAATTCCCCTAACAAGCGGCACCCAGTATGGCGATATCTATTGCAACAGAACCCAGACATTATCTTCTTACAGGAGACCCACTTGGTAAAGGCAGACACTTCCTGTATGGCCCACCCCAAATATCCCCTCCAATACTGGGCATCCGCACCTACTAAAACGGCTGGGGTAGCTATTCTCTGCGGGGCGGGTGTCCAGCAGGGGGCGGCTAGAGTGACTCGGGGCAATGAGGGTAGATTTCTCAAGGTGGAGGTCCAAGTTGGGGCACAGACACTCACTCTCTGCAATATTTACGCTCCCAATCAAGCACAGAATCTCTTCATTAGGGACCTCCTTCGGGAACAGATTACACACGATGACCATCAACTCATTCTAGGGGGTGACCTCAATTTAGTGTGGGATGCGGGACTGGATCGTAGTGCTGGTACATTTCATGGGGCGGGGGCCATGTCTGCCTCCCTTAAAAATCGGTTTGCGGAATTGGGACTGCTGGATGTGTGGCGCTATCACTCCCCAACTACTCGGGATTACTCTTATTATTCTCATGTCCATCGCTCTTACTCCCGTATTGATTATCTATTTGTTTCCCACTCCCTGATATGGTACGTTCTTTCAGCCTCCATGTCCGATATTTGTATTTCGGACCATGCTCATGTGGAGCTTCTGCTACACGATCGCTCGCCCCACGCATGCCACCCGCCTCGCTGGAGACTACCTCCTCACATCCTTCAGGTCCCCGTGGACGTAGCCGAGATCCGGGAGGCTATACTGTCCTATTTCTCATCCAATGACATACCTGAAACTCCTTTTCCCGTGGTCTGGGACGCTTTTAATGCCACGATTCGGGATCACATGACTTCTATAGCGATAGCTCGAGATCGGGAGGCTCGCGTACTTGAGGATAACCTGTCCCGGGACATTAAAGATCTGGAAAAAATGGACCAGGAACACCCCCTGGCCCTTACCAAGCGGCGTCTGGCCAATCTCCGGGGCCAGTTGCGGACCCATAGGTCCAACAAGGCGGAGAACGCTCTTTTAGCACTGAAGCAATGATACTACACAGGGGGGGACATGGTAGGAACGGTCGTAGCGCGTCGCCTTCAGAAGCGGGCAGCAAAGGATCACATTGCAAAAATAAAATTGGATGATGGCACGTGGGCCACCACTGAAACAGCCAAGCTAAAAGCTTTCTATGATTACTACACTACCCTTGATGCGCAGGAACCGCTTAATTCGGAACGGATTCAGGCAGTATTGGGGGAATGCAACTGGACTCCGATTGATGGGCATCATGCGCGACTTCTCAAGGACCCGCTTACTTTAGATGAACTTACTGGTGCGCTAAAAGACCATCCCCTCGGTAAGTCCCCGGGCCTGGACGGTCTCCCGGTCTCCTTTTACCGCACTTTTCTTCCGCAGATACAGGAGTATATGCTTCGTCTCTATAACTCTTTTTCGGATGATGGGGGCCCCTCCTCCTCTATGGCGCTGGCCCAAGATCGCGCTTCTTCCTAAATGAGGGAAGGACCTCACGTTTTGCTCCTCTTTTCGCCCCATTGCGCTTTTAAACACGGATCTCAAACTTTTTACCAAAATCCTGGCCAAACTTATTGAGCCTGACCAGGTGGGTTTCATTCGTCATCGGCAGGGCGCAGATAATGTGCGGCGCATAGCCCATCTAGTCGGGAAGGCTCGCCATTGGAATATACCTGCCTGCCTATTGTCACTCAATGCTGAGAAAGCATTTGACCGGGTGGGCTGGGCCTTCTTGCGAGCCGTCCTACATAAGATTGGACTGGGGCCTCAAATTATTGCTAGGATCATGGCTCCATACCACTCACCCCAAGCCCAGGTCCAGGTCAACGGCCAACTTACGAATCCTATCTCTGTTCACAGGGGCCCCCAACAGGGATGCCCTCTATCCCCCCTGTTGTTTGCACTTGTTGTGGAACCCCTCGCCATCCTGATCCGCCAGTCTCCTGACATCACTGGCATTGTTCTAGGAAAGGTCGACCACAAAATCGCTTTGTTTGCAGACGATCTTCTCCTCACGCCGTCTCGGCCACACTCCTCTTTGCCTGCGTCTTCATGCGTTGCTCCAGACTTTTGAACAAACATCGGGCCTTAAAATCAACCATGCAAAATCGTGGGCCTTAAATCTTACAATTCCGACATCGGAGATCCCCGTGCTCCAGTCACTTGTCCCATACCAATGGGCCTCGTATTCCAGCCGGTACTTAGGCCTTAACTTGACTTCTGACCTTAACCAATGGTCACAAGCTAATTGGCAAGAATGTAAACGGGCCGTGGTGGACGATTTACGGACGTGGAAATCTCTGCCTCTTTCCTGGCTGGGCCGTCTCAACGCCGTGAAGATGTCGGTGCTACCGAAAATATTATATTTATTCCAAACTCTCCGCACACCTTTTCCGCCGCACCAGATTCAGAATCTTCAGCGCGAGCTTACCAACTTTATATGGGGGAGGCACAGGCCACGTTTTTCCAATAAAATACTTATGCTGCCTTGGGACAGGGAAGGGCTGGCTTGCCCTAATTTAATGGAGTATTATTGGGCTTCACATCTCCGTTTCATTTCTGAATGGGTCGCGAGAGAGAGCGAGAAGGTTTTGTTCCATATGGATAGGGCAGTGGCCTGTAGACCTATATGGGATCTCATATGCAGCGCCTACATGGCCATTCCCACAAAAACTGTCTTGGACATCTGGGACAAGTTGGCGATATCCAGGGGCCTCACCTCTTTCCCGTCCCCTCACACCCCCATTGCTCGCAACTCACAATTTCCGCCTGCCATGCACCCACTCTCTTTCCAAGCCTGGTCCGAGGGGGGGTGTCGGACGCTCTGGGATCTCTTCGAGGGATATACCTTTAAATCCTTTGATCAATGCAAACGGGATTTCCAGCTTTCCGAGGGGGCCCGTTTGCAGTATCTCCAACTTCTGCACTGGGTTCAGGTGTCGTCCTCCGCCCCGGGAGCCACTCTCCCTTTTAACGGCTGACGCGTTCCTTTGATGAGTCTAGGGGCCTGATATCACGCACTTATCAAATCCTCCAACATGGCTCTCGTCTTCCCCCTCATGCGTACCAGTCACGATGGCAGTCCGGCACTTCCGTGGATATCACGCCCAAACAATTGGAACAGCTATGGCGCGACATTCCGCGGGTCTTTCATAGTATCTGTCAGAGGGAAACTGCATATAAAGTCATGATACAATGGTATTACACTCCCCACAGGCTACATAAGATGTTTCCCAATTCCTCCCCTGTCTGCTGGCGCTGCACAAGCGCTACTGGTGATTTTCTTCACATTTGGTGGCATTGCCCGCTTTTGACCTCCTACTGGAAAGAGGTCCTTAGTCACATTAAACAGGTGATTGGCTACCCACTGCCCGAAACTCCGGCTACACTCATTCTAGGCATCAAACCCACGAACCTCCTCGCCATGACACACAGGGACTGGCACCTTATTTTACATATGCTTGGCGCAGCTAAACAAATATTAGCGTTATATTGGAAAAAGGCCGAAACACCCCCAGTGACTATATGGTTTACCCGCTTATGCCATACCATGGCCATGGAGTTACTCACAGTGCGACTGCAATTCCGCGACACCAAATTTACGAAAATTTGGCTACCATTAATAGACTACTTTTGCAAACTTGATTATGCCCATCTTCAGCCCCCGAGGCTTCGAGCTCTGCACCTCTTCGAGGACAATGTGTCTCCCTCTGATGCGGGCAGACCCTGGGGGCCCAACAGAGAAGATGCCTCTCCTCTGCTGGGTACTGCTCTGACATGCTACTGTGCCCTTGCTTGGGCCCTACCTCCATATGGTCCTTCCTCTTACAGGGGCTCGGTTCCTTGTTGTGGGGTGTCTCACGCACTTTGCCTACACTTCTCACAGCAACACCCTCCTAACGGAACTTGCCGCCATTTGGCTTCACCTTGCAGTTTGGTCGCCTCTCCTCTCCCAGCATGCAGTCTTATTTCAACGAATGCTTGTAACGCCCATGGTTTACTCCTTTGTGTTTTTAATGGCTGACTTTTCTTTTCTCTCTCTTTTTAGGCATTGTTCTTGCTGTGCCCCTCCTCTTCCTCTCTCTCCTCTCCCTTCGCTTGTTCCTCTCCTCTTTTTCCATTCTTCTTTACTTTTCTTCTATTTTTTCCTTTCTCATGATTACCTGATTGTTGTATTGTTCCTCTTGATTTGTACTTTCAATAAAACAGATTTGAACAAAAAAGCTCTAGGGAGTCACGCAGCCTGATAGGGTCCTGTTCTGCTAATTTATCCATGTGAATATTGAAATCCCCTAGCACCAAACAATGTTTGTATTTAACAGCAATAGGCGAAATGGCATGGCTGATGGACTCGATGAACTTTCCAGCCGGACCGGGCGGCCTATAAATTAGTACGCCCGCGACCGACTGATGGGCAGACACAACCAAGAGAAAAACGAGGCCCTCGGCCCCGTCTATCTCCGCTGTGGGAAGTATGGAGCAGGAGAATTTTTTTTTTTTAATTATGGAGAGGCCTCCCCCTCTGCCTACTGACCTGTCCTTTCTTACAATCAGGTAGCCAGGCAGAATGGCACTTGCAATAGTGGGATTGGTTCCTTCGTTTAACCACGTTTCCGTTAGAAACATAATATCTGGTTTTATATCAAGCAGCAGGTCATAGAGCTGTAGCTCATGTTTTTGTACAGACCGAGTATTCAGGAGCAGAGCCGACAACTGGCTCCCATCTCCGTGAATCTGACTAAATGAGTGCCAGGGGTACACTTCTCTTCCCTCAACACCTTAATCTCGCTACCGGGGAGAGCCGCCACCCAGTTGCAGTACTTGCAGGCAAGGGTGTTTACATCGGGATGAAAAGTAAAGTGGGAGCGGCAGCTCACACAATTACTGATGTCTAGTAACCTTGTTCTGCAGTAGCGTAGGCGCTTTCTGTGATTGAGTAAATGTCTGGCAGCGTTGCCGGCGCCGGCCGCCTCCGGGACGCTGACGGGCGCAGACGGGCTTGCCTTAGGCGCACCGGCGGCGCGCCCGCTGCGTGTTTGCGCAGCGTCCCGTTTTATAGTGGCCAGGATAACACCTAGACCGCTCACTTCCCCAAAAATGGCGGTTCTAGTACTCAATTCAGATGCTGCCCACTCCGGGGTCGATTCCCGCCCTCCCACCACACAACAAATAAACCTCCATCATGCTGTGTCCTGATAGTAGGACAGTTCCTCTAAGGCTGAAGTTTAAATTTGGGTAAGATCATGCTTGTAGCAGGGCTGAAGTAAGACCTCAACTTGAGCAAAGCAGGAGCTGGCTGTCCTGCTGCTGACAAGCCTGGAGCAGAGCTGAAATAAGACCAGGACTAGAACAGAGCTGGAACTGGCAAGCTTAGAGCAGGACTAGAGCTTGGAGATTGAGCAACCAGAAGCTGGAGCATAGCAGGAGCTGTATCAAACAATTCAAAAACAAGAGCAAGTCGGATGATTGTGCTGCACTGGTACTCTGATCGGAGGCTCTATATATACTGTTAGGACAGTAACCAACTGAATGGATGGAATGGATCTCTAAAAATGAACCACTTGACAGGATGGGACTGGTCTCAGCAAAGAACATGCAGGATTTGTGTTGAAGGTTGTTGGCCATCTTAGAGTGGAGCGTGTTTGGTGGCCACCTTGAAATGGAGTTTCACTTGTCTAAAGGAAAGTTGAACTGTAGCTTCCTGCTTACTGCCGCCATATTTGTTCATTCAGGACAGTAAGAGTAATTCCATCTCAATGTGTATTTCGAATAGTGCAGACATTTTTATAGACACATTTAGAATGGATCAAAGTCTATTGGATCCCAAGGAATTTATGATCTTCCTAAGAAGACATTTTCAGTTTGACAGAATGAATTGTATAGCCAACAAGCTACCTTTGTGTCTATCTGGGTATCCTTGACATTTACACCATGCCTGTGTTTCAGTGTCCAGTCTTAGAAAGTAGGCTGGTGTCGCTGCATTATAAGGACAGCCCCTAATGTACTTTTTGAGTGTGTAACTGTTTGAGAAATTAGTTATGGCAGCATTTGGAAGACTCCAGTTTTAAGAGATATGATTTTACAATGGTTTTGAAAGCTATTATAAAGTGACTGGCCATGATGTAACTGGTGGTGCCTTTCACTGCAAGTTTCCAAATAAGTAGAGTGAACAGTACCTGGTAGGAACACATGAGAACTTGCACACAGGTAACAGGAGGAGAAAAATAGATTGTAGTGACTGAGAAGGAGAATAGAAGAGGATAAAGTTAAAAAGCTAAAACGCTACAGGGTGAATAACAGTCTACTAAAACCTAAATCAGCACACTGGGCTAGATCGTGGTAACACGTCCCTTTCTCTGGGGCACAGCGGTGCATGACCAAACAACACAGTATAATGATGGCTTTGAAATAGACTCCACCAACCTACTCTTATCAATATTTGGAGGCAAGAAATGGGACACGTGCAATCTACAAGCTGCTTCCTTTGATGAAGTAAGTGCTTTTGTGAGCGACGCTATGGGTCAGGTCCCTCCTTTTTGTCTCCCCTCTTTATTCAAAACTATCACTCATGGACTAATGGAGGTTATTCCATTCCTTGTCAAATAGGGTTTGGCTACAAAGATGGATTGTTCTAATCCCCTGTGGGAAGCCCTACCAGAGTGTGTTTTTTGAAAAAAGAGTTCAACATTCATTACATGTACTCATGTTTAGTTTTATTGCTTTGTGTGTCTTTTCCTTCACAGCACTTAGTGGGGTTTACTATGACAACGCAGAGTGTGGTTTGTTAAAACATAATCACTTGCATGCTGTGCATTGAGATCTGCTCACATATCTTGTTCATTTCTCTAAATGATTTTTATTTTTTACCCCTGAATCCACAAAGAAGAAACTGGTTTACTCCATTTGGAGCATATATATCCATGAGTGTGCACCCTGAGTGTACATTTCCATCACAAAGTTGAGTTTAATTAAATAAATGAATTGCTAAGTGTGAGAAGAACTTACCTGTTGAAAGGTCACTGTGGTTGCAGCACATCCCCAGCACTGCACTGCTGGCACCTAGCAGAAAGAGAGATTAAAGAAAGACCAGTGTTACCCAAAACAGTGGAAATAGAAAGAGGACAAATGAGTGCGTGTACCAAAAAAGAGGAAGGACTGTTGTGGCGCATGCTCGTTACTTCAAAAACAAGGACATGGGTGGAGAGGCAGCAGCCGAAAGAAATGCCCAACACTGTGGAGGACGGGCTGGCTGCCCAGTGAAGTAAGACTTTGCAGAACTAGGGATGGGCAGAACTCCCAGAGTTTCACTCCACGAGTGGGTGGAAAAGGCACACGCACTGATTTTTAGCACCGGGAGCTTGTTCCACACTGCAAAATCAGCACAAACAGCACCACATGGCGCGATAGAGGGTGTTGCTTCTTTGCTGCTGCTCGATTAAATTTTTTCTCCAGTGGCAACTTTCTCATCGTGAGTGGCAGCTTTCTCACCACGAACTATTGCGTCTGCCGGGTGCCATCTTAGCACCCTAACATCACATCACAGGATTCTTGCATCGCGCATTCCACCTTAACATTGGTGTGCCATGAGCGAGAAAAAACTCCGCCACGCAGTGGTTGCCAGAGTTTTGCCGGAACTCCGCTTTACAAGCCTAACGCAGAGTGGACAAAACTCTGCGAACTCTGCCAGCGGAGCGGAATTTATTGCCCACCTCTACGCAGAAACCTCAGGAACCTGCAGAGCCTATAAGACTGACCGATGAGGAGGAGGCAGGTCAGGCGTACCCCCTCCCCAAATCCTGAATCTTCCACAACCTGGAAATACTTAGCTTTTGACCATGGGTTCACATCAAGGACACATCAAGGCCACATCTATGGAAGTAGTTTTCATCTCAACTTTAATATTTTGTATATGATAACCTGGAGACCACTACCATCTTGGCCCCTTCAAATCTGTTTAGAAACCAGATCCTATTTTGGAAAAGATATATTGAAGATATTTTTGTTATACAGGAAGAGACATGTTCTTCTTTCATTTAAATCCAGAGCTTGCTGAACCAAAATTGCAATGGCGTTAAATTCACTATGCATCACAGTAATGTTGAAATTCTGTTTGCTGTTTTAACGGTAAAAGTGGAATACAATCAACTTTATACTTCTCAATATTGGAAACCTACATAAAGAAATACACTACTGTCATATAAAATTTATCATCCATGCTCCCTTTGGGACTCATTGTCTTATAGACAGATTCTGAGAATTTGTTGTTAAAGGTGGATTTCTTTAGAAACGCCAAGATTCTAACTGATAAACTGGTACGAGGCTAACTTAAACACTTGGAAAAACGCTCAGTAAAAAGAGCTTGGTATTTCCCTAGGGACACTTTATTGACACCGCTGACAACAACAAAAAACTTAGGGAGACTAGTATGTGTCATTACATTTTCCCCAGCCTCACAATTTGTCTCTAGATGTAGGAGAAACCACTGGAAAGTACTGGCAGCTGGTGCCCTTGCATTTGAGCCTCTAATGATTACATACAAAAAAGGTAAAACGTTTAACTTTGTCCATGCGGCCCTGCCTTAGGAGAGGACTCCTATTACTGTCACCAACCACTTGGGCATTCCTCCCCTGATTGGAAATTACAAATGTGGAAATTATGTTGTATGTTCCCTATTGAGATGAAGGTCTTTAGCCACAATTATATGACTGTTCCTCTCAAAATATTCTCCAATTGCAACACACGTAATGTTGTTTATGCCATATTTTGCCCATGTAATCTGCTTTACATCGGTCAGACTACACAAAAAATTAAAATCCACATTTGTCAACACAGAAGCAGGCTCAGATGGAAACTCCTAACTGAACCATTGGTCATACATTTCATTATATATGGCCTCACAGATGATGACAGCAGATGGCAGGTGATTTTGACTGTTTACATCCCTGAAAGAAATTTGGAACAACTCTTGAAAAGAAAATAATTGAGATGGATTCTCAAAATGAACACTATGAAATCTGGATTAAACTAACAAGAGGACTGAACATCAGTGATATGCTGATTGCAATAAGAACGCCAAGCATTCACAGCTTTTCATGTGCAGTCGCCATATAGACTTATAGCTTTCATGTGGTGAATAAGAACTTATGGTATTGCACCACAAGATGACAATAGCAGACAATTTGCGATACACTTGCTTTGTGGTGGCACCCTGTTGAGCCCTGAGTGTCCCCATTGGGCTTCAAAGACTCTTGAGATGTCCAGGGAATTTGTCCTTTAGGTATGTTTTTTACATTTATTGTTTTTCATTGTTAAATATGATTGAATTGGTTATGATGAATCATTGTCCTAATTCTTCCTTACCTTCTTTTCCATCTTTTCAATTCTACCTGTCGACCCTTTTAGGAGTATTCTTTCTGGTTTATCCTTTTTATTACGGCCCTTCTTGTCTGCCCTAAAATATCGAGGTCCCACTCCCTCACATTCCACTTACACTCCATCTCAACTATCCACTTCAAGATGGCCACGACTGACTCAAACACATTGGTCCCTCCTTGATTTTACTCAGTGGTTAATTTGTAAAAAAAAATAAGTGCTGAGTCTCTCATCAGGAGGCAACTTGCTCCAGCCCATTCTGCTGTTAGCGTCGCCTAAAACAGAACCAACTACTAACCAAGAAAGTGGGGAGAGGATGTGGCATAATGACCACAACTGCCGACTTCAAGTCTCGGCATCGGCCCAAATCCTGTGATTCTGGGAAAATCACATAATCCCCCCGTAAATGAATGTGTCCTTAACTGGTGCTCCCGAAAAGTGCTGATGTTGATGAATAGGTGGCGGTGCTGAGCACCGGAAACCACCGGCTCAAATTAAGCTGATTTTACTACCCCAGCCTCCATATTTTTTAAAAACAACCTCTATGCCAAACTTTCTTCCCCCAGATTGCAGCCATTCCCTCACATTGAGGAGATTATGGGCTAGACAGACGACTGCTTTTTGCAGGTCTACATAAGGCCACATTCAGAAACCTATTCGGGTAACGGTGCTCAGTTTACTGTCCACACGCACGTCAAAAGGTGCATGCTGTAACTTTACTGTCACCACCACTGAGCGCACACATCCAAGAAGCATTCTGCACACAGTGGCATTACCATGGAATGTTTTTTTTCAGTCTCCCTACTAAGGGAGTCATTTTTCCTTGTTTCACTCTCTATTCCACTGCATTGACATAGACATGGTAACAAAGGAGTATTTTCTATCCTTTCAGGGCTTGACTATTATACGTGACACCATTTAATTGAACCCTGGGCCAACTGACACCCTGACATCTGATGAGCATTTTTCCCATTGTTTACTTTATCCACTACTCTTTCCTTTGTGGACAATTTTCACTCACTCCTTACCCTCTTTTGATTATTTTCTAATCTTCTCCCTTTTTTCTTTTTTCACAAAGTTCCTCTGTTTTTGCATATATGCAAGTTTTAAATGGGGCTCATTAGCCCTACATATTAGCCTCTTTTTTCTTACTTAGTTTTTAGTCTACAAATGTTAGTTCTACCCTCAGGATCCACTATTCAGAGTCCCGATGATGATCCCATATCTATGAAGGGTTCGAAACACTGTCAACTGTGGCGCAAACCCTTAAAAATATTTTGCATTGTATATTAGCAGGCCGTGCTGCTTTTGTATATTTGGTACGCACTATGATCACTTTTATAACACATGTGTATCACGTTTAAGAGAGAACTGAGTTTATGGTTGCATTCCATTTGGATGTGTTATCAATTGTTCTTTATTTGTATCTTAGGGACCACTGTTTTTTGTACTAATGACCCACAGGAAGATCATGGCTCACCAGATAGGTCTCTCCCTGATCCTATAATCCGCTCTACCAAGGAGATTTTACCTACCTTAAAGAGATCCTGGAATACACAGGGAAAAATCAGAGGGGGTGGGGGCCCACGCTAAACCTCCAAAATCCTAGGAGGTCAAGGTTGAAATATATAGATCTAATACACCCTGTGGAGTAGTCACAAAACCACAGAGAGGCTGACATCCCCAGATTGTCTAGTTTTTGTCAACAGGAAGACAGAGCACCCAGGGAAATCTGAGACTAAGAGGTTTTTTTTTTGGAGGTGGGAAATAATGCACAAAGAACAAGGGTGAGTATACCGACAATACCCTGAAGACAAGGGAATAAGAAAATACTGATACCTACCATTTGTTTTTCTGAGGTTCCTTGGAGAGAGAAGGTTCTCTGGACACCGTCCTGGCCCAAGCACCTAAAGGGAAGAACAGGGAAAATCCTTAGGACATACAGACTTGGAGAAGGAGATTTACCCCAACCCCAAAACTGCCATAAAAATGTTAAACACAGGGGCACCTCCTAAACTGAACTGTTTTCTGTGACACCTTGGCTATAATAAATAGCTTTTACCCTCCCCCAATAGTCGAATCTGCTCTGTAAAGGCTTGGCCCCTGTCTCACTATGGTTTTTTGGCTCTGTTGAAGCTTGTCTGACATGCTGGGCAAATAAAATGGCCATAACATGTAGACCTTTTGACTCTGTAGTAATAATCTCCTCCCTGTACTAACCTGTATGTTTTCACACTTTTCATTTTATCAGGGGACCCCACTAATGAATGTACTAAATGTGATATCCTACCAGGTAATTTTAAAACAACCCACAGAAGATCAATCAGACCTAGACTTTCAAGTGCTCCCTCATACAGGTCAAGGCCATTCAAATGCGCCATCATTCTGGAAGAAAGTTTCCATGATGAAGCATGCCGCAGATGTTCTGTGGGTGAGAGTCCTTTTAAAGCCTCCTTGTGGCAATGAGCAAGGTTTCAAGTACTAGAATGGATATGGTAACTTTGTTTTTCTCAAGTAGGACTTACCTCTTTTGATATGCATAGTTGGTAGTCGACATGGTACATCAGAATATACAAATCAATATCAAAGATTGAATTAACGTTGATGAAGGGAAAGTAATAACAAGGAAGCCTTACAATGTGATACAGATGCAAGGTGCACGGCCAACATGAAATAAGGAGTGCACAATTAACAAGCATACTAATTATTGTGGTATTCTGTTCAACTGGGAGCATCAGACTCCAGGAAAGTAGATAATCCCTCAAAGGCTGCCAAACATCTTTAGGCCTAGAGGTGAGGAGATGTAGCTGTTGCTTCACTGAGTTTGTCACAATGCGACATGCTTTTGAGCCATGCAGATTCGGTGGGGACCCTCCCGCTACCCACGTGTAGTTGCCAGTTCACGTTTTGCAAGAAGAAGTGACACAGAGGCAAATCTGCGGATGTATTTGGGGATAACATGGGTGTACCCCTGTAACACCACCAGGGGGTCAGGTGTAACTGTGGTGTCTTCATGGTAGAGAGAAGAGAGAAGATAGAGGACCAGTATTGGCCTACGAGAGGGCACACCCAGATTAAATGTGCAAAATTGGCATCTGGGGCGTGGCATTTGGGACATAGGGTGGAGTGTGTAGGATCAAATTTTGCGATATCAGTAGGGGTGATGTATGCTTGATTAAGCAAGATTACATGTTTGTCTGCTAGGATGCCAGTCAACATGATATAACGGCCCGCTGAGTCTGCGTGACTGGTAAGAAGGGAAAAGGGGACACTCTTATGTATGAGAATACAAACCCCTCTAGAATAGGAGCTGTAACTGGAGAAGTACCAATGTAAACCCCAGGAAGAGGCAAGCGCCTGGGAATCTTGAAGCAGAAGATGGGTTTCCTGAAGGAAAGCTATCTTGGCACCATGTCTAGACAAATAGGAGAGAATCCGCTTATCCTTATGTGGATTGTTAATCCCACAGATATTCCAGGCAAGTAGAGTTATGTCTGCCACCCTTTCCCTGCTGTCACGTGCCAGCTTAGGAAATGGGACCAGAAAAGGGAGTGTACAATGTCAGTAAACAGTTCAATAAACAATCAATATGCAATGTGAAACCAACAAAAACAGAGCATAACAGATCTAGAGCCCCACCCACACCAGACAAAAAGGCATCCAGAGAATCTCGAACATGAAAATCAATAAATTAAACAACTCCATAGAACAAGTAGGTATACACCACTGGAGGGAGACAACGCCTCAGTCGGTGTGGACCACATAATGAAGATACTTGGAAAAAAAATGAAGATCGCAAATAGAATCATAAAAATAGTAAGCATCAATGATGCAGAAACAGCGTTAGCTGATACGGCAACCATATATTGTCAGCATCAAAGGAGGCTGCCCATGAAGAGGACAGTCATCAATGAAGGAAGACTACAGGAGGAATCGTGTCAAACAAGGGCGGGTTGCGCTGTAGAAGGTGGTGGGCTTAGACGATCCAGTGTGGTACATATGGAATTGGACACTGACACAGTATATTGTTTAAAGAAATCAATCGCCTCCAATTGGGTTTAAAAAAAGTGAGGTTTTCCATTGGCTTCCACAGGTAGTCTTGCCGGGTAGAGCATGGCATATTTGAGGCCCAACTTGTGTAGCGAGTTCTTGGCGTTGGTGTACTTTTGTCATAATTCCTGCAAAGTGATGGTGAAGTCAGGCAAGAATGAGATTTAAGAGTCTTGATATTGTAAGGGGTCTTGCTCACGGGCCAAGCGAAGTACAGTGTCCATGTCCTGGTAGTTGAGAAGGCCTGCGAGTAATAGCCACGGAGGAGCACCCACTAGTGGTCACAGGCTAAGGGTGAGGTGTGCACGCTCCACCGAAAATCTGAGCACGAAACTGCTGCGGTCCAAGAGTTCCATAGGTAGTTGTTCCACATATGTATCTGGACGCCCCATGATTGTCGTCTCAGCAATGCCCAATCTTCGTTTTTATAGCCAACGTTTTCAGAAGGCGTTCCAGCTTTCTAGTCATTTCAAAGTGGATGTAGCGCCATCTTCTAGACTAGAGATACGTGGTTCGGCACTGTCCAAGTTGTGGTTTGACGGTACACGCGCTCACCCATGCAGTCAATGCGGCTGGTGAGGGTATCAAAACGGGTGTTGATAGAGTGAAACACAGCCCAAAGCTCTGCCATTATGGCAGCCGTGCCACCTATAATGTCGGAGTTCGCCTCCCTATCCGCTGGCTCATCGGTGTCAGAATGGGAGTCTTGGCGATCAATGGGTTTAGGTTGCTCAAAGAGCAATTTATGCTGTTTGGGGTTCCCTCTGCCCATCATGAGGGGTAACTATGGAGAGAAGCAGGCAAGCTGGCAGACGCGTTAGTACAGTGTAGCTTCACCCAGCCAGTGCAAGACCCATCTAAGCCCCACACCGAGATCGCAATCTAAGTGATGCAGCGGGAACAGTCCGAGGCACCACAAGTAAGGGCTGTTATGTACTGAGCGGCATGGGTGCCTAAAAAGCTCAGTAGGGAAGGATGGAGATGCAAGTTCCAGCAGGATGACAGCCAGGCCCACCGAATGGGACCAGCGGCCAGGGCATAGGTGGGTAGTAACTGCGCAGCAATACCATGGGTATCTCCCAACATAACAAGCAAGCGCCACTAAGTATCAGAATTGGGCAGGGACTGGTGTTGGTCACCCTTGCCCAGTGCCAGCCCCTCGGGGAGTGTAAAGGAGAAATGGGCCCCGGCAGAGTGAGATGTGTGGCTGGCCAAGTGAGCCAATCCGGGGTCAATTACAAATCAAGAAAAGCAATGTTCTGAGGCAGATGCAGTAACAAATGGGCAGGTCAGCTCAACCCCAGTGGCAGTAGCGTATGCATCATCATCGGAGGATGGAGCCCAGCAAGGCCGCAGACAGAGGCCCCACACCAGCAGGTGCAAAGCACCAAAAGCCCAGCTGCAAAGAGTCGGGGGAGATAACCCGACCCCGTGGTATATGCAGCGATGGGGGCCCTGTCCACTCAAGAGCACCGCTCACTCACCGGACACTGTATGGATGAAGCAGGGGCCTCCAACAGTCATGTCGCCACTCCTACATGAGGGGTAGATGGCTTGCGGGTGACAATGCGTCCGGCCCCGACAAGCCAGTTCAGGGCCAGGGCACCACAGCGATGAGCAGAAAGGTCAGGGTAAATCAACAGAATGCAGGCAAAGGGACTCCCGTGGCCCCAGCAAGACTCAGTAGCCTCAGGCTCAAGCAGAAAGGTCAGGGTCACTCAACAGAATGCAGGCAAAGGGACTTCCGTGGCCCCGGCGAGACTCAGTAGCCTCAGGCTCTCCCACAACCCCTGTCACAGCGGGGCCTCCGAGGCGAAGCCGGCCAGCGCGGGTCCCCCTCAAGGATATCGGGTGTGCGGGAGATCCAATCAGCAGGAAAACTGTCCCCGGCATCTCACCACCATCAAGGGCAGAATGGCATGCCATAAATGCGGTTATATGCCTTAGGGGAGGTGATCCATGCATACCACTGGAGCTTCACAGGCTAGTGGCCATCTTGGTCACTGCTGCGGCCATGACCCCACAGAGAGACAGTGCTGCTTAAGAACAAATGATATTTCTCCGTAGATGTAAGAGGTGAAACCTTCTCAGGCACGCACACATCTGAGTTTCACCAAACTCTTGCACTCTTTACAGCTGTCTTCCTAGGTGCCACATATGCCAATTTAAATACAAAACTGTTTTTAATTTATAGGGCAGAGGACATGGGCAGTCAGTCTACCTCAAATGTCAAAATGACAAATGACGGGAGAAAAAGAACAAATCAGGAAATGCATTGCAAAAAGATGTATCTCTTACAAGAGGGTCAAGGTTTGTCCCTACCTTGAAACATTGTTCATAGATTGGTGGGAAGTAGAGATTCTGCAGTCCCCATAATATACAATACAATAAAATACACAATAGAATAGTACTTAGGATTAGACATGTAGGTGACTTTACCATGGTAAGCACGAAGACAAAGAACTATTCTAATATGTGGAATGGCTTACTACTTACACAAACGTAAAGGGGCACATTGGCTTCTGTGACTATGCTCGCTAGTAAGATTTTACATTCTAGTGTATGATCCATCCCAAAGGTGTAGCCCCTAATGGTTGTTCATACCTCAGGCACCTACCTCCATAAACTGATTAACAGAATACCACATGGGTTTTTGTGAAACTGTATTTCCTTTCAGGGCCGTAGGTCATAGTCACAGAATAACAAAGGGGCATATTACCAAGGATTTGCGATAATTATCGCAAAGCGCGCTTAGCGCTGTTTTTTTTATTGCCGGCTGGATTTCATTGCGGAGATAACGCGTTATTATCAACGCTTATCTCCAAGGCGATAAAAAATCCAGCAATAGCGGCGAAACCCAGCAATAGCGCGAGAAATCCAGCAATAAATTCACTGCGCTAATGAAAAGCTCGCTAATAGGCAGGTGAGGACTTAACCTTACAATCCACCTCCCATTGACAAGAATGGTTAAGTCAGGTTTTTAGCAGGTGTTAGATTCCAGCGATAATCGCGGTTAGCGCAACTTTTTTTATCGCTTCGCGGGCATTGGTAATAGGGGGAAGTTGTGTTTGCGACTGTTTGCAGTCGCTTTTAGTTGGAAACGCCTACTTTGCATGTCATTAGCGATAAATATCGCTGACATGCAAAGCGGCACCAAAACGGTCGCTTTCGCCATAAAGCTGTCGCTAACAGCTGTTAGCTACAGCTTGCTAATAGGGCGATAGACATATCGTCGCTTTAGCGGCAAAAGGTGCCGCTAAAGCGGCGATAACGCCCTTGCTAATATGCCCCAAAGTTACACTTAAGAACTGTCATAACATGCAGGCACAGAGTGGCCATGAGAGATGGCAATGACCATCCATAGCCAACTTATATTGATGACTAACGAAAACTGTGGAAACAAAGTTGCTAAATTGCTTGTATTTCAGAATATTTTACCTCAGGAAAAATGAAACTGTCAGAACCATGTGTTCACTAGTTTTAATTAAAACACTGAATAACCTATTTGGAGGCCGAGGAAGCAATTGAGTACCCATCATTTAGACAAAAATATTAGTAACATTATGGCCCTTGTCTGATGACTATATGTTTAGACATTGCTAATATTGGCAAAATTCTGTGACAAAATAAGTAGCAGGTAATTATGATTATAGGGGCCGATTCACAGAACTAATCTGAGACAAAATCCTAAACTTACTACTTTTGGTATTCACAGAAGGCATTTAATAGTAGTAAAGTTTTGATTTTGTCTTAAGTTTGACTTAAGTTTGACTTAAGTTTGACTTAAGACAGACTTAAGACAGACTTAAGACAAACTTAGGACAGACTTAAGACAGACTTAAGACAGACTTAAGACAAAATCCTAACTTTACTACTACTAAATGCCTTCTGTGAATACCAAAAGTAGTAAGTTTAGGATTTTGGTCTCAGATTACTTCTGTGAATCGGGTCCCTAATCTTTAAGTGATGAGGGTAAATGATTCAAGGTCAAGAAGATAGAAGTAAATGTAATGGGTGTGAACTTGTGTTTAGAAACATAACATATTTCTATATTAAAGTTTTGACTAGGACATGGAAGATTGACAAGCTCATAACTTGTGAATAGCAAGATCCTCTTTCTGCATTGTGAAATTTCATGTTTATTGCACAAATGCAAATTGAGTAAACTCTACGGGCCCGATTCACAAAAGTAATCTGAGACAAAATTCTAACTTTATGACTTTCGGTACTCACAAAAGGCATTTAGTAGTACTAAAGTTAGGATTCCTAACTTTACTACTACTAAATGCCTTTTGTGAATACCGAAAGTCGTAAAGTTAGGATTTTGTCTCAGATTACTTTTGTGAATCAGGCCCTATGTGATAAACTGTGTAGCAACAGTGACTGTAGGCATTTGAGTTTTTATGGATTAGGAATGGTACATAAAGGCATTAAGTGTGATGAGGATATTAAGAAACTTTGACTAGTGATGTTCTGTTTCATTCTGTACATGTGAACCCTTCTTTTCTTCAGTGATGATTTGTACATTGTTTTCATACTGATCTATATCTATAGCTGTCATAGTGTGAGGGTCTTTAATAATATCTCCTTACCATTACTCAATACAGCATGCTTTCATAACTAAAACCTTTTCTTCTTAACCTTTATTTCTTTCTTTCCTACCTATCTTACGCATAAACTGGGCTCTTGACTACTTTACTTGTGTTTTACACCTTTCATCTTGATTCCCTCACGTAGATCCTTTGGGCAAGCTCACCACAAAATTGATTGAATAACATTTTCTTTTTTTATATCATGTTTATTCTGATTAAACTCATAAAACCATTATACAACATGTCACAAACAACAAAAGTTAAAAACACATTACAAATAAATACAAATAAAACAGAGAAACTAGTTGCAAAGTGCGTAGGAGAATTGTAGCTTAAAATAGCCAAGTTATTACTACTTCTATAGTTTCAGTCTAATAAACCAGATGGAATTAAACAAATTCAGGACTACGAAAATACTATAATGTAATCTTGTTCAAAAACACAACGAATCGGGTTCTCTTAATGATCTTTCATTGGAAGAACTCAAATATTGTTTATTTTCTTCATGGAGTTTCAAGGGAACAACATTTACTTCTGGCTTTATCATAGCAAGGACAGAATATACAAAATGTAAACAGAAATCAGTTTCATTATGCCGACAAGGACACACTCCAAACTGGGTTATGATATTATTCTATTTCCTTGCTATTGTTGAACTCGCAATCTGAATTTAGTGTAAAGTGAACGAGGAGTGAGAGAGAGGGAGAGAGAGATAATACCTACAAACTTACCTGCAAGGTAAAGGCACTCTAAACGTAAGAAAAGATTAGGTAGTCCTGATGTACTTACCTCAATGTAATGACTCTCTATATTGATGAAGTAATGACTGATGTTCACTATTTGAACCAGGAAAGCAAACCAATGCCTTCCCATGCAAGAATTTCTCAAGGTATCTCTGAATACTGCTCCATCAGGATTAGCCCGGAGTCATACTCAGAATGCTAGAGGTCTTAATTGTGTTTAATGTGAAGTGCTTAAAATGCCCAACTTTTTTGCACAAGACTGAAGGGCGACCTCCAACTGACCAAGACCAGCTTTAGATACTTGGGCTTAGAGAGTATGACAAATGTGAAGCGTTTCCTGGAACTTACTTAGGTAATATCCTGGGAGACTTCCAAGGAGACGTGGAGATATGCTGTAAGCTTCCCCTAACACTTATGAGCAGAGTCACCCTGTATAAATGATTACCCTACCCAAACTGCTTTACGTGTTACAGACCACCTCATTTCCTATTTCCGGATAACAACTTTATCAGGCTAAAGAAAACTCACCAAACATTACTTTGGGATGGAGGCACCTCTAGAATAGCCCTGCGGATAATGTATAGGTCGGTATACACTGGGGGTCTAGAGCTGCACGACGTGCAAGCATATTACCGGGCTACACAGCTACATATAATGAATGGGGACACAGCCCATATGCCGAACCAGCATTTAGCGTAGAGAGTTGTCATTGAGAGCGAGGACTCACATTCACTACATATACGGGCAACAGGACAGGCAGGCCTCTGCCTGGGCTGACCCTGATGACCCTAGGTGCCTGGGATGAGGCTGCGAGAGCCCTGGGTTGGAAGGGAACACTTACTCTGGCCATCCCTCTGTGGAATGGCAGTCTCTTGATCAAAGTGGGCAGAGTCACCAGCTTTCACCGCTGGGAGCAAAGAGGTATAGAGAAGGTGGGAGCTGTGCTTGCCGAAGAGGAACTCAAGTTATTTGAGACACTCCGGCAATAGTTCTCCTTAGCCCCTAACCAGTGGTTCCAGTACCTGCTGCTCTTCCATGCCGTGAGGGCAGAGGGGATCTAGAGAGTTGACCTCCCAGAATACGCTCTACTGGAGAACTGTGTCCTTAAGACTGAGATTACCCATAAAATGGTGTAATTCTCACCTGTCATTTCCGCACGGGTGAGATGAAAGATCTGAAGCAAGGTCCCAACTTCCCACACCCATTCATGCAAGCCCACCAGCGTCAAAGCCAACATGGTGGAAATGGGGGAAGAGGGGAAACAGAACAAGGAGAGAAAAAGGGAGACATGTCACCAATGCGCATCAGTTATGGATGTTCTCGTTGAATGGTCTTTATGTGGTTCCTGTAGTGGAGATAAAGTTATAAGTATTACCATGTGCATGTATTCTGGAGATAACACTTACAAACAATTAGTGTGATGCTACTAGAAATTACCTGTGAAAGGTCCCTCTTCCGCTTAGGTATATATGATATTAGAGAGCAGAATCAGTTGTATATATCTATGAGGAAGATTAAATCATTAGGTGTTTTCTACTTAGAACAACGGGACAGTATAGCTAAGGATGTGTGTGGTATAACTAACCTAAGAGATGATCAGCGTGGAATCCAATTAAAGCCCCACTTATTCATATCCATATGAAAACCAGTAAAAAAACCTCCCGTAATGGATAGGGTTAAAGAAAAATAAAAATAAAAAAATACACAAAAATGTGCAGTGCTAAGGTACAATGAAAAATCAGCCTCTTAAATAATCAGGAGACTAATTTAATATTTATATTTTTCTTACAGCCATCAAGCAATGTCAGCAAGGAAGCAGAATCTCCATACACCGTGGAGACTACATCAGAAAAGTAATTTACATACTATTCAAATCAAAATCAAATGTTACTGCCTTAAGGAGAGTGGATTCTTTGTGAACTGTTTTGTCTTTTTCCTTTTTATATTTCAGAAGCCATTGTGAAGGCTCCTGCGGTGCCAGACGAGAAGCTGAGATGCAGAGAATTGGAGTCCAATGAGGGAACATCAAACAGCCTGTCAGGAGCAGTGTGAAGGTCCCTGCGGTGCCGGATGAGCAACAGAGGTCAGGAAGTGGAGCTCGACAATGGAACACCTACTTGCACTGGAGCAACCCAGAAGGAAATCAGGTAAGTGTGGAGAGGGGCAGGACAGAAGACCTGCACACATTGCCTAGAATGTAACGTGCTCTTCCGCCGTGTTTGGCCACTTTTATTCCTGCATTGCTCCGCCAAGCGTTTGGGAGCAGAACAAGCCTGACAGTACACCCTCCCAGAACACCCCCCACCGGTTTGGGCTTACCAGGATAGCGTCTATGGAACAAACGCAACAGTGGAGGGGCATGGACATGTCCAGCAGGTTCCCACGTATGATCCTCCGGACAGTACCCTTTCCAGTGAACCAGACACAGCAATTGCCGTCTCACTCTACGGGTATCCACAATAGCCTCCACTTCATATTCAGGTTCCTCATCAACCAAAACTGAGGGGTTGAACAGGTAAACTTGTTCCCGACACCACCGGTTTTAATAATGAAACATGAAAAACGGGTGGACTTTTAGAGAGGAAGGGAGGTCTAACTTCATGGCTACAGGATTAACTACCTTTATGATGGGATAAGGACCAATCAAACAGGGTTTGAACTTTCGTGTTCCCTTCACCGCAATGTTATGTGTGGACAACCACACCCTGTCTCCAATTGCACAGTTAGGGGCCGGCCAGCGATGGAGATCCGTATTTTCCTTGTACATGCTCTTAGCTTTGTTTAGGTTCATTTGGGCTGTCTTTTGTTTCTTATGAAGGTGATTTACAAACTCTAAGGCAGCAGGGGTGGGTGTGGAAACAGGAGGGGGTAAAAATAGATAATGAGGATTAAATCCATAATTACAGAAAAAAGGAGAATAACCAATAGAACAATGCTTCCCATTATCTAAAGCAAACTCAGCCGCCCATAAAAATGTATCCCAATCAGCAGAGGAAAGAAGCAATTGACATCTTAGATATTGCTCTAAGCATTGGTTCACTCTTTCCGTCTGTTTGAGGATGATATTCAGACAAAGATGTACATCAACAAGGACCAAAACCACTTCCAGAATTTAGATACAAACTGGAGACCCAGGTCGGACACAACAATAGATGGAAGGCCATGTAATCTTACTATGTGTTGCAGAAATATGATGTAGGTAATGTTTTCAAAGGAACGAAGTGCGAAACTTTGTCAACATATCCGCAACCACCAAAATGACTGTGAACCCTTGAATAGTTTGGGGTAACTCTACAATGAAATCAATGGAGATGGAATGCCAAGGGCTAGGGGGGTTGGCATGGGAGTCAATAATCCAGCTGGGAATTGGTGAGAACATTTGCTCTGAGCACAAACATGACATTGTTGAATGTACTGGTGGGTATCCTGAACCATAGTGGGCCACCAAAAAGATCTTCTGAGAAGTTCAATGGTTTTCTTGTAACCTAGGTGCCCGGATAACATGTGAGAGTGGCAACATTCAGGACCTTGTTGCTGTAAGGGCTTTGTAGGAATCACCAAATCCCCTTGGATATAAAGAAGTTCTTGTACTCCTACCCCAGTGTGCTTTTGTTCCAGTTCCTCAACCTCTTTGCAATTTTGTTCCTGTAACACCTCACTCAGAAATGCCTCCTCTGAACATATGGCCCCCAAAAACGCATTCTTGTGCTATGATAAGGGGATGATCCATGGTAGTTTCCGCTTCTTCATAGCCATATCGCGATAAAGCATCTGCTTTTTGATGTTTTTTGCCTGCCTGCAACTGTATTATAAAATCAAAATTACTGAATTAATGTGCCCAGTGCAGTTGCTGCATAGATAGGGCTCAAGCTGCCTTTAAAAACTGTAAGTTCCTATGGTCAGTAAGAACGGTCACTGTATGCAGAGCACCCAACAGATACTGGTGCCACTCTTCAAAGGCATGTTTTATGGCAAGCAATTCCCTGTCTCCCACAGAAACGTTTTGTTCAGTGGTCAATTTATGAGAATAGAAGCCTACAGGATGTAAATGGCCAATTTCATTATCTCTTTTTGACAGAATTCCCCCAATGGCAACTTGAAATGCATCTGCTTCCGCTATAAACGGTTGAGATGATTCAGGATGTTTTAAAATAGGGGCAGTAACAAAAATGTTATTGAGTTTAGTAAATGCTTCTTCAGCCGCAGAAGTCTAGCAGAAGGAAAACCCCTTTTTCAGCAGCTTAGTGATGGGAGTTGCCAGAGCAGCAAAGTTATCAATAAAATGCCTATAAAAGTTAGCAAAGCCCAGGGAGCTCTGTACTCCTTTTACAGAAGTAGGGAAAGGCCAACACGTGATGGCCATTATCTTTTGTGGAGCCATAGTTACCCCCTCAGAAGATAACACATATCCCAAAAAGGTCACTTTTGATGTGTAGAACTCACACTTACCCAGCTTCACATATAAGTGATTATCTCTTTAGCGTTCCAACACTGCCCTCACATGTTCTTCATGTTCTGTGGTAGTAGATGAGTATACCAGGATGTCGTATATATATATATATATATATATATATATATATATATATATATATATATATATGTTATAGCACATACGGCCAACATATCTCTCAAGGCTTCAATAATAAAAAACTGAAAGGGACAGGGGCATTACAAAGGCCAAATGGCATTACAAGGTATTCATAGAGCCCAAATGTTGTGCAAAATGCCATCTGCCATTCATCGCCCTCTTGTACCCTCACTAAATGATATGCTCCCCTTAAATCCAATTTGGTACATTTTTTGGGCATTTTTAACCTGATCAAGTAACGATTGGATAAGTGGCAGAGGGTACGAGTTTTTTATGGTTGTGTCATTTAGAGCACGGTAATCAATACAACATCTGAGACATCCATCCCGTTGGACGAGCAACAGAGGTCAGGAAGTGGAGCTCAGTGAGAGAATGCAAACGAGCACCATAGCAACCCGGGAGGAAATCAGGTAAGTGCCCTGTTTGGCCTCTTTTATTCCTGCTTTGCTCCACCCCGCGCACACACGCGATCGGGTGCGGAGCAGGTCCGACAAGTGGTATCTAAGCTATACTGTGCTATTCTTAATAATATCCCAGATAATCTCGGGAAACTTTGGGAGCAATGGGAATCAGATGTTGGGCCCTTAGAAAACATTGATTGGGAAACGGAGTTGATGCACCCCAAAGAGGTAGTCATCCCAGCTGGGCTGCAATTGGTTCAATTAAATATCCTTTATAGGACCAATTATGACAGGTCCTGTTTAAACAAAATGGGGAGAGCAGACTGCCCAATATGTCTCGCATGTGGTGCAGTGCGGCAGAGGGTACCTTTTTACATACGATCTGGGACTGCCCAAGAGTAAGCCCTTATTGGGGAGAAGTTGTCACTGAATTGGAGCAGTGATTGAAGTGGACCTCCCCAGGACACCCCAACTGATATTTCTAGGCATACCCAATGGTGTAGATATTCCTCGGAAACAATTCTTGTTCTACACGCTGGGGTTTATCGTGGCAAAAAGAGATTTGGCCAAACTAGGGGGATGGGATCAGGCCCCCACTGGGGATGAATGCAGGGCGAGAATGAACAGATGAATGGAGGTGAAGAGAGTCGTGTATGAAATCTGAGATTGCCCCCAAAAGTTTGCAAAGGTTTGGGGGAGGTGGAGATCATATCATGGTTTGATGACGGATATGAACGCCACTGCCGAAGAGGAGATCTCGCCTCCATGACCCACCCAAGGAGGGCATATGGAGGCAAATTATCTGGGGGATGGGGAGGTGGAGCCTTAATCTATGAGTCAACTCAGAGATGAGATAACTGAGGAACCAGAGCGGCAAGGGTTAGGAGGTGGGGATCAAGTGCCAAATGCATGTGTAAGGTTCACTGTTAATGTAAAGTTATGGAAATAAAGCTAAAAAAATACTTATAAAAACAATACCCAACATTTTATGTAGTAAGAATGGGAGTAACTTGAGGGTGAGGAAATATGGTTTTCAATAATTATTTTTGACTATTGTCAGATATTTTGTTTACACACAGGCCCCATAGTCCATCCCCATATCATGAGCTGCTGAGATATCCGGCATTATAAACTAACAAGGAGACTGAAAAATCAAAATCGCCAAACTTCTGGCTGAAGTACTGCAAACCAACAATGTTTGAATGTAAAATATTGGTAGATTTCTTTTTATCTACCTAGCACTTGTGGCCGAAATCAGCAAACCAAGATCTTAGGCAATAACATTCTCTGACTTGAAAAAGAGTGCCACTGTTAAGTCAAAACATCTTTCTCAGTGTTTTTTTAGATCCTACAACAATTATCTCAGTTTTCTGAGCTTTTATAGTGGATTTGTATTCAGTCCAAAACTCCTTGAACCCCATCTAGAGCTTCTCCAATCCATTTTCTGTGCAGGCAGAGGAAACTGCAACATCTGCATGTAAATAGAAGGGAAACGTTGTCTAATTCCAATCTAGGGACATCACTCTCAATTTCTTTCAGGGAAGAATCCAGGCCATTTATAACAGCATCAAAAAGAAAAGGGGCTAGAATACAGTTTCAATGGTTTCCTTAGACTATACTAAGATTCTTTGTTAAGCTTTCATCTTCACCATAGAGCGTATATGCTACTGCAGTTAGCTATACAATTCGTACCAGTTCAATCAGGCAACAATGCAAACCTGACTTTTTCACAATACTAATTATTTGGGGGTTTGCCCACAACTTCGAATTCCAGATCAGGTCTCAGAAGCTCCCCAGTGTTTGACCAGGTCCCTCTTAGCTAACAACAGGGCAAAATTGCAGAATATCATTTCATTTGTGGGAGTTCCACATCAGTGGGTATGCCCAGGAGAGCATATTTAGGGTTCTCAGGCAGTGTTGTCCCTATTACTTTACCCAGTTCTATGAATATCTTTTGCCAGTAGGAGTGTATGACTGGACAATCCCAAAGTGTATGGAAAAAGTCCCTTTGCTGCCCTCTGCACCTCAGACAATCCGATGACTGTACTCTATCCATTTTATGTAGTCTGGCTCTATCATAATACATCCGGTGGAGGATTTTAAATTTAATGAGTCTCAGCCTGGACTTGATTGCCACTTCTCTTGGGAACATGACTGCCACCTCCCAATCCAGGTCATCCAATTCCCAAGTTCATTTTCCCATTTAGTTCTAAGTTTCTTTAGTGTGTCGGGCACATTATTGTTGACGGTTTTCTATGCAAAGGAAACTGCCTTCTCTGGCATTTCATCCATCAAGAGTCTCCCTACCAGTGGCTCCTATTCTGGGAGATTGTGTGCAGGATAGAGGTCAGAGTCAGCAGGACTGCATCTCAGCCACAGTGCGTTTCGTTCCAGGACAATCCCAGCAGAAGTGTTCCTCTGCCGAATATAATGAAGAGGCTGTATATATAATAAAAGTACTCTTCCAATCCCACCTTGTCAAAGGTGCTGAGCTGATGCGATGGTGTGTCTTGAGCCATAGAGCTGTGTCCAACTGGAAAACCAAATACAAGGGCATCACTTTCCATGTGCTTAGCCTTGGACAGAGTATACGAACAACATGATAATAATTCTTCCTAAGAAATAAACTGCATGGAGAATAGCTTCTCAGTACATTATTGTGTAAGGGTAAAACACGTAGAAGGTCACCATTGGAAAAAGATCTCAAGCTAAAACATGAAGCTAAAATGGAGACTGAGAGAGTGCCCAGTTGTGCTCCACAACAATGATAATAATAATAATAATAATAATAATAATAATCATCATAATCATAATGATAATTGTTGTTGTTGTAGGATCTGACCCTTTTTGAAGAGCCATCCCCAGGTTTTTGCCTTCTGTGCTGAACCCATTTTTGTTGCCATTCTTCCCTGCAAACAAGTGGTAAAGTGCTTGTGCTCTCTCCCAAAAGCATGAAAAATATCTGATTGGTACATTTAGTCAACTTGTAAGACCATAGTCCCCAGGGCCTGTAAAATAAATGCTACTAGTGGGCAGCATCACTCATTGTGCCGCCCACTACTAAAGTAGCCTTTTAAAATATGTCTGAGGCCTGCCACTATAGCCTGTAGTGTTGTGTTAAACTGCCATTTCGACTGGGCCAAACAAAAGCGTTTTGCCAGCCCTTTTTAATACTTATCAGTCACCCCTAAGGTAGGCCCAAAAGTCTCATAAGGCACAGTGCATAGTATTTAAAAAGGAGGACATGTGAGCTTAAGCTTTACATGTCCTAGCAGTGAAAAACTCCTAAAGTCGATTTTCACTGCTGTAATGCCTATCTTTCCCATTGACTAACATTGGGTAACCTTATTACATTTAATAAGTGATACTTTAGATTGGGAGAAGATAGAGATATACTGATTACACTTAAATTAATTGTAGTTTGAAATCCTCTTTAGTTGTAAAGTCAGATTTTAAGTCACAATTCTGAAAATGCCACTTTTAGAAAGTTGGAATGTTCTTGTCCCAACCATTCATGCCAATGCCCTGGGTCATATGAATGCGAATGGCTCTGTTGGGGTTTGTGTATTGCTTCCAGACAGTAAAACAAAGGAGGTATAGATGTGGACAGGATGGGCCATCCTGGAAGGATGACTGGGGATGGGCTGTACCCAGCCTCTTTTATACTTGAAAGGGCTTTGCCTCTGCACACACAAAGGAACCTGCTGAAACCGGGCCTGCCCAGCCTTTCGTCACCAGCAGACAGTTTGGAGGCTTGACAGGTAGAGCCAGAGATCATGGAGAAAGAGGCCAAACAATGGTCTAGTGCTGAGAAGAACTGTGGGGGAGAAAACAGTGACTTGAAATTGGCCACAATAGAGGCACAAGGGCCTTGAAGTATTCACTATGCAAGACCCCACCCAATCAAAAACCAGTGAGATTTGGCTGTCCCACGGGCTTAGTAGCCATCTTGGGTGCAGATTACTATTTAAGCTTCTCCCAGACCTTCCGAAGCTGCTTGCCATTCAAGAACTCACCGAAACAGGATCCTCATCGATGCCGTCCCTCTGTTGATGTGCCGAGCGGCTTCCAGCTCCTGTGCAAGCGGTTCCTCATGCAAAAACTAAAGTGCTTTTGAACTTACCTGAACTCCGATCCCGAATTACCCGCCAGACTCTGAAAAACACAAAGGACATGTTATATTGTATCTAGGCCTGGGTGGTGAACTTCACTCCGTTCGCGGAGTTTGGGGAGTTTTCTGCACTCCGCACTCCTCGGAGCTCGCGGAGTGCAGAAAACTCCGCTTCGCGACGTGCAGCTGAATTTTTTCCCTGCTCGTGATCGCGAACGGTAAGTTCGCGATTGTGAACAGTAAGTTCGCGAGCTGCCGCTCAGGTAGAATTTCTACCCGAGTGGCAGGAATACCAGCACAAACTGCAGTTCGCACTGTACTCCGCCACTCTCGGAACTTCGCAGAGTTTTTTTGTAACTTCGCGGAGTTCCGCGTAGCAAAACTCTGCGAACTACGTCCAGGCCGGGTGAACTAATTACAATGTAGCCGTACAGCCCTGTGTATTCACGATCCTGTTTAAATTCTTCTATCGATACATTAAAAATAATTTGTTATACTGAACGCGAATAACGACTTTGTTACAGGGACATTGTATAAACGAACTTGATACAGGAACAATACGCTAACATTCTTTTTTGCACTCAACAAGAGTGTTACGGTAAACTGAGAAACAACTTGATACAAAGACATTATGTCAGAACTCTTCCTGAGTGTGAAAGGGGAGCGCTTTCATCAAAACAATACATATAATTTAAAATTGCTGAAATGGTATCTGTGAATGCATATGTATGTTTTTTTGTAACTGCAGATTTCATTGAGTCCAAGTTTGACAGGTCAACTGTGTATTCTGAGTTTCTGGTCCAGCTGCATGATTTGCGTGCACAGTTTGAAGAATGTGTTCACCGATTTCTCTGCAATGTGCGGTATGTAAGTGACGCAATTAGTGGTGTTAACTAATGTATGCCACTTATTAAATGTAAGAGCAGTATTTGATGCATGTCTTGTTTCTTTAAAAAGGTGTATTAACAAAGATTTCTCATTGGGTTCCACAACAACAGAAACAGTGGGAAGGTGGGAATACACAGGTACACGAGAAAAACTAGGGAACACAAGTTTGTACACTTTGGGTGATTGTTCCTATTTTTGCATACAGACACACCCGAGAGATCACAAGGCCCAGCCTTCTGATTAGCAGACAAACTTTCCAGAACAAGATGTAGGGGTAGGACAGGGAGCCACACAAAGGCCGGCATCAGGTATAACTATTGGGCCTTCATAGCCACTCATCAGAACACTCCTGGATTTGTGGAAGTAACAGAAGAAGGACTGCTTTGCTTCCAGAGGAGTGCCCTGCTGCTTGAAGGACCTGCTGCTTGAAGGCCTGTCTTGCTGTCTGAGAAGGAAGACCTGCTTGCCTCTATCCCTGACTAACCAGAGTAACTCAAAGGATCAGTTGGCTGACCTCCTGTGTGAGCTACAGGAACACAACAAGCTTCAGAGACCTCCCTGCAACTGCCCAGCTGACCTGCCTGGACCTGCAATGGGGCATGACTGAGCGCTGCTGGCCTCTGATCCCCAAGTGATGCCTCCCCAAGTCTTGACTTGCATTACAGTGTAGACCTTTTAAAGAAAAGGTGAAAATCCTGAAGTTTGGGCTCCTTGCGACCGTGAACAGACTGGTTCACTGCAAGACCCTGCTGCCCGTGATGACCCCCAACATGGTGAGACCTGCACTTTGGGCCGACAGTGACCGCCAGCCAACAAGAGTTACACTTCACACTACTACAATGACAGCCAGCGAAGATCATCAACACAAAGCAACAGCAACGACTGTCTGCGATGCTCGAACGGCTCTTCGCGCTACAGCAATGACCACCCACGACGTGAGGCCTGCTCTTTGTAAAACAGCTACGAACATCTGCAATGCTCAGTCTCCTCCACCACGAACAGAACTCTTTGTGCTGGACTTTAAAGGTAACATTTCAACTGGACTAACATGGTCCCTGTATCCGACCCATGCTTCATTGCAGTTGGTCTGAACTTGTGACTTTCCCCGGTCTAGTGCAACCAGATGGCCTCGAGTGGCGCCCGGTGCTTTTAGGCACTATATTCGCTAACAATTTTTAAATTTAATATCTCTGGTTCTGTTGATTGGATTTCTGTCATTCTAGTATCATTTTATTTATTAAAATGTACTCTAGTTTTGTAAATTACTGTGGGATTTTTCATGTGTAATTTTTTACTTTAATACTGTTTGTGTGCTGCCGAACTACTTTACACATTGCCTATGAGTTAAGCCTGACTGCTTTGTGCAACAATAATAATAGTAGTAAATGGGGACTATGTAAGTTTTCCTACATGACTCTGGAATATTGCCAGTTCTGTATTGTGTTAGCAGTTTTCAAGGCTATTCAGTCATGTGTATATTGGTCTTATTGACTGCATCTTTCTTGGCATTCTCACACTCCATATTAGTCAACAATACTTAACCCCTTTGGTGCGTGCGCCAGCCAGTTCAGCCTGTCGTGGAACATTTGTCTGCCAGGTTTCCAGAGGTTTATACTACGGGAAAGAATATAGCCATGGAGGACTCCTTGATCCTGTACAAAGGGTGGCTGCTGTTCAGGCAGTACATTGCGAGCAAACGACTGGCTATGTGTACAGCTTGAAAGTGTATACAGGGAAGGACTCCACTCTAAACCCTGCAGGTTGCCCTCCCACACTAGGGGTCACACAAAAAAATGTATGGGAGCTTGTCCAGCCACTCCTTCAAAAAGGTTATAACCTTTATGTGGACAATTTCTATACAGGAGTAAAGCTGTTCAGTGAGTTCTACAAACCTGGCACTGTGGCCTGCGGTACAGTTCTTTGTCGCTGCAAAGGATTCTTGCAGTAGCTTGTTTGCAAGAAGCTTTAGAAATCTCAGAGCACAGAGTTGCATTCCAACGAACTACTCACAGTCAAGTTCTCGAATAGGCGTGATGTGTAATTGCTCACTGCAATTCATGATGAGAGCACTTCCCCGTCACGGTTTGGTATCAGATGGCCGAAGTCCACAAGCCCACCTGTATACTTGATTACAACAAGCACGTGGGCGGAGTGGACAAGAATGACCAGGTTCTTCAGCCATACAATGCGAGTCGTAAAACTCGCACTTGGTATAAGAAACTGTTTACCCACCGGATCCAGATGGCAACATACAATGTGTGTGTTGTTTATCATGAGAGAACCACAGGAAGACTCATGTCTTCATTGACTTTCAGTTGTCTGTCATTGAACGTCTCACTGCTATAGAAGCAACAGCCTCCACTTCAAATGTTCTGGAGGACGTGGCAAGGCTGCAGGAGTGACACTTTGCTGATCGCATTCCTGCAACACCCAAAAAGGAGCGACCATATTGTTGTTGTAAAGTGTGCTTGATGCTGAGAAAGAGGCAGGAGAGTGGTGTTTACTGCCCCTAGGGCCCATCTCAGCCAGCCTTGAGTTTTCCTACTTGCTTTATGTTGTATCATACTAAAGCAAAGTACTGGGAAATTGATTGAGGTGCAGCTGCTGTTAGGTAGACCTTTCAATGGCTGTGAATGGATACCTACTGTCTATGGGCCACTACTTCTCTATGCAAGCAGTGCAGAATTTTAGTTCCTCTACTTCAGGAAATCATGGACTTCTCAACACCATTATCCACCCTCAGAACGTGGTAGGTGTTCTGGTCACTGATTATTGAGAGACTTGGGGGAATGCCGGGTGGACAGAAGTTTGTGGCTCCCCGCAGATTTCAGAACTTTCCATCACAGAAATGTTAGGAAAATGCGTTTTTTTGTCAAAGTTTGAGGCTTGCCAGGGATTCTGGGTAAAGCAACGTGGTGAGAGCCATGCAAGTCAGTCCCCCCTGGGTACCCCTAGGTGTATAGTTTAAACAAATGTACAGGTTGGCTAGGTTTCCCTAGGTGTCGGCTGAGCTAGGGTCCAAAATCTAGAGCTACCCACAGTGGGAAAAAAGAGTCCATTTTCGGTGGAAAAATGCGATGCGTCCATGTTGTCTTTAGGGCCGTTTCCTGTCACTGCCACTAGGCCTACCCACAGCAGTGGGATACTATTGTTATTGGGAGACTTGGGGATATGTTGGGTGGACAGAGGTTTGTGGCTCCCCACAGATTCCAGAACTTTCCACCACAGAAATGTGAGGAAAATGTTTTTTTCAGTCAAAGTTTGAGGTTTGCAAGGGATTCTGGGTAAAAAAACGCGGTGAGAGTGTATAAAAAACATGACATTTAGAAAAATACCCACTAAATCCTACGCTAGTACGCGTACCTACAAATCCATAATAACCACTGCTCCTAAAATCCATATCTTTTTTCCCATTTCAGAAATACATAGATTTCCTGCATACTCATTTTTCACTCTGCCTATTTCACTATATGAATTGGTCTATACTCGGTACTCAATGCAAAACCATTGCACGATGCAGCGCAGTTGTTGGCTCTGAGTACCTTTGGATTTGGAGAGCCTACAAACCCTATATATTCCCACAGCCAGAAGGGTCTAGAGGATGTAATGGTATATTGCTAAGGTAAATCAGCCATGACAAAAAGTTGCAGATGAAAAAGTGGATCTACACATATTACCCCTTGTTGAATTTAGAATTTCATCTATTTTTCATAAATCTATAGCTTTTCTGGATCACCCATGGGTTTCACATTGGTTTCCACCATAAACTAAAAGTAGGTTGAAAGCACAAAATAGGGAATATAGGCTACCTCTTAGAAAAATGCAAAAACTGTGGTACAAAATCAGGTTTTCTGATACAGCTCTGCATGTTCCTGAAAGCTGGAAAGATGGTGACTTTAGTACAGCAAACCGTTCGTGGATGCCATTTTTAGAAAAACAAATCTGACACTTTTATCTGGAGCACTTTTTCCCTATTTTTTTCTAAAAATAAAAATTCTGCTATATTTTGCCTATTTTTTCGGTTCCCTCCAAGGGAATCCACAAACCCTGGGTACCTTGAGAATCCCCAGGATATTGGAAAAAAAGGATGTAAATTTGGCCTGGATACCTTATATGGAAAAAGTTTGGAGCCTAAGAACAAACTACCCCAAATAGCCAAAAAAAAGGCTCAGCACTGGGGGGGGATGGGGAGGAGGAGAATTCAGCGGTTAAGGGGTTAAGGTTAAAATCTCCTGCAATTAAGGTCAATAGGCTTGCCCGTTTCATAGAGTGGAAGGGTTGCTGTAAGCCATCATGGAAGAAATACCAATTAAGCTCCTCAAGAGGACCCTGGTCATTACCCATAATAGCAATATTAAGTGCATAAAAAAGCTGAACTTTAGTGTTCGGAATTCAAAACTTGGTTGCTAGGATACTGTACGTAACAAATGAAGGACAAATAAGTTCTATTTTAATAGTCACTGAAATTCATACCATCAGTCCACCAGAAGGATGCCTCCTGTGATTCTTGACTGGAGGAAGAAAATAAGTGCAGTAGTCTTTTTTATTTAGCAATGATCATTAGCTATGTTTCTTGGAGATATTCCTGAAAATCATTATCATCTAATTTTGTCCCAAGACTAGTTACATTCCAGATCACCAATGCTGGATACCCAATATCAGTTGAAGACAAGTAATTGGGGGCTTGCAGATCTATACTTTATGCAAGCAAAAACAGTATTAGTATGCAAGGCAGCGGTGACTCATCAGCTTGACCTGGGATCCTATGCAATTGAAATATGCTTCTTTATAACAATTTGCATGGACTGCTAACTACCCCACATATTAGATCACTCATGATATCTATGGCATCATTGATAATATCACTGCAATATTTGCAATGAAATTATTCATGAGTTGTGGTTACTTGAGAACTTGAGATAACTATAACTGGTGAACTTCATTGAAATTCTCACCTAACTAAAACATTACTTTAACCTTTGTTTTATTTTCAGTGAAATATATATACATTTTCCAAACAAAAAGTTCATCCACCTCAGCTCCTTCCCAGAGTTTCTCGGTGATCCATCAAATGAAGGCTGAGAAAAAGGGGAGTCCCAAAAATATTTAAAAAGTATAAGGGAGAGGGTATGGCTACCCTGAGTCTCTGGCCCTTGTTGGGGGGGGTAGAAGGGGCTCCCGGGAGGGACAAAAATAAAATTCTGCATCATGGGTCCCAAGGAACCGAGCAAGCCCTCCTGTTTGGTCCTGTGGGACTCCCATGTAATCCAATGAGACCGCCCCAAAAAAATGTTAAAACGTTGCTGGGTCCTGTGGGGGTTAGGCACCTGCAGGGTATTGAGTCAGACCGTGGGTCCCACACCCTACTTCGCACGGTAATAATGTATGTTCAGTGTGAGAGTTGGGCAAATCTAATTAAAAAAGCCCAGAAAGTCAGTGACAGAAACATAATTTAAAGTGATGTTATAGTTAGGTAAGTTAATAAGGTCTTAGCTTTTGATAAAATAAACTCTAGGAATTCACTGAACAAAACCAAAGTTTACATTGATGTTATAGTTAGGCCCTTTAATAATATAAAAACTATTGTTTTAAAGTAAAAACACTGAAATTTACCAGGTATACTATAGTGAGATAATATATTGCGCCTCACAATGCCCTTCTTATTATCTCACATATTACATCACTCATGACATGTTCAATTACATCATTGATGACATCTCAAATGAGATCATTAATGACAACACTGATTACATCATCCAACCTACTGCTGTTTAAATTACTCTATTAACAAGTACAGTGAACCAGTACAGCATTTTGCGTATGAAATGTAAATACTAAATGGCGTAACTTACTCAGGAGACACACAAGACCACTTAAGTGAACCAAGCTCCTGCTACACACAGCCTTCTCCCTGTACTGAACAATATGTGGATAGTGAACATCATGGGGGTAATCAAGAAGATGCAGGTGGACAAGCCTCAGCTGCACACCGGCTTTACACTGTGAACAACTCTTCATGAAGAACCCAGCCCCTCCAGACACCCTAGCTGCATTAGGTGACCAAGCCCCTAATATGCACAGTCTTTGACTTGCATCAAACCGATGTGGGCAATGAATCAGACATGGGTATGAAAGTTCCTACTGCAAATAGTCTTTGCCTGTGCAAAACCCTTCTATGAAGAGCCAACTCCCACTAGAAACCCTGGGCCCTTTAGATGGTGAAGAACCTACTACACACAGCGCTCTCTCTGTGCCGAACACTTTGCAGATAGCTATATGGGCAGTCAAGCACACATGAATGCCCTTAGCTTAGTTAGCATCTAATAGGTACAACCTTTGCTATGTAGCAAAACTTTTACAAATAGCTGAATTCTTGTGTGCAGTCAATGCGACATGATTTGGCAAGTCTTTACTGTGCAAGGCCATCACCATGTGCACAACTATTCATGGAGAGCACACTCCCTTAACACACGTCCAAAACCCATTAGGAGGCAAAGCTTGTTGCAAAAGAGTACACCCTTTAGCAGTAAGTAGACTGTAGAAAATTAGATCTAGATGTACCTTACTAAATACCTTCCAGTATGATAAGCATATACCAAACTGTCACATTCAGTGGATGATGTGATCAGTGATATCATGAGTGGCGTGTAGGGAGGCAGTCATGGGCAAAATGGTGAGACGTCTGTCAGGGGGTAATCAAAAGTTAAGCCATGTGGTTAATGTACCATTCTGAGTATTGGTTGGCTGCTTTTCAACATAGCAATTTCATACACTTCTTCCTAATTTGTGGATATCATTTGGGAATGGGCAATGACTTACATGCTTGAGAATGGGGATGTGGTGCAGAATAAGGAACAGATTGATTGTAATACACAGTTCTGTGGTGAGGGAGAGTTCTCATGTGAACTTGATGATCAACCACAGCAACTGCCAGGGTCCTAAGATTATATGAACTATTCATAACGTGTGGCTTTGGGATGTCTGCCGTCATAGAACATTTCGTTCATGATGATCCTGAGCATATCTACATTTGTACAGAGCAATCTACATTGAAGGAACTGTTGCTGTAGGGCCTGGATTCTAAATGATGAGTACTTTGGTTGTGACAAACACTTTTACTATTTCTGCTGTCCAATGCTTTATTTAAAACAGTTGTTTAGTGCATTGCATTTGTTATTTGTTTCTTACCTGCATTAAGTTGTGTGTAAAAGAATTGATGCTTGAAGACTTTGAATGCACTATATAAAAACCTAAATAAAAACAACTATTAAATATCAGTGACTTGTCTCCATTGTCTCTCCCCCACTCTTCTTACCTTTCAATATCTGATTGAGCAGAATGAGATTATATAGAAGATCTTTCTGTATGTCTGAATCAATAATGAATGTATGTTTTATTCAAGGCATTGGCTAACTTATTGTTATTTAATTTTAGGTGGGAGAAATGTTCACTTTTAAATGCTTTAATGTGACAGATCTGAGATTGTTATAGCCAACTGGCTCTATTTAACAATCTGACAGATATTTGATATGTCTCACATATGATATTGGAATTCATTTGAGCTGAAGACTCCAAGTGGATCTATCAAAATATTCTGATGATGGCATTGACATTTATAAATTTATTGGTACTATGAAATCCTGTACTTCATCAAAAAGTGTCTTTGAATTAATGTTTTATTATATCGCCATTATTGTATCTGAATTCAATGTTAGGAAATGTAGGTATATATTTGGCATTGCAATGTATGTTGTGGTTATCAGGTTAATTAATAGGCAGGTAGAAGAGGAATGGTCTTTTTAAAATGTAATAAAGCCTGTTTTGGCACAATAGTCGTGTGTCTATGTTTCAAAGTTGACCACTAGAGCAGAGTGGAATGAACGGGCAACTGTTTTTGTAAAGAAACAATCTTCAATTTACAGGACAATCTGTAACTGTTATTATGAAATAAAGGTTTTTCACATCTGAATCAAGGGTGAAATATTGTGCATTGTGCAGTGATATTTGACACATGAGGAGAAAAAAGCAGAGTTAGACTAATTCAATTTGGGGACAATCACCTCCTTAAACTCCAACCAATTCCATTTTACATGCCATTCCAAAACTTTGAAAAAAGTATAAAATCTACTCGAGTGACACTAGGGGATGCCAAACCACGCTCACATTTCTGGAGCCACATGGGAAAAAATTCTGCCACGTGGTGCTTGGTAGTATTTGGCCAGAACACTTGTAACGCAGAGTTGCCAAATTCGGACTATTCTGCAGGCAGAATATAACATTCCGCCCACCCCTAGTGAAAAGGAAGACTGGACAGTTATCCTCAGGATTGTGACAAATTATTCCACGTATTTTTGATACAGGTAAAGGAACATTAGGACAATCAAGTTTGTCAAATTCTTTCTTAAACATGGTGGAGAAAGCATTAACGTTAACCGCAGTACCATCATTTTGAAGTGGAAGTGAATAGTTTCTTCACCACAATGTTAAAGAAATTATTCTGCTATGAGTATTGGAAGGTTTGTCTTTCTACAACATAATGTTGGGACACGAGGGAAGAGCTTTGAATTTTGCAATTAATTTTTTGGATCAGTGTGAAATGCAACAAGCTCACATCTATGTGATTAAAAATTGTTCCAGTCAGCGCCAGTAGGAGCAGCCTGGTTTCACTTTGACTGGTGCACGGGATTGGTGCCACAGGAGTGTGATCCCCAACCATTGATAAACCACTACAGACTAGAGAGCAGGAAAGTGGCCCCCAGTTATGTGTACCGTTTTTTATCAGGTGAAGTGTAGGAATGCTGGGTGGTACCAATGTTGTGGATCCCAATCGATTCTGGTACATTCTATCATAGATATCGGAGGAAAATCTATCAGATAAGCAAATGTTTGAGGTCTGCAGGGCATTCAGGGTAGGAATATGTAGTGGGGTCCATGCAAGTCACCCCACCCTGGACTCCCCTAGTTTGTCTAGTTTAGTAGGTTTCCCTCGATTATTTATGAGCATGGGCCCAAATACAGCAGCTATCAACATTGCCAAAATGGGCCAAATTTCAAGTTGAAACCTTGATGCTGCCACATAGTGTTTTGGAGTCTTTCCTGTTATGGGCCATAGGGCCACCCACACAAATGGGGTACCATTTTTATCTGGAGAAGTAATGGTTTATTACTTTTGTAACTCATTCATTAGGGCAAAAAAGTACATGTGGAACTTTTGTCACTGGTTTATATTTGTTCCTATTTTTTTACATTCTTTTTTATTTCAACAATTAGTTTCTTTAGAAAAACGATGCATGAAGTACACAAATGACACCTTGCTGACTTTGAAATTTTGTCAATTCTCAGAACTGTATGGCTTTCTGGATTCACCAAAAACTGGTAGGTAGAAACCACAAAAATTAGAGAAAATCGACTACCATTTAGAAAAATGCAGGAAAAGTGTGGTTAAAAAATGCTTATTTACAACTCTGCTTGTCCTTGAAATCTGGGAAGATCGTGATATTAGCAAACACAAGGAGATCATGAACGGAGCGCTGAAACTTTTCAGACACTCACCCCCAGTCACAGATCTGGGTTGAATCCATCATCATTCTTTAGCTCACTTCGCCACCTCAGTTCAGACCCAGCTATATGCAAATCAGTCTTGACCCTGTGCCTCATGGGAACAGTCCAGCCCGAACTGCTAAGCCAGGTCTTTCCTGAACCGGAAACAAGCATCCTGGGACCGGTTTCTGGGTAACACCCTTCATCAGCCAGACTCGCTTAAATCCAGTGGCAAAGTGAGCAAGGGACCCACGTCTGGGCATACCCTGCCAACTTAGGGCGAACAAAGCAAACACAAGGAGATCGTGGACGGAGCGCTGAAACTTTTGAGACACTCACCCCCAGTCACAGATCTGGGTTGAATCCATCATCATTCTTTAGCTCACTTCGCCACCTGAGTTCAGACCCAGCTATATGCAAATCAGTCTTGACCTTGTGCCTCATGGGAACAGTCCAGCCCGAACTGCTAAGCCAGGTCTTTCCTGAACCGGAAACAAGCATCCTGGGACCGGTTTCTGGGTAACACCCTTCATCATCCAGGCTAGCTTGAAGCTAGTGGCAAAGTGAGCAAGGGATGATTGTTTCCGGTTCAGGGAAGACCTGGCTTGGCAGTTTGGTCTGGACTGGTCCCATGAGGCACAGGGTCAAGACTGATTTGCATATAGCTAGGTCTGAACTGAGGTGGCGAAGTGAGCTAAAGAACGATGATGGATTCAACCCAGATCTGTGACTGGGGGTGAGTGTTTGAAAAGTTTCAACGCTCCGTCCATCATCTCCTTGTGTTTGCTTTGTTCGTCCTACATTGGCAGGGTATGCCCAGACGTGGGTCCCTTGCTCACTTTGCCACTGGATTCAAGCTAGCCTGGCTGATGAGGGGTGTTACCCCGAAACCGGTCCCAGGATGCTTGTTTCTGGTTCAGGGAAGACCTGGCTTGGCAGTTCGGTCTGGACTGTTCCCATGAGGCTCAGGGTCAAGACTGATTTGCATATAGCTAGGTCTGAACTGAGGTGGCAAAGTGAGCTAAAGAACGATGATGGATTCAAACCAGATCTGTGACTGGGGTGAGTGTTTGAAAAGTTTCAACGCTCCGTCTATCATCTCCTTGTGTTTGCTTTGTTCACCCTAAGTTGGCAGGGTATGCCCAGACGTGGGTCCCTTGCTCACTTTGCCACTGGATTCAAGCTAGCCTGGCTGATGAGGGGTGTTAACCCGAAACACGTCCCAGGATGCTTGTTTCTTATTCAGGGAAGACCTGGCTTGGCAGTTCAGTCTGGACTGTTCCCATGAGGCACAGGGTCAAGACTGATTTGCATATAGCTAGGTCTGAACTGAGGTGGCGAAGTGAGTTAAAGAACGATGATGGATTCAACCCAGATCTGTGACTGTGGGTGAGTGTTTGAAAAGTTTCAATGCTCCGTCCATCATCTCCTTGTGTTTGCTAAGATCGTGATATTAGCACAGCAAACTTTTGTTGATGCCATTAATGTAAAAAAAAATATATGGTCTCTTGTACAGCACTTTTTTTACTAGTCGCAAATTGTGACCAGTGTTTAGTACATTGGACCCCTGGTCTTCTATATCATTAGTGATAGCGAGGCAGTGGTTTATCCAATAAGTCTCAGTGAAAGTCTCTTGCTGTGAGATAGATGTAACTCTTTGTTTCTATGGCCCTTATATGTTCTAGAAAAGTTTTTGGGGAGTTTACATGTGGTACTCCCAATGTGTTCTGAAATGTAATTCAATTTGAAACACCTTTTGCATCCGGGGCTTCTGATATGTCACTTTATGAATGAATGAATGAATGAAGGTATTTGTAAAGCGCAACGTTCACTCCAAGGAGCATCTTGGTGCTAGCGAGACAGTGTCTGATACTCTGTAATAGGGGAGAAACCAAGTTAAAATACTGAAATCAAGGAATTAAATGAGAGATAAAACAGTGTCATCTGGTAAGGTAAAGATCCAGGTCTTTAAAAGCTTCTTAAAAGTGGATTCAATGTGTGTGTGTCTAACCTGGGTGGGCAAGGAATTCCATGCTTTTGTTCCTAACACCGCCATTGTCTTTCCCCCTCTCGTTTTCAATTTAAAGGAGGGGGGTGCTAACAGATTCTCCACAGATGACCGCAGGACTCGATTAGTAGTATATGGTGTAATTCTTGATCTTAGGTATCCTGGTCCTGTGGCTTTTATGGCTTCATAAGTAATAGTCAGGATTTTGAAGAGAATCCTCTTATGAATAGGCAGCCAGTGAAGAGTTCTCAGTGCTGCTGCTGCTGAAGGGGAGCCTTTTGGCAATTTTAGGACCAACCTCGCTGCAGCATTCTGGACAATCTGCAATCGTTTCAAGACCGTCTTTTTCGTTCCTGCGTACAGAATATTACAATAGTCCAAACGAGATAGAATTAAAGCAGCTGTAACCGTTTTCCTAGCGGGTAACGGAAGAAGATCAAAAAACTTTCTCAGAGTTTTTATCGTTTGGAAGCAGGTACCCGCCACCGCAAGTGCTTGCTTGTGGAAAGATAAAGTGGAATCAAACTTGATACCTTATTACATTATTTACACTTGTCATACTTCCAAATTATTTTTTACAGCGAATATCATTTGCTATTTCCAAGCTCCTTGTCTGTAAAGTGCGGTTTCATCAGAATATATGTTGGAGAACATGATTTGCATCATATTATTAAGGGAATGTCAGCAATCTTTTTGTTGAAGTCCGGGAATTATCCTTCAGTATGCCATTTGCCTCTTAACTGTAAGTCATAATAAAGGTGATTGGTTTGCTTCCCAGAGTCTGTCGATTTTTCTGCTTTTTCCTCATAAATAGATATACCCATGTTCTTTTTGCCTTTTTTCAGAGGTTTTAAAATAATATTTTTGAGTATCTTCATAAACACTGCTTCGTTACTATCTAATTTATGTGAGACTACTTCCTTTTCTGTATAACAGTTTCTTTTTATACAAACGGTTCATAATATGGCATTTTCAATTTTAAAGATGTGTTGGTGACTGGTAGCATGCTATTTATTACTGCAGTTTTTCTACACAACATGATTCCTATTTCACTTCTTCAGCGTGTAGATTTCCACGTCAAAATACTTTAACATTGCTGAGATCTAGTTCAAGAAATAATTGTGATTATTTATTTTGAATTGTTCAAATGAGGACTACAATTCTCGTGTTTTTCCTGCTCACATAATGAAAACTCTTCACTGTACTGCAGCCAGATTACTATTTTTTTTACCTCAGTTACATTTTTAATATTCAATATGGTTTCCTTAATACACCGCCTGCATTTTTAATTTAACATTTGCGGGCGCATAATATGAGTTACCTCTTGCATTAACACAGATTTCATTAAACACGTCTTTACTGAAGAGAAAAAGCTGCAGTTGTAAAACAAATCTTATTCATTTGTAGAAACATTTTGATATGTTTTATTTTGTTCACTGATATCATTCGTACAAATTAGGTGCATGCTTTAAATCCTGTATCATGGCTCTTAAAACTATTCAGTGATTCTCCATCCATCCTGACAACTTTTGTGGTGATTGAGTAGATTATTTGTGTTGGGCAGATATAATGTTGGTTACTATTGGAGCATGGAAATTGTCAGTGCATCAAGATGTTTTCTCTGATAGTGAATTCAATTAATGGATGCAACAATAGGTTGTTCAGGTTAGTTCATTTGATCTGTGCTATTAGTAAAAGTGTATGTTGAGCATAAACTTCTCTGCTGTCCATACTCATATTCATATATGTGTATATGGTATTTCTATAGTGCAAGCCTAGCCAAGAGGCAGTCGAGCACTGTACATGGTCAAAAGCCAGCATAGAAAACAATGAGCAGTGGAATAGGAAGCTGGGTTGTGGACGGTTCATGCAGATGTAGGGTTCTTTAAAGCAGTGAGTCTTCAACACTTTCCTAAATTGGAGCGGCATTGTGGCAGTCCTAATGGATACGGGGTAGTTGTTCCAGATCTTCGGTGCATAGATGTAAAAGGCCTGCTGTCTTGTTTTTTCGTTTTTACACATCTTAGTCTGTGGTCTGACTGTGTCCTGGCTGCAGATGTGCTGAGAACCACTAGAGAAGGCGTTTTTGTCTGCAAGTAAAGCAGGGGTGCTGGTTGTGATTGTTTTATAAATGATGCAGTTGATTTTAAAGATGGTGCGGGCCGGTACAGAAAGCCAATGGAGTTCTATCAAGGTGGAGGAAATGTATTGATATTTCTTCAGGCCCTGGGTGAGATGTGCTACGGTGTGGAGGGTGCCCCCAAGGTGCCAGTAAGGAGTCTGGGAGGCCAGGGAGTAGGGCATTACCACTACCCAGATGAAAGAGTATGAAGGGTTCAACATCTGTTCTTAAGTCACTTTCTGGAAGAAACCGTTAAACTTTCTTTAGAAGAGAGAACTGGTTTTTGACAATGCGTTCCTTGAGGTTGAGGTTTGTGTCCGTGGTGAATCCAAGTGTCTTGGCATTCAGTGAAAAGTTGTAAATGCTCATGTCATTGATTCAGGTTTGTAGTGTATCTTGTTTGTTGTTGTTGGCAAACAACAGTAGTTCTGTCTTGGTCTCTTTCAAATAGTTCATACTATTTAAATGTTTTAATTTTTCAAAAAATTAAAACATCAGTATCATCCATGGGTATTGTTTACTATTTTTATAACAATCTCTTCCTCTGTTTTACAGCTGGCATTGCTCAAAGCACAGTGTAACAATGTGACCAACGTTATCACATAGTTTAATAATCTGTGGAGTGTCCAAATATATTTTCTTCCAAGAGTCTGACTTACATTTTCTCATTTCTCCTTTTTCTATATTTTATTGATTTATAATGTGAGCAGATCTTTGGCAACCAGTTCACAATAAACGTCATCAATCTTATCTCGTACTGGCATTTTGGGACAGAATCTTACTTTTTTATCTTATGACCAATGTGGCGTTCTCAGGTTCATAGTAATGTTTGCATGAAGTACTAGCAATGTTCAACAATTTCATTAATGCTTTCCGTTGTGTTCCCATCTGTAGGCTGTGTAGGGTTATTATATGTTCCAAATCTATTATTTTCAGATGTGATGATTTTCTCTTTTTGGTGCTTTCCATTATGATGATGTTCTCTCTCTGTGGCCTGGCATGTTGCTAATTTTAACTTCCATATTGACTTTCATATGCTTGGTCACTATGGTTACTATTTATAGGCAGAAGGTGAGTCTGTGCTTTAACACTTGTTCTTCTTCCACTGTTTATACTTTATTTGGAAATTTGATTATTGCACTTGGTCGGTATTTCTTGCTACTGGATTTTTCTTATTTTGTCTCTTTGGCAGTTTTCCCTGCCTCTTCTCATATTCTGGTTTTGTTGATATAAGTGTAACAACCTCATCTCATTTAAAAAAATGAACCATTTGTTATGGGCTCTGCCACCCTCACCATTTCATGAATCCAATTAAGAGCTGCTTGTGAATTATGTTGTCTCTATCTCAGTTATAGGATTGTTAGTTGCATCTCTTTGTCTTGATGGTTCAAAGTATTTCTTGTAAACCCCGTCCTCTGTCTACCTGTGGCTGTGGAGCTTCCATTGGCTTCCTCGTCTTTACGTCACATTTTGAAGATGTAATGTTTTTAAAAAGCCTAAATGAAGAAATGGCCAAACAATTCTGAAAATAAATACTACTTTCTGGACTTGTCACTCTCTGCAGGGTCACTCCCAAATGTTATGCCTTCACCCCTCCTGTTTTCTGCATGCGTTTTTGTTGCCTTCTTGAACTCTGTACACTTTGCCACTGCTAGTCAGTGCTAAAGTGCTTGTTCTCCCCTCCTAAAACATGGTACAATTGGCTTACACATGTGTGGTAAATTAAATGTACTTCTAAGTCCCTCGTATATGGTCCTACAGGTGCCCAGGGCCTAAAGATAGCCTTTTAAAACTTGTCTCAGGCCTGCCATTGCAGCCTATAGTGCAGTCTCAAACTGCCAATTCAACCTGGCAAAATAAACCTTCGGCAATTTTGAAAATGCCACTTTTATAAGTTGGCATTTTCCTGCCCTAAACGTTCTGAGGCCTTCTGTTAGAATGAAAGTGTTTTCGCTGTGTTGATTATGTATTGTTCTATGTAAGTTAGCATTCGCGGCACCATTTTATGTTTGGCCGCCATTTTGAACCATGATCGAAACTAATCTTTCCCTTCCTGAGAAAACAGCTTTTGGTAAGTCTCGTTTCTCCAAGGTGGGCCTTGCTTTTTCTTAATGAATACACTGTTCTTATTAGCACATACCTTTCCCACTAGATAGAGGCCTTCTCCCTGAAAGAATTGAAACGTAGTTTTACCTTTTACTCATATTTTACTTCATATTATGTTAGCATTTATATGGCTAAATACATTATATTTACGTATTATGCGAAATATGTAATGAGTTGATACAGATGTCGCGCCAGTTATATTGACATCTGTACCGCCATTTTAGTTAAAAAGACAACACGTTCTAATGCAATCAAAACTGTTACTTGCATACTCGAAACTGAATTTTGCTCATTTACGAGAAATGGTTCTTGGTAAGTTTCGTTTCTTCAATGTCCATGTTAGCTCGTTAGCGCATGCCTTTCTTCTGAGATCAAGGTCTTCTCCCACCTATCTAGAGGGGAGGATAGGCCAGACAACCTTGAAATGTAGATAGCTTGTACCAGGCTGCAGAGTCGAGACTTATGTTCTGTATCCCATTGTATTACGACACCTGCCTGTATTTTTCCATGGTAGGCGGGTCTTTCTAGGCTCCGCAACATACATAATGTAACTTTATGCTTGTAACAGTCAGTCCCTCATCAGCCACCATAGGAGGCTGGTCTGATTGGAGTCCACTTCAGTGAATAAACTAGATTGTTTGTATTCTCTACTGCATCATCGACTCTTCATTCTTGGAAGGCTAGAGGAGGTCGCAATTGGCCCGGGTGACCCTAATCGGGTCACTTCCTTCAGTTGGCGTCCGAACAGGGACTCCACAGGTGACCCGTCTCACCCATAGTCGGGTTGTAGAGGTCGGGGTTGTGTCCGGTCGGATAGGTGGATCGGGATCCTCACATGATTGAGCCTGGTTCTCGCAGCTGCCCCGCCTGTCTGATCGGGCGGCTCCTCGTCTAGTGGTCACCTTGGCTGGGGTCCTGAAAAGGCGAAACTCTTGGATCTGACCGTTTGGTCCAAAGTGTCGGCAGTGGAGAATAGTCTTGTTTGACCTGTGTGCACCGGGTGAGTTCTTTTTGAATTCTTGGTAAGTGCGGCGCCGTCTTGGTTAACTTGGTTGTGGACCCTTGTGATACAGAGCGTTTGTCGAACGTTCTGCCAGGCCACTGGTTGAATTTGGTTTATTCTTGAAAAGGTCTGGGGCTAGAGCCTATCTTGTCTTGGTGCGGTCTGAGGACTGACTTGTTTTGATATAGTCTGCGGACTGTTTTTGAGAGCCTTTTGTGTGTGTTTCGTTGTGTGTGTGTGTGTTGCTTGAGTGAATACGTGGATGTGTTTGATGTCTGGATGCCTTGCTGGAGTAAAGTGTGGTGTTTGGGGTGCCGATGTTGCTCTGCGGAACATCGTTTGGAGGAGCGGCAGCCTGCACCCCCGGAGGGCACTCTGAATTTTGATATGTATGTGAAGCATGGTATTGGCCCTATTATATTTTGTACATTGTGGCACAAGTATACGAGGGACAATACTGAGCTTCAGTGGCCACGGGATGGTACCTTTGATGACCAAAAATTGAATTACTTACAGGATAAATTATTTGCTAGAAGAAGTCGGCAGTCAATGTTTAATACATTACAGGTGTGGCAGAAAGAAGCTAAGCAGAGGCGTATACGTGCTGAATAGGAGACTAGGAAGAAGGCAATGCAAACGGTGGTGCAAAAAGCGGTAGCCTATGATAAGGAGAGAACAGAGAAGGGTATTGAGTGTGCGGATAAGAAGTTTCGATTACAGTGCGATAGGTCCTATGTTGTTCGAGAGGAGGAGGATCTTTTCGTGGAGGATTTGTTGGAAACTCGCCCCCCACCTCCTTATGCCCCTCAAAGAGTATATCCTGTCGTTCCTCCGTCTCAGTCTGCCAGTGTTCCTTCGTCTTCCTCTGACCCCTCTGCAGCCTCAACAGCCTCGGCTCTGGCCGTATCTGTTTTTCCCCCTGTTCCGCACGTTACAAGTACAGTGACTGCGGGCACCCCCATAGTGTCAGTTGCTTCTGTTTCCGTTTCTCCTCCCTCTCTTACACCTACTACACAGTCATTGTTGACACTGTCACCTGCATTGTCATCTGTTGCGTTCCCCCTGACTATGTCACCTACGATATTGAGTAGTGTTGGGACACCAGTGCGAGGGTCGGATGGAGGGAATCGGGCAGAGGCACTGGAGCGATTAGAGTGAGCAATGATTCGATCTAATGTGGGTGAAGAAGAGAAAAGGATGATTGCAATTCAGGCAGCACAGTGGGCTTGGAATGTGATTTATGGGTTGGAGGATATATGGAGTGTGATGAAAGATTTTGATCCGTTTGTGCAACGACATGCTCTTCAGCATATGTCGCATACATTGATTGGTTTGTGGGAACAGTGTATCGGAGGTAAAGCTCCGCAAATTGTTTATGATATTCGGGATCGTTTATATTCTGCTGGTATGGCTCCTGTGGAAGTTCATAGTAACGTTGGGACATTACTTAGTTATCAGGCAAAATTATATCATAACACTCCGATTCCAGCATCCCAGTTCCCAAAGAGGGAAGTACATCCCATTTACCACCCTGAAATTCCAGAGCAGCGTAATGCGGCAAATATCGTTACTCAGCAGAGAGTAGAGGCTCGCTTCCAGGAGCAGTGGGTTTATACCCCGTGGAAAAGAAGTGAGGTACTTGCTCTTAAAAGTCAGTTACCGGATCCTAGGAAAAATCCCACTGCATGCTATAAAGAATTAACAGAGGCTGCCTCTTCGTCAGTTATGACGTTAGCAGGTATTGAGATATTTTTTGGGCTGCTGGTGCCGGTCGATATATGGAGACAGGTGCATACACAGGATCACAGAGTAGAATTGGGTGGTACATGGGACGAGATTAAGGCGTGGGATAAGGAACGTAAGCCTGGCGACAAACCTAGGGCAGAGGTATTGGCTTTACCAAATCGTATCATTACGTACATGCATTCACTTATTCCATCTAGGCGAGTAGATTGGGATAAGTTGACGGCATGTCGCCAGAAGAAAGAAGAGAGCGTACCTGATTTTTTTACTCGGTTTGAAGGGGTGTTTTGGGACTTTAGTGGACAAGATTTGTCAGAGTAAGGTGGAGTTCGTTTGAGAGCACATGGACCACTTCCTCCCCTTCAGTGATATTGAGTATGGCCCAATACTATGAACATCGAGAAAATGATGAAAAGGATAAAGTGGAGAAGAAAAGTAAGGATTTAAAGACGAAGGTGTTGTTACAGCAAGTTGCAAGGGGATCTGGAAGGGGTCGAGGTACTGGTCCGGCACAGAGGACACGAAGTGCCGGTTGAGGTGGTGTGCCTTTGGGACTGAATCAGCGTGCGTATTGTAAAAAGGAGGGGCATTGGCGGAATGAGTGTCCAGAATTGTTACAGAAGGTTGCAGCACCGAGAGGAAGGGGTTGGAATGGAAGGGGCCGTGGTGCAGGTAGCCAAGATGAGGCTCAAGGGGATGCATCCTCAGGGGGTCGGTCTGATCAGAATTATTTTGACGATCCCCGAGGAAGACAGAATTACCATGATGATTATGATATTGATGAAGTTACAGGGACGTCCTATAGCTAGGACAGCAAGGGGCAGGGTGAGGGACCAGTCCAGATTCCTGTAGATCAGCGTGGTCCTTTTGTCACAGCCGACCTACATGGTTCGACGCAAAAAAGTTTGGTGGTTACAGGTGCCATGAATAGCTCTGTTTCTCATACACTGGTCCCTGGGGCCGCCCTGTCTGGCCGCAATAATGTCTCAGTAGGTTTTTCAGGCGTACCGGTTGTGAGCCCCATTTCCAAACCTTTAGCTTTGACTGTAGGTCCTTTTACGGTAGATTCTCCGGTTCTGTTGACATCACATTGTGGTGAAAATTTATTAGGATTAGATTTATTAAAGAAGCTATGTGCTACTATTTATTGTTCCCCAGACAGTGTTTATATGACTTTCGGACTTAATGTAGATGGCGCGAGACAGTGTTTTGCAAAGGACGCACCACTTCCTGTTGAGTTTCGGGATGTCCCATCTTCACTGTGGGCGACAGGGGATACTGATGTTGGGTTGTTACAGATACCACCTCTTTCTATCAAGATTAAGGATAATGCTGTGCTTTCTCATATTCCCCAATACAAAATATCGCAAGCAGGGGAACAGGCTTTGATGCGAATTATACAGGATTTGATTAAGTTGGGGGTGGTGGAGGAGACAGTAGCGAATGTGTGTAATAGTCCTATTCTTCCTATCCTTAAAAACGCTCCTGTGGATTCCCCTGATGCACACTATGATGTTTACCGACGCAAATTATACCTGTTTTTTCCAGGCACGGTCTCGTCTTGAAGTAGAATCTGAAATTCAGGGGACGTTGAGGACTGACACTCAGGTTCCAGGGGATCAGATAAGGTGGAACCCTGAGCAGCCCTTATTTCCAGGGGAACTGCTTCATTTAGCACGTCATCATTTTCTGCTTCTGTTTGTGTCCAAAACAATTTAGCATCCGAGAACGGAAGAAATTTTGGGACCTTATCAGTTTCGTGATCTCCGATGCCTTCTCTCACCCACGCGTCGTAGGGCAGGGGCAGAGGAACTCTCTTACAATGAGAGGCATGCACCCAGTTCTTCTGACCTTCCACTCGCACTGCCGTCCTGGTGGCAATAAGGACCAAATAAGGCCCTTTCCATCTTGGCTCCAAGCCCTCCTTTCTCTGAAAGCTTCTAATCAGTGTGTAGTCACCCGGCTGAATCACGTGCCCAGGCCCCTCAGGTGCTGGAGGCAGCGCCTCGTGTATCTGTTGATGAATAGAACGGAGACTTTTAGTAAGTTCATACAAATAGTCAACCAACAAAGGGTACTCTATATCCGAAAATCTCTTCGGTCTAGGGACACCCCACACATTCGCTGGACGACCGAAAATTACCTCATAAGGAGATAATCCCGTCCTGGAATGGGCAGTCATTCTAGTGGACAGCAAAGCAAGAGGTAATGCATCTGGCCATTGTAACCCAGTACTTTCTTTCACCTTTGCCAACTTTAACTTGAGAGTACCATTGTACTTCTCAACCAAACCTGCTGACTTGGGGTGATTGGCTGCATGAAACTTTTGCCGAATATGCAAACCATCGCATATCAGCTGGATCAATTTAGCATTGAAGTGACTTCCATTGTCACTCCAGATCAAGCGGGGCAAACCGTAACGGGGAAGAATTCCTTAATAAGGGCCTTTGCTGTTGCCTTGGCGGTGTTTTCTTTTGTAGGGTAAGCCTCAATCCGTTTACTAAAAGCACAGATTACCACTAGCACATATTTCAAATTGTTAACTCGTGGCAGTTCTATATAGTCCATTTGGAGTACCTCAAAAGTAAAAGAGGGAGGTGCAAAATTACCAGAAGGTGTAGGGGTACCCTTCCCAGGATTGTGTCTAAGACAGATCATACAATATTTCACCAAGTGTGTAGCAACCTTTGGGATATTGTCATTGTTCCACGCAGGATCTAGCACTTTGCAAATACCCTTAGCGCTAATATGAGCTGGACCATGTGCCATAGTAACCACGGGGAGTACATATGCATTTGGTAACATCCACCTCTGTTTCTCGGACAAATCAGTCCAACATCCCTCGTCATCTAGATGCCCTGTTTTCTCCTGCCACACTGCCAACTCCTCCACTGTCGCTTCACTTTGAATCTCCTTGACATTAGCTAGTGTGTCCTCAAACATCCCATTATCAGGCACTCACCTAGCTGTGCCTGCCACAAACATTTTTTTCATCCTTGATCTAGCTATCTCCTTAGCTGTCTGATCTGCAAATGCGTTTCCTTTCCCAGCATCATCAATAATTGCTTTATGGGCACTACATTTTATTATTGCCAATCGTTTGGGAAGAGTCAAAGCTGTCAAAAGCCTTTCTATCAACGGACCATGTTGGATTTTGGTCCCATGCGATGTCAAGAACCCTCTCTCTGCCCAGAAGCGTCCAAAATTATGGGCCACCCAGAAGGCATACTGGCTGTCAGTATAAATATTGACAGCCCTTTTTGACATCAAGATACGAGGAGCGCGCCTCATTGAATAAGGACGGTAGGCCGCTACACTGGCCCACCGATCACCAATTACCATCTGGGGGTGATTATTTTCCTATGAGCGAACCTCCAGATTAATACGGAGGATGACAGGCCGCTACATTGGCCCTGTTATTTCTAATTATCACTTTGGGGCGACTGGTCCCTTTCGAGTGAACCTCCAGATGAGTACGGAGGATTGTGGGCTGGTACCGTAAGCCACTTGATAGTATCTGTCCATGCGGGGATTTTCTGCACAATTCTACTTACTTGTCATTACAGAGCCCTGACGAAGTTCCAATGGAACGAAACAAGTTGGCTGTGGTTGAATTTTAAATAAATTTTAAAAATAAAGGACATATTTGGAAAAATTTGAAGCTTCCCTTGACTTCGTTTCTGGTGCACCGTCCTTATCTTCACGATATTGACAGCCAGTCCTTCGCTTAATTCACAGGTCCGCAACAGGGCCACCAGCTCCGCAGCCTGTGCTGATTGATAAGGAACACATGATGTCTCAACTACAGTGTGCAGCGTGGTAATAGCATACGCCGCTGTAGTGGTGCCATCTGACAATTTAAAACAAGAGCCATCAACATATAGTTCCCCTTGTGGGTCAGATAAGGGAACATCAGTCAGGTCTACCCATCCCTTCGTCTCTTTCTCTGTCTGAAACAAACAATCATGGACATCCTTGTCCTCTTCTTCCGAAGGGAGGGGTAGTAACATGGCTGGATTCAGTGTGGCACATCTTTTGATAGTAATATGAGGTGCAAACAAGGTCAATTCATATCCAGTCAAACGGGCACTGGTAAGGTGCTGCATTTTTGTTTTGTTCAAAAGTACATCCACAGCATGCGGTACCATTACTGAGAGATCATGATTGAGAACGAGCCCTGCCGATTGTCGAATAGAGACCGCCGCATCCACCGCGGCTCTTAAACAGCTCGGGAGCGCTTTAGCGACAGGGTCAGGCGTAGCAGAAAAATAAGCACACGGCCTCTGCTTACCTCCAAAGGCTTGTGTTAACACAGAGAGTGCGCACCCAGCCGCTTCGTGTACGTACAGCACAAAGGGCTTCTTGTAATCCGGCGTGCCAAGCACAGGTGCAGAGCAAAGCGCAACCTTTAATTGTTCAAAAGCATGCTGACATTCATGCGTCCAGGGTAAGGGTTCATGCACATCTTTAGTGGTTAGGTAAAGCAAAGGCTGTATTAGTAAAGAGTAAGCAGGTATCCAATGCCAACAATATGAGGTGATGTCTATGAACGCACGCACATCTCAGGGACGGGCATCGTAACAATGGCATTAACTCGTTCAGGTGTTAGCCTCCGACCCTCCTTCGACAGCAGGTGACCTAGATAGGTGACCTGCTGTTGACAATATTGGAATTTAGAAAGGGACACTTTATGTCCATTTTCTGCCAAATGCAGTAACAATTTTACTGTGGCATCCCAACAACCCTCTTCGGTGTCGGAGGCTATCAAAATGTCATCCACTTATTGTAATAATACATTACCTGCGGGGAGGGAGAGAGAGTCCAACTGACCTTTCAAAGCTTGACTATAAATACTAGGACTTTCTGTATACCCCTGAGGAACCCTACAGAATGGAAGCTTTTTCCAGCTAAAGCAAAACCAAATAGATAGCGGCTACCAGGGTGGACAGGAATGCTAAAGAAAGCATTCTTCAAATCGATCACCGAGAAATATTTTGCAGAGGAAGGGATCATTGTTATATCGGGAACCACCGGAAATTGAGGAACAACTATTTTATTAACCTCCCTCAAATCAATTACAAAAGAAAAGTGAGTGTAGTTAGTTTAGGGATGGACTTTATTGCATAAGACAAGTAACAAAGTCCCCTGTTTTTGCATCTTCCTGTTAGATTAGGGATCAGAAGATTGGCGCACTACCTGTGACACAGGACAGGATAAGTTGAGGGTATCTTCCAAGGAGGGAGAGTGCCCTATCCTGAGAACAGTGAACAATTGTCGATGAGCTGCAAGGGTGTGGCTCCACCGCTACATGCTCAATAGCACCACCGAGGATTGGACGATAGAAGCCTGCCAGGGAGGCTTAGAACGGACCTTGATTTACAATTCCTTTGATTTATTTTTTCCTTTTTATTCTTTTGTGCTTTTTTCCATCATTGGCTCCATTTTAAGTCGTTCTTTCTTTGACGCTTTGATCTGTGAATCTAAATATAGAGAAAATGTATCTTTTTGGTCATCCTCTTGCAGCGGATGAACAGGGTTTTGTTGTCCTACGCCCAGGGCGGGTTGGTTTTGAATGGTTGTTCAGGAAAAAGATCTTTTGGGTCGTAGTTATGTTACTGTTTCTATTGGGGGGAGGGGGGTTATTCTGGATAATGGAGTGCTCTGGGGTCATATCGCCATGTGTCCTGTATCAAGCAGTTCCCTCAGATCGTCAGAAGCGCACTATGCACAATAATGTTTTTCTGGATACCCACCAAACATTCTTTGGAGACAACACCGCTTGTTATCCTACTGATTCTGTTACAAGTTTATGGACAGCCTATCCCCTCTCACTGGAAAATTACACATATGTTCATCCCTCCACCTTTGTAGAGGTAAAAGGTGAATTTGGTTGGGATACCCTGGACCATGTCTGTATTATAAAAAACCAAGAGGTATAGGGTATCCGGGATGTAGGCCCAAAATGTATTGTGGTGATCTATATTTCAGCAAACGAAATATTACACTGACAGGATGGCATTATCAAGATCTGACTGTCAGTCAGGAAGCAGGAATATATCCTGCGTGTTGCCATGAATTAAATAGTACGGATACTTATCTGTATCTTAACTGTTCTGGAGAAATAGTATACAAAAATATCCTACGTTTAGGGAAAAAGGACAACCCTAGTATGAAAGGCATGAGCACTAGATATGCCCCATTAGATTACCAAGGTCCACTTTATGCGCACCCCGGTTTCTATTTTCTGTCCAATGGCACTTATTCTAATATGTACAATGGTACAGAAGACGTAGCTTTGGGAATGGTGTTACTTCTTGGGGTACCTTGCAGACATAGTAACCCAAAAATAAAATGGGTAAAAAGAACATTGACCAAGGAATTCTGCGAAGGAGTTACTGATTTGAAAGTTAATAGTTATGGCAATGGTATTACTTTTGGGTACATCCTTTCTTCTATTATCACATTAGGTGGTACTGCTATGGCCAGAGGTGAACGTGCTAGAGAGTATTTTGGATGTAAATTACAAATTTTATCCAAATCGACAGTGGCAGCTTTACAAGACATCACCACTCAAATAGAAAGTATGCGCATATATTCCGAACAAACAAGGTATGCTGTAGATTTTATCCTAGCTAAGAATGGTGGAGCATGTGCTGTAACAGGAGATCAGTGCATAGTCGGCATCACGAATATGGAGAAAAATATTACTCAACATATTTTAGACATTTTGGAGAACGTTAAGGACATGGAGAGCGGCAATTGGAGTTGGTCCCTGTTTGGTGGTTGGGGCTGGATCTTAGAGAAAGTGATCTATTTCATTGTTATTCTAATTTGCTGCTGTGTCCTGATACAGTGTCTTCCTTTATGTTGTTCATATTGTGCCACCTATCTTACACCCAAAAGAAGTTCGATCCATGACACAAATGCTAAAATAATGCTTCAACAAGAGCTTGACACCCTCATGCAGTTGGATGAGGGAGTTTGTGGATCAAGTACTTCTCTTGCCAATCCTGTTCCTGATAGTATTTGTGTTGCTGATGATTAATACTGCAGTTCTTTTCCAGTGAATTTTATCACTATATGTGATACTATTTATCCGCATTATTGTTTATTCATTAAAGTTTGCTCTTTGCTATTAGAATTGAAAAGACCCTACCTGATAGCGCAAATAAAGATGATTTAGCATATAACGCTAAAAGGAGGGTCTGATAGAATTGAAACGTAGTTTTACCTTTTACTCGTATCTTACTTCATATTATGTTAGCATTTATATGGCTAAAAACATTATATTTACGTATTATGCGAAATATGTAATGAGTTGATACAGATGTCGCGCCAGTTATATTGACATCTGTGCCGCCATTTTAGTTAGAAAGACACCACGTTCTAATGCAATCGAAACTGTTACTTGCATACTCGAAACTGTATTTTGCTCATTTACGAGAAATGGTTCTTGGTAAGTTTCGTTTCTTCAATGTCCATGTTAGCTTGTTAACGCATGCCTTTCTTCTGAGATCAAGGTCTTCTTCCACCTATCTAGAGGGGAGGATAGGCCAGACAACCTTGAAATATAGATCGCTTGTACCAGGCTGCGGAGTCGAGACTTATGTTCTGTACCCCATTGTGTTACGACACCTGCCAGTATTTTTCCATGGTAGGCGGGTCTTTGTAGGCTCTGCAACATACATAATGCAACTTTATGCTTGTAACAGTCAGTCCCTGTCAGCCATCATAGGAGGCTGGTCTGATTGGACTCCACTGCAGTAAATAAACTAGATTGTTTGTATTCTCTACTGCGTCATCAACTCTTCATTCTTGGAAGGCTAGAGGAGGTCGAGATTGGCCCGGGTGGCCCTAATCGGGTCACTTCCTTCATCCCACTAGTCTAGCGGTGGGCACGGATGGAGCAACCTTGAGTAGTAGATAGTGTGTGCCCCGCCTCAGGAGCGAAACGTATCCTTCTGTACTTCTTTGTGTAGCTGCATCTGCCTGGAAAATTCCATTGTGGGCGTGCCTTCATTGGTTCTGAATCGTACATTATGTATCACCATGTTTGCTGATGCCAGTCCCTCTGCAGCAATCTTAAGAGACTGGGCAGACTGGACTCTGTTCGAGTGTATCTGAATAAATATATTGGTTTGTATTCTCTACTCTCTGACCGACTCTTCATTTGTATGGAAGGCTGAGAGGTGGTCGTGAGTGACCCGGGTGACCCTAAGCAGGTCACTTCCTTCAGTTGGCACCCGAACAGGGACTCCATTGGGTGAGTGACCCATCCCTTCCTGAGGACGGGTGGGGAGGTCGAGGCCATTGTCGGGTCGGACGGATGGATCAGGGATCCCTAAAAGAGAGAGTTCCCTCACAAGTCAAATGCAAAAGCATTGAAACCCTTTCATGAAGCTGCAGTTCCACTAGTCGTTACTAGGTGCCCCTCATGAGTCAAATGCAAAAGCATTTGACTTGAGGGACACCTAGCAACGACTAGTTGAACTGCAGCTTGATGTAATAATTTCAATGCTTTTGCATTTGACTCGTGAGGGACACCTAGTAACGACTAGTTGAACTGCAGCTCTTTGTAGAATTATTTTGATATTGGATACTATAATATTCACTGCCCACTGCTAATCTCGTCCCATAATGCTTTGCAGGGCCTTTGATTGGGATTGTATTTTTGCCCATAACTGTGCTTGGGGTGGTCCTAAGAGGATGGGACCACCACTGAATCGTTCAGCATGATATGCTCTTTGTGTTCAAGGCATCTGCTTGGTCCTCCCCCTAGGTTAGGGGGGACCACACTATTAATCAAACCCCTGCTTGCTCTAACATTAAAAGATGTGCATGAACCCCTGCCTTGGATGTCTGAATGTCAGTAGTCTTTTGAGCAATTAAAAACTGCGCTTTGTTCGGCTCCAGTACTCGGCACCCCAGACTATACTAAACCATTTGTGTTGTATGTCCATGAGATGGCTGGTTGCGGGCTTTCTGTTTTAACACAAAAGTTTGGAGATAAGCATTGGCCGTGTGCTTATTTCTCTGCTGTGCTTTACCCTGTCGCACGAGCCCTCCTGAGTTGTCTAAGAGCAGTCATGGCTGTGGCTGTCTCAATGAGGCAATTGGCTGGACTCGTACTTGATACTGATCTCACAGTCATGGTACCCCATGCTGTGAATACACTTTTGAATAAAACAAAGACACAGCACCTCACCAGTCCACATCTGACAGGCTATGAATTTACATTGTTCGCAAAACACATCACAATCAAAAGATGTGCCATTCTGAATCCAGCCACGTTACTGCCCCTCCCTTCTGATAATGATGAGATAGATAAGCATGACTGTATCTTCCGGGAATATAGCTGTTTACAACGCATGTGATTAGATCGCATGCCATTACAACGCAGTCGTTACAACGACTCCGTTGTTAGTACGCATACCATTACATCGCAAGTCATTACAACGACTTGCTATAGGGGGCGCGCTGGACTTAAGAATAGTATTATGTACTATTCCTACTCCAGTTTGCGCAACAGCAGGGAAGGTGTTGGGTTTTAAATCCAATACCAATGCGCCCCCTACAGCAAGTCGTTGTAATGACTTACGATGTAATGGTATGCTTACTTACAACACGGTCGTTGTAATGACCGCGTTGTAATGGCGTACGTTGTGGAGACAGCATTGTAAATGCTGTTTTCCATCTTCCGGATGGAAGAAGAGATGAAAGGACGGGTAGACTTGACCGATGTTCTCTTATCTGACCCACAAGGGGAACTATATGTCGATGGCCCTTGTTTTAAATTACCAGATGGCACTACAACTGCTGCATATGCTATTACTATGCTGCTTACAGTAGTTGAGACATCACAAGTTCCCTATCAGTCAGCCCAAGCTGCAGAGCTCGTTGCCCTAATACAAGCTTGTGAATTGAGTGAGGGATTGGTTGTCAATATTTATACTGACAGCCAATATGCCTTCGGAGTCGCGCATAATTTGGCCGACTCTGGGCAGGGAGAGGGTTTCTTACTTCCCATGGCACCAAAATCCAGCACGACCTCCTCATATTGCGGCAACTGTCTGCTTTGACACTCCCTAAGAAATTGGCAATAGTGAAGTGTAGTGCTCACCGGAAAGTCACTGATGATGTGGGTAGGGGAAACGCTTTTGCAGATCAGACAGCTAAGGAAACGGCCCGGACTAAAATTAAAAGAATGTTTGTAGCAGGTCCCGCTAGTTGGGTGCCTGAAGTCACCATGTTTGAAGATACACTTGAGAATGTGAAGGAGATACAAAGTGAGGCCACAACAGAAGAGTTAGCAGTGTGGCAAGAAAGTACAGCTCAATTGACTGATGAGGGATGTTGGATTGACAAGTCAGGGAAGCAGAGATGGATGTTGCCAGATGCATATGTTCTCCCTGTAGCTACAATGGCCCATGGCCCAGCCTATATTAGTGCTAAGGGTATTTGCAAGTTGTTAGATCCTGTATGGCAGAATGATAACATTTCAAAGACTGCTGCACATTTAGTGGAAGAGGTGTGGCGCAGCGGCCAGGGCGACTGACTCCGGAACCCGGGGACTCACGTTTCGATCCCCGGTGCCGGCGGCAGATCAGCCCAGCACCATGTGACTCTGGGCAATAGCTGGCTTAATCTTCCCGACGGCCCCCAGCGCCTTGACACCTTCAGGTAATTGTTCGCGCTTTACAAATACTGGACATTTACATTTAGCAAAGTATTGTATGGTGTGCATGATGCACAATCCAGGAAAAGGTACACCTACCCCACCCGGCAATTTTGCACCACTTTCCCTTTTGAGGTCCTTCAGATGAATTATATTGAGTTAGATAGGGTCAATAACTTGAAGTACATGCTGGTGGTTGTCTGTGCATTCAGTAAATGGGTTGAGGCTTATCCCACTAAAGACAATACAGCCGTTACGACTGCAAAGGTACTCCTGAAGGAGTTCTTTCCTCGTTTCGGCTTGCCACGTTTGATTTGGAGTGATAATGGAAGTCATTTTAATGCCGAGGTCATTCAGTTGATTTGTGTTGGTTTGCACATAAAACAGAAGTTTCATGCTGCAAACCACCCCCAGTCAGCAGGTTTGGTTGAGAAGTACAATGGTACTCTCAAACTGAAATTGGCAAAGATTCAGGAGACAACAGGGTTACAGTGGCCAGATACTTTATCATTAGCTCTTTTGTTGACAAGAGCAACAGCACATTCTAGGACAGGATTTTCACCGTACGAGGTCGTGTTTGGACTCCTGGCAAATGTCTGGGGTGTCCCGTGTCCTCGGCGGTTCTCAGATATTGAATACCCGTTATTGATTGACTACCTTTGCCAGTTAACTGAAAATTTGTGTTCTATTAACCAACAGGTCCGCGAGTCCCTGCCAGCTACACCCAAGGGACCCGGACACAATATCCAGCCTGGGGACTTTGTATTACTCCAGAACTACCAGCGGAAGAAGAGTTTGGAGGTGTGCTGGAAGGGACAGGAACAGGTTCTTCTGGCCACCCGCACAGCCATCAAGGTCGCTGACCGAAAGTATTGGGTGCATGACACTCATTGCAAAAGGGTGCCTCTGCCTTTGCCTTATGACCAATGGATCAAGGATGGCGTAGTGTGAGATGGTGCCTCAGTTTGTCCCCTTTAGTGACGCCAAGCTGACCTGGACCCAAACGGATGCAGAAAACGATGAAGTGCTGAATGTAGCAGTTCCACCGGAGATACGAGCTATTCAGGAACCCCTTTTCAGTGATCCCTCTGTGCCTGGGGTCATCAGGTACAATCTGCGTCCTCGGCTGAGGAATAGTGCACAAAAGGAGAAGTCAGATTAGAGAGGGATGGACTGTGCAATTTAGGATGCACTTTGCTGTAGTTCCAACGGAGTTAGTTTAGGGTGATGTGAGATTTGTGCACTATTTTGACATTGGACAGGATAGATTGAACGTATCCCCCAGGGGGTAAATTATCCTGATTGGCATGGGATACATCAAGAGCTTAGGACAGAGCAAGCTCCACCGCCGGTGCTCAAGAGCGCCAACGTATTGATGAACATTAGGAGCCTGTACCAGTGAGGCTCTGACGGACACGGGGAACACTTACCTTTACTTTCATTTTTGTTGCAGTTCTTTTCTTTCTTAATAATGCATCCCTTTGGTCGGCCTATTGATGAGGAGGAACAACCATTTGCATCACCATGTTTAGCACGGGGTTGGTCGACAAAGAGTAAAATAGTTTGCATATTAATTGTTGTGATTGCACTAGTGACAATATTTGGAATATCCTGGTTTCTAGAGGAGAAATTTCCTGTACATTCCTTGGTAGGGTACAACCCCCACTTCCCCTGAACACATTTATGTTACTCTAGCCCCACACAAAGCAGTACACAGGCAGTCCTACACGGACAATGTATTTATACAAATGTTGCATCATGCTCATAATGTGTCCAATACAACTAATTGTTGGGTTTGTGGGTTGCTCCCTTCGGTCACTCATAAGAGTGACAATCTGTTGTCTATGCCACTGTCATATATTGGCAGGTGTGAGGGTTGGTATGAACTGTTTCGGCTGGTGTACTTCCAATTTCATCTTTCTACTTTGGATATAACATCCACTGATTCTCACACTGCAAATTAATATTTATACTTCTACCAAGGGTTTACCCCCATGTGACTGGCAGGACAAGGGACGCTGGGGACAATGTCCTCAAAGTCTTGTTTGAACACGTACCATAGAGTAAAAGACAATGCCTGGTTTTGAATGGAAATGGCTGTTTCCAATGGTTAACATCTTTGAGTACTTCCAATCCTTCCGAGGTCGAAATCTTACCAAAGATAAACTGATACCTGTGCCAGTGGTCAATAAAACAGCTCAATTTTGTGTCCAGGGGACTGGGGAGATAAAGGTGGGTGAGAGTAAATGTAATTTCACCTACAAGCTGAATACGACTAATTGTCCGCCTTTGATCCTGCCGCATAATGTCTATTTTATCTGTGGGTCACAGGCTCACGTCTAGCTCCTGAGGGGATGGTCGGGCACATGTTATCTCTCCTTCCTTTTTCCCCCTGTATATGCTGCCCCGTCTAATTATCACAAAACTCATCGGGTGCAATGTAGAAGTGCATTCCTGGCCTGAGTAAAAAGCATTGTTGACACAAAGGATATAGATCAGACAGACACCACCGCACAGCAATTTGGAGACGCTGTGAAGGGCCTGCTACCTTTTTGGGGCCCCATGGCTAATAGCCTTCAAGTTCGTCAGTTAACTAGAGTTGTGGAAGCGGTTATTAATACAACTGCTGGGATAATGACGAATGTCACTGCTGAGCCCCAGGCTACGAGAGTAGTCACTTTGCAGAACAGGATGGTGCTAGACGTTATCCTTGCAGATCGGGGAGGGGCCTGTCACGTCATAGGCAGCAGCTGTTGTGTTTATATACCTGATAAAGCTCCCAATGTTTATTCAGCCATACAGAAATTACATAGGATATCGGCTGAGATACACCAAGAAGCAGGTACTTGGACACTGTTGGGGTGGTTGTCGAACACGTTAATATCTTGGGGTTGGAAGATCCTCACTTTCTTGGCTGTGGTTGCCGGTATTTTCTTTACCTATTGCCTCTGTATACACTGTCTCCCAGCTTGTTGCACCCATTGCGTCAATGTTCTCATCTCCAAACAGAAAATATCAGTTCATGATACTAATGCCGCGATTATGCTACAAAAGGATATTGATGATTTGATGCAGATAGATGAGGGTATTTTTGAGACCTACTGAATATATGAACTACTCCTCATAGTGATGTTTCTTGTCCTTGCAAATGTTATACTTTCCTTGATAACAACATAATATGGTTAGCTCATGCTAAAAGGGGGGTCTGTTAGAATGAACATGTTTTTGCTGCGTTGATTATGTATTGTTCTATGTAAGTTAGCATTCGCGGCACCATTTCATGTTTGGCCGCCATTTTGAACCATGATCAAAACTAGTCTTTCCTTTCCTGAGAAAACAGCTTTTGGTAAGTCTCGTTTCTCCAAGGATGGGCCTGGCTTTTTCTTAATGAATACACTGTTCTTATTAGTGCATACCTTTCCCACTAGATAGAGGCCTTCTCCCACTAGTCTAGCGGTGGGCACGGATGGAGCAACCTTGAGTAGTAGATAGTGTGTGCCCTGCCTCAGTATCGAAACGTATTCTTCTGTACTTCTTTGTGTAGCTGCATCTGCCTGGAAAATTCCATTGTGGGCGTGCCTTCATTGGTTCTGAATCGTAAATAATGCATCACCATATTTACTGATGTCAGTCCCTCTGCAGCAATCTTAAGAGACTGGGCTCCGCTCGAGTGTATCCGAATAAATATATTGGTATGTATTCTCTACTGTCTGACCGACTCTTCATTTGTATGGAAGGCTGAGAGGCGGTCGTGAGTGACCCGGGTGACCCTAATCGGGTCACTTCCTTCACTTCTAGGAGTTTCCAAATGCCTAGGCCTTCTAATTGCTCCACCATCAGGAATTCATCTTTCGCCCAGTAAGTGAACAATATGACCTGGGTGTATCTGAGAGAGGTCCATCCTACCCGGATAGGAGGGGGAGAGCTGTTCACTGCCTCACTTACATTTCAAGGGGTTGCGTCTAGCACAGTCATAAAGGAACTTGACACCAGCTTTTTGTAACCCTAGCCCACTTGGAGCCTGAGCAGTGGAAGGAAGGTATTTTTCCAGAACTAGATGTGGATGTAGACTAGAAGTTTCCCCCACTTCAAAGGATGGCACCAGGTATAAATCTTGGACCTCTTGAGCCACTTATCAGTACACTGATGGACCTGCTGAGGACCCTCAGAAGGGCTGCCTTGTACCTAGGAGGACTGCCCTGTTGCTACCACAGGACTGCTCTGCTGCTTGAAGTCTGCCTTGTTCCCTCGGGGACCTCCCTATTGCTTGAGGCCTGCCTTGATGCTTCATCCTAGGACTACCAGAGTGACTACAAGGGCTAGTACCCTCAAATTCTGAATTACAGAAGCACAACAAGCTACTACAGCCTTGAACCATGCACCTTGACCATGCTTGAACTGAGTCATGCCCTCCAAGTGGTGCCCAACCAGTTCTGGAACCTTGGAATGGTGCTCAATGTGCCCCAAACAGGTAAAACTTGATACTTGGTACTTTCAACATTTTCCCCTAAAAAGTGGCTTCAGAACTGACAGGAGATGGGACCTACCTGCTCGCTGATCTGCATGGGTGCATCACCGGTCAGCCTGACTTTACCGAACATAGAAGTCTTTACAGCGACTACGTCTAGTGGCTCCCTGACAATGACGCCTCCTCCTTGGACACCACCAAATGCCTTGCCCCACTGAACTTTACCTTCCCAGAGGTCTTTTCCTGAAAATTCTTCTATGTCCGAAGGTAAGTCTGAGCCCAATTCACCATGTGTCAGGCAGCTTGTCCACCGTGATCAGCCATAACTTTTGACTTTGCCCCGGTCTCGCATGACTAGATGCCCGCATTTGGAGCTTTGATTTTTAGGCATTATTTTTTCACTAAAAGCTTTAAAAATTCCAAACTCCTTTTCTACTGATTGGATTTCATTTGTTCTATTTATACATTTTACTCTATTGTTCTAAATTGGAATGGGATTTGTTTAGTGTTGTGCTTTCTCTTTGTTACTGTTTTTGTGTTGCATAAACACTTTACACATTGCCTGTAAGGTAAGCCTGACTGCTTTTGTGCCAAGTCACCAGAGGGTTAAGCACAGGTTAATTTAGTGACTTTTGTAATTCACACTGACAAGGATTGTGGTTGTTTTTACCCCTTAATCAAGAACCCTGAAAGGCCATCACATGAAGTTTTAATTAAGTGCTGCAAAAACTTAGTAATACTTACACGCCTACACATCATCTATTCAAGTGTGCCTTTTAGGATCCTGAAACAATTGCATATACAACACAGTAAACCAGGCCTTGAAGTAGCCATCTATCTAATTTTTTTTTAGCAATTTGTAAATTAAGAAGGATGAGATTGGAACAGGCGAATCTTAAGATCACTAAGACCTGGAAGCAAAGGATCTAGTGATGCTAGTTAAAGTGTTCCAAAAACTAGAGGCTTAGTAGGATTATCTTCTGTTTAATATTATCACATATTTACCAGTGGCAGCTGGTGACATTTATAAGTGGTGAGGCATAAAAGCTGGTGGTAAGTGTTACGCAGCTAGCGAGCGAACTGAGCAAGCCTGACCATCATAAAAGAGACTTTGGGGATGTGGGGGCTCTCACCTGAGAAAATTCTGAAAAAAATGGTAGGAAATAGAGCATTCTAAAGCAAATTTGATAAAGCAGAAAGGTTTATAAAGCAATTGTGAATGTGTAGACTTGAAATATTCAAACACTTCAAAAAATGCCCCATATCTTGCTGCATTCATTAAATATGTCCAACGGTGACTGCAGTGTGTAAATTGTACAGTGCAACAAGTACATTTTTTAATTATCTTCCCAGCTACATACTACACCCTTACCACGTTCAAAACTTTCTGAGCACTCTGGGTAGGTTGTACGTCTGAGCACAGGGGACGCATTCTGAACACAGGTCACCTTCAAGGCAGGACACATGAGTGGAGCTGACATCCAGGGGTCCAGGTTTAGCAATCCTTCTGCAACTTAAAAACAATTATAGAATGCCTTATAAAAATAGAATGAACATTCTAATTTTGGAAGGCGTTCTATTATTGCTTGCAAGTTGCTGAATGAGTGCCACTACTAAACCCGGAATCACTAGGACTCTTGCTGTGGCAGTGCTGGAACCAAAATACAGCTTGTTGCCAATGCAATACCATCCTATACAACCACTGGTTTAAGCACCAACCAGAAGAACCTGTAAGCACTGCAGTCACCTCAACATTTTACAGACAGCAGCCAGAGCCCTGCAGTGGCGTAGCCAGACCTTTGGCCAACAATGGCGGCCAGGGCGTTTGCTGCATGCGGCGGCATGTATGAGCGAGGGAGGTGGGGGATTCTGGTGGATCCCCGCACGTCTGCTGCGACGGCCGCAGGTACAAGGGGATGTGTGGGGAGGCCGCCGCCCCCAAATCTCGAGTCACCCGGGGTGGTCATCCTCCCACGCCCCCCCTTGCTACGCCACTGGAACCCTCCCATCATAATTACCATCACTATCTACCCGCCAAATCAAACGCATCCAGCCATGTGCTGCAAGGCCCCTTTATGTCCTGGCAAATGTTTCTTTGCTGCTCACATTTTGAGTGCCAGCTTTCAAAAATTCACTGTTGTACTCAGGCTGCAAGCCATTTGTCAGAACATAAACACGGGCGAGGCCCATAAACACAAGGCTATACATTTTAGTGAAGTAAATCACAGTTCGAGAGAGTGCACAAAAAGTTTGTGAAAAAAGACATCTCAAAGTCATAAACAACACTTTATTTTTGCAATATTATATGATCTACTGAGTATTGGCAGTGAACGGAGTGAGTGCTCTGCAGTGAGGCTCGGGCAGACAGTATGATGCACACATTCCCCAGTGCACTTCTGCATCACGTCTGCTCTAAGTGGGTTTAACATCCATTCCATGCATTGACCCGGTGGCTTTTAAATGCTACGTGGCTACAGTAATGTTTCTGTCAGTGTTCTTTCTGATACAACAGATCTACCAGCTCCCCCTGCAACAGTTCTCCTGTCCAGCTTGCCTGCAGTCCGCCACCCTCTGCTGTCTGTCTACCTGCTGCCCTCAGTTTGTGTCTCCTCTGTTCGTTTCTTGCCCTGTTCTGCCTTTTCTGCTCCTTTTTCTGCTCTCTGTTTTGCCTTTTTCTGCTCATTGTTCTGCAATTTGTTTTGGTTTTAACTGCTTGTTTTTCTGCCTTAGTTTTTGCTTTTTCTGCTCATTTTTCTGCCCTCTGTTTTGCCTTTCTGTTCATTTTTCTGCCCTCCGTTTTGCCATTCCCACTCGTTTTTCGGCCCTCTGCTTTGCCCTCTTCTGCTCTGTTTTGCCTTTTCAGCTAGTTTTTCTGACCTCTGTTTGGCCTTTTCTGCTCGTTTTCCTGCCCTCTTTTTTGCCCTGTTCTACTATGTTTTGCCTTTTTCTGCCTTCTATTTTGCCTTTTCTGCTCATTTTTCAGTCCTCGATTTTGCCTTCTCTGCTCATTCATTTTTCTGCGCCCCCCCGTTTTGTCTTTTCCTGCTCGTTTCTTCCCTCTTCCCTCTGATTCCTCAAGACCTGGCTTTTCGGCAGAGACCTGGCACCCCAGTGCCAGATACCCCAACAAGGGGTGATAGTACTGCACTCTACAAATGCTCATCGATACAGTGCTATAGAAATATTGCTTAAATAGTTCCTACAGTGTTCGCCATGCACGCTTGGTTGACGCGTGGTGCATTGGCAACTGAAGCAGACTGACTGCAATGGAAAGAGGATGTTGTCTTGCACAGTCACTAGCGCTCACAGATGATCCAGGGAAATGAGATTGTAGGCTACCACCATCTTTATTTTTCTTGCTTTCCCTTGCTACAGCTTTTAGACTTTGATATGTCATTTCTCTTGTCTTTTAGGTGACAATGTCGAGCGTAGTTCTATTCCTTACACGCTGGAGGTGGGACCACTCCAACAGGGTCTTAGTGTCCAAAAACTACACCTTCCCTTGAATTAACAATGTTACTAAATTTCTAACATGAACAGTTACATTTCTTCAATTAGTCTTCGAGGCAGACGCACTTGCTTTCCTGATCTTTTGGTGACTACTTGATGAGGTGTGTCTTAACACTGCTTCACTTTCTGCAGCCCAGTATCAGGAGGCAATGGTGGTTGGGGTGATCCTCTTCTGTCTGAGTTTGATGGCGCCAAAGAATGAAGTATTCGATTGAAATGGGACACATCTTGGGTGATGGATTCTCCGGCCCTGGATGACGTGACAATGTGTCCTTTTTTCTCTATTACTTGTAGAAGATCCTTAGCAAATAGGGTGTCAGTTCTTCATCTTTGTCGAACAAGTACCCAGTCTCTTCTTCCAACGGCACTCTCCAACTTGTTGCCATTTCTTCAGCAAAGATTTCATCTTCTCCTTTCAGAAAGCATCTGTGGTTTGGAGCATTTTTTCATCCACTTGCCTTCAGCAGTCCACTGAGGTATTTTGGCTCGAATCGCTTGGCCGAACATGAGGGTGGCTGTACTCTCACCGGTCATGGAGTGAGGTGTTGAGCGATAGGCTCTCAGGACTTGGAACAGTGCCTGATTCAAGTCCTTGCCTTCTGTTGAGGCTTTCTGGATGGTTCTCTTGAGTGTGTCCATGAACCTCTCAACAACGCCATTGGCTTTAGGCCATAGTGGTGTTATTTGTTGGAGTACTACACTCATCTGGGTCAAGAACTCTTTACTGGTGAACAGAGGGACATTGTTGGACTTTAGTATTTGAGGAATGCCCCATGTTGCAAAAATGTCAATTAGTATTTTTATAATTTTTTTGTGTCCTGTGGATGAGATGCTTTTAACTAGTGGAAAACGAGAATGCTCATCCATGAGGACCATTAGATGTTGCCCATCTGCTAGCGGTCTGAAGAAGTCAATAGTAACTCTCTCTAAAACTTGAGCAAGGAGTCTGACATTGATATTGGGTAGTGTGTGGTTTTCGTGATGAACATTGACATATGTGGCACTTTCCTAGCTTCTCCCCAACTCTTTCATCTAGCCTTGGAAACCACACTCTCTCTCGCAAGGCTCTTTTGGTGGCTACTATGCCACAGTGGACTTTGTGTTCAAGTTCAATGGCAATGTGTCAGGCTTTCTGGCAGGACAATTCTTGATCCTCTGAGAATAATTCCTCTTTGAGTTACTGCCAGTTCTTCTTGGACATTGTTAGAAATGGGATCTCTAGTTGGCAAGGGCTTGCACCTTTGTCCAAGTAGGGACCCTTCTTCCTAGTCAGGGTAAGGGTGTTACACTCGTGAAGTAACCCCTGCTCACCCTCGTGGTAGCTTGGCACGAGCAGTCGGGCTTAATTCAGAGGCAGTGTGTAAAGCATTTGCACATAACCAACAGTAATACAGTGTAAGCACTACAAACGGACACCACACCAGTTTAGAAAAATAACCAATATTTTATATACTCAAGACAAGACCAATTACGACAAAAATCCACAATACTATACTTTACGAATGAATACTTGATACGGTAACTTCTTCTTTGCAGGAATAGCACAAAAGCAAAGTTCGTACGAGTCGGTAGCTCCGTCCGAGCCTACCGCGATGCTGAAAACCCCAGAGTCTAACAGTTCCAGCCGACCGCGTCGATACGGGCCAGCAGAGTCATGAACAGACTCGGTTACAGTACCTTTCTCGTTGTGGCTGGTACGGAGTGTACGAGCCGGTCGGCGTTCGTCGCGGTTGCGGTGCAAGACGGAGCGATGCAAGGTGCGGTGTCCCTCGATGCGGTGCAGGCAGCGGCTCGATGAGCGTCGTGCAGACGGAGTCGGTGAGTCCAAGGCGTGCGATGCAGGGTGAGACGATGCTCGATGCGGTGCTGACAGGTTGCGATGCAGGCGACCTAGCCGGAGTGCGGGAGCTGGCGTCGGACAGCGGTGCGAGTCGGAGAGGTGCGTCGCAGACGTGCGAGCGGTGCCCCAAATGCGGTGCGGTCTCGACTCTTGAGCCAGTTGCAGCGACCGCGTTGGTCGGGTCCGGTTGGTTCAGTGAAGCGATGCGATGCGAACTGCGGTGCCCACAGGTCACGGTGCAAGCAGCGGCTCGATGTTGGCGGCGTCGGACGTCGCCACGGTGAGACCAGGGTTGCGATGCGAAGCGGGGCGATGCGGTCTGCGGTGCAAACAGGTCACCGGCCAGGGATGGATTCGGTTGACGGAGTCGGTTGCAGTTCCCTTCCTCTGTGGCAACTGAAACAGCGTTCCAGAAGCGGTACCCAGAGGCTTGTGAAGTCTTTGTAGTCCCTGAGACTTCTTAACAGGAGGCCAGCTCGGTTTCAGGCCCTTGGAGATACTCAGCACAAGTTTGTAGAACGTTCAGTCCAGTCCTTTCACTGCCCAAGGCAGAAGCAGCAGCTGTAGGCCAACCCAACAAAGCAACAACACAGCAAAGGGGCAGTACTCCTCCTGGCAGCTCTTCCAGCTCTTCGTCTTGGCAGGTTCCTTGATTCCAGCGAGATCTAAATTTATGGGGTCAGGGCCCCAATATTTATATCCCAAATTCCTTTGTTCTCTGAAGGCAGAGAGGCCTTTGCCTAGTCCAAACCAGTTCTGGAGCACTTTGTTGACAAGTCTCCGTCCCTTCTTTCAGTGAGTAGGCCAGGGACATCAGACGCACCACAGGAGGTGGAGCCAGCATTGTGGAGGGAAGGCACTGTCCTATTCAGGGCCCAGGTGCGACCCCTCCCACCCATCTACATGTAGATCTTGCTATTCAGCCCTGTGCTGACTCACCCTGTCTCCTGGCATCCCCCAGCCCCTGTCACTCACACTCCAGACAAGGAATACACAACCTCGCAGAGGCAGGCTTGGATGTTTAGACAAGAAAATACCCACTTTCTAAAAGTGGTATTTTCAAACACAGAATGTTAAAACCAACTTCACTAAAAGCTGCATTTTATCATTCTGAGTCCAGGCATACTAAACTCGACTTCCTACCATGTTCCCGGGGTCAGTTAGGATTATAAGCTGTAATAATCAAAACTGCCCGTTCTGGCCTAGGGGAACAGGTAGCCTTGCAATAGTGAAAAACGAACTAGGCTGTGATTCACTATTAGGACATGCCACACACACCCGGGCATGTCCTACCTTTCGCGTACAACGCACCCTGCCCACACGGGTACCTTGGGCCTACCTTAGGGGTGACTAACATGTAGCAAAGGGAAGGTTTAGGGACTTGCAAGTGTGTGCACTTGCCAAGTCGTCATGGCAGCCCCAGGCTGCGCACAGGCTCTGCGGTGGCAGGCCCGAGTTACACTTTACGGGCTGTTTGCGTGGGTGGCACAATCCAGTGCTGCAGCCCACCAACAGCATTTGGTCTATAGGCCCTGGCACTCGCAGTGCACTTTACAAGGGACTGACACATAAACCAAATAGGCCAATCATGGAAACACCAATCCATAACGCATTTTATACAGGAGCACTTGCACTTTCCCACTGGACCGCAGTGAGGAAAGTGCGCAGAATCATTGCACCAGCAAAAACAGAGTCAAAACCGGGAGGTCAGAAAGCAAAAGTCAGGGGAAACACGCCAAAAGATGCCAAGTCTAACACATGTCCCCTCCAGCTGAAAGTAGGGAGAACTACCCAACCCCATTGGAGTTCTCCTCACTAAAGCGGAAGAACCTGGACAGACCATCTGCGTTGGCGTGTTCTGTACCAGGACGGTGCTCCACCGTAAAGTCCATTCCCTGTAGGGAGATGGACCACCTCAGCAGTTTTGGATTCTCACCCCTCATTTGCATCAACCATCTGAGGGGCCTGTGGTCTGTCTGAACCCGGAAGTGAGTCCCAAACAGGTATGGTCTCAACTTCTTCAGCGCCCAGACCACAGCAAAAGCTTCCCTTTCTATGGCACTCCACCTCTGTTCCCTGGGAAGGAGTCTCCTGCTAAGGAAGACTACAGGCTGATCCAGGCCCTCTTCGTTCAGTTGTGAGAGCACCGCTCCCACACCATGCTCTGAAGCGTCAGTCTGCACGACAAATTCTTTGGAGAAGTCAGGTGCCTTGAGCACGGGCGCCGTGCACATGGCTGCCTTCAGGGCATCAAAAGCTTTCTGGCAGGACTCAGTCCAGATCACTTTCCTGGGCTGCCTCTTAGAGGTCAGCTCTGTTAAGGGGGCAACGATGGTGCCATAGCCCTTAACAAATCTCCTATAGTAACCGGTGAGACCTAAGAAGGCTCTCACCTCGGTCTGGGTCTTGGGGGTTCCCAAGCCAGAATGGTGTCAATCTTGGGTTGTAGGGCGCCACCTGGCCGCTTCCTACCTGGTGTCCCAAGTACACCACAGAACCCTGCCCGATCTGGCACTTACTGGCCTTGATCGTGAGGCCTGCACCTTGCAGAGCCCTCAACACTTTCTCAAGGTGCTGTAAATGTTCTTCCCAGCTGGAACTGAACACAGCAATGTCATCCAGGTAGGCGGCACTGAAATCCTCCAGCCCAGCCAACACCTGATTGACCAACCTCTGAAAGGTGGCAGGGGCATTCTTCAACCCAAAGGGCATCACCCGGAATTGGTAATGACCTTCTGGGGTTGAGAACGCTGATCTCTCCTTGGCCCCATCGGTTAAGGCAATCTGCCAGTACCCAGACGTCAAATCAAACGTGCTGAGGAACCGGGCAGCTCCCAACCGATCAATGAGCTCATCAGCTCTGGGGATGGGGTGCGCGTCAGTCCTGGTGACGGCATTGAGCCCACGGTAGTCCACACAAAACCGGAGTTCTGGAGTGGCACCGGGCGCCGCAGCCTTTGGGACCAAGACCACTGGGCTGGCCCAAGGACTGTGGGAGGGCTCAATCACCCCTAACGCCAACATCTTAGAGACCTCTTCCTTGATGCTGGCTCTGACCCGGTCAGTCAACCTGTAAATCTTGTGCTTCACAGGAGGGCTGTCACCAGTGTCCACGTCATGGGTACACCAGTGAGTAACACCGGGGTCAGAGAGAACAGTGGGGCGAACTGTCCCAACAACTGGCGACAGTCCCCCTGCTGCTCCTGAGTCAGAGTAGGGGAGAGGATCACCCCTCTACTGACCCATCATGCTCCTTGGTAGACAGGAGGTCAGGGAGAGGCTCACTCTCCTCTTCCACCCCATCATCTGTCGCCAAGAGCATACTCACTTCGGACCTCTCGAAGTGGGGCTTGAGGCGGTTCACGTGAAGGACCCTCAAAGGGTTCCTTGGAGCCTGCAAATCCACCAGGTAGGTGACGTCACTTTTGGGCTCCTTTACCTCATATGGCCCAGTCCACTTGTCCTGCAAGGCACAAGGTGCCACTGGGGCCATGACCCACACTTTTGCCCAGGTTGAAATTCGACCAGAGTGGCATTCTGGTCATACCATCTCTTCATTTCTTCCTGGCTTGCTTCTAGGTTTGCCTGAGCGAGTTTCCTGAAGCGGGCAGTTTGGTTTCTAAAGGCCAGCATGTAGCTAAATACATCCTGGGGAGTTTTCCTGGGAGCTGCCTCCCAGCCTTCCTTTACCAAACTCAGAGGTCCTCTGACAGGGTGGCCATACAGGAGCTCAAAGGGGCTGTACCCAAGAGACTTCTGAGGCACCTCCCTGTATGCAAAGAGTAGGCATGGCAAGAGGACGTCCCACTTACGCCTCATGGGTTCTGTTAGACCCTTGATCATGCCTTTCAAGGTCTGGTTGAATCTCTCCACCAGACCGTTTCCTTGTGGGTGGTAAGGAGTGGTGAACTTGTAGGTTACACCACACTCCTTCCACAGGGATGTCATATACTTGGATATGAAATTGGTCCCCCTATCAGAAACCACCTCTCTGGGGAATCCCACACGGGAAAAGATCCCCATTAACGCCCGACCCACCACTGGCGCCGTCGTTGTCCTGAGAGGGATTGCCTCCGGGTACCGGGTGGCATGGTCCACCAAGACCAGGATGTACCTGTTGCCCATGGCTGTCTTGGGATCCAGTGGCCCCACAATATCCATCCCTACCCTTTCAAAGGGTGTTCCAACAACAGGAAAAGGTTGGAGAGGAGCTTTGACCTTCCTCCCACTCTTACCACTTGCCTGGCAAGTTTGGCAAGACCTACAGTGTGCATCTGACTGCCTTCGCATTTGGGGCCAAAGAAGTGGGTGACAAGCCTGTCAAAGGTCTTGTCCTGCCCCAAATGTCCTGCCAAAGGCACGTCATGAGCCAGACCCAGTAGGAAGGTCCTGAAGCGCTGGGGTACCACCAGCACACGGGCTGACCCAGGCTCAGCAACCTTAGGCTCACTGTATAGGAGACCGCTCTCCCAGTAGATCAGATGTGACCCGGACTGATTACCAGCTGCCTGGTCTGCAGCCTGCCGTCGCAGACCCTCCAGAGTAGGGCACTCGTTCTGCTCCCTGCAGAACTCCTCCCTGGTGGGACCCCCTTCTTGCTGCCAATGGGTCAGCTCAGAGATGTCTCCCAGTTCGGCTACCTGCTCCCCTGTAGGCACCGGGCGTCCCCTCGAGGTCCGCCTCCTCCCGGTCCGTGGGAACTTCGGGGGCTGGTTTCCCGCGCCCCCTGCCCTTTCTCTTGGCAGGGACTTGGGCCACTGTTTCAGGCTCCAAGTCCTCTTGATCACCCTTTCTGGCTGCCATTGACCGAGTAGACACGCATGCCCACTCTGGCAACCCAAGCATCTCCAAGTGAGACCTGAGCTCAACCTCCTTCCATAAGGACTGCTCCAGGTCGTTTCCTAGCAGACAATCTACAGGCATGGTAGGGCTCACAACCACCCTCAAGGGACCTGAGACCCCCCATTCAAAGGGAACCTGCGCCACCATACATTGGCGCTCTGAGTTGTCTACAGCAACTACTTGGTGGAATGCTCCTGGGACTACTTGCTTCTCAGACACCAGGTGACACCGGACTGAGGTCACACTGGCTCCAGTATCTCTGAGAGCCTCTACCCTGTTCCCAATAATGGTCACCCAGGTGCTATATTTCTTTGTGTTAGGGGCACCTGGTTTCCTGGGACCATCTCACTGTCCCCTAGTGAGACAAGGGTCATTTCTGTGGGATGCCCACCCTCCTGTGGGCACCCCTCCTCCCCGAGCGCTACACTAGCCAACACTTTGGACGGTCCACCGGTGGGTGGCTGTGTCCCCTTCGGGCACTTGGGGTCCCCCTTAAAGTGACCTACCTGGTCACATGCATAACACTTGCGGGGCCGGTCTCAACAGGCTTCCCTGTGGAGACCCCTTTCTTCTTATCACCGGGGGCTGGGAACCTTTACCCTGGGTACTAGTTTGGGGCCCTTTGAGAACTCCTGTGCTTTACCCTTGTCCCCCCACCTTTCTGCTGGGGACCCTGCCCACCTTTGGCTGAGTCTCCCCAAACGCTTTCTTGTGGACCCTGGTACTCACCCAGCGGTCCGCTTCCATAGCAAGCTTCCTGGGGTCAGTTAGCTTACTATCAACTAGGTGCTGGCGCAGATCTGCAAAACATAGACTAGACAAGTGCTCCCATGCAATCAAGTTGTAGAGCCCCTGAAAATCTGTTACACTACTGCCCTTCACCCAACCATCCAGAGACCTGCAGAACACATCCACACATTCCAACCAAGTGTTGGCATCAGACTTCTTACTGGACCTGAACTGATCCCTGTACTTTTCAGGAGTAAGACCATACTTCGTGAGAAGGGCATCCTTCATGTCAGCATAGGTGAGGTGATACCCCTTACCCAAAGCTATCAGAGCATCCCTTGCTTCTTCCGGGAAAAGTGGCCACAATCCTGCTCCCCAATTCTCCTCAGGGACCCCATTCATGTGTATGGCTGCCTCATAACCCTGAAACCACCTTTGTATGTCATCCCCCTTCTTGAACTCCTTGCCTACGTTCTTGGGAATGTGCACAATCCTGTCTGCCTTTCTGGACGAATTGCTGCCACCATCTGAGCCTGACTTACTCCTAAGTTCTAGCTCCTTCAGTTCTCTCTCATGCTCTAAGAGCATCTTCCTCTCCTCGATGGCCAATCTCTTCTCCTCCCGCTCACTCTCCAGCCTGAGCTTCTGCAGCTCAAACTGCCTTGCCTCCCGCCTGTCCTCCAGCTCCTCTGGGGACAGACTGCTGCTGCCTGACCTGGCGGGTTCCCCCTACCCAAGAGCACATCCACCCTGGAAATAGGCTCCTCCACCTCCTCACTGAGATTACCAGGCTGCCCATTGGCATGTCTGGCTGCTACCCAGGCCCTCAGCGCCTTCTGTAGCTCCTCCTTCCTTGTGAGGCCTTTAATTTGGACTTTCAGGTTTTTACAAATCGCTCGTAACTCCTTTACGGCGTAGGATTCCAACCTATCCTCCTCAAAGATAACTTCCAGAGATGCAACGGATGATGCAATTGATTCAGGCATGACAAAAGTAGTGAGTTGGAAACTGGCAAGATCAAATATAGGCCAAAAGAAAAAGAACCAGTATGTGGTACGTAATGGTCTGCGATATGGTAGTAGTGCACACCAATCACTGTAAGTCAAGTGCAAACACAAGTCCTATCCTCACCGCTGACAACCAATGTTAGAAATGGGATCTCTAGTTGGCAAGGGCTTGCACCTTTGTCCAAGTAGGGACCCTTCTTCCTAGTCAGGGTAAGGGTGTTACACTCGTGAAGTAACCCCTGCTCACCCTCGTGGTAGCTTGGCACGAGCAGTCGGGCTTAATTCAGAGGCAGTGTGTAAAGCATTTGCACATAACCAACAGTAATACAGTGTAAGCACTACAAACGGACACCACACCAGTTTAGAAAAATAACCAATATTTTATATACTCAAGACAAGACCAATTACGACAAAAATCCACAATACTATACTTTACTGAATGAATACTTGATACGGTAACTTCTTCTTTGCAGGAATAGCACAAAAGCAAAGTTCGTACGAGTCGGTAGCTCCGTCCGAGCCTACCGTGATGCTGAAAACCCCAGAGTCTAACAGTTCCAGCCGACCGCGTCGATACGGGCCAGCAGAGTCATGAACAGACTCGGTTACAGTACCTTTCTCGTTGTGGCTGGTACGGAGTGTACGAGCCGGTCGGCGTTCGTCGCGGTGCAAGACGGAGCGATGCAAGGTGCGGTGTCCCTCGATGCGGTGCAGGCAGCGGCTCGATGAGCGTCGTGCAGACGGAGTCGGTGAGTCCAAGGCGTGCGATGCAGGGTGAGATGATGCTCGATGCGGTGCTGACAGGTTGCGATGCAGGCGACCTAGCCGGAGTGCGGGAGCTGGCGTCGGACAGCGGTGCGAGTCGGAGTGGTGCGTCGCAGACGTGCGAGCGGTGCCCCAAATGCGGTGCGGTCTCGACTCTTGAGCCAGTTGCAGCGACCGCGTTGGTCGGGTCCGGTTGGTTCAGTGAAGCGATGTGATGCGAACTGCGGTGCCCACAGGTCACGGTGCAAGCAGCGGCTCGATGTTGGCGGCGTCGGACGTCGCCCACGGTGAGACCAGGGTTGCGATGCGAAGCGGGGCGATGCGGTCTGCGGTGCAAACAGGTCACCGGCCAGGGATGGATTCGGTTGACGGAGTCGGTTGCAGTTCCCTTCCTCTGTGGCAACTGAAACAGCGTTCCAGAAGCGGTACCCAGAGGCTTGTGAAGTCTTTGTAGTCCCTGAGACTTCTTAACAGGAGGCCAGCTCGGTTTCAGGCCCTTGGAGATACTCAGCACAAGTTTGTAGAAAGTTCAGTCCAGTCCTTTCACTGCCCAAGGCAGAAGCAGCAGCTGTAGGCCAACCCAACAAAGCAACAACACAGCAAAGGGGCAGTACTCCTCCTGGCAGCTCTTCCAGCTCTTCGTCTTGGCAGGTTCCTTGATTCCAGCGAGATCTAAATTTATGGGGTCAGGGCCCCAATATTTATATCCCAAATTCCTTTGTTCTCTGAAGGCAGAGAGGCCTTTGCCTAGTCCAAACCAGTTCTGGAGCACTTTGTTGACAAGTCTCCGTCCCTTCTTTCAGTGAGTAGGCCAGGGACATCAGACGCACCACAGGAGGTGGAGCCAGCATTGTGGAGGGAAGGCACTGTCCTATTCAGGGCCCAGGTGCGACCCCTCCCACCCATCTACATGTAGATCTTGCTATTCAGCCCTGTGCTGACTCACCCTGTCTCCTGGCATCCCCCAGCCCCTGTCACTCACACTCCAGACAAGGAATACACAACCCGCAGAGGCAGGCTTGGATGGTTAGACAAGAAAATACCCACTTTCTAAAAGTGGTATTTTCAAACACAGAATGTTAAAACCAACTTCACTAAAAGCTGCATTTTATCATTCTGAGTCCAGGCATACTAAACTCGACTTCCTACCATGTTCCCGGGGTCAGTTAGGATTATAAGCTGTAATAATCAAAACTGCCCGTTCTGGCCTAGGGGGAACAGGTAGCCTTGCAATAGTGAAAAACGAACTAGGCTGTGATTCACTATTAGGACATGCCACACACACCCGGGCATGTCCTACCTTTCGCAGTACAACGCACCCTGCCCACAGGGGTACCTTGGGCCTACCTTAGGGGTGACTAACATGTAGCAAAGGGAAGGTTTAGGGACTTGCAAGTGTGTGCACTTGCCAAGTCGTCATGGCAGCCCCAGGCTGCGCACAGGCTCTGCGGTGGCAGGCCCGAGTTACACTTTACGGGCTGTTTGCGTGGGTGGCACAATCCAGTGCTGCAGCCCACCAACAGCATTTGGTCTATAGGCCCTGGCACTCGCAGTGCACTTTACAAGGGACTGACACATAAACCAAATAGGCCAATCATGGAAACACCAATCCATAACGCATTTTATACAGGAGCACTTGCACTTTCCCACTGGACCGCAGTGAGGAAAGTGCGCAGAATCATTACACCAGCAAAAACAGAGTCAAAACCGGGAGGTCAGAAAGCAAAAAGTCAGGGGAAACACGCCAAAAGATGCCAAATCTAACAGACATTGTGAAACTTTTGAATCTCTTCTGATGCCTCTCCTTTCTTATTTTTCACTTTCCATGTTTAAATGGTCATCAGGTGCTTGACTAGGGTCATGGTGTCATCAACCATGGTGGTGATCCAGCGCGACTAATATAATTCCTTCTCCTTTGGACATGACATCCAGGTTGAAACACTCTTTTTAACAATTATTCCATATGACGGTGGGGCCCATAACACCGCCTAAACCTTCACTCACCCAAATATTCCCTGGATCCCATCCACATTCACCTAGGAGAAAGAATTTAAAAACTGCTGGAGGAACGGGATACCTTTTTAAAGTTGACAAGATATTTTCTTAAACATAATACATAATCAGTTTTAATCCTGTCGGTTCTAAGACATCAAGGTATTCCGCTCTTTGGTCGATGGACCAACTATTAGAATAAGTTGATGGTGATTAAGACCAGCTCAATCACATTAAAACCTATTTAAAACATTACACTTATTATTGATCTAAGGAACCACAGACTCATAGTTTTAATTATAATAAAGTTTATCTACTTTCTTCAAATGCAGGAATAAGATTCAATTTTATTAATCAGTTCAATACGTTTCAATATTATTATAAGAAATACATTTTAAAAAGAATTTATGCATACCCCTTTTAGATGCAGAATAAAAGTTCACCAAGGCAGATAAATTGCAGATCACAGCATAGAATTCCCAAAACTGACTGTCTGTCCCGCTAAACAGGCCTCCTCGACGGACCTCCTATACAGGTTTCCCGCATCGATCTCGTTCCTTCCCAGTCAAGTTTTATCTAAAATGAATAATTCTATTAAGAAAATGGCCTATAGAAAATAGCAGCAGTTCTTCAGCGTCAACGTCCAGTGCTCAAAAATTATGTATGAATGGCGCTCCTCCTACTTAAGAGTAGGTCCTCTTATACCCTACTACTAGCTTACTAAACAGAAAAGTTGCAAATCTTTAGGGGCGAGAATCACGCTAATTGGTCCATTGGAGGGGTGGCAAGTATCACCTCATTGCCCTCCTTGCTCAAACCGGTTCTGAAATTGTTTATAATTTTGTCCTTTCTCATGGCTTTAGGGTAATAGCAATCCGATTGACATTTCATCAAATGTGTCTTTTTCTTTGTAACTTTATTTTAAACAGTCCATTGTTAATTCACAGTTGCTTGTCCCCTGTTCTCACAGATTCACGCTGAGTCCTTCTTGGCACTTGCTTGGTGTCAGGTCAGACCGACCTTGACACTTCTCACTCTGGGCTCGACTCGTAGCCACGTGATATGTCTCTGCGGCTTTCTTCCGTTTGGAAGCCATCTTTGCATCTGCGCATTGAGCCCATTTGCCTCGGCAGCCATTTTTACAGCACGGCCTAACATGCCCTGAACGAACTATCATGAAAACAAACACAATCATAATTAAAATAAATAAAATAAGCCTTTTCGTTTCCCACCCGTCATTCTAAGTACCCCAATTAGGTGTCACCTAGCAAAAGCGACATGTAAAGCCATGTTTACTTACCATCCGCATTCATTTGCCACAATACAATTTACTACATAGCACAAATCATGCAATATCACTCTAATTAGTACGCAAACCTTTATATTAGTGTTATTTCACGTTGAAAAATGTAAATAGGTTAACTTTGCACATAAATTGCCAGTTACCACTTATGTATAATGTCTATAAGAGACGTAAAATGTTGATTAGTCATTCAAACAATTAATAACATTAATTTATTAGCATGAATATTAGGGGGTTCAAAAAAATTGTTATTTAACTTGCTCCATCAGTGGCAGCTGCAACATGATCCAGAGACAATGCTGAGAAAGTGCTGGCTTGTAATATGAAATTGAGGTTTTCTTCCGCTGCTAAGAACCATGCTAAGTCACGTGCAGAGAAGTCGGTGAGAAATAGTCTGCATGATTCAGTGCCTTTCCTGGCTTGTGAATAATGGTGTAGTCATATTCTTGAAGCCGCAGCCCCCAACGTTCAATTATTAGTTGCATCTTTGCCTTTGGATTTCTTAAGATGGTTAGCAGAGCCTGTTGGTCAATGATGATTGTAAAATACTTGCCACATAGGAAAACATGGAAGTGTTCACAGGTCCATACAACTGCCAAGCTCTCTTTCTCTGATTGAGAGTCAGACTGACTGCGGCTGACATATATGCAACAATATGTAGCTGGCCATGCCAAGGGAGGATCATAACATGCTCCCATCTTAAGGGGGCTTCGTTTCTGAGAGAGATTTTACTTTCTCCAGGTCAGGCAACATGCCATTTTCTGAGAATATGTGGACAAAAAACTCAAGTTGTGTTTAAAGAAATCCACACTTGTGGATGTTCAAAGTGAGGCCAGCATCATTGAGCAACTGACGTACCTTTTAGAGCACTTTATCATGCTACTTCCTGGTGCTTCCAAAAATCAGGATGTCATTGCTGTAATTGAAGACATTTGATACTGGCTGGATAAATTGGCAAATGGCGTCTTGAAAAATTTCAGCTGCTGAAGAAACACCAAAGCTGAGGCTTTTGTATCTGAACAGACCCATGTGTGTTGAAAATGTGGTGATATATCTACTGTTTTCTTCCAATTCTAGTTCATGGTATCATTTGTTTAGATCAAGTTTTGAAAATACTTTGGCACTATTGAGTTGGGCTATCATGTTTGCTATATGGGGTCCAGGATGCCTTTCACGTTGTTTTGCGCGGTTCAGTTGATGCATGTCAATGCAGATGCATACCTCTGCTTTACTGTCTCTTTTAAACACTACGGCTATGGGTGAAACCCAGTGGGTGGGTCCAGTGGAGCGCTCTATGAAGCTCTTTGTAGATGAAAGGCAACGTGATGGTATCTTTGAGCTACTGGGTGAATGCCTTCATGGATGTGTAGCCGCACTTTGACACCTTTCAGTTTTCCCAGCCCTTAGAAGAATGATCTTGTGTGCTATGTCAAGCTCTGTATTGAGATGATTATTAATGGCTATCAGCCCCAGGTCAGATGCTGTTGTGAAACTGAGAAGGGATGCGCTGGCTGCTGTTCCCTTTAGGACATGAATTGTCGCTTTTGCTGACTTTTCTATATGCCTCACTGTTGTTTTAAAAGATCCTTGGTTTTGCAGTGACTGGGAGGCAGCCCACATGAATACTTTGACATCTGATGGGGTGAGAGTCTGTGTAGGTGCAAGTTCTTTAAATTTATCTTCAGGCATAATGTTGATGGAAGCTCCACTGTCAATCATAAAAGGTATAGAGTGACCATTTATTTTTAGTTAAATGACAGTGCTCTTAGGTTTAGTTTTATTTCATCTCATTTGTCTTGCATCTTTATGCTCATAATTGATCGTAGATGTGTGGAGTTGGTCTGCCTAGTCAACCTCGCACACTGGGGTTCCGTCTGTCGTCATCATTAACAAATATCCTTCTCTCTCACTTGACAACAATGCAGAGGATCCACAGTATGAGGGTGTGGAGGATCTTTGACTGACATTGGATTCAATTTGCCATATGTGATGTTTCCGCTCTCCTTTCACACTGTTGTGTAATCGACTCCAAGCATCCCTAGTGTGCATTTATTTTTTCCTGTGCAGGTGGTCTTTCTTTTGACGGGCCCGACACTCGGCTTTAAAGAGATTTTCTTTGCCATATCCTTTGCAGGTTTGTCCTAAAGCCAGGCATTGACCATCATGTGGAAATGAAAACCAACACTGGTAGCATAGTTTTGTTGACTTGTGTGTTGGCTTGTATTTGTCAGAACTGGTCTTAGGGAAGCTTCTCATGGCAAGTACTGTTTCATGAGGTGAAGATCCTGCCTCCATGGCAGCTGCTTGTCTCTCTGCTCTCTCTTCCGCCCATGCAGCTAGTAATAGTTTGTCCAAGCTGAGGGTGTCATGGAGCATGCGTCGTCAGCATGAATCGGACAGACACCCATCTATGATTCTGAGGCGCATGGCTTCTTCATCATTAAATTTGTTGAATCTGCAATGCTTAATGAGGGTTTCAAGTTTTTCCGCAAACGCATTCATTGTTTCACCCTCTTGTTGACATGCTCTGTAGATGATGTATCGCTCATAATCAACATCTGGCGTGGGATCAAATGTTTTCACCAGCGCTCCCTTCATTTTTTGACAAGAGAGGGTGTCTTCACCTGCTAATTTCTTAATGACATCTTTGACTCTTTCTCCAAACAGGTTTTTGAGATACTTGATTATCTTTCCATCACCCATTTGCTGGGAGTAGCTCTCCATGGGACATAATCATAAGAACTGTCTTGGTCTCCATGAATGCAAGGTTGACAGGAGCTATTTTCGGCTCTTGGTGCTTATAGAGTTTCTTTACAGCGCCCTCAGTATCTGCCACAGCACACGTGGGAGAATCTAGGGAGACTCCCTCAACCATGGCAAGGGGTCAGACAGAGGCTGTCTCTAACCCAGCAATTCTGCATCATGCACAGAATAATGACACTTATTCTCTTTTCTACATTAAACCAGTGTAGTTGATCAAAGACATGCTCAGCACAGTGGTGTTTAGATTTAATACATTTCTAGATATATCAAAATGCATCCTCATAATCAAGTTTGGTTTTTGAGGCTGACCAACGATCCAAATTCTGCACTTAAGGAAGGAGAAGAAAAGTGGGAGGAAGATACTTAGCACCCTTTTATAGAATTTTTTTTTTAATTGTGACTAGCTGTAAGGAGAAACTCAAACAGAGATAAAATCAGGTTTCAGAAAAGCTAAAGGCTTTTTTCCCTCAAATGCTTAGCCAAGGAGCTGTCGTCATTCAGAAGTCAGAATATTTTAAATCTATTTCTATTTTGCACGACAGATTTTATTTGTTTCTGCTGTTTGTCTACAGAAGTAGCACATTGTCCAATTAGTAGGAGAATGTTTTTAGATCTTCTTTCAGTGTGACAGGCAAAAGTGGGCAGATTCTCCTTGCTGGACTATGAGTGTCCTCTCTGTGGTTAGTCAAAAAGAGAAATCGGTCTCTTGTAAACAAATCAGTTACATTTCACACATACTTTCTGGTACTGTTAAACCACAAAAATGCAGTATACAACTGGTTCTTTTTTCAGAAAAAGTAATTAGCATGTTTTAACGTTCACTCATTGTCAAAAAAGGCATTACTGCTTTTAACACTTCAGTGGGTGAAATAATTCGAAACACATAAAAATAGTGTTATAGTAAGAGGGGGAGAACAGTATGTATCCATCTGGGTGATCTGGTAAACATCCCAGGGGCACCCTTCAGGCCTAATTTATTCGCTTTGTTTGCACCTCCAAAAACATTCTGAAACAGATGTTCCTTAAAATATAAACCGGGAATGACCAAAGAGAAACAAGAACAAGCTATGGATTTTTTTTCCCAATTGAATATGTCTGTGCAGTTATTTTCCTGTATACAGCCACCTTCCACACTTAAAGCCGCAGTCTATGCTGGCTCACCGAGTCAGTAATGTCATGGACATTTTTTAAATTATATGAATATTTGAGTCCCAATATTCGGGGTGTGGTTACGTAAATTGTACTTTATGCATTGCGCTGGTCCTGGTATATTTGTGCACTGATGTTTGCACCAACTGACAAATGGAAAAATTATATTTACACTCAATGTATGAACAACATTTTTTGCAGGTGGAATCAAATAGTGGCGAAAAATTGCACCACTACAAATTAAATCTATATGATCCAGAATTATAGATACACCATTTCACTGATTCAATCTCTATAATTAGGCCATTGCAGTATTTATAATTCATTATACATTTTATTTGAGACATTTTTATAGCACTCACAAACTGTGAGGTATTGAGGTGTTTTTCATTTAAACTTGAGGTATTTGTGCAGTTACATTAAATTATTTAATAAAACAAGAGAGAAAAGGCTTGCATTAGTAGGGTGGGTAACAGAAAAGAGCAGCTATTTACTTCTTATGCAGACTCGAAAGATTCAGAGGCGGTTAATTCGGCTGAATCATTGCATGAGATAGAGAAGGTCGGCATGAATTTCATAGGATGATTCAGGGTAAAAGAACTAACCAAAGAATGGTCTGCAAGGAGGGCCTTAAGATGCTTCCTGAAGGCGGAAAGAGACATGAGCTTTTATAGGTCAAATGGTAAAGAGTCCCATGCTCATGTGGCAGCCATAGAGTAGGATTGCTTGAGGGCTATGATGGACTTAAACTGGGGGATGTCCAGGAGTAGTGTGCCTCTACTTTTCAGTTCCTCTGAACTGCAGGAGATCGCAAAAAGGTTAGGTAGGTAGGGTAGGCCATATTCATCGATGAATATGAGCAAAATCCTTTTGGAGATCTCAGGAAACGGTCACTCCAAGGGAAAGTTTCATAAATACACTTGGGAATCAGAGGTGCATGAAGGTTTGTTGTTACAAAATAAGATCTAATGCACACGGTCTAAAAACCTTTAAAGGTTCTTTTTAAATAGCTCCAGCTTAATACATGTGTCTTTGAGGTTAATATCACTAAATCCTGTCCTAGAGGAGCAAAAACCTCCAGCTGTTTCATCCAGATGTTATAACATATTAGACCCATTATTTTATTGACAAATATTTACATTACAGGAGAGATAAGGAAAGTATAAACTATGTCTACAAATGCTGTGTTTGCTCTTAGGGAATAAAAACAACTGTGTTTTCATGTATTTTATTCCACAGATGTAGCAATAGTGGATTCTCTTAAAACGATTGAGGGACATCTAACTCCTGACTTCTGGTTGACTATGGTAGACGTTGCATAAGAAGGCAGCAAAAAAGAGGGAAACTTTATATTAAAATCGATATGTCAAAATATTTCAACTGATCTTGGCCAAACAATGATTTTTATTTTTTTTAGGCAAAGAATGATATATGTTGGTTTGTAATCAACAGTGTATATTTAATATGGATGCACTGATCAGATCCTTTCTTACTGATGCATGCAGACATTCGTATGACAGTTCTTAATCTTCCTTTGTTTTTGTCGGTATTCAGACAAAATATCGAAAAAAATATAGAGGAGCAGAAATATTGAGTTTTAAATATTGTGATGTACAAATATTGTATGCAAAAATATCGCTGACAAGAATATCGATTTTAAGGTAAGCAATATTGATGTTAAAAATTATTATGGGCCTGATTATGATGTCGGCGGATAGCCATCTGACAGCTCATCAGAGGCTTTCTGTCCGACATCATAGGTTTCCGTCTGACCGCTCAAGAAGCCCATCGGAGCGTCAGAAGGACAGATAATCCCCAAATGGCAGGGGTGCCTCCTCAGGCCCCGCCATCGGGATTATGATGTCCGTTTTCCACAGCTTTCCATGTCGGCCATTTCGACATGGAAAGGCTGTCGGAAAGTGACTTTGGGGGCCCCTAGCAGGTCCCCCTTTCCCCCTGGACCCCTGCTATGGTGTCTGGGGGCACCTATGGTGCACCCTTAAACATCCCATGTTGCCTGCCACACAGTGCAGAGATGTTTTAAAAGTGTTTATTTTCTATTGAGGCTGGTGCTGCAACCCACAGCAAAAGCCTCAATAGAAAATATACACCTTTCGACCACCATGAAGGCATTTGCATCATAATTGTGGAAGCGGGACCATTGACTCCTTGTCGGACGGTCTGTTTCTGCTATGATGTCCGTCAGACGCTCGTCCAACCGACATCGTAATTTGGGCCTATGTTGTTAATATCAAAGTTAAAAATATCTATGTTGTTAATAACATTTACAAAAATATCAATGTTAATAATATTGTTTTCTAATTATTTTTATATATTTTAGTATATATTTTAATTGCATGTTATACATTGTTTGTATAATTATTCTTAATGTTTCTTAATTCAGTTTGTAAATGTTTTATTATGTGATATTTGTAATTATCATAATGTTAAATATATTTTAGGGGGGGCGTGGCCGGGCACGATGGCCAGACGGACGTAGCTCGTCTCGGCTCCTGGTCCGCGCTCGATTCCTGAACACCTAACTGCTGCAAAACGGAGTTTCTTCGGTCAAGAAACACACCGATGGCAAGCGGACACTGCAGGGCACGCACTGGGCAGCTCAAATTCCCGCCAGCGCACGTCCAGATCCGTTGCTGACACGACTTCATGCGAGGCCCCGGTGCTCACTAATATGGTGCCCGACACCCCGTGGGTGAAGGGAACACCGGCGGTTCGGTGATGTGCCCACTGCATTGTAGCGGCAACAGCGTAACATTGAGCATAGCCAGCGGAGAAGATCTCCAACACCACGCAAGCCGAGACCACCGTGGAAAGGGCTCCGTTACACCGGAACGGACATCTGGGCAGACCCCGAGAGACCTGCGCGGCTCCGCAATACTCACCAGATGCGTGACTGACGTGAGAGGGTCCCGGGGTATGCCTTGTGCCCTGTAGATGAAATTGGTATCCCCACACATGTGTTTCCCAGTGATTAAGGGCTAAATACCGCAAGTGAGGCCATCATCACGCGTCTTGCCTGACCCTAACATGGCGGCCGGACTCTGAATGTAGCCGTCAGCAGGAGACCTTTACCGACTTCGGGCCCAAAGCCTAACTCCACACAGCAACGACACGACACGCGAGCCTTAGTGGCCCTTCTGATCAGCCAACGCCACAAGGTCCCTCCACAGCAAAGCCTTCACACCTAAAGGGAATACCATCTTGAGGAAAATCAACAGTCATTAAAGGGCGCCCACCGCGACTTCCCCTGTAGCATACTCCCAGGATTAAGAGCCACTCGCACAACAGACGCGACCAGGACATATCACCCGATGCGCAAAAAAGTGCAGTCTACAGCTGATGAGCTTACCAGACAACCGGTGGAAGGGACAACCACTTACTGAAGGCACCCCCGCAGCTGCACCCCACAGGGTCGGGCTCCAGCTTGGGACCCTCCAGGTGTAAGGGGAATGAGAGGGGGTCGATAGGAGGCTCATGCGAAGTTCGATGAGGAGGCCTGGACCCTAAGCAACTTACTCCGGGAAGGCATAGTCAAATGAATCCAATACGGGGACAGACGCCCGCCATTCCTGAATCTAACATGGCGCCTCACCTGTGAACAAGGCTAACCAAAAAGAGACTACCCCCGTCCACTGCCTACTACTCGCCCGGGCTTGCCTCTATGCCGCCAAAGAGGGGACCAACAAGGTGACGAATAGAGTGTCTGACTTCTTCGCGCCATCAGATAAATGGCTGCCTCCTGACCAGAGCGAAGGACCGGGCGCTATGGCTCTTACTAAAGAGGACCTCCTGGCCATGCTCAGAGACTTTAAGACCGAAATGCGGAACGAGTTGGGTCAGGACCTTAAGGCCTCAATAGAGCAACTGAAATCTGACCTCACTGGGCGACTCGCCTCACTTCAACAAGATGTGGACTCAGTGGGCACGAGTGTGGTAGACTTGGAAACACAAACGCAAGATCTAGACAAACACACCGCCAGTATGCGAGAAGACATCAGTACTCTCCAAGACCAACTACACCAGACGCAACTCAAGGCCGAAGACCTTGAGAACAGGGCACGGAGGGAGAATTTACAAATCCGGGACCTGGAGGAGGGGGCAGAGGGACCAGACCTTGAGGCATTCCTGGAGGGCCTTTTTGCGGAAATCCTCAGCCCGCAGACTATCAGAATAAAGCTGGACAGAGTACACCGGGTTGGGGGTCTAGCGACCGGTGAAAGGGAGCGACCACGCGACGTGCTCGCTAGATTCCACTCCTACAAAACAAAGGAAGCTGTTCTGCTCACCGCCAGGAAAAAAGGAACAGTCACCTTTCAGGACCATTCTTGCACCGTCTTCCAGGATCTAGCGCCGGCCACACTGGCTAGGAGGCAGCTATTCAGGCCCATCACGACCAAACTCCGGGACGACAACATTAGATACAGATGGACATACCCGTTCGGCCTCTCCTTCGAGTTCCGCAACAAACAACGTCACATCTCGGACCTGTAAGAAGGGTTAGATCTCTTAGGCCTTTCCTCTGATACTACTGAACCGTCTCAGAATAAAATGCAAGACACGGCGAGGAGCGGCCCATCACCACTTCAATGGACAACTAGTTCCCGGAGAAACCGCAGATGAGACCTTTGTAGACCAGGCTACGCAGTCGTGGGAATCATGGAGTTGGTGCTAAGGACCAATGCCGATCTCTCTGGAGCTGGCCGTTTTCAGAGGTCATCCGTGAGAGTAGAGATGGCACTGTGCGACGAACCTTCAATGCTGTTCACGTGGGCACCCCATGAACTTTACTACTTCTCCAAACACTAGCTCACTTACTTTGCTACCACACATTGGGAGCTGACCCCTCTACCGAAGCTGACCTTGAGAAACTTCATTCCCAGTCCTGCAGGCTCTCCGATCTCAACCTACAGCTCTCCTGCGGCAAGCTTACGTTCATGAACAGCCCTGGGGCTAGGATATCATGCACTAGTCTTGCCAACTTTTGAAAGTAACATTGGCTGACCGATTCACAGTGATCTGTTCGGGACGGGCGCGGGCAGGGACCTCGGTCCTATTGTCCCCCCATCATCCACACCGAGGACACCCGACTACTGATTGCGACGTTTTCCTCGCTGTGTAACATGATGCTGTTGGTAATGTTGGGTTTTTATTTTTTATTTTGGGTGGGAGGGGACGGGAGGGGACGGGTTTTGGGATTGGTGGTGGCTTCTTCACTATGCCCAAATGGCACAGGCCCTACATGGGAGACTTGCTCTACATTGGTTCCATAAGAGACATACACAATATTGGCCAGGACCAGCCTGGCCCTCACGCCAGAATCACAGGTTTAGAAGAAGGGAGGGGATGTTAACAAAGGTCCGATGGTACTCACTATAGGCTCCTGGAATGTGAAGGGTCTTAACTCCCCCCAGAAAAGGCAGAAGATCTGGAAATATCTTACAGATCATCACCTTGACGTGGTAGCCCTCCAAGAAACCAATCTGGCCCGCGCAGAGGACACGCGATTGCGACACAAACAATACCCACTGATCTATCGATCCTCTGCCCTGACTAAACACCGGGGAGTTGCTCTCCTCTTCCACAGCTCCACGAAATTTCAACCTAGCGACATCCAGACGGACTAAGATGGGAGACTGGTTATGGTCAAGGGCACCTTACAGGGCACACTCTGTACCTTTATCGCAACCTACGCTCCTAACACAGGGCAGACTCCCTTTTTTAACAAGATACTCGGCAAAATTTGAGACTTTGCAGAAGGGAAAACGATTCTGCTGGGCGACTTCAACTTGACGTGGCAAGCGGATTTAGATAGCACTCATCCCCACAGGACAGATCCTAACTCCTTCTCCACGGACACTAAACAGCAGCTCCAGGAAATGGGCTTTTTAGACACTTGGCGCACTCTCTATCCGCAGACACGAGACTACACTTTCTACTCCCACGTACACCACACATACTCTAGACTCGACTATATCTTCATTAGTCAAAACCTGATGGGCGCCTTACCGGAGGCCAAGATTTTTCCTCTTTTCCTCTTTCCATATCAGACCACTGTCTGGTTTCAATATGCCTGTCCTGGAAGCACATTGCAGCCACTACACCCAAATGGTACTTCCCGACATCCCTCACATGAGACAGAGTGCTCTGTACTGCCCTTCAAGTAGCCATCACGGACTTCTTTAACTTAAATGTGCCCGAAGATACCACTGCTTTCAACAACTGGGATGCATTCAAGGCCGTCTTCCAGGGGAAATGTATCGCCCTTAATTCCACCCTGAACAAACAAAGGGCTAGGGAACGGGAGGGTCTAGAGACGGAATTAGAGGTGGCAGAACACCGCCACAAAGCCAACCCCAGCAGAGAGTCCCTACGTACACTCACTGCCCTTCGAGGGAAATTACGAACCATATATAACAATAGAGCAGAATTCACCCTTTTAAAACTCCGTCAACTGTCTTACTCCCAAGGCAATAAGATAGGTAAACACTTGGCCAGACAACTAAAAGAGAAGCGCGAACGAGAATACATAGGGGGGATCCTAAACGAGGCGGGCACTTTGACACACAAAGATACCGAAAAAGCCGACACCTTTGGGTCTTTTTACAAAGCCTTGTACCAGGGGGAGCCAAGAGACACAAAAATGCAAGAGGATTACCTTCAATCACTACAGCTCCCACGGGTATCACAAGACCAGAATGACAACCTTACGGCACCCATTACAGCTGAAGAAGTAGCTGCTGTCATTAAATCCCTTAAAATACACAAAGCTCCTGGGCCCGACGGGCTTACAGCACAATTTTATAAAACATTCGCCCCAGACATTCTGCCCCATCTTACACGCCTCTTTAACACAATGGCCACGGAAGGCAAAGCTCCTTCATCAATGACCGAGGCGCTCATCTCAGTAATTCCTAAACCGGGGAAGAACCCGCAACTCTGCGCATCATATCGCCCCATAGCCCTGTTAAATTTAGACACGAAAATCTTCTTGGCCATCCTTGCTGCCCGGTTAAATGACCTCATGCCCGACCTAATCCACCCTGATCAGTCCGGCTTCATCAAGGGCCGCCAGACCCACGATAATACCAGACGCATAGTACATCTGATAGAGAAGGCCACTAGACGGAAACTACCCGTGGTACTCGTGGGACTGGACGCCGAGAAGGCCTTTGACAGGGTGGATTGGTCCTTCCTTTTTAAAACGCTCACCCATTTCGGCTTCACGGATGGCTTTTTAACTATGCTTAGGGCTAACTATGCGCACCCACGCTCTAGGGTCCAGGTGAATGGGATGGTCTCAGCCCCCTTCCCCCATACTAGAGGAACGCGCCAGGGATGCCCGCTATCCCCGTTGCTATTCGCTCTCAGCATTGAGCCACTGGCGTTGGCCATACGGAAGGCACCGGAGATCAAGGGTATCCCCTTTATCGGAGAAAGCCATAAAATTTCGCTTTTTGCAGACGATGTCCTCTTGTCCCTCACGGAGTCAGCCTCCTCTCTCCTTAAACTCCAGACAGAATTAGCGCGATTTGAGGCAATAGCAGGTTTTAAAATTAATCTGGACAAATCGCATATACTTAACTTAACCATCCCAGAAAAAGAGATAGGAGAGCTACAACGACATACCACGCTTCAATGGACATCCCGCCCCTCCAATACCTGGGGTTACAATTGACTCTGCGGGTCGAGGGGCTATTTAAAGACAACTTCCCGTCCGCCCTCCGCAACCTCCAAGCTGATCTCGTCCGATGGAAACCCCTGTTTATTTTGTGGCTAGGCCGCATACACGCGGTCAAAATGACCGTATTACCCAAACTTCTATACCTGTTTCAGGCCTTACCCATAGAACTCGATAGGGAATTCCTTCCTAAAGTCAGATCCTTGATATTAAAATTTATTTGGCAGGGGGGCCGGGCACGCTTTTCCTTCTCAATACTACGACGCTCAAGAGCTGAGGGCGGGGTTGGCCTACCCGACTTCAACCTCTATTACAAAGCAGCACAACTACGGGTGGCAACTGAGTGGGCTAAGCGGGAGTCCGAAAAACACTGGCTGCACATGGACCGCTCCGTCACAGGCCGAACTATCTGGGACCTCATATGGCGTCCTAAGAGAGACCGGCCGGAGAATACTTACATTAGTACTCCCACTCGCACCACACTGAAAGTGTGGGACTCTATCTCTAAAAACGACCAGTGGACCACTTTCCCGTCACCTTACACCCCTCTTCACTTCAACTCAGACTTTCCGCCGGCTTTTCGTGAGGGTCCCTTTGCTGCCTGGGTTGAAGGCGGATGCTTGGCCCTAACGCATCTATTTCACAACACTGACATACTTACCTTTGAGAACTGCAGACGAGATTATGGTTTGGAGCCGTTAGATCACTTTCGCTACATGTAACTTAACACTGGGTCACTTCCCCTCACGTACGCGAAGCAGCCACACGTCCACTTACCCAATTCGAAATATACATCCAGTCTGCCAGAACCATAAAAGGAGTGATCTCCTTCCTTTATAAATATCTGCTCACCTCCATGCACTCCCCACGACCTCGCTACATATACATGTGGGAAGAAATCCTCCAACGCACAATTTCTGACAGAGAATGAGAGGGATTGGGGTCAGATATTTCAAAATGTAACCACTCCAAGGAATTGCGGGAGGCACACCTTAAGACGATGATGGACTGGTACCTATACCCCTCTAAGCTTAAGCGCATATTCCTAAACACATCAGACCTATGCTGGAGGGGATGTGGACTGGTAGGGGACTTCCGCCATATTTGGTGGGACTGCTCTACTATCTGACCATTCTGGGAGGAAATCCTTGCTCGCATTAAAGACATACTGGGCTACCCCATCCCGACTACTATAGCAGAGACATTGTTAGGTCTCAGACACCCTTCTCTAAAGCGTCAAACTAAGGCCGACAAGGCCATTATGTGGACCTGTATTGGGGCGGCGAAACTCGCGGTAGCGACTGCCTGGAAGAGGACGGAGGCACCCGCTGTTTCATTGTGGCACTCTCGGCTCTGGAGGCTATTAAGTCTCGAGATGATGTCTGACATCTTCCGAGATGACTACAAAAATTTTGAATATAAACGGGGCCCCTTAGTTACCTACCTCACCCAGGGGCTGCCGCAGGCTGTTTGCCCCCCTTCCATCAGAAGTATGCATCTCTTCCAATTCTAAAGTCAGTCACAGCTGACTAGATCCTATGTCATCCTGACACTAGATCGCCGCCACCGTCCTTTTTTGTGGGTGGGTTTGAGGGTGGGTTTTACTTTCTCCTAAGTTTGCTTTTGGGGTCTTAATTTGTTTCCCTCTTTTTTTTTTCCTTTTTCTTTCTCTATGTTAGGATTGTTAGTTCACCTTTAAGGCGCCCTCCCGGTTGGAGAGTGCCCCACCAAAACCTTGTCGCAAAAAGAAAGACGAGCATGCATTAATCGCTTACCTGTTTCACTCTGTGCTTTCAAGTTATTGGAAACTGTACTCTATCTTTAGGTGATAATGAGCCGGAAAGCAAGATGAACCTTCTTTGCAATACCAAACAGCCCTCACCCTGATTTGCTGCATTAACATGTGCTGTTCTTCTTATTGCACACATTGTATTGTAATGCAATTTTTTGTTATGACGTCAATAAAAACATGTTTGAAAAAATATATATATATTTTAGGTGTGTGTTGTTTACTTTCTAGAGGTAAAGGGTAAGAAGTTTTTTAAGCAATAACAAACAAAAATTGTTATTTATTTTTAAAAAATGTGTTATTTATTATGTCATGAGTCAATTGTGTTATGATTTTTATTTGTAAATAACGTTGTATTTGTTGGTTATAATTGTGAAAATATAGTGTGGTATTTTAATTATATTATTATTATTTGTTTTCATTTGAAATTGTTGTTAAACAATTTAATAAATATGTAATTTTCTTCATTTAAAAAATGTATATATAGATATATTTTAGATTTCAATATTTATATTTGTTGTTATTTAATGTAGTTGTTAAAATATTGTATTTGTTTGAAGTGAACTACTCTCTCTACTGTTGCACAAACTGGAGTGGAAATAGTACATTTTGGGCCAGATGTACTACCATTTTTTGCGGTCGTAAATTGGAGATCGACCCGTTTGCGACCGCAAAAATGTTCCAGTCATGTACAAATGCTATTTTGCGAGTCACTGACTCGCAAAATAGCACTTGCGACTCTCGCTATTAGGAAGAGGTGTCCCTTCCTAATAGCGAGTCACCATGCCATGTACTGTTGTTTTGCGACCGCATTTGCGGCCGTAAAACACTCGCAGTTTACCACCTACTCTAAGACCCAAGACCTGCTGACCTTCAGGAGGCTACTCAAGACCTGGTTGTTCGACCAGTAGCAGCACCCCCCCCCTTTTTTTCTCCCCAGCGCCTTGAGACCCTCGCGGGTAAGTAGTGCGCTCTACAAATTCTGTGATTGATTGATTGATTTCTCATATTTAAGATTATTAATCACCTAACCTCTTCTGAATGATCCTGAGCATTTCGATGCTGTTTTCATTGTCAGACACACATCTGGCCGGCATTCTTGCAAGTGGTGTTTATGAAAGAAAACCCTTTCTAAGTTGGTTACCAGTGTGTAAGAATGTATGGTGATGCATGAACACATGTGCACCGTGATGTATGTTTGCGTATGTGCAATGAGACACTGCAGCTGTTCTAATATAATAAGTTGCCATTTTAGAAAATCAATTTAATAAGTAACAAAACAGGAAAGCATATTGTGTGATAGAAAAAATAAAGAAAGTGAGTAGCCCAGTAATACTTTGCAACTGTGGGCTATCATTAAAAAAAAAAATAGAAACTAAAAAAAATACTTTGCATAGGGAGTGGGACAGGAAGCAGGACAAGGAGCATCAAGGAGGGTAGTAAAAACAGACAGTGCTGGGGGAAAGCAGAGGAAAGGCAGAAGAAAGAGCAAGGAAACATGCAGTTACACAGAGTGCTGAATACAAAATAAACAAAAAAGTGTTCCCTCAAGTCAGAAGTGGAAGGATACAACTTATCCAATCAGAACAATATGAGACGTAGATGTTTCTGAGTGGAACAAATACAAGAATAGTGAGGACAGCCATTTAATCAAGATCAGATCCCTGAGTTGGACAACAAACAAATCCAGTCATAAACCAAGGGGCTGACTCAAAGCCCACTTTAACTATGTAGTGTTTTAGAAAGAGTCAGTCTTGCTAACAGACAGCTAAAATAGTATTTAGCTTAGACCTAAAACAATACTTCTGAGTTTAGTCAGAAGTAGAAGTTCTGCCTAGTGGGGTTATCAGTACCACCAAAAATAGAAAGCAAAAATTAACTGTTCTGCCACTGATTAAAGCCTTGTTGTCACTAGTGATGAGGGTAAATCGCGTAATTCAGTGTAGCATGATCACATGGAATTACCTAAAAATTCAGTAAGATTGCACATAATTATTCAAGAAGAGTAATTCTGTGTTTAGACCTATTTCTTAACAGAAAAATGCCCCCTCAAGTCCAAAACAGGCACGAGAATGCATTTTGCACTAAGAAATAGAGCGAATGCAACAGAACATGAATAGCAAGCGCAAGCAGCCGTTCATGCTCGCTAAATGTGCTCTTGGGGTAATATTTCCCCCAAAATGTACTCCTAGCATTTATGCATTTAATGCATTTTCCTAGCACAAAATGCCCCCCTCACATCCACAATGGCCATGAAAAATGCACCCTTATGTCCAAAATGGATGCAAAGGTGCATTTTGCACTAAGAAATAAATGCAGCAGAGTACGAATAGTGAGAGCTCATGGCCGCTCGTGGTCGTTAAATGTGCTCTTGCGGTAGGATTGTTTTCAGACAAATGAAAATAAAATAGAGCAGATAGGACAAAATATGTTGTTATTGTACAACTGTTCTGATGTAATGGTGAAGACATCAATTAAAATGATTGAAATGAGTCAAACAAATAGGATAAATTGTTGCAATCGTGGAGCACCTTGTCACTAATCGCCAAAACAATATATATTTTGTATTGTTATACTTCATTTTTCGATCTTTACAGTTTTGATTTTTACATTTTAGGTAATAGTTTCAGGTAAAAAGCATTGTTCAGAAATGTTGTTAAATCACAGTAAAGGTGTGAATGTGTTAAGCAGCCAAAGGCAATTTGTGCGACTGTCACAGTGGAAGTGAAATGCATATATTATCATGGAACTTTGACAGCAACTTGTAATGCCTGAGAAAAAATAAAACACATTTATTGGATTATTTGAGAATAATGCAGATTCCTACAAATTTAAAAAATGATGCTAATAGCATGTATCATGTACAAGTTACATAATGTCCCTATTTGGACTATAAATAATGTGAAGTCTATAGATTGCTCCAAAATCAACATCTTATTTCCTATTATCAATAATCAAAAAGTAGATACCTGTACACATGAGATAAAGTTCCCTTGCTCTACATTGCAAGTCACTCAGGTGATCTGTGACTACATGGAGCAAAAAGGTCAAAGGTCGAGTACCTTTACAAGGTCATGGAGCTATGAAGGGAATTGCAATATCCTTTCAAGGTATATCAGAGAGCATTTTATTCCTTTTACTACATGATCGCACTATCACCCATCCCACAAACTGATCAACTCCTTACTGGCTTGCTCCTTCATATCAAAGAGATAGTTTGAAGAAAAAAGTGTACTCTTTAGTATGAAAAATCACTACACCACAAAGCAGTTAGGGCCTCATTATGATGTTGGTGGGACCACCACCGACAGGCCGTCGGTGGCAGCCCCACCAACAGACAGCCCTTTGGTCCGACCACCACATTACAATGCTGGCAGTCGGACCCTTGTCTGTCGGGGGACGGACTGCCGCCTCCGCCAGGATCAGTGATCCCGATGGGGCGGCAGTCCAAATTGTGATCCCGACTGGATGCGGTGCCAAGGCAGGCACTTCTGTTGGGATTATGATGTCCCTTTCCAACAGCCTTTTATGGCGGTCCAACTGCCATTAAAAGGCTGTCGGAAAGGGACTTTGGGGGCCCCAAACAGGGCCCCCATCCATCGTGGGCCACTGCAAAGTGGCCCTAGGGGCACATGTAGTGCCCCCACGCACATCCATGCACCGTATGCCATGCACCAAATGGTGCATGGCACAAGGTACATGAATGTGCACAAAGTGCTATTTAACACTGCGGCTTGTGCTGCAGCCCTTTTCCTGGGCCGCAGCACAAGCCACCCTGTTAAAGAGCACTTTCCGACTGCCAGCACAGCGGTCCTATCGTAACTGGGGGGTCAAAACGCTGCCTGCTTGTCAGGCAGTCTCCTGACCACTGTGATAGTGGGTGGCGGCCTGACCGCCTGCTGTCAAAATAAGGCCCTTAGTAATTTCAGGTGCAGGTAAGAGTGGTGGGGCGAGGGAAGGGAGTCGACAGACGACTGAATACGGAAAATAAAATTTGTAAAGAAAGAATACCGCTTACCTTGGGATGCGGCGAGTGCAAGGTAAGTGGTTTTATTTTTTTTTTATTTTATTTTCCCTATTCCGTTGTCTGTTGACTCTCCCAGCCCTCCCCCTGCCCTACCATCTGATCTGCACATGCTGTGCCTGAGTAAGTTGTTGCAAATACATATTAGAAACAATGTAATGTAAACCAGTTTTAAAACAGCTGAAGCTCAGATTGAGTAGTATCATGCTGAGGAGCTCTTTATTCAATGAAATATAGCAGAAAATAACCATGTTAACATCGATCTCTTCTATGTGCTAAGCACTGTTCATTTTGGGGAAAAAACAGATCGCAAGAATGAAATATGTTTAAACTGCAACTGCAACTGTAAAGATGCTTTGTGACCTGCCTGTTACCTTGGCTGCTGGCTCTAGTAGCAGGTATAGTGACATCATAACTTAACTATAATAAGTTACAACAGTTGAGCATTTATGTCATTTTCTTTTTGCAGGTGTCTTGAGACGTCACAACTCGACTGTAATAAGGAATTTAGAGACAGTTTTTTATACTGAGATAGCATGCTAATTAAGAATGTGTGGCACAGGGTGGATCTCTAAATTAAAACGTTCAGTTGATCATGATTTCGTAGATTTACGTCAAAGATATTTACTAGTTTTTGTGACATTGGCCAGATACCTTTATCTTGGAATCCTTGCTCTAAATTACCTGCATTGTTATTTTTATGAATTTGGTATTTTTAATAGTTTTCTATCAGTGCTCTGACTGTAAAACAACACAGTGAAGAACATAGTTCGAAGAGACTTTTTTTGGGTTGGAGAATGAAATAAGATCAATGCAGTCAAGGGGGCAGATTTACAAGCCCCTTGCGCCACTTTTGCGTCACTTTTCCCATGTTAAAAGTGACGCAAAAGTGGCGCAAAGGGCTTGTAAATCTGCCCCAAGATGTTTGGGTGGTTGCTGATTTATTTTGAACTTTTTTCTAAAAGAAAATAGGGTAGGGTAAATTATTAGGTCAGGTGGGAGAGATTTCCATAATGATACTGTCGCACCTGTGAAGGTTTAATTTTGAGTTACCGTTTTAAGAGGACTATGCTGGGATATATAACCAAATGCATTTGTAGCACCCATTAACCAAATGAGACGGACAACAGAAGTGAGGCTCCCTTCTGAACCCCCTGTGACATCACATAGGTGGACTCCCTAGCCCCCTAAATTACTTCAGTAACTAAGCATGGTTCTGACAGCCCTGTTTACCTCCTCCTCCCGATGCTGCCTTCATGACCCCTAGGAAAAGGAATAGCAACGTCAGAGCTAGGGTCACAATTGGCAAGCGTGTGGCAGCAGCTGATTTCCCTTAATTGCGTTCACATTTATACTGATTTCGTTGTTTAAATGCATATTTCAGTCAGCGAGCATTGGGTAGAACAGGTGATGCGCTCTTGTGGGATTTCACCACAGTCGTTGGCTCTCTTGATAGTTGTAATATGACATTGGAAGAAGGAGACATCACTTTACACTGGAGCTGTGTTATGCTTCCCACATTTCTCATTTAATAGAAACGTTTCCAATGGCAGTAATGCCCAAAAATGTTATTCATCCAAAATTCGGAAAACCACGTGCTCAATACAACGACATTTCATTTACGCTGGATGCCTCTTTGATTCTTGCGTGTGTGTTGACGTGTGCATGCTGCTTAGACCCTCACTGCATCGTATTGCTGCGAGAACCTAAATAAGAACACATTAAAGAAATGCACTCATTTTTATAAAAAATGAAAAAGGCACAGAAAGGCTGGCGCTTGGACATAAAATTCTATTAGAATAACAAAATGTCCTTGTGTTTTTTCTTGTTCTCTAAGTAGGAACATTTCTCTTTCCTACATTTTCAATTTTGTGCAATGTCCTGAATGATTAAGGAAGCATTAAAAGCACTGGCATCATAAATAAGTTATTCCAGTGTATCACAGGCGAACGCCAAAATGTGTACTACGTCAGATGCTCGGATTTTCTTGCTTCAACAAATGAAAGAGAGAACTGGATGAGAACCGACAGCACCTCCGCGTGACGCTGGCGATAGTCGGTCTCGACACAAGCTGAGAGGCATTCTCGGTAGTTTCTGTCTATCCGATACTATAAATCGAGGAGTCGAAGAAAATTATTTGCTGCATTTCTTTTGTCTACCGGTGGGTGGTGCCAAGAAATCAGTTTACAGAAGTTCCCGCTTTAAATGTATTCATGTAACTAACCGCAAAACTAACTGTTTCAAGCCTGAATTTACAATCTGTTGAAAAAAGAAACTTTGGCGATAACTCCAACTGTCAAACTTTTTTATAGGAACAGTAGGACAGAGAATGTGGTCTGTTTTTTGTCTTGCTATTTTATTCAGAATGTTAATAATTTGATCGTAACTTTATTTTGCCATACTGTTTTGTTCTACCTCAGTTAATTGGACTTCTTGTTGTCTCTTTCTAATTATTTACTTCTTTAAGTGTTTTTTTTGTTAAAAAGTAGGAATTTGTAACAGCTGGATAAGCAATTTAATGTTCTTGCCTGAAACAGATTAGTGTTACTAGAAGCAGCAAAGTCTTTGGCATGACTGAGCAAAAATATATCTGATGATAGTAATTCCTTCTCTGCTAGTCTGCGCAACATTAGATGCTACTTTCGTTTAATTCATTAACTTTACGCTGTTAAACGGAAAACAACAGCTGGTATTACCGGTAGTGCACACTGCACACCCTGACGCTAATAAAAACAGGAGCAATCGGGACGTGGTGAGAGCGAAGGATTAACTGATTGTATCTCGCGCGTGATGCGTGCGCATTAAAAAAACAGGGCCCGACAACAGGCCTGGCAAAATTATGAAACCATCAACGCCACTGGTTTGAGGATGCCTGAAGCATCTCCAGGAGAACACGGAAGGCAAATCAAGCATTTTAAAATACATGTTTTCAAAGACATTCGGAAAAAGTCAAGTTTTGCCTGCAGACATCACACTTGTTCCTGTGTGAAAAATGGCTGCCTGACAAGAAGAACTTGTTGGCGCCATTTGCTGTGTGGGACTATGGCCTCTAATATATCTGTCCCTAACCCTCATATGACGCCTGCGCAGATGGCCCACAGAAAAAACATCCAGGTATGAGCGCCTGTCTCAAACTCCGTATGTGCCGATAAGCTATTCTCTTAGTTATTCATTTTGCATAGGTTTCCAAACAATTCCACACTGGGCACCACCAGCCTACCCTGTCTCAAACCAGGGAACAAGTCCTACAAAAAAAACAAACCACAGGACTAATTAGCATAGCCAGTAGTGCTCTTCCTCATAGCGGGAGTTTTCGCAATATTATCATGCCTTTCTTTGGAGACACAGCTGAGATATAAAACCTGCAAAGCATATTGCATATGAATGTAAATACTAAATAAACATTGTACATTTTCGTAGATAAAACACATATCCATATCGATATACTCGCTACTGCAATGGAGTAAACGTTTTAGTTAATACACATGTCCACATTTAAAAAATAATGCATGCATCAATAAAAATTGATTCATAACTCCCATGCAATAAAACACTACTAAGGAATGCACGTGCTGCTTTGAGAAGATAAGCACTGCTGTTATTCGCCATATTTGGTACCCATCAAGTTCATCTCAGTGATGCTGTATCATATCAAATAATATTATTTGTGATACATTATCGAAAGTTTGCGGGCCTGAGAAGTTTGAAATCAAGTTATATTCGTTTTAGTATTCTAAAGGGGTCTCCTGTCTGTGGGAAAAATATTCAAATACAAAAATAAAACGGATATCATCACAAATGTAAAATGCTATTTAAAATTGATTTTACCTAAGTACATTACGTGCATTTTTTCCACGTACTGTGGGGTGGTTCACCTTATGCATTAGGCTAAATGATGATATTAGATAACGACCGGAGGTAAACGTTTTTGGAGAAAGAGCCTTTTTATATCAGTAAAAAACAAGTTCTGCATTTAATGTTGTAATGTTTTGGTGCTAATGCTCTAATACATGAGAGATGAGTGACTTTATGTACGTCTGTTACTCCCCCAAGACCCTTTTCATAGGGTAAACAGTCTATTTAAGACTTTGGGGCCGATTCCGATCTCGGCCGGTAGGGCAGCGAATCGGATTCGGCTTTACCGGATCCGATTCGGACGCCCTGTTCCCGACCGATTCGAACACCCGTCCGCGCGAGCAAGTACGATGCGAGTGTACGCGAAATCCCCGACCGACTCGTTCCCGACTCCGAACCGCTCCGACCGACTCGTACGGACTCGACTCGCACCACGCACCGACTCGTACGGACTCGACTCGCACCACGCAATGGAGACGTTCCCCGACCGGGCAAGTACGATGCGCGCCTCGAACCGTCTGACCGACTCGCGCCGACCCCCTGGGTCCGAGTCGCACACAGGGGGGACCCATGGGTCCCCCCTACACATGCATGTACGGCGCGAGTCGCACCGACGCGTTCCCGCTGCAGGGTGCGCCCCTGTTCGCGACGCACCCATTGAGTCAATGGGAGCCCGTGTATGCGTAGTACGACCGGCTCCCATTGACTTCAATGGGAGTCCGACCGACTCGAGTCCGATAGCATGCGTCCGCATCGTACTCGTTCGGTCGGACTGCTAGAGTCCGGTTCGGTCAGAAATCTCTCCGAATCCAACTCGGTCGGAGAGATTTCCGGCCCAAATCGGAATCAGCCCCATAGTCTTTGATAAAACAGGTGGATGTCGGTACTTCAAGCCTAGGGCAGATCAGCCCAGGATAAAAAGTGAAATGCCATTTCCTAATCCTTGGGTTCCGAACGTAAATTGTTTATTGGGAACCGGTCCCATGAGCCCTTGTAACTTAACATCTAGGATCCCTCATCCCTGCAATGAGAGTTTATGTACCCAAATGTAAAGACAAAGCTCAAGGCCAGCGTCCCAAATAGTGCAAGCACCCTTATATGATTCTCCAAAAGGCAGAATTGTGCTTCTAGTTCACACCTATTACAGAAGCGTAAAGTGAGGAACAGAGGAATTAATTCAGAAACTTGTCATAAATCTAAACCTGCATATGTATAACCACAAATGGGCACAGATTTAAGGCTTTCTTGTATCAGCAAAACCTTCACAGGTTATGCCTGGCATTCACAGCTTCCCAGGCGTAATTATGGAAAGGTTTTGTGAATTCCTTTGTGTTATGTCCTAGAAAATCCCACAGTCTGTAATTACACTCTATAATTACACATTGTTGAATGTCAGTGCCTTTATACAATGGCCCAATTTTCCCCTGGAGAAACAATTTGCTCACGATGGTTGGGGACCTCCCCTTCACATTCCTACCCACTAAATGGCCTTATTGGTATTCAAACAAAATAGCCAACTCTCTAGGCCTACCTCACGACTCAAATGGCAGGCTGAGGCATTCTTAAAGAGGCCTATCTTGGAACCATTCACCACAGTGGCTCTCAAAGTGTCTGGGCTGGTGGTGCTGCATCTGCATGTTGTCCTGATAACTCACTGTGTCTCGATCCATGACCAAGATGGTGCTTTTGACCTGCACAAGTGCTCGAGAGATTAGTTGTGGTCTGTAATTGGCAACTTGCATATCAGCCAGCCTAAACCTGGCAAATGTATTTGTCTGGTTGAGCAAGTTACTTGAGGCATGTTCAAGGGGAGACTATAATTTGCATTTCCTGTTTGTTATGAGACCCCCCCCCCCCCAGAAAGAAACCAGCGTTGGCATAGCCAATAGTCTTGACTCATAAAGACAGAGTTAGTGGTGTTCCCAGTGCTTTTTGATTAGCAACCACATATGTATGCATGCATTAGACGCATTGCACACACCTGGCCGGCATTCTTGCAATCGGTGTTCATTAAAGAAAATACTTTCTAAGTTGGTTTCCAGTGTGTAAGAATGTATTGTGATGCATGAACACATGCGCGTCGTGCTGTATGTTTGTGTATTTGCTATGAGACACTGCAGCTGTGCTAATATAAGTACCATTTTAGAAAATCAATTTAATAAGTAACAAAACAGGAAAGCATATTGTGTGACAGAAAAAATAAAGGAAGTGAGTAGCCCAGTAGTACTTTGTAACTGTGAGCTATCATAAAACAATAAATAAATAGAAACTAAGAAAAAAGTACTTTGCACAGGGAGTGGGACAGGAAGCAGTGCAGGGAGCATCAGGGAGGGTAGTAAAAACAGACAGGGCTGGGGGAAAGCAGAGGAAAAGCAGAAGAAAGAGCATGGAAACACATGCAGTTCCACAGAGTGCTGAATACAAAATAAACAAAAAAAGTGTTCGCTCAAGTCATAAGTGGAAGAATACAATTTATCCAATCTGAATAATATGAGACTGAGATGTTTCTGAGTGGCACAAACACAAGAATAGTGAGGACAGCCATTTAATCAAGATCAGATCCCTCAGTTGGACAAAAATCTAATCCAGTCGTAAACCAAGGGGCTGACTCAAAGCCCACTTTAACTATGTAGTGTTTTAGAAAGAGTCAGTCTTGCTAACAGACAGCTAAAATAGTATAGCTGAGACCTAAAACAGTACTTCTGGGCTTAGTCAGAAGTAGAATTCTGCCAAGTGGGGTTATCTGCACCACCAAAAATAAAAAGCAAAAATGAACTGTTCTGCCAGTGATTAAAGCCTTGTTCTCACTAGGGATGACTGTAAATCGTGTAATTCAGTGTAGTGTAATCAGGTGGAATTACCTAAAAATTTGGTGGGATTGCGCATATTTATTCAAGAAGAGCAATTCTGTTTTTAGCCCAATTTCTCAACACAAAAATGTCCCCTCAAGTCCAAAACGGGCGCGGGAATGCATTTTGCACTAAGAAATAGCACTAAATGCAACAGACCATGAATAGCAAGGGCGAGCAGCCGTTCATGCTGGCTAAATGTATTCTTGGGGTAAGATTGCCCCCAAAATTTACTCCTGGCATTTAATGCAATTTACTAGCACAAAATGCCCCCCTCACATCCAAAATGGCCATGAGAAATGCACCCTTATGTCCAAAATGGATGCAAGGGTGCATTTTGCACTAAGAAATAAATGCAGCAGAATACAAATAGTGAGCGCTCACGGCCGCTCGTGGTCGCTAAATGTGCTCTTGCGGTAGGATTGTTTTTCCCAAAAATACTACTAATTACACAAGCAGGAGTAATCATATTATTATCAGTAATTCCACATCAAAGAGAAATGTGGCATTATGGAAATTACTCTGATTACTTCAGCATAATTAAAATTATGCCTGGTTCTAGTTGTCACTTCGAGGTGGCGGCAGGGGTGACTCTTCCGCTAAGGCGGAGGAGCGTTGTCTTACTGCTCTCAGAGCAGAAAAAGAAAAAGAAAATGATAATAACCTCGTCATTATCATTTTATTTTTCGTTGCTGTGGGGCTGGGTTAGGGTGGGGCGGGGCTGGTAGCACAGGGAGGTAGTCGTTTATGCACACTAATGGCGCATGACTGGTTGGCCGGCTGTCTTGGGATGCCCAAATAGTCATGCGCACTTTGCATGTTCCCCTCCAGGCTGTAATGCACAGCCTGGCGAAGAACGTGCACAGGCTCCCTGTCCCTGACTGAGTGACGATTCACGGCGCTCAGACCTATCATAACGCTGCATCGCAGCATTGTGATAGGCTTAGGGGAGCCTGGGTGCTTCCTGGTTCCAGGACTTGCCAGAAGAGAAGCAAGGACAGTGGCGTGAAAAGGTAAATGGTTAAAAAAAAGAAATTGGTTTTTTTTCAACCCCGCACCACCACCACCCCTGTTCCCTGACAGCCACCACTGGCTGGCGAAACACTGGCCACTGTCTTTTAACAAGCTTTGTTCTCATGGACATGATCAATGAAGGGAATTCCTAGTCTCAGCCAGTTAAAAATCTACAAGGGGTAACGAGTTATTTGCCTCAACGGGGAACTAGCAGTCTGTATTAGATTTACCACGGTACAAGAAGACCCCTGCGTAGAGTATAAAAAGTCCCTGCTCAAGTTCCTTAAAGTACATGTCACAAGTACACAATGTGCATGTCTAGTCTATTCGTGTTTTGTAAGGGCCTGGGACTTAAGAAAAAAATTAAATTGCGTTCAAAACCTCTTTATTCTTTGACTAACAAGGAAAGATAGCACATAAGTCATTTAAGTTTAATTATTAATGTCAGTGTAGGAAAGGAAAAATACAGTCTGTGGTAAAAAATTTTTAACTCTGCCTTGTGCATTAAAATAGACATAGAATATCTCACAACTGAAACAATTTGGAGAAGCGTTGTTAATAGAAAAATATATGGAGGTTTAATATGTTTGACCTAGGAGAATTATATTGAATAGTAGATTATCTCAAATGGCATTTTATTTAAAGGAACTTGGATAGAGAATTATCAATAGACAGAATAAATAGCTTATGGTGCAGCGATACAGAATTTACATCTCATGTTTTACTGCATGTCCAGAAATAAAAGAGATGCACTTATAATTAAAACCACTCTTTAGAAAGGATATTTTTCACATTTCAAAGAACCTTAGAGCCTTTTTTTATAATTGACTTAAATTTAATGTAAATGCGTATGCATATTATCTTAACAGGGGCTCTTTTGCCTTCTCAGACAAGGTAATATTTATACTTATTTGCACTAGAATTAGAAAGTTTGGGTTAGTAGTTAGCCATGTATGCAGACCCCCCAGGATATAGCGGCATGGATTAGCAAATTTAGCGGCACAAATCTGGAAATTTAGCGGCACAAATCTGGAAATTTAGCGGCATTTTGCGGCACTTTATTTTGCAATTTTTCCTACAACAAACACTGATATCTTAGTTTTTCTGAGTTATTTTACAACATGAAGCTATGTATATTTGGTTTATTTACAATTTAGACAATTTGTTTTGCTTCCAGGCTACATATAGGACATAAACATGTTATTGAATAAATGCCCACGGAACCTGTATGCTTGTTGTGTTAATCTTGGCCATGTATGTGCAGTTCTTCTGAGCAGTCCAAATCTAGCCCTATATTGTGCTGCTGATTATAATGCAAAAATAATAATGCCCGGATGGATTGCTCTGAGAGGGACCGTCGTCTGGCTGACAGAATAATTTTGTAGATGCTGTTGCTCCTTTCAGCATCTGCAGAACTGGTCACACAGTCCTTGTACCCAGCTGCAAGCTGTGAAAGGGCAGGAATGCGGTCAGCCATCCCACGCCAAAAGAGGTCAGTGTCAATCACCCCAGAAACAGATGCCTGTACTGCTTCCGGGCCTACATGTTCAAAGTAGAGGCGAAGCTCCTGACCGGGAACTTCGCTCAAACCAGGATTGGCTGAATATGCACTCTTGTCCTTAGGCAGGATGGAGAGTCGTGCAGGATTGAAAAGGCGCACTTGCTTCAAGAATCCAATGCCTGGTTGGGCCTCCCCCATGTATTTGCCCACCTTTTCCAGAGAATTTTCAAAAGCTTCATTAAGCTGGGCTGTCATCTTTTTTTTCTGTGTCAGAGATAATTTAGCCCCTGCAGTGGTCTGTAGAAATGGTTGTAGTGACTCCACAGTGAGGACTGAATTGTTTGTTAGGTTCATGTGGAGGTCCTCCAAATAATCATACACCTTCATTGTCACTGGTGTCTGACTCTGGAATAAGTCTATCAGATGTAAAATGTTTTGGCATTTTTCTGCCACAATCTCCAATTGAACTTTAATGCAGTTTCTTTGGTCGCTGTTCAAAATCCTTTGCAGATTTTCAAGGGAATCTGGGGAGACTTGCTGAGTTGCATCTCCGACTCAACAAACCCAGCATAGGCCTCAAAGTGCTTGCAGTGGTACTGAACAGCAGCAAACCAAGAATTCCACCGGGTACTGCAAGGGTCAGGTGCCATCCGTGGTTTCATCCCATGGTTCTCAGCAAGATGGTGCAGGTACCTTCTCTTTCTGCTACCGGCCATGTAAAAGATGCGCGAGAAGTACAGGAGGAAAGCATTTAGCTCCACAAAAGGCTCCCTAAATGACTCTCCAATAAGGTTCATTATGTGTGCCAAGCAGGTGATATGTATGGAGTTTGTATACAGATTTCTCAACACAGTGTTGTATGCCTTGAGCATGTATGCCGCATTGTCAGTGTTAAAGGAAATAACGTTCTGAAAGGCTATGCTGTACTCTGTGAGCACCTTCACAACTGCTTGCGCTACAGTCCCATGGTTGCACTGTGACAGGAACACTGTGTCTGCTAGGTGGGTGTGGATCTGACGGCCACCCTGTGCAGAGACCACTGCAAATAACACATTCAATACACACCGCCCTTCGACATCAGGTGTTTCATCAAATATAACACTGATCTTTTGATCTTGCAAGTGTTCTTTCAGCTCGTTCTTGGCTCCTATATATCTCTCTGGGAGATAACGTTCTTGAAGCTGATGACTTCCAGGTATCGCTCCACCATTTCGTACTCGCTCGTGGAGAAACTTGCGCAACACAGGGTGGTCGGGTTTGCTGAGCGGAATGTTCAGCGCTGTGCAGACATTGACCCACTCACTTATAATTTCATGGTTTGAGGCACCGGCAGCTGTACTCTTTGTGAAAAGTGAGTTCACAGTCATCTGACGGGCACATTTTGGCGAAGAGTGAGGGTCTGGATCATCTGAACAGCGCTTCAAGTGTTTTTGTGACCGCACATGCATATCGACTGTGTGTTTCCGGATGTGGTCCACCGCCACATTGCACACACTGCAAAACAGCACGCCACCATCAGCATGCATCACGGTGCTGTACTCTCTGGCCCGATCTGCTGCGGTTATATGGGTAGGTAGATGTGATCGGTGCTTCACAGTCTTCACAGGCTGCAGAAACCTCTCCATCGTGCTTTTGTTGTGGTGGCTTGTTGCTCCCTTGGAATCCAAAAGATCTCGGGCTTGTGGCGCAGTCACGTACCTCACCTACAAATATATTTGGTGTTACTAGATGTGTTCCAAAGGGGAAAAGGGCATTGCAATTGTTGAATGGAAAGTTAAGAAAACGTAGTGAAGCAATGATTAAAAATGCATGTAACTCTGAAGCACCTGCAAATGGCAAAAAATTTGAAAACTTGTTGGGACAGATCCGCAATGGGAAACGGCACTCCCCAAACGGCGTTGAGCAAACAGTGTTAACACAGCAAGGGCAGTAGCAAAGAAAGGAGAACGTGAAACCTTTTGAAGCAAAGTTGCATACACGGCGCGTTAACATACAGGTAGGCAGCGGTCCTTCGAAGTGGAATGGCACACTTGTGTGGTCCCGTTAGGCAACTTTGAGTCGTCTGTGGAGGGCAGTGGGGGTGCGAGGTAAACTTAAAAAACAAGGCAAAAGTGTTTCCCCCAAAAAAACCCTGCCCCAAAGTGCCTGCAAAAAAAAATCACATTTGGACAAAAACGAAAAAAGGGGAAGGATGAGCCACCTGCAAAGACAGTGAAACCTAACCGTTCAAAACAAATTTGTACAAGTGTACTTTGTAGGAGCACATAAGCCAGGCGTTTACACTCGGGGGGGCAACAGTGCTTAACGGGTGTCTAGGGAAAATCCCAAGACAGCCCCAAACCACCCCACGAAAAACAAAAAACAAAATAACAATTATGAAACCCACATGATCACACAGAATCCCATCACCAAACCATGCACAGCGCTCCCACCCATCGCAAGTAGGACTTCACAAATATGGGTGGTGACCTCAAGCTTCTGCGCTTTAGCATATGTAGTATTCATCTCCCCGGAAGTGTACAGAAACCAAAACTTACCCGTGCTGTGCAGCAGCAAGCATATACTAGTTGCCAGACGGCCCAATGGCTCTTGAACCAGCAGATTCTTACCTCCGGGACTCTACAAGAAGAAGAAAAAAGAGTTAGAGCAGGCTTGGCTCGCCCTTCCCATGGCACCTGTCCCACAACACTGCCACCTCCCCCACTACGCCTCTTTAAAAACCACAGCACCCCCATATGCCCCCTGGGCCGCATCCCCAGTGGGCCCCAAAACAATGCCCAACCAACAATAATAAAAAAAAAAGGAATGCCAGGCGGGCACCAAAAACATAATGCCCCTGGGACCCGCCGCACACTGGGCACGCGGCGGGCCCAACCAACAATAATTTAAAAAAAAGGAAATGCCAGGAGGGGCCCGCCGTGTGCCCTGTGTGCGGCAGGCCCCAAAAACATAATGTCCCCGGGGCCCGCCGCACACTGGGCACGCGGCGGGCCCAACAAACAATTTTTTTTTTTAAATGCCAGGAGGGGCCCGCCGCGTGCCCTGTGTGCGGCGGGCCCCAAAAACATAATGTCCCCGGGGCCCGCCGCACACTGGGCACGCGGCGGGCCCAGCCAACAATCCCCCCCCAAAAAAAGGAATGCCAAATCCTTACCTGGTGAGGTGATGAGGTGAGCAGCAGACTGCAGTCCTGAGAATGAGGGAACAGCACAGCAGGGCAGGTGAGTAATGTAAATATACACCACCTCGCCTGCCTGCTGTGAGGACCCTCCTTCTATTGGACCCGTGGCGAGAGCCACCGGGCCAATAGAAGGGGGTCTGGAGATATCTGGATTTCTGGATTGGATTTCGGCAATTACAAAGGTGCCGATTTCACGGGCACTATTGTAAAAATCGCGCTTTTTTACAAAAGTGCCGATTTCGCTGGCACTTTTGTAAAAATCGCGGCATTTTTACAAAAGTGCCGATTTCGCGGCAAATCGCGAAATCCTGGAGGGTCTGTGTATGGTCTTCTGGTTCAGGGATACTGATAGACACCCAGGTAAGGCAGAAGCATGTTCATTTTAACATGGGTGTGAGGCAGAAGTCCTACTAAATAATTAATGTGCTTCCATTGCTTTTTCTTTGAATCTTGCATAGGATGTGTTTCACATATCTGGATTATTAAATATAGGAATAACTGTATCCATCCTAATGCAATGTTAACATAACCTCAGAGACGTTTCATTTAGACTCCAACATTTATATGAGCCTCACAAAGGAGTTACCTCTATGATGTAGCATGCCTCCTAGTGTGGCTGAGGAGTCTTATTTAAGAATTGTCTTTTTCACGTTTTATAATAATAATTGAACACACACAAAGGCCAATGAGTCTGGGCATAAAAATTTCAGGATAATTAGTTAGATACAGAAATCCCATGAAACACTCATTGTGTTAGCATAATGGTCAGAGCTTAGTTGTCTTTTTGTCTTTATTACATAAAGAGAGAGACAATTTTGTTTGTAATTCTCTGCAAAAATATAAAGATATAATTTTGTGATTCCTCTGTGTTAAGCCTGGAATTTACACCCAAAAATGCATTCAGTAATATTAAAGTTTGCATAATGTTTACATAATGTTGAAAAAAGTAAAGAAATACTACAGACTTGCGAAGGCAAAATAATAAACCAGGTTCAGCTCTGTTTTAAACAGTGCTCTAGGATATAGCCTCTAAAGGTGTAAGGGTTTCCAGGTTTGGCACTGGGCTAAATAGGAAGCAGTCTATGGGGCTTTATTTTTTTTTTTGAGGTAATTCTTTCTTGTGTCACCACCTCATTTGCCTCACAGTCACAGAGGCCATGTCAAATAAATACAGCAGGTTGCAAAACTAAAGCATGTGTTGTGGTATAACTAATTCAGCAAAAGGAGTGAGGTGCAGTTTCCATGTAGGAACAAATACAGACACTTTGGAGGTGCATAGCGTGGAAGGTTGGGATATCATAGGTGACAATAGAATGATAGCACCCTCATCGATAATGATAAGAGCAGTATCAATAACAACTACAATGTGTTGCTGTGCGAGGCCTAGAGGAAGGAGCCTGATGAACCGATCAGCCGAGTGAGCATTGGGCAGTTAGGGGGCGGGGGGGGAGGAGGCAAGGAGCAAAGATTGAAGAGGCCCCCCACCTAGACAGAATGGAGGCCTGAGCGTGAGCGTAGACACACCATGCCCTCCAGCATCAGTATACTCTGTCGTTTTGATGTTAGTGGTGTGGTGTATAGTACCTGATAAAGAATTCCCAAATATGGAGGCAGTGTCAGCGTTGTCTTGATCTCTGTAGTAATGTAGTCCACACTGGTAGATGTAGTTTAAGTTGGTTTATTCAAGTAGATACACATGTAGCTTAGATCCTGTACAACAGCCCCACCAGGAGCAACCTGCTAGCTGCTCAGCCTTTCCACCAACTGTCACCACTCATACCCAGTCACTCAAGCATTCCACTCATGGCCCACACACCAACATTCCACACAGAACACTCACACTGGCTGAGCAGCTAGGAACAAGATAACATAGTACATAATAACACAACATGAAGATACTACATTATCTCCTTCCTATAAAATAGAAGAATAATGAAACTAAACATTAAAACTATAAACAACAATATACACAAAAGTAAATGGTCCATAACCCAGGGATGAAAAGTAGTAACCACATCACGAGAGGGAACAGAACCACACCAGGAGGAAAGATACATAAGAATTACCCATCCTCCTCCTTTAACACCTTAACCGCGGCGGCAATTCCGCCACGGTGCGGGGCGTTCTATTAAGTGGGCGGGGCCGCGTCGGCCAACGGACGTGCGCAGCACTACCGAGGTAGTGTTCGCGACGGCCGTTGGCCGACGGGCGCACTTAAAGGGTTAATAAAGAAACGAAAACGAAAGAATAATGTGTATAATTCCCATGTAAGGAGAAAAACCATGTAAAACTGTGGAAAAAGGGACTAAGACCCAAATTCCTGCCCCTAACTAAGGGACCCAAGGGACGAAAACCCTGTTGAAAGGTAGTGAAAAGCAGCCACCACAACAAAAGCTAACATGCGGCACATGGTGACTTACGCACACAAGGAACAAAACCTTGCAACAAATGGCACTAACAATGCATTCACTGTGTAGACAAAACCCTGTAAGGTAACCCTCATGTAAGGGTGCACAGACGTAATGTAAGGACATGGGACAAAAACCCATTCCTAGAGTGAAAGGGAACAGACCCCTTAAGCCAACCCTCATGTAAGGGTACCATGGTTTACAGCAAAGAAATAGGACTATAACCCATCCCTGCGTGAACTGGAAACAAATGTGAAAGGGAAACAATCAATCAATCAATCAATCAATCACAGAATTTGTAGAGCGCACTACTTACCCGCGAGGGTCTCAAGGCGCTGGGGAGAGGGAAGGGGGGGGGATGCTGCTACTGGTCGAACAGCCAGGTCTTGAGTAGCCTCCTGAAGGTCAGCAGGTCTTGGGTCTTTCGTAGGCTTAGTGGAAGGGTGTTCCAGGTCTTGGCGGCGAGGTGTGAGAAGGATCTGACGCCGGTGGTTGTTCTTCGAATGCGGGGGACGGTGGCAAGGGAGAGGTCGGCGGAGCGGAGCTGGCGGTTGGGGACGTAGAAGAAGAGTCGTCTGTTGAGGTAGGCTGGGCCAGTTTTGTGGAGTGCCTTGTGTGCGTGGGTGAGGAGTTTGAAGGTGATCCTCCTGTCGACGGGGAGCCAGTGCAGGTTCCTCAAGTGGGGGGTGATGTGGCTGTGGCGTGGTATGTCGAGGCTCAGTCGTGCGGAGGCGTTTTGTATGCGTTGCAGTCGCTTGATGAGCTTGGCCGGGGCTCCCGCGTAGAGGGCGTTCCCATAGTCCAGTCTGCTACTGACGAGGGCCTGGGTGACTGTTCTTCTTGTGTCTGTCGGGATCCACCTGTAGATCTTACGAAGCATGCGCAGGGTGTTGAAGCAGGAGGAGGAGACTGCGTTGACTTGCTTGGCCATGGAGAGCGTTGAGTCGAGGATGACTCCCAGGTTGCGTGCGTGGTCGGTGGGTGTCGGGGCTGCTCCCAGCGTCGTTGGCCACCAGGAGTCGTCCCAGGCTGAGGGGTTGGAGCCGAGGATGAGGACCTCCGTTTTGTCCGTGTTCAGCTTTAGTCGGCTGATCTTCATCCAATCGGCGACGGCCTTCATTCCTTCATGGAGTTTGGCTTTGGCGGCGAGGGGGTCCTTGGTGAGGGAGAGGATCAGTTGAGTGTCGTCGGCGTAGGAGATAATGTTGAGGTCGTGTTGTCTGGCGATGCGTGCGAGCGGGGCCATGTAGATGTTGAACAGTGTTGGGCTGAGGGACGATCCCTGGGGTACGCCGCAGATGATCTCGGAGGCTTCGGATCGGAAGGGTGGGAGGCGGACTCTCTGGGTTCTGCCGTCGAGGAAGGAGGTGGTCCATTCCAGGGCCTTGTCTCGGATCCCTGCATCGTGGAGGCGTGCGCGTAGAGTGCGGTGGCAGACAGTGTCGAAGGCGGCGGAGAGGTCCAGCAGGATGAGGGCTGCGGTCTCACCATTGTCCAGCAGGATCCTGATGTCGTCGGTGGCGGCGATGAGGGCAGTCTCAGTGCTGTGGTTGCTGCGGAACCCTGATTGGGATGGGTCCAGGATGCTGTTTTCTTCGAGGTATCGGGTTAGCTGTTTGTTGACGATCTTCTCGATGACCTTGGCTGGGAACGGAAGCAGAGAGATGGGCCGGAACAAAACCCTTAACCCAACTTACGTGTAAAGGTACGAAGTCTAAATGTGAGGACATGGAACTAACTAAAAACCCGCTCCCATCCCAAAGTAAGGGATACAGAAGTTGTAAAAGTGAGGATATGGGACTAAAACCCATTCCCATCCCAAAGTAAGGGATACAGAAATTGTAAAAGTGAGGATATGGGACAAAAACCCATTCCCATCCCAAAGTAAGGGATACATAAATTTAAAAAAACAAGCCAAAACAACTCAAACAAACTACCCTCCTGTGAGACTTGTTAAGCCCACCCTACATATAGAAATGGGATACATTAGTGAATAACAATTAGAAGGCATAAACATATGCAACATACTGTTTTGCGCACAAATAAACTAGCCCTTTACCAGTGAGCGACCACTCACCCGAATGTACTAGGCAACATCAGCACACAAGTAAGGCTGCCCAAGAATATGGAAAAGTAAGACTCTAATAATAATTAATTAGTGCTTACCAGCACGTACTTGCCTGCCGGCTTGACTGACTCCAACATGGCGGCTAGACGTGATTTCTAGAAGCATGGTCACCCACGGAAAGCCCGCTGCTTCAATTTATTCTAAGATCACCATACTCAAGGATGTTCTGGGATGAATGAGATTGTTTTTTGTATCTTCTAAATGTGTATTCCGGCCAAAGTACGACTGCCTGACCCCATGCCTGACCCTAATATGGCGGATGAGCGTAATTTCTAGAAAGACGACCTTAATTCACCACATCGCTCTGACTGATGCACACAGCAGGCTGCGCGCCCTGAGAAGGTGCGGTGATTCGGGACTGATGCATTGAAGTGTGGGCGAGTGTCTGAGGCCTGCTACCCGAGGATACATCTTTTTTGCCTGCCACCCTACCTGAAAGATGTTCTGCACCGTTGATGCCAAGCCTGGAGATACAGGACTTCATGGCAGTGTGAGATATCGGAGCTAGCGGCATATTGCTCCCCTGTGCACTATATTGACAGTATGTTCTAGCCGGCGGCATGAGGCTGCTGAGTTCGGATTGTATAGAGTGGGACAGGATTGACACCCTTGCTGGGGGCTGTGCAACCAGTGAGTTGATCACAGGGGCAGAGTTGTTTCACCCATTAAGAAATGCCCAAATTTTAAATGCCCAACACTCACTACTGCTGCTGGGAATGGGGATGATCTGCAGACTTTGGAACTGTCCCTTCCTCCTCTCCTCTCACCACTCTTGACCTGGGGTCGAGCTGGAGGATGAGGCGGACGGCGCTTCCCTGTAACACCGTGACTGATGCTCTCGATGGAACTTTGACGATGCCCCCTGGGCGGAAACCATAACTGTTCTGTACTTACCGCGGTGCCCGAGCAACCTTGGCTGATGCCCGGTGGAGCTGTCCTATGCAGCTATAGAGGAGTTTGGCTCTGGTTCACCCCTCAGCCGTCACCTACCCAGCTGGACATCGGACATTGTTTTCCTCGTCTCCCCGTTGTGTTTCCCCCTGTTTTACCATTCCCCCTCGACCTTTCACTCCCCATAAGACGTGTGTACGCGCTAATAACTCATATTATTGTGTAATCTCATGTTTTTCTCCTATGTCTATACTTAGCCATGTCATTATGTAACCTGTAACTCGCTGATCCTCATGTAAAGCGCTCTGATACCTCCGGGTCTAGCCAGCGCTATATAAAACTCTTCAAATAAAAATAAAAAACAAATAAAGACACACCCTTGCGTAAGGAAACTAAATGCTAAACATGCCTATACACAACCCAACACAGTTTGCATACAACTTAAACATGTCACTGAAAACAGATATTCTTTTAAAAAAACAACATAATGTGCATACATTTTTAAACATGCACCTAAAACATAGGATATGCCATCATAAAAATTAATCCAAACTGGAAACACTTGAAGAGGAAACTGCGCCTTAAGGTAAGAGAAAATTAATAAACTGGCAACTTTACACTTTAACCTTGTGTCTTACAAAGCATGATTTTGTTGTGAACTTTAGGGCTGACGTCACAATAAAACACATTGCTTATAACTGTACAAACTGTCGTCTTAGAATGGATGCGCAGCGTCTTTTAATTTATTTTCTCCACACGCTACATGCAGTTCTGCTCTTAAGCTAAAGTCCGGAGGCTGACTAACCCATGAGGCGCTCCTTACAATCAAATTGCGCACAGACTTTATCTTATCGCTCTTCAAAGACAGGTTGTACACAGGCTGACCGACCTGATCTGAGAACTTGCAAACACTTCCCGGGTTAAAAACGTAAAGCTGGCGGCACGCAGTATTGACGTGCACTGAGTGGCTCACGCCATGACCATGCTACAAGGCGTCCCTCAGCAGCTCCCCGGGATCCATGGTGACAAACACTTCGAAGGAAAGTCTCCCCACGTCACAAAGATGACAGTGGGTAAGCGCGTGAAACACCCGCCTCGCGTGTCTGTTTTTAAATCAGAGTAGGAACGGTTTAACTTAAAAAGTTGCTAGATGGCCAAAGTCACAGAACAACCATAGACTAAAAATGCCTCACCTCTCCACCAGGGCAAATCTCCAAACATGGCCAAAACACACGAACTGACAAGGCGTGTCAAGCCAACAACGTCCAAAATAATTTATAAAAAAAAAACCCTCCAACCACAACGAAGTCCCATTATAAAATAGGGGAAAACTGTTCTACTTGGCCTTGCACAGGCAAGTCAAATGAACAGACGGCTCTCTCAGCTTTACCCACATAGCATATAGACTGTGCAGCCAAACAAACCTCCTCTGTTTAGCTTCCAGATGCAGGTTCCCAGGAGCATGAAAACACACAGTACAGGCATCTCCCTTCTAGTGCACGCATCCAGATGACAAGGAAGGTTGTCAGATGTGCTGTGCTGTAAACATGCTTGCTCTGTATGAAGATCTCAAATTGCACAGCGTTCATAACAAAGATGCCATATAGAATGAAGATGCTTACTTCCCTTGAATGTGTAAATCTTGTAGAAATGTGCCAGAAGAACAAAATACAGCACGCTTTAGTTGGGGCTGTCCGATGTAATGGACACTGGTGGGGCTGCAAGGCGTGCTGTTCCAGTTTCTTTTGATTTCTTTGTAGCTTCTTTTGTTTCCGTGTGGCCTCCTGTGTCCCAGACTTGGTTTGAATTTTTCCTTGGGTTGTCTGATCTTGTACATCTTGATGCTTTGTCATCTCCAGGTAGCCTCAGACCAACTTTAACGCGTGGGAAGGTCTCCAACTCGTCGCCAAAATAAATGTAGTAATGTAGTCCACACTGGTAGATGTAGTTTAAGTTGGTTTATTCAAATAGATAAACATGTAGCTTAGTTCCTGTACAACAGCCCCACCAGGAGCAGCCTGCTAGCTGCTCAGCCCTTCCACCAACTGTCGCCACTCATACCCAGTCACTCAAGCATTCCACTCATGGCCCACACACCAAAATTCCTCACAGAACACTCACACTGGCTGAGCAGCTAGGAACAAGATAACATAGTACGTAATAACACAACATGAAGATACTACAATTTCGATATATAGGTCATTCATAGGAGGCAGCTTTCTACATTGCAATGAGCCATTCAACAAGCGTCTGTGGTTGCGGCCCTCCTCAATGGCACAAGAGGACACAGATCATCTACACCATCAATCTTGTAGCCAGGAGGTGGCGCATGTGGCTTGTCAATGCAGGCAAATAAGTCGTGTCATGAGGGAGGACCAATGGACCAATCAAGGTAATGGGGGTCAGTAAAGCCTCTCAAGTGAGGACCGGATAGAGCCCCAAAAGGTGCATTGGAAGAGGATATAGAATAGGTCACAATGTTTGTGGGCGCACCTCCATCAGATCTTGTGATGCTGCAGTCCTGCTTATTTTAATTTCAGAGGTAATCAGTGCCTGTCTTGAAGAATTTTGAAAAGGGTAAATTTCATCCTGGGTTCCCGGATGCCTCTGTCTAGGTTTTCAATGAGTTTACCCCATCCTCCTCCGTGTAATCTGTGTTAAACAGTCATTATCAATGGAGTCAAGTCTGATGAAGGAAGGGTTGGGAATGGAGGCAACGCACTAGGAGATTGTAAAATCCTGAAACCAGTCCCTTAAATTGGTTCCAGAGAGCTAAGCATGCAGATGGGCAGACAGGGCGTGTTTCAATTGCCAATACAGACACTGCTGGGAGCTGGGCAGATAAAATTCAGCCTGCAGTGTCCAAAGGATTTACGCTGGTTGTCATGCAGCAGGTTATCAATAGTTAGTATGCCAGCTTGTTTCCATAGGGGCCAAGTGGTGGGCAGTTTACCTACACATATGCTGGTGTTGTTCCACAAAGGTGCCCATTTGTGTAGCCGCGTGTTTCATTTGAGTAATTTGTGGGTGTGTGCCCATGTCTTAAGCACGGTCTGTATCATAGGATTAGCGGCAATGTGTGCTGAGGTTCTTGGGGCATGCAGTATGTGGAGGCCCAGGCTGGACTCCCATCATGTGGCACTCTATATGGAACCATAGTGGAGCCTCCACCCTACCTGGGGTGAAGTAAACTAGTTGGGAGAGGTGATGCATAGTGTAGTAGTGCTCTACACTTGGTAGTCCCTGGCCTCCGCAGCGTCTGTGAGAACTTAGCTTCGAGATCTTCAAAATTTCTCTCTTGTTTCCCAATACGAAGGATTTAATACCATTGTCAATATCCCACAGTGAGGAGGTCCAGACCTCCCGCAGTAACATACCTACGAGATGTAGGAAGCACAGGGCTATGACCATTTTGACCGCCTACACTCTCCTCCAAAAGGATATGTTGAGGTGTGCCATTTTAGTTTTTTTCCCACTTAGTTGTGGCTATGAGTGGGTCTAATTTGTCAAATATCATTATTTCCAACCCTCGGTTAACGTACACCCCCATTGGAAGTTGTAGTCAGCTATGACCACTTTCATAGTAACCCAGGAAAGTGGCAAAGGTTCACTTTTTACCCAGGTAAACCTTGAGAAATCAGAGATGGTAGACATGAGGGCAGGGGGAGATATGAGCAGGTCTGTAAGAGTAAGTAGCATGTCATCAGCATACAGCAATATTTTCAAAGCCCCTACTGGGGTGGGGATGTCTACGATCTCAGGGGCAGAGTTAAAAGCCCCTTGTGACACTTTTACGCTGATGTTGAGTCACTTTTTGTGATGCAGCGGTGGCGTAAACAATGCACCACATTGCGGCCCATTTACAACTTGACGCATCTAGGGAGATGCGTCACCTTGTAAAGCCCTGCGCCACATTATACCTGCCAGTAGGCGATGCAGCGCGCGCAACGAAATTCGTTTTATTTATTTTTTTGTTTACTTACCTCAGTGCGGCTGTATTCCGTAGTTTACTACCCCCCACCCTGCCCCTCCCCCACCCCGCGTCACCGCCCGGCAGCACTCCCACCACGGGCCGCTACTGATACCTGCGTCAGGTATAATGTATGCAGGGTGGGCGTTCCCACAAGGGAAAGCCTCATAGAAGTGATGCAGTGAAATCTACAAGATTTCACTGAGCCACATCTAGGACACCCACTGCATCAAAACCCTACCCCTACTTGGCGCAGGTGTAAGGAGTGACGCAGTGTGTTAGGAATAGGCCTCCTCATGCATTGCTGGAGTTGCGTCGTGCTTGCGACACAACTCCAGTATTTTTGTGACTTTTGCGCAGACAGATGCGTCAACATTTCTGAAGCATCTGGCAGTCCTTGCGCCATGGTGCGCCGTATTATAAATACGGCGCATCCATGGTGGCGCAAGGGTTTCGCACGCAGGCGCAGGGAAACTGACGCATCTATACAGATGCATCAGTTTCTTGTAAATAATCCCCTAAGGGTTCTGCCGTATGGCATCTGCCAAGGGCTATAAATCCAGTAGGAACAGCAAAGGGGAGAGAGAGAGCAGCCTTTGTGTGTCCCCCTCCGGATCTCAAGGGGGTCCTTTAGAAAAAGCCCCCACTGTTGACCTACGCCATGGTTGCTGTGTACTGCCATTGGACTTTTGAGATATAGTTATCGCCAAGTCCGAACTGCCAAAGCATCTGGCATAATTATGGCTATTTGATATGATCAAGCACCTTCTCGACATATAGAGAGAGGGAACCCCTCTCCACCACTGCGTCCCACGAAAGCCATAGTATGTGGGCCAGTGTTCGGAGATTACAGGATGTTTTACCTGGTACAAATCTCACCTGAGAGGCATGTATTAAGGTGGTGATCACCAGCTTAAGGTGGGTTGCCAATATTGCTGGCAGCATCTTCATATCAGTATTAAACAGGGATATGGGACAATAGCTGCAGCACAGTAGCGGGTCTGTCCCCAGTTTGAGTAGGGCTGTAATGAGCACCCTATTGGAGAGATGACCTAAGCTTCTAGTTCCTCAAAATCTTTAGATGTATTATAAAGTGAGTCAATCACTTGCTGTTGTGTCCGTCCGTAGAATTCTCCTGGTAAGCCATCTTCCCTAGGCGCTTTGTTATAAGGGAGATTAGTGATTGCTTGTGAGATTTCCTCTTTTATTATTTCACCTGTCAGGAGGGCTCAGACTTGGTCATTGAGAGATGGAAGCTGGAGATCCTTGAAAAAAGGGTCTTCCATAATAGTATCATCTCCAGCCTCTGAGCTGTTGAGGCCTGTCTAAAATGTTGCAAAGGTGTCAACTATCTCTTGCTGGTCATGACCAGTGTGCCTCCGATGTCGCAAGTGGCTGGGATTGCGATTGTGACTAAGCCTGGGCGGTGTTCGCGTAGCCACGCTATGCGGAACTCCGCGAAGCGGCAAAAAAACTCAGCAGCGCTACGCAGAGTTTTGTGAGCAGGCGGAGTTGCTTGTTCCAACCGTTCATGTGACGTTTCTGCTTTACCGTAACGCGGATTGCGTGTTCGGGGGGAAATATCACGTGAACTGCACCATTCAGTCGGGAATGGGCGTGGCCATCTTGTTTTCTTCTCTCTGTTATGGTGCCGGGGCCTACTTCTCCATCCTGCCTTAATGTTTTCAATCCCTCTTTCTAAAAACTTTTTTTCTGATCTTTTTTATTTATTATCTTTCCCTGTGTCTTGTTAAGTGTATATTTTGTGTTGTTTTCTACCTTTTGTGTGTTTTTTACTGCATTTTGTACTGTTGTTCTATATTACTGCTTTTTCATTTTTTTACATCCTTTCTTCTTCCCCTCCCTTACTTTTTTGCTTTCTACATTTTCTTTTCCGCCCCTGTCCCCCCCGCCAGCATCATGGCAGAGAGTGCGACCCGGGAAAAGAGGAGCCGTCTTCCTTGCGGAAGGCGGCACCCGGAAGGGGTGCAGCCCCGGGTCTTGTTTTCGGAGAAGGAGGTGGCAGCTCTTGTTTTTTTCATGCAGCGCCACCTCCTTGTGTTCTATGTTGTTGCGAATATTATTTTTTTCCCAAATAGCAATAATGCTGCTGCTTATACGCAGATAAGTTACGTTTAAAAATCTTATATTATGTGATTGCTATTCTTCTAGACAGGTGCTCGGCGCTACTAATCATACTTGGAGTTGTTTGCAACTTTGCGCTCACTTGGGCTGATTATGTAAGAGAAGTTTGAGAACTTAAGTTAGGTAATGCAGACAAGAGAGACTCCTTTCCTTTGTCCTGTCACTAAGTTAGTGGTAGTTAGTTAGTTACTTAGTATTAGTTAGTAATTTAGTGGCCCGCGTGACGGGTCCTCTCATGTGACTTCTGTCCTTGACTCCTTAGTGCTTAGTAGAACCTTTTTTGTAGTTTGTATAGTGAGTGAATAGAAATCAACCAATTTGGTGTATGGAATATGCATGCGTCCTTCTACACATTTAAGAAGACTAAATGCAGACTTAGTGAATTGGCCTGTCAAAGGGGGTTGAGATGATTGCGAATGAGACTGGAGGTTCGGAACTTAGAAGCAAATATACTTTTTTTGCAATTCATTCCAAAGTCTTTGGAATAGGCGGGCTAGGTAGGTTTAGGATTCAGGAATCGGAATGGAACTGTGGAATGATAAAGATAGAAAGGTCCGCGACCGCGATACTAGTCTACTACTAGCCAATCTGATTTAGGAAAGGTCAATGTTATTGCAATTGCCGTTTCCTGTCAAAACATTTTTGGGGAGAGATTATCTAATATTTATTTAACACCAATAATTTTTTGTCTCTTTAATTATGTCTTACATGGTCATCAGCATCCAGGGGCGAGAATACGACGAGGAGGTCTTCCGAGGCGGGTGCAGGAGATGGAGGGGTCTCCCAGGGGCAGGAACGCTCCTCAGAGGATGGCTCTGCTGGCCCCAGTAAGTACTCTGTCCTGTTGTTAATATTAATATATATGTCCCTAACTTTTACCGCTCCTTATTTTGAACTGTTAGTTCCGTTTCATAATTTTATTTTTTCCCAAATCCTCTTCGTTCTATTTGTTTCTAAACTCTTGTTATCCCTGCATTACCTTACCTACTAACTTAGTTATTTATATGTTTCTAGTGTCTGTTTTTTTTACCTTAAACTGCCTCTGACTCTGTATTAGTGACTGTGTCTGTAGCTTGCTTTCTTCTGATTTTTCAGTCAGCTTTCCCTCTCCCCTTATATATTTTGTGGACTGCCTAGTGGTGGTACTGTAAGACTCAGAAAACCCATTGGTCCCTACTACTACTAGTATTAGTACTCTGCTGTGCAGATTGCATGCCCAAGTAAGGTATTCTATGCATGTTTGTTGAGATGAGAAGGCTTTCTTTTACTTTCTCATGTTCAATCAGTAAATGATGGTCACGTTGTACACCCTAAAGCTGTGTCTTCTTCTCGTCTAGACTTAGGGGCCGATTCCGATCTCGACCGGTAGGGCACCGAATCGGATTCGGCTTAACCGGATCCGATTCGGAGCCCTCTTTCCCGACCGATTCGTACGTGCGTCCGGGCGAGCGAGTACGATGCAAGCGCACGCGAAATCGCCGACCAACTCGTACGCGGGTCCGACCCGCTCCGACCGACTCGCACGGACACTGTTCACACCGCGCAATGGAGACGTTCCCCAGCCGGGCTAGTACGATGCGCGCCTCGAGCAGTCCGACCGACTCGCGCCGTCCGGACCCCCCTGTACGCGTAGCCGCCCGAGTCGCACACAGGGGGGACCCATGGGTCCCCCCTACCTGTGCATGTACGCGGGATTCGCATCAATGCGTACCCGCTGTAGGGGGCGCCCTTGTACGCCTCGCACCCATTGACTTCAATGGGAGCCCGACCGAATCGAGTCCGATAGCATGGGTCCGCATCGTACTCATTCGGTCGGGCTGCTAGAGTCCGATTCGGTCGGAAATCTCTCCGGGTCCGGCTCGGTCGGAGTGATTTCCGGCCTGAATCGGAATCGGCCCCTCAGTATTATTAGCAGCAGTTGATGGTAAACTGAATACCGTGCACCATGGCTGGAAGGAAGTATGTGGAGTGCAGTGATGTGTGTGGTGTATGTATTGTATTTTCAATCTTGCTAGTGAAAATAATAAATAAGGGGAGGCATATCTGGCATCTAAAAAAGTGTAATGTTTTTTCTAGGCGTACCGACAACCAGTGCCGGGGCCAGCGGAAAAAGGCGACGCCAGCCAGGAGGAAGCAGCAGATGCGGCAGCTGCAGGGGGTGAGCCAACAGCAGTGGTAAGTCATATTCGTTCCTGTTTGACAATCGAATTTATACACTCGCTGCAAGGGTGTACAGTCACTGTACACTGTACTGTTGAGACTAAGGGCCCGATTACAATCTCGCTGGGAAAGCCCTACGGCCGACTCAGGCTTGTAGAGCTTTCCGAACGACTCGGGCTCCGGGGCTCCGAGCGACCGAGTACGATGCAATTGCGCGCTGACGTACTTGGGTTGCTCGGAGTCCCATTGAAGTCTATGGGAGCCTGTTGTACATCACATACATAGAGAAAAAAGGTAGGTTGTGGAAAAGAGCGCCCCCTGTTGCGGGGACGCCTTGATGCCCCCCGCACCGTGCATGCAGGGTTTGTAGGGCTACGGGTGAAGGGGGGCCTGCTATGGGCCCCCAAAGTAGTCTCCGGCAACCGCGGTGTCTCGTCAGGAGCGAGTCTATCTAACTGACAGATGCGCTCATCGTACTTGCTCGCTCGGAAATCGGCCCCATTGCGCAGCGCGAGTCAGCCATGTTAGAGTCATTGCTGACAGGTACGAGTCGTTCGGAGCGCAAGGCTATATATGCATCGTACTTGCTCGCTCGTACAGCGGGAGGAGTCGTTCGCAAAACGGGGCAGCGAGTCGGGCTCGCTCTTGATGGACGCGGTCTGTAGCCCTTCCGAGCGAGATCGTAATTGGGCCATAAGTTGTGAACAGTTGAAGAAGACACCCTTTACTTAGCATTAGTGTGAGTTGCAGGCCTCTTCTCTTCAACTCAGCAGAGAAAGTTTAATGAAGAAGACATAGGGGCCAATTACGATGGCGGGCGGATCGCCCCCGCCGGGCCGGCGGTGGTCACCGCTGGCCCGGCGGGGGCGATCCGCCCGCCATCCCGACAGCAAAGACCCCCGCCATATCATGATGGCTGGGGGGTCCGCGGCGGACGGAAAGACCGTCCGCCGCTTTTCCGCCGGTCGACGAGTCGACCGGCGGAAAACGTGCTGAATATGGTGGCGGTGTGTGGAAGACACCGCCATCCATATTACGATGCAGGCTGCGAGCAGCCTTTCCATGGCTGCATTGCCGCCATGGAAAGGCTGGCGGTTCCTGCTGTTGGGGGCCCGTTGCGGGCCCCCAGGGTGTTGGGGGATGGGGTGCACATGGGGGTACCTATGGTACACCCCTGCATTTGCATGTACAATGTGGCAGGCACCGCGCAGTGCCTGTCACGTTGTGCATGTAAATGCACAACATGTTTTTACATTGCGGCGGGTGCTGCTTGCAGCACCGCCCGCCGCAATGTAAAAATACGGGATGCGCCCGCCAGTGTGGCGGGCGCATCCTAATTTGTATAGCGGGACCGCCGCACCTATGGCAGGCGGTCCCTTTTGCCAATGGGATGGCAGGCGGACTTTGTCCGCCCGCCATTGTAATCGACCCCTAAGAGTCAGACCTTGATGGGTTGATGGAAGAGGGAAAGAAGGATGGAAGGAGGAAGGACGGGTGACATGTAATATATGACTGGCAGAGAAGGATGCGCGGGTGAAGGGGGCCCGGGATGCATATTATGTGGCTGATAGGATGCATGGGTGGTTGACGGATGGGTGAAAGGTGAAAGAAAGGATGCCTGCCTGGGTGGGTGAAACTGTATGGGTGAAATGAATCCTCTGGGGGTTTGATGGGTCAAACTTAAAGGCAAGAAAGGACACGTGGGTGGTTAAATGACAAATGTAGGTTGGTGAAAGGTTTGTTGAGAATAATAGCCAGGTTTGGATGGATGGATGCCTGAATGGTATTCAATCATATGTGAAGACTGGATGTAGAGAATGTAAAAGAAAATTAAACCGTGCCAAAGTAGCAAAGCGGAGGGTGAAGAATAAAAATAATGCTAGAAGAACAATGCAATGATAAATGGAAAAATCTCTCAGAAGGAGAATAAACAAGGAATGTTTTTTTCCAAGGTTTTTGATTCAAAGGTTTGAGGTTGTACTTCAGACTACTCCCTTGACTCACAGTAGTTATCAAGCACAACATATATATTATGTATGTACCTACCCACCCATCATCAATCGCCTCCCTCCCACTCCGAGGCCCACTCCCTCCCTACCCATGTCATTTTGACAGTGTCAGCCATGGATGGCCTATCGTCTACATGATTGGTTGCAATAGTAGTACCTCACGTGACGTCATGCGGTATATCATCATTCACATAATCATATCATCTGCCTTGTTGTAGTAGTCAGGGTGAAGTAGATTGGTAAAATGCAAATGTTTTGCGACCGCATTCACAGTCACAAAACTTTCATACATACCATTAGGATTCGCTATTTGGAAGGGACTCCCTAAACACGCCCCTTCCAAATACCGAATCGCAAACCCAAATGGGTTTTGACACATGTAAAAATACTTTTTTGCGTTCACAAGCTGGCCGATTCTGTGAATCGGCCTGTTTGCAAATGCAAAATTGGTTAATACATGTGGCCCCTAGTATTTAAAGTGGAACATGTAAGAAATTGAGGTCGGCATGTTCTTACAGTTACTAGATCCCAAAATCTATTTTTGTTGTATAGGGGTGTGGCTTGTTCCAAAAGAAAAGTTTAAGGACAGATAAAGTATAATTCTGTACCCTTGGAATACAGTAAACTACAGAATCCATTCAACCACTGTTTTTAATAATGGCAATTCAATGGTGAAGCTAGATTTTGATAAATATACGGGAACAGTAACATTTAAAAAGTTAGACTTTGCCTGCCTGAAACTCCATAGGTTAAATAGCATTATTCTGCCATCGCCTGTCCCCTATCAGTGTTTTCCTTTTGATAACACCTGTTGCTCAGATATAAATTTACCGCAAAAAAATTAAAAGACAAGAGGCATTTTGGCAAAACAGGAACAAGTTGGTTTAATAAAATGCAGCAGCAGGGAGAGTCTCGACAGAGTGCGTCTGAAGAAAGTCTCTCGGTGTACAAAGTTTCAGCCAACAATATATACATCTCGTGAGGTACAATAAACCAATTCCGCATTCTTGAAAAAGCATCTTAGTCATAAATTAACAAGTTTGGGCATCTAATAAGGACACAGATGGCTCTCAGCCTTGGGGAGAGCTAGTGTGGGCCAGTGTGTATGTGTCCAGAAGTCTGGTGTGGGGAGCACGTGATCTCTACATGTGGTCATCATGTTGTGTCCTGATTGGCTGAGGGTTTCTATCTACATATGGCATCTAGCTTTCCAGTATTTTTGGGAAATGCGTGCCATTGGCCAAACGTGTTTTATTTTGGCCAATTTCCTCGGACCTGTTTGTTGTGCAACTATCTATCTGTGGGACCGATCAGGGTTTTCACTGGATGCTCATTTGTCTTTGAGTTAAGTGAGACCCTACCTGAGACCTGTCACTCAATAGTCATGGGTTGGGGTCGCAGAGCCTGTCTGACCACGTATCTCTGACTCGGGGTTGATGTGGAGGTCACTTTTGGAGAATCCGACAGCAATTATACGAGTTCATTAGAACTTCTGAAAATAATGTGGCGGTCATTGATATAATTTTTACCGACATTCTCAACATTGTGGGTACAGTTGTGATAGAGTACATCGACATTGTATTCCCTGATATTGACATAGTTATGCATGTCTAGATCATGGCATACATTGCCATTGTTTCTACTGGTAATGACATTGCTATGCATGCATGGAAGATGGCATACATTGACTTTGTTACTACCGGTATCGACACTGTTGTGCGGGCATAAATTATAGCATACATTGCCATTGCATTTATGGGCATTGACATTGTTATGCGGGCATAGGTTATGGCATATGTTGACATTGCATTTATGCGTATTGACATTGGTATGCGGGCATAGGTTATAGCATACATTGACATTGCATTTATTGGAATTGCCATTGTCGGGCCTGCACATATCATGGTATTCATTAACATTGTATTCACCCATTCCAACACACCTACAATCTGCTCTGCAAGCAAAGACAATGGCTTGGTTGGGTGCGAGGAATGTGACTCATCCTCTGTCATGAACAGGAGTTGCAGAGGGCTCAGGAACTTCACTTGAAAGGGTCCATGTTAAAGACTGTTTATCCAACGTTTAGTGTAAAGTGATATCTGTTGCAGAGAAGTCCTTTGATCAAAGGGCCTACTGTACCCTGCCTGGCTCCATTTCAGTGGGAGGGGGAGCTAGTCCCAGACCAGTTTGTTGTGGTTGAGGAATGGAGAACTTTTAATTTCCCTTGACACACTACTGGCTGGGCTGCCAGCTTTTCCCTCACCGGGCGAAGAATTCTGCCATGTTGGATTCCACTTAGAAGAGTGCACTGTAGGATAATTTGAAGTAAGGCAAACTGACTGTGCTCTAAGAGGGGGAAGGTCTGTGCTTGGCAATGTTTTATCATTGGTTAGGGAGTGGCCAAGAGTCACCCCCACCCACTGGCAAGTGAATTGAACAAAAGTGGTATCTCCTCCCGGTCCTGATAACACAAGAGAAGAGGACTGGACCTGCTGCCTGTGGTCTATGTGGAGACGTGAAGGGCTGGACCTGCTTCTCCCTGTGGCCAGGAAACAGAGGTGGTCTTAAAGTGCCAGTTGGCTGCAGGAACTTCAAAAGCTGCAAGAAGCCGTCTCCCTGAGGTGACCAGCTGACCTGGCCTGGACCCTACCGGTGGTGTCGTGAACCTCCCAATTCAAGGGGCAAACCTGGAAAGATTTCCTTAGCCCCTAAGAGATTATGCTTATTACCCCCCCCCCCTTTGGAGAAAAAAAAATGACCTGATATCTCTCACTCTTCTCTGTGATGAGCTAGGCTCATCTAGATCCAGAATGTTATGCCAGAGAAGCTCTTATCTGCAAGGGATATATGTAGATGCATGAACCCTCCCCCTGGCTCCTCAATACAATGGACACACAAAGCTCTTTGTTTTTTACAACAAAGTATATTTATTATGTGCACATAAGTCTTTTGGATCAGAATGAGTGAAGTAAGTATGGTAATCACAGCAGACACAATACAGATTAAAATTAATATTAAAAATCCCAAACCAGATTAAATCACACATTCTTACTGCAATGAACTAGCCTAAAACCTATCTAATGCCTCTTTATATAGTATTATCAGGCTCAAGGTTATTGTATTTGCTCAGTGCTCAACCTAACTAAATCATGCCAATCCGTGTACTTATTCCAGCATACCTTAGAAAGCTGCTGGGCCTGCAGTAAGCCAATAGCACTCCAACATCTCTCCTCAACAATCAATCCCTGAGTCTGGCTCCTCCCATATCTCAGGTCCTGTTATACCTTTCTATGCAATTATTATCTATGGCAAAAGGAGGTGGAGTTGATGTGCAGCCATTTCTGAACAGCACTGCACACAACAAGCAATGTCTCTTTTGGAGATATGACTGAAAGGCAAGGAAAGCATACAGCATTGTTTCCTTCTTTCTTCCTTATTTGGCTTATGTGAGGCCAGTTACAATATTCCAATACTTATATAGGACTCCAGACAGAAGAATGCAAAATTCCTCTTCAGTCCATTTTTGTTATTTTTGTTAATGCAACTAATGCCAACATGTTGCTAAGTAATATGGTGATCTCTGTTGTTAACTATTATCACCATTAAAATCATTAGTTCTCTCTACATTAGGCCTTGAACATCTCACACTCTTAAAAGGTAATGCATTTCATGTTTGCCTTATAGGTAGGCCTGATTTGCATGTTGCATTCACGTGTTATCATGGAATCTCTAACAAATATGCAAGAGGCCACTCATAGAGGGAGTCCTGGCCCCTTACTTCTGTCTCCGAGGTCCTGGGAGCTTTAGAAGTGACCACAAAGAGCTACTCTAAAATGTTGGTGTGAGGAAATGCCCCATTTTGCATGGTCACCCCCATTTTTTAGCTGAACTTTATTGCTGAATTTTAGACTCTGCACAAAGGGTCACTGATGTCCAATTCCCTTTCTATGTGCTCTGACCCCTAAAACATGTAGAAATTGGTTAATCACTGATTTGTGTATTGGAATCTCCTACAAACCACAGCTTATGGAATAAAAACTGTACACATTGGATGGAAAGTTAAATGTCACCTGTGGACTGCAGAACTTATTGTGCCATCCACAATTGTGAGAAGGAAAACATAGCTTCAGGCCTACTATTATAGTATTTAAAAATAAAATACATATCTATATTGGTTTTTGCAAACATTAAAGTATGCATGTAATTTCATAGGCTTCTGTAACAGGATTCAGGACTCATTTGTTAAGCATTACATCATAACTGTGCTGATGGGAATGTTCCAGGCATTCATTCACTATCGGATATAGTACATACTTCAGCCTTCCTCTCCACCTCCGGACCTCACCCTCTCTCAAGGATTTCAGAAAGGGACTCAAGACCTGGCTGTTCAATCGATTCCATCCTCAGCATGAAGGCTCTCAGCACCTGGATATCCTTGTGGGTGATTAGCAGCATTCTATACATTTTGTTTGATTAATTCATTGATTGAGTCCGGCATCACAGGATAGCTCTTAATGCGATATGCAATCTTTTGCTCTATAAATCTGCATCCAATTAAGAAAAATGAATATACAACGTAACAAATAGCAAAAAGGTTGCTGAGTGTATTTTCCCATAGGAACGTGTGCTGCAGGCAGGTGCAAGAACCACAGATCATTCCTCTGTATCACCTTGTTTACTGTTGCAGGCCAATCCTACAGTTTTACCATCAAAATAACCCATTTTGATACGGAAAAACCTCCCTTTTAAAAGTTAGTAAGTCACCCTATGTAGGCCTTGTAACCCTCCAGGTAGGATGTATGGTATTTAAAAGTGTGACATGTAGAACATTTGTGTTAATATGTCCTTACAGTGAAAAGGAAAAAAAACAATGTTTCACTATGTCAGGCCTAGCTGACCTACGTAGAAAATCAGAGTGCAGATTAAAATACTAATACTGTTAACTCACAAAAGGGACTAGCTAGAAATATAATTAACCACTACTTTTAATTGTTATTAATATTCCAATTCAATGGTGAAGTTGGGTTTTTAATACATTTTAAGCAAAGTAACTTTTAGAATGTTACCTTTTACCTGCCTAAATTTTCAGAAGGTGAATTTGCATTGGCTATCAAGATACTCAAAGCCAGTGCTCAACCTTAAATGAGGTGTGAACGAGGTGTAAAATTCCTCTCAGGAGGACGCAATAGGCTGTCCTGAATGAGCAGAGATGACTCCTCTAAGCTCAATAGAATATGTGGGGGAAGGGGCTTTGGCTCTCCTGTTGACACCCAAGTGTCAAATCCTGCATGACAAGTCTATCTAAAGAACATGTAAAAGTTTTGCTCCTTTCAAAGGGAGCGAACAGGATGCTAGGACAATTGCTGCCTGTGCCTGTCTGGTTGCTGAAGAACTCTCCTTTTGTCCTACCAGACACCTGTCTATGGGTACAAAATTATGCGGCTCACCTGAATATGGGTGTCGATAACTTTTCTAATGCCAGACCTCTTCTGGTTCCCTTTGAACTTTGTAACTTTCCAAGTCGTTTGACGGATGATAATTGGCTGATATTGCATCTCTTATGCTGTCTCTTAGTGCCATGAAACCTGTTTATTGCTTATTTGCTTTATAAAAAGCTTTTACATAGCAAAACATAGTCTGGTTTGAAGATGTGTGTTTTCAGACCTCTTCAGAAAATTAGTGAGACTTTTCAAGTGTTATTACACAATCACAGGTGTTGCGAAGTGTAGAGCCCTGTACAACAACATAGTGACCACCCATTATCATTTACCTATGTAAGCAGATGGGCAGTTGCTTCGAAGATGGCACAAGAAAAAAATATAGGTGACTTGTCAGTTGTTATGGAGCTGGGAAACAATATATATATACTGACACTGACAAAAATGTCAAACTGATGATTGCCAGTCAGTGGAGTGATCTCTGGACATGAGTGATGTGAAAGTTACTCTTTAATCTTAATCAACAAATGAGTGAAGCATTGTGATGTTGGGCCCTGTCTAACTATCTAAGTGTTTTATGGTGAAATGCCAAAGATGCTTTTCAATAGTGTGATTAAGAATGCACCAACACGGGGGCCGTGGCTTGGACGGCAGTGCTGATGCCTGCCTGATTCCGTCTCTCCGTCGGAGCGGAGACGAAACGCAAGGTTTCCAGAGTTTAGAAGACCGCTACGAACATCGTAATTAAAGATCCTGCTTTCGGAAGTTTACGGCGCTCAAGGAGATGCTTTCGTTGAAGATTGTGCTGACCTGATTGAGGCGAAAACGGTATTTATATTTCCGACGCAAGCTGATGGTGGAAAGTACAAAATGGCGGATGCTCGGCGAGCAAAGTAAAAAGGACTCGGCCTGCTGACACGGCCCAATTTTGCTAACACAATCGCCTATTTGAAGTATATTGGGTGACTCCCAATAACCGATAAGGTATTTCAAACTCTGTCTATCAAGTTTGGGATATGCTCAATTATATCGGAGTCAATTGCCTGACATTCCAATGGCGGCTGAAATGAGTCATCGTGGATCGGTTTCTCTCGATTATGCTCAAGCTGTACCGAGTTAAACGTGAGTCATAATCTGGTCAGCAGTCACCATGTGTTTGAATAATAAGGCGCATAAGTACAATGAATGTCTAATTTTGTCGGTCATTACCCTACGTCACATTGCCTGAACGCAAAATGGCGGCAGTTTACAGTGATTAAATCGAGCTCATTAGCCATTAGAGGGAGTGCCACTAGTTGTGCACTGGCACGAGTGTGCTGAAGTATGCTACGTCGATGTCCTGCACTGATAACGTTTGACCTCTGCCTGGCATTTTACCGCCAAGCTGCGAATGCGCTATATGTGATGGAAATAGTTACAAGCCATTGATGGTATATTTACAGAGGTCCTGCTGACAAAAGAGTAACTGCCTGAATTTATCGATGTGATCTCTCTTCAGGTTCTGTGTTACTGATACTGGCAAAACCAACGCGAGGCATCACAACTGTAATAGCGCTAACCCACAGTGACAGTACTTTGTTTCTGCCTCATTTGTCGCTATATAACACCTTTTCTCATTGCCTTCAATGATATTTGGCAGTAATTAGAAGAACGCCAGCAATTCTATTGCATTCTACTAAGTAATACAATTGCATTGGGCCTCTACAGTGTGCTACTGACAGAGCCAAGTCACCTGTGGCTTATGAACTGGGTCTTACTGTGGGGCAATATAACATCCTCCAGTTCGCTATAAGGAGCAGCTTTTGGTGTGTCCCAAGGCTGGTGTACATTAACCACGCAGTGAATTTAACTGCTTGATACTCCCATAGTGCCTTCTGACCAGCGGAGGTACGCTTTCGGTTGTGCCATCTTATACTCAAGGGTTCCGCAAAATGGCGGACAGAGAGTCTAAGCTCCAACATAAAAAAACAAGAGGTGAACCCTCACTCTCTGATTCTCCTATTAAAACGAAACTGGACATTAACAGCACGTTAGACATGATTCTTAAAAAATTGGCCGATGTCCACGACCTAGCTAAGTCCACCAAACAAACAACGGACGCAATTCAACTCGAAATAACAGCCATCAGAGCGGATATGAATACAGTCAATACTAGGTTGGCACTGGCTGAACAAAGAATTAGTGATGTGGAAGATATTTCATTTAAATCATGTAATGAGGGGAAGTCCCTGAGGAACTTGACATCCACGCTACAAAGACAAACAGCTGAGCTTGAAGATCATAATCGGAGAGGCAACATTCGAATTCTTGGCATTCCGGAGGGTTCGGAGGAATCTGTGGGTTCATGCTTAGCCTTCCTCGAAGATTGGATCCCTAAGTTTATTAACATAAAGTTTGATCAACCCTTTGAACTGGATCGAGCGCACAGGATTCCAACTTTTAAATCCACCACAAGACAAACAAACCGCCCTATTATCTGTAAGCCTCTGAGGTATCAACATGCAGAAGCTATTCTTAGCCATGCTCGCAAGAATCGTCAACTTGTCTGGAACGGTCATAACATCATCTTCACGCAAGACTACTCGAAGCCTACTGTTGACATTAGAAAGGGTTTTCTTGCTCTACGTGACAAATTAAGGGTCAAAAATATTCAATTCTCCTTCGTGGGCCAAAATTCTACCTACCAAATTCAGAATCATTGACAGTGGTAGACATCATTATTTCAATGACCCTGGGGACCTTGTGAACTACCTGGAAGGCCCAACCACTCAGGACATGGACTCTTCGCAACCTTCCACCAACAAAAGAAAATCACCTCAATATCCGGTTTAAAGGTTGGAACTGTGTTGTTATCCAGTGCTACTAAATGTTTCATGCCTTTATCCACCTCTGTTCACAAAGTTACTGTTTGTTAATATAGCTGGGCTGGTCGCACTATCATTAGTGAGACTGTTGTTGGTCCTTTGTTATTTTTCTGTATTCGTAGTGCTTAAATATGCTCTAATTTTTGAATGCATATATATATATATATATATATATAATGAGTCTAGAAGTGCCTAGCATGTTTCTTCTCGTTTTGATTTTTCCAAAGAGTGTAAATTTCTCACTGCAATATTAGTCAGTCTATACATGATACTCTGGGTGAATTGCGACGTTAGTTTATTGTTTTGGTAATTCTCCATGAGACGGATTGACGCTCCTGCCGTCGCACCTCCTACATTCGAGGTTTTCAGGGAAGGGTATGGAGGGAGGGGGGTGTGGGGTGGAGGGTTGAGGAGCTCCAGGGTTTGTAAGATGTTTTTCTTTATGATCTGATTTATGTCTTGGAGTCTCTCGGATTTTGTTTCTTCTTTTTTCTTCTGTTTTCCTGTTTTTTCTTTTTTTCTCTTTTCTTATTCTCTGTCCTACATTTTTCTCGGCAAGAGTACCTCAAGCTTCTAGCTATCCTTGACACATCGTACCTAGATTTGGAGTTTGGAAGGAGTCTTAGAGGGGGTTTTGCATTGCTTTATAATGTCATTTTATTTCTACAGATGATCAGCAAGTGTTACTATGATTATATGCCTGAGATACCAGATGTACAATTTCTTATGTGATGGCTCATAATAGACCACATGTCTTAACAGAGGATCTAAATATTGTGTCCTTAAATGTTAAAGGACTTAATCACCCGATCAAACGCAGGAAATTTTTGACTATTTGGCAAAAACTAAAGGAGATGTCATATTGTTGCAGGAGACAAAGCTGTCCCAGGATGATACTAATCTTATTAGATGTAACTGGATCTCACAGGTGGCCTGTTCCCCAGCTGACCATAAAAAACGGGGTGTGATTACATTGATATAAAAAATCTCTAACATCTCGCTAGAATCACAATCACACGATAATGAGGGCAGACTGTTGGTGACCCATCTAAAGAAGGGGGAGGATCTAATCCATGTGGTAAATATATATGGCCCTAACTCTGACGATCCGGCTTTTTGGACTGTTGTATCTAATACCCTAGAAGGACTTCCTCAAGGGGATCTCATTGTAGTAGCAGGGGATTTTAATACTCCATTAGATCCGATAATTGATAGGCAATCTACCTGTCATTATCATCCTACGAGTTCACATGCTATAATCCAAAATATTTGCTCTAAATTTAACCTCAAAGACTCTTGGCGCCTCCAACACCCCGACACCAGAGATTATACCTTTTATTCCACCCCTCACAATTCCTACTCCAGAATAGATTATATTCTTATTTCCGGTTCCTACAAACGGTTAATTGAACATTCAGATATTGCTCCTAGGTTGGTGTCTGATCATTCGTGCATTAGCCTTAAATTGGCCGGTTGTCACAATGAACCTGTGCCTAAAAGATGGCGATTTAATAATGAGGTTCTAACTGACCCTGAGGATAAAAGGAAAATCGAAGAAGCTATTTCAGATTACCTTAGATATAATGATACTTCTGAGACCAATATAAACACTCTTTGGGATGCATTAAAAGCCACCATTAGGGGAATAATAATTGAAATTAAGACAAAAATCAACAAACGTATGAATATGGGGCTAATTCAATTATAACAAGAGATCAAAAACCTAGAATCTTCCCACTCTTCATCACTACATGACACTAACCTTCTTACAGTATTAACACAAAAGAAATATGAATATAATAAAATATTAAGTGAGCGTGCTGGTGTCTGGATTAATAAATTCAAAGCCCTTAATTTATGTGAGGCAAATAAAGCGGGAAAATTACTTGCTTCCTATCTCAAACATAAACAAAACCAGAATGTCATTTCATCGATTAAAGACTCAAATAACCAAATTCATACAAAACATAAGGATATTCTTAATACCTTTAAAGCATTTTACCAAGAATTGTATAAGAATGGTCAGACATTTAATCTAGACGAACGTTCCAAATACCTAAATAGACTAAATTTACCTCAACTGACTGAGGAAGACACAATTATGTTAGGGCAAGAAAAAAATGTTTCGGAAATCAAAAAGTCGGTTAAATCATTGAAAGATAATAAGGCCCCTGGGCCTGATGGTTTTACAGCTTTGTTTTACAAAACTTTTTTAGATCAGCTGAAACCAACTATGAAACGAGTTTTCAACCATATTGCAACTAAAGGGGTAACATCAGACTCTATGGCGGAAGCTAATATAATAGTCATCCTGAAGGAGGGTAAAGATCCAATTTTACCGAAAAATTATAGACCTATATCCCTCATCAATGTGGATTGCAAAATCTATGCAAAAATTTGAGCTGTTAGACTCAATTCTGTTCTCCCAAAACTGATAAGCAACTCACAAGTTGGTTTCCTTCACACCCGCATGTCTAATGATAACACCCGCTTGTTATGCCATGTTTTAGAAAATGCTGCAACTAAATCAGAGTCGTCCGTCGCTATTACACTAGATGCCGAGAAGGCCTTTGATAGGGTCTCTTGGGCTTTTTTGGACCACTGTATGCATTCATTCAATATAGGGAAGGTTCACATTAACATGGTGATGTCTCTATATTTAAAACCATCAGCCCGTATCGCTGTTAATGGTTCGTTATCTGAATCCTTTGCCGTTCAACAGGGTACCAGACAGGGATGCCCATTGTCTCCATCTTTATTCCTAATAGCACTTGAACCCCTCATCCAAGATATTACATTAAATATGAATATTAAGGGAGTGGATATTAATGGCATTCGAATTAAATTAGCCGCTTATGCCGATGATATCTTAATAGTGACAGAACAACCGGAAACATCAATCGCTGCCCTGATAGATACAATCACAAAATATTCCGTTCATTCTGGTTATAAACTCAACAGAGACAAATCGGAGGTTAAATCACTAAGGGGCATATCAGCAACGGACGGCGATGAATAACGCAAAGCGCGCTTAGCGTTTTTGTATTTATCGCCGTCTATCGCTGGAATTTATCGCCCTGTTAGCGCGTTATTAACAACGCGTTTCTCCAGGGCGATGTAAATTCTAGCAATAGCGGGGAAATCGCCGTTTTGCAGGGAACATCGCTGGTTTTCCAGCGATGTTCCCTGCAAAACGGCGATATGCTTGATGATACGGCCCTGTGGTCGTAACACAAGAATCCACCCCCATGTTAAACATACATGAGTCAGGATTTTAGCAGACGTTAGTTTTTGGCGAAAACAGCGGTTTTCGCCCAAAACTAACGTCTGCTAAAATGCATGGGCCGCCTTGTAAATATCGCGATGTGCACATCAGCGATATTTTACAGCTTGTACTGCCCAGTGACGCCCACTTTTCATCTCATTAGAGATGCAAAGCGAGGAATCGGGAAAAAGGGTGCTAAGATGCGCTACTGCATGTTAGCATCCCCTTGTAGATAGGGCGCTAATATTATCTCCGCTTTTTGGCTTTTAAAGCCAAAAAGCGGAGATAAGGCCCTTGTAAATATGCCCCCAAATGTGCACTGCACTAGAGACATTCTGGGTGAATTTGGTTTAACGTGGCAATCAGGATTTATAAAATATTTGGGAATCGAATTTGGTAATAACATAATGCATACTCTTCACCAGAATGAGAGAATAATACTAGAAAAAATCAAAAAGCTTTTGGATTCTTGGTCTCCGAAATTTATCACGTGGTGGAAAAGAATTGAAACTATAAAAATGATGATTACCCCCTGGTTAATTATCTTATCACCATGCTCCCGCTCTTCTTGACAGACGATTTCCATCGTAAATTAGACATTCTTCTTACTAAATTCCTTTGGCGCGGGGAAAAAAGCACGAATTAGCATTAAAAAACTGAGGCTTGACAACATATTAGGTGGTGTGAATCTAGCTGATTTTAGATTATACCAGTTTGCATTTTTAGCCAAACAAGGTTCCTATTGGATCTCTCCCCCTGCTGGCTACACACGTGTATGTTTAGAAGTAGAGAAGGCTATCCTTAACAACCTAAATTCTCTTTCACTTCTTACAACCAATCGTCTTTATCCATCTACCTCTAAATCTATTTTTAGGAACACTAAATTGGCACTCTTAAAGATAGATAAGAAACTAGAGAACAGTATCAAGGGTTCTAAAATGGAATCATTATGGTACAATGGTAAAATACTCTATAAAGGTAAATGTCTAACTTTTGATTCTTGGAATAAGAAGGGTGTCTTCTTCCCTTATCAGCTGGAAAATGCCTCTTACCCAGTTACATTTTCAGACCTTCAAACTAGATATAATTTAGCTGATATCGAACTTTATAATTTTTTTAAAGTAAGAGCGGCTCTGTCAAAAACCAAATTATCTTTTGAACAACCATCTTTACCAATATTTGTGACAAAAATAAACAAACTGGGTCATCAGGTTTCGCAGATATATAAACTCCTTCGTCCTAAAACCTCTAATCTCACTAATAAGTCTGTCGCTTTCTGGGACTCGCACTCCTCTGTCCCGATCTCGGAGTCTTCATGGTCTACTCTGTGGCGCTCTGTCTCACGCAATAAGATATCTCCGGTACTTTCTCAAACCAAGTATTGGTTATTACATAAAGCTTTTTGGACTCCTGCTCGATTATTTTCCTTAGGGATTCGCGATGATGCATTATGCTGGAACTGTAATCAGGAAACGGGAGATTTAGCTCATCTTATTCTACATTGCGTCAGTGAAGGCTTTTGGGATAAGATTTTTGATTTTCTTACTGAACTGTTTAATTGTACATTGAACAAAGAGTTCTCTACCTTACCTATGGCTTTTCTGTGGGTGGAGTTGAGCTCTGATGCTGATAAAGCTCTTCTTGATCTTCTGCTAACATCTGCTGTGAAAATGGTTCTTACTAACTGGAAAGACACGAGTAAGACATCCTATAAAGGTTGGTTTAATTGGATTACCCATTTTAGGGGTGCTGATAACATTGCTCTACAAAACTCTACTTGGAAACCCTCATCCAGATCGTTGTGGAATACTTTAGACAATTATTTTGACTCTCATAAGCCTCCGTGAACTCAAAAATAACTCTATTGCATTGCTTTGTTCTATTTCTTACGTCCCGACAGACTTTTATGTTTGCCTCTATATTTATGTACAATGTCACTTCTGATCATAGTTGCTCATTACAATATCTGTATCATAGTTGCCCTATATAGTGCATATGGCTATATTGGTTTACTCCTGTAACTACAACTGTATGGATATTTATCAATATTTGATTCTTGCTCTTTTCTTCATCTTCTTTTTTTCTTCTCTCATCTTCTCTCTTTTTTCTCTTTTTCTTTTTCTTTTCTGTTTTCATGCCCGATTAGTAGAGGTTAGCTGCTCTGTGCCATTACGTGGTTGTAGTTTTAATTTATTCTTCTTTGTTAAATGAGAGTTGTTTGTATTATCTGTATGCTGTTCTAACCTTGGAATGATGATCTTTTTCCTTGTTGTTCTGTTTTGTTTTCTTTTTGAAAATCAATAAAGCATTTTGAAATGAAAAAAAAGAATGCACCAACACAAGGGTAAGTATAAACCTTAAGGGGGATTAAAAGAACTGTAAAATTTCTTGAAGAAAACAAATAATGCAGAATGTGCTCTATTCGACTGCTTTCAGATATGGAATAACAGTGAGATTGTTATAAAAATTAACAAATATGTTGCTTTTCAGAAGTGCTGGCTTTGGGGATGGGGCAAAAAGAAACAGTGAGTGGTCCACTTACATTATGTATGATTCTTGAGTGTTCAGGTAAAGCAACTTTCAGAAATAAGGATAATTGGGGACATTCCCTGATCTCTCTTTGAGCGAATGGTAGAGCTGTTGCTATCCCCCTATGTGAGAAATTGGATTGGTGGTTGTGTTTGGTGTTAACCCTGCTCAAGCAACAACCACACTCCCCATCAGGGTGAACCATAAAAGTCACTAAATTAACCTGTGCTAAACTCTCTGGAAGTTTGGCAGAAAAGCAGTCAGGTTTAACTTAGAGGCCATGTGTAAAGTATTTATGCAGCACACAAATAGCAATAAAGTGAAAATACAAACAATGAAAAATACCACATCTATTTAGAAAAATAGAGTACATTTTAATAAATTATTTGACCACAAAACAACAAAAATCCTATTAGTAGAACCAGAGTGAATTTTTTTAAAGGTGAAAACTAGCGCCTAGTTGCACGAGGCCAGATCAAAGATGAAAAATATGGCCAACCACGATGGAGTTTGAATCGGGTACAAAAAGTTGCTTGGGCCAGTCGACAGTTACCTTCGGACTTAGAAAATATGTAGAAGAGAAATGTTCTAAGTAGGTATAGTTTAGAGGGGTAAGGCTTGCAGGCTGTGCCTGATGAGGGAGTGTGATTGTCGGAGCACTGTTAGACAAAGTTGCAGTGAAGATTTCTCTGTTCAGACTTAGTCACTTTTTTAGAAATTGAACATCTCCAGCAGAAAGAGGTTGGCGGCTGTAGCTGGCGAGAGTTCCACAAGGCTGGATACCCCTATGGTGAAGGACCGTTAAACTGGACTTGCCGGTGTGGAGAAGAATGAATGGGAGCTGTCACGGAGTCAGGCTGACCGGCGGTGGACCATGGGGGGATAGATGTGCAGGTTGGTCCTAGTCTCCTCTTGGTTCTCGGAGCAGTTTTTAGCCCAAATTTTCCAAGAGTCATGTTTGGATTTTAGCTATCAACCAACAAGCACCAACACCAAGGGGCCAGGATTGGAGGAGAACCATTTGGGGGATAAGGACTCATTCAGGCTGGGTCCAGGTGTGGGTTCAAGATGGTTGGAGCCTTTACTGTCCCAGTGGCTCTAATTAGGAAACCAGTCAACAAGCCCATAAAGTCACTCTGGTAGCCCTGGGTTCAAGAAGTGTAACAGGGCTCAAATAGCAAGGCAGGCCTTTAAGGGTTGAAGGCAGGCTTCAGGCAGCAGAGCAAGCAGTCCTTCCAGTTGCAGCAAAGCAGTCTTCTGAAGTACTGAACAGGCACAGCAACAGGCAATCCTGTGAGAGTCCTTCTGCAAGTCCAGGACCTGAAGAGTGGGACTAAGGGTCCTATTTGTATATCTGGTGCCTTATTTGAAGTAGGAGAAGTTACTAGAGAATTCATTTTGAAGTGCTTGAAGTTTCTTGCTTCCCTTCCACTGGCTCCTGGCTGTCTGCATGAATAATGCAGGGGTGACAAGTCCTTTGTGTGAAGAAAGGGCACAGCCTATTCAGATGCAAGTGAATCCCTGTCCTGTCGGTGATGGTCTTCCCCGGCATACCTAATCTCTGGTGTCAAGTTCTTTGTGTGTGTGCTGGAGGCAGCCCCTTTGAATGTAATTGTGACAGGGCACTGCTCTGCCCTTCCCATTCTGCCAACACCTACCCCCCTTTGTGTCACTCTCTGGGAGGAATACACAAAGGCCAACTGCCAACTGCATTTAGTCATGTGACCGAGGACACAGGCTGCAGACACCAAATAGTTAGGACAAGAAAATGAAACAAATGAACGACGGAATACTGAACAATGCAAACATTCACCCCCAGTCACAAGGATCTGGGTTTAACCCATCGTTCTTTTGCTCACCACGCCACCCCAGTTTAGACCCAGCCATATGCAAATCAGTCTTGACCCTGTTCCTCATGTGAACTAGGCCTGGGCGGTGAACTTCTCTCCGTTCGCGGAGTTTGCAGAGTTTTCTGCACTCCGCGGAGTTCGAGGAGTGCAGAAAACTCTGCTTTGCGATGTGCAGCAGAGTTTTTTCCCCGCTCGCGATTGCAAACGGTAAGTTCGCGAGAGCGAGCTGCCGCTCGGGTAGAATTTCTACCAGAGCAGCAGGAATACCAGCACAAACTGCTGTTTGCACTGCACTCCGCACACGCGCGGAACTTCGCGGAGGTTTTTTGTAACTTCGCGGAGTTCCGCGTAGCAAAACTCTGCGAACTACGCCCAGGCCTGATGTGAACAGACCAGCCTGCACTGCCAAGCCAAGTCCTCCATGGACTGGAAACAAGCATCCTGAGACCAGTTTTGAGGTATCACCCCTCATCAGCCAGGCTACCTTGAATCCAGTGGCGCAGTGAGCATGGGACCCACTTCCGGGCATACCGTTCCCACTTAGGGCGACAAAAGCAAAAGAAACAAATGACAGACGGAATGTTACACAATGCAAACATTAACCCCTAGTCACAAGGATTTTGGTTTAATCCATTGCTCTTTCGCTCACCACGCCACTCCAGTTTAGACCTAGCCATATACAAATCAGTCTTGACCCTGTTCCTTATGGGAACAGTCCAGCCCGGACTGCCAAGTCAGGTCATCCTTGGACCGGAAACAAGCATCCTGGGACCGGTTTCAGGCCATCACCCCTCATCAGCCAGGTGAGCTTAAATCCAGTGGCGCAGTGAGCATGGGACCCACGTCTGGGCGTACTCTTTACACTTAGGATGACAAAAGGAAAATTAATAAATGACGGACGGAGGTAATGCTGAACAATGCAAACATTCACCCCGTGTCATAAGGATCTGGGTTTAATCCATAGTTTTTTTGCTCACCACGCCACCCCAGTTTGGACCCAACCATATGCAAATCAGTCTTGACCCTGTTCCTCATGGAAACAGTCCAGCCTGAACTGCCAAGCCTGGTCCTCCCTGGACCGTGAACAAGCATCCTGGAATAGGTTTTAGGCCATCACGCTTTTTGTGTTGCATTTCCACCCTAAGTGGCAAGGGTATGCCTAGACGTGGGGTCCAGTGCTCCCTACGCCACTGGTTTCAAGCTAGCCTGGCTGATGAAGGGTGATGCCCCGAAACCAGTCCAAGAATGCTTGTTTTCTGGGCCAGGGAGGGCCTTGCCTGGCAGTTCGGGTTGGACTGCTCCCATGGGGATCAGGGCTGATTTGCATATGGCTGGGTCCAAACTGAAATGGCGTGGCGAGCAAAATAACGATGTATTAAACTGAGATCTGTGACTGGGTTTGGATGTTTGACAATATTCAACATTCTGTCCATCATCTTTTTGTGTTGCATTTTTACCCTAAGTGGGAAGGGTATGCCAAGAAATGGGTCCTGTGCACCCTACACCACCAGTTTCAAGCTAGCCTGGCTGATGAGGTGTGATGCCCCAAAACCAGTCCCAGGAGGCTTGTTTTCCGGTACAGGGAGTGCCTGGCCTACCAGTGCGGGCTGGACTGTTCCCATGGGGAACAGGGTCAGGGCTGATTTGCATATGGCTGGGTCCAAACTGGAATGGCATGGTGAGCAAAATAACGATGGATTAAGCTCAGATCTGTGACTGGAGTGAATTATTGACAATGTTCAACATTCCGTCCATCATCTTTTTGTGTAAGATAAGAAAATGCCAATGTTCTAAAAGTGGCAACATGACATTGCTACCTGCTCCCAATCTGATGTTAGCACTTATTAAATCTAGTAAGGCAACCCAATGCTATCCTATAGGTGAGGTAGACCTCACTGTATTGAAAAATGAATTTAGGAGTTTTTGACAATCAGGACATGTAAAACTGAGACGTACATGTCCAACCTTTTAATTACAATGCGCCCTGCCCTATTGCCTATCTAGGGCCTAACTTAGGGGTAACGTATGTTGAGTGAAAGGGACGTTTTAGGCTTGGCAAGTGGGTTATATTGCTGTGTATAATTGGCAGTTTAAAAGTGCATTCAGGCTGCAATATAAGTCCAGAGCCATATTTTAAGGGGCTATTGAAGTGGGTGGCACAATAGGTGCTGCAGGCCCACTGGTAGTATTTAATTTACCGGTCCTTGGTATGTGGTATACCCCTGTACTAGGGACCTGTAAGCAAATTAAATATGCCAATCAGGTTTAAGCCAATTTTACCATGTTTAAAAGAGAGAGCACAAGCACATTAACACTAGTTAGCAGTCGTAAAGTTCACAGAGGCCTAAGGCCATTAAAAACAAATTCAGCAAAAGGTAGGAGTTGTGACCCTACAAAGAGGGCCAAGTCTAACACCATACATGTGGTAAATGAATTTAAGAATGCATAATTTTCACTAGTCGGAATACACATGCTTTACAGAGACTATGAAATATGTTGGCAACTTGGGATACTCCTCAGTTGATTATAGTTGTGGCTAATACCATTACCCAGTTTTTGTTTAGTGAATTTGTTGTCAAATAAGGAAGCATTGTATGCAAAATGCCCCGTAGTCCAGCATTGTAGTGAAATAAAGTTTTGTGTTCAATTGTGTCAAATGTTGCTGGGTTGCATAGTATTGCCTGATAGCTCATTGTAATGATGTCCCTAATGTTCATATGTGTACGGAACAGAAATTTAACAAAGTAAAATCATTTTTTTCCAAAAGCATTGTTAAATTCAGAATAACCATATGCAGCAATTCCTTTGCAAGTTTACCTTAAATAATTGAAAAGACAAGAGGCATATGGCAAAACAGGAGAAAGTTGGTTTAATTAAACTCTGCGGTCAGAAGAGCCTTGACAGAGTGTGTCTGCTCAAAATTCTCTCACTGTACGAAGTTTCGGCCACTGTTGTATACAGTTCATGGGGTACAATAAAGCAGTTTTCTTCATTCCAAAAAACCATCTTAGTTGTAAATCAATAAGCATGGGCATCTGATAAGGACACAGATGGCTCTCGACCTCGGAGAGAGCTAGTGTGGGCCAGTGTGTATGTGTCCAGATGTCCGGCATGAGGAGCGTGTGATCACCACGTGTGGTTTGCATGTCGTGTCCTGATTGGTTGAGTATTTCTTTCTACATTTGATATCTAGATTTATGGTATTTTGGGGTATTCGAGCCCTTGGCCAAACGTGTTTTATTGAGGCCAATTTCCTCTGACCTGTTTGTGGTGAAACTATCTATCTGTGGGATTGATCAGGGTTTTCCCTGAGAGCATGTTTGTATTTAGGTTAAGAGAGACCCCATCTGTGATCTGGTATTCGCTAGGCGTGGGTCATAGGATTTGTTTAACCACGTATCTCTGACTGGGGGTTGATGGGGAGGACAACTTCGTGAATCCGACAACAATGATACGAGTTCATTAGAACTCTTAAAAATAATATGGCAGTCACTGGTATCATTTCTATTGACATCCTTAACATTGCCCATACAGTTGTCATAGCATACATTGACATTGTTCTTACTAGTATTGGCATGGTTAAGTTTGCCAAGTCATAACTTTTATCAACATTGTTTTTACTTGCAACAATATTGTCATTTTTGCATGGATTTTGACATACATTGATCTCGTCATTGCCGGTGTCTGCAACACTGTGCGAATACAGTTTATAACATGCATTGATATTACATTGAAGGGTATTGGCATGGTCCTGCGGGCACAGGTTATGGCATACATTGATACTGCCTTTATTGGTGTTGCCATTGTCGCACCTGCACATATCATGGTATTCATTGACATCATATTCACCCATTCCAACACCGTAGCAGAAGTCTGCAGGTAGCAATGAGTTTTTCAAGAATGCAATAGTTTTGCCAGTTAATATGTTTCATAAACATAGCAATAAAAACAGGTCAAAAATACATAGATTGTGCAAATTAAAAACTTCAAGAATGTCAAATGGTCAGAGTTAACATTTACAACATGACCAAATTACAGGGCTTATTTATAGTTTGGCGGAGCAGGAGGAATGCAGTGAAATAGTCTTCACTCTGCCCCACCATTCTTGCAGTTTTCATGCTTTATTTTGCAGATGGAGATATCAATAGCTCCGTCTATGATAACCCTTGATGCAGTGGTTAATGTGCCACAAGACCGATGGGTCACAGTGACAGTTGTTCCACTCAGTTTAGAGCAGGATGACCTTCATTCACTTACTTTCCTGTGTCCGCCAGGCTATGCATGGTGGACTGAGGCAGAGAAATTGAATAGTGGCCCTGATATGCAGGTTCCCTTTGCATCAACATGATTCATTGTTTGCTTCCAAGAAACAAACTCCAGCTTTGGAAAACAAAAGGTTGCTGAACAGGTGCTTTAAGCATGACACATTCTCTGAAAACTTCACCACTCTGGTGGCAGCAACTACCCTGACAGCAGTGTGATCCCCACCAGGTAAGATGTGATCTCTAAATACAGCATCACCTCTACCCCCGGACAAGACAGCTAGATGCCTGCCAACAATTAAATAAGGCCCTAAATATTCCTTATAGAAAAACAAACCTGTAACCCAAGCAATTTCCTTAGTCTTCAAATTAAATAATAGTGTCATCATGGCCTTTCTAGTTCATGTTTTATTTCAAAGTATGATGGTGAAAATATTTTCCTTATATCAAGGGTAAAATGGCTTGTTAGGACAAAATGCTATAAACCATAGTGCAGAGCCAAACCCCTGAAATAAAAAGAATCATTATTCCTAGCTCATTGGGTAATATCTTGTAGGATCATATAATCAGAAACTTAAATGTCACTTAAGAGGTTCTCTGTAAATATGTATATCAGGAACTCCTTGTTGTATCCTGTTGTATATCCTTATGTAACTTATAACTAAATATGTTGTGTATGCTCCAGTGTTTGGACAAAATATTGAGTTGTAAATAGAGGGAGACAAAAATAGCGGAATCACAATATGATACAAATTATCGTTATGCAAAAATATTGTTGTCAAGAATATATTGTTTTAGGTAAGTAATATCTTTCTTTTTGTTTCACAATTCAAGGGTTAAAAGGAAGCATGGGGTAAGAGAATTGGGTGGGGAACGTGGTACATGATACATGAAGCAATCACATATTGAAAAATAAACACAGCACTAGATACTTAGCATGCGACAGCCCTGCAAAGCAGTAGGGACAGTTCCAGGAATGACACATGGGTCCGCAATGCCACTCATTTTGTTCAGTAAGGGGAGGGGTAGCCGTGGAGAGAACAGGACATGAGGAGAAGAGGGAGGAAGGTAGGTACGGAGCTCACATTCACACACACGCCCGGGGGGGGGGGGGTTAGGCGAGAAAACAAGAAAAGAAGAGAGAAGTGAATATAGAAGTGGGAGGCAGAGGGAAAGGCAGGGAAAGCGAGAAAGAGAAAAAAAAGGGGTGAGCATCCACAAGGGCCATGACCAGGGCAAGGCCACAAGGTCCAGGACAGTAAACATTGTAGCGTCTGGTCCCCCACAGGAAACCAAAAATGTCAATACCAAGCGGCTAGTGGCCACCATACTGATGAAAAGGAGCCCAGGTGAGGAGGAGGGTCTCCCCTTTTCCTTGTAGATTGTAAATGAACCGCTCATATGAGGCTATCTGGTACATAGCTGAGAGCCACATGTCATGGGGGGGACAGGTGAGTGCCAGGATCAGAGGATACAGGGTTTTGCCGTGGCTAGGGCTGAGTGCAGTAGGCAGCCCTGCAGGCGTGAATTGTCTGTGGAGTCAGTGAAGTCATGCAACAGGATCAAAGGGTGAGGCAAGGATGTTGTGACTGGTAGGGTCTCGCTGAGGGTGGTGCCAACCACGTCCCAAAAGGGTCAGACAGTGGGACAGACACATATTATATGAATCAGGTCGCTGCAGTCGTGGGTCCATCCAGGTCTTGAGGATGGTAAAGGGCAGGCATCTGAATGGAAGAATAATGATGCCACACTTCCTAAGATGCCAGAGGCCATCGGCCAGCACTGCCGGGCAACTGCTGTGCACCACCTTCTCGACCCAGTTGCGACACAATTATTTCGACTCCACATTGGAGAGATGGGTCTTTTGTAATAAGGCCATGTTGAAGTGCTTAGACTACACCTTGTAGCATTTAATGACATACGTTAGGCCATTAACATTCCAGGAGATGACTTGCAGGGGCAAAAGGGGCTGAGGGACACTGGCAGCCATTGCAGCACAGTGGTGGTGGGGAAGCATGGTAAACGGGAAAAAAGGGCAAAGGAAGAGGGAGGTAGAAATAAAGGGAAGAAGAGAAAGAGGTAGGGAAGATAAAAAAGGAAAGAGGGAAGGAAAGAAAGGAAGAAAGACAGAGAGAAAGAAAGAATCCCTGAGGCGCGGGGGCAGGCAGACCAGAGTAGTGGCAAAGGCCTGCTGCAAACTTTAGGGCAAAAAGAAAACCAGAGGGAATAGGGATGGGCAAAAAAGAAGGAAAAAGGGAGACAAGCCAGTATGGAGCTGAGGATAGAAGCTTCAGTGGATACTAGAGACTGTTTACCGTGGGTCTAAACCTGGGAGTCCGGGTGCACTGAAGGGGCAAAGAGAGCAGAAGATGATGAGCAAGGTCAATGGCAGAGCGTGAGCCGGAAAGAGACAGGGTCAAAGACTGGAGCTCCCAAGGGCCCTCCGGGGGAGCGATGGCTGACCGGGTATTTAAGGATAGGGAGGGGGAGGAGGGAAGGGGGCCATCAGCGTGGTGGAGAGGGCATGCCGGGAGCACTAGTATAGGGCCAGGGGGTGGTGGCGGGGTGCAGCGGCAACGGTGATTAGAACAACAAGCTGCCCAACAGAGCGAAACATCACAAAACATGGAAAAATACACCTAAACATGGAAAGGCAGAATGGGACACAGGTCCAACACAATACAGGAGACAGGCATTCAGATAATAATGATATACTCAGTCGTCCGTCCGGTGGGTGCCATGTGGCTCGTAGTGCAGTGGCTGGAGCAGGGGAGCAGCAGCCAAGGCAAGGAGGTGCATGCCTCAGTCTTTAGGCTGGTTGGGCTTCAATGGAGGACGGGATTTGTCACAGCCCCGGTACTGAGTCAGGGCAGCCACTGCTTGGATGGCCATATCCCTGCCGTCCTATGTGAGCTAAACGATCCTGCTTCCAGTCTCTGCGGTGGCCCCCACCCGAGCCCCAGTGTCCGCCAGGTGGAGGGAGGGTTTGTCCGACAGGTGGGCCCAGCAGAGGAGTCCAAAGGTGCAATGTCCATCCTGTGCTTTGAGAGGCTATCAGAAGTATGCATAGATCTACCGGATCGAAAAGTCCTTGGACCTGTCATCCTTTGTGATCCACATCCGTGCTGGTTTGAACAGTTCAAATTTGATATCCAGCTTCTGTAGTTAGGGCTACAGAGCCAGGAAGGCCTTTCTCTTGTTGTTGGTCTCTCGAGAAAAGTCAGCGGCTATGTGGATCTCATGCCCCTCAAAGTCATACAAACCATGAGAGCAGGCTACAGTTAGGAATTATCGCACCTACTCATGGCGGAGGAAGCAGGCAATGAGGGCGCGCACCCTCTCCGATGTCAGTTGGAGCTAGCCCAGACGATGAGCCCACTGTATCTCCAAGGGAGGAGAGAAGACCAGCCCCATGAGCATGGACAGAATATCCCTGAGAAAGCTCCGGACGTCCGAGTCCTAACAACATTCCAGATAGCTGAAAAAACAGACATTGTCCTCCAGGTCTGTGAGTTTATTTCACTGGTGCCAAAGCTCCTTGTCCCGATCTGGGATGCAGCGAGATGCTCTTTCACTGTTGAGAGATGGCGCTCCACCCCCTCCTCTCTCTCCTGGAAGCCTGCTATGTCGACCTGGATGTATTTAGTCTCCAAAGTGAGGTCTGGTATTTTGGAGTCCATGCCTTCCAGGCGGCAGCTGACCACTGTGATCTCTTGCAGGATGCATCGTCATTAGGGGTATGGCCATAGCACAAGGTTGGTAGATGACCTACGTTAAGAGCAACTGGTAGGACGATTTGCTGGAGGGCTTGCTGAAGGGCATCTCCAAGGCATCAGGTGGAGAAAAAGGGAGTCCGGTCACCCGGCATAGTGGTGTGGATCGTAGCTGGCTGGTAAGTGGTCCCGTCCGCTGTTGGGGGGAAACCGACATGGGGTAGCTGAGCCATCGAAGGATCCGAGCTCTACTGGGACACTCCACACGCGGGACAGTCAGTGCCCGCTGGGCGACATCACCAGGTAAGGCTGTTTGATCTATGCAGCATGCCTCAGATCTGTCCAGGCCCACTCCAGGAGAGATGATACTGCCACAATCGGGCAGCACGCCGGTCCCAAGGCCAATGGAGCATAGCATTGAGAGCCTCAAGCACTGCCAGGTTCATCTCCAGGGCACACAATTCACCAGCTGCTGATCCAAACAGGGTTCCCAAAGGGTGCAGGAGCTCCACGACCGGGAGCGGGGGAGCAATGGAGAAGGCAAGGAAGGAGTGAGGTAATGGGCTGTGCACCAGACTCATCACAGGATGGCCCCTCTGTCCAGTTTCTGTGAGGGGGCACCCAGATCTCCAACGTTACACAGAGGGGTGGAGAGCAGAGATTGAAAGGCGCAGTAAGACGCACCTTTGAGGAGTCGGTTCCTTGCTACACCTGCGTTGCACCTCTGGGGCCACAGTTTATGGGAGGAATGCCACAGAATCACTGTCCATCAGCCCCTATATAACCCAATGAAAGTCCGATGAGGCAGGGGCGATGTTAGTGAGAGCCAGGGAAGTGGGGGTCAGCTGTAATATCACCAGGGTACCTGTAGTATTCGTGGGTGGCAGGGAATGGTCAGTGCTCTCACTGGGGACCTTCAGGAACAGCTTAGAGAGGGGCCGTAGCTCTTCCCTCCCAACTGGTGCCAAAAGGATGATGCGGCATAACGGTGCAGTCCGATACCACGATCAATTAGGCTCGAGGTCTGTCTAAGTGAGGCCAAATTTGTGGATGGGGCCCTGAGTGCTGCAGGGGGGAGGTGACACTGTGTGGCAGCGAGGAGCCACTTGGGCTGGCAAAAATCAAGTGCCATGCTGCTTGCACTGCAGCAGGCCCTTCAACAAAGAATTATGATCTCAATGTGTTGGCAGCCAGCTGGCGACCCACCAGGGCAGCCAACTCACATTGGTGGGGTGATGACAGGACATTGGGACCTGGCTCAGGCTAGGCTCCCAGAGTTTCACCACGGTCCCCAGGCCCCAGCCGCAACTTCGCTCCGCTTCCCACTTAATAAAACAGAGACCTCATATACTTTTGGTAAAATAACAAGAATCTCTGTCTTTACATGCTAAAATGCATATAGTCATTTCACAAAAGAGAAAATGAAAATTTAGCAAGCAGTGAGAGAGGTGATGATTTTGAGATCCTCCCTAACCTAGGGAGAAAACCAAGCAGATGCCTTGAAAACAAAGAGCACATCTTGCTGAACGATTCGATGGTGGTCCCATCCTCTTAGGACCACCCCAAGCACAGTTATGGGCAAAAATACAATCCCAACCAAAGGCCCTGCAAAGCATTATGGGACGAGATTAGCAGTGGGCAGTGAATATTATAGTATCCAATATCAAAATAATTCTACAAAGAGCTGCAGTTCAACTCGTCGTTACTAGGTGTACCTCATGAGTCAAATGCAAAAGCATTGAAATTATTACATCAAGCTGCAGTTCCACTAGTCGTTACTAGATGTCCCTCACAAGTCAAATGCAAAAGCATTGAAACCCTTTCATGAAGCTGCAGTTCAGCTCTTTGTAGAATTTATAGTATTAGCTCTCAGCTCAGGGTTTCAATGAATTTGCATTTGACTCGTGAGGGACACCTAGTAACGACTAGTGGAACTGGGATGATTAAAGGGAAGTAGTCAAAAGACTTGAACTGTCAGGAACTCTGGCAAGGACTGGTGGCAAAGTAGACAAAGTTAATTGAATATTGAGTACAGACCTGTCCAAGATCACACAGGGAGTGACAGGGGAGAGGGGATTCAAGGGGAAGCTCTGCATAAGGGAACAAGAAAGCTCAGATACCTAACAGGCAATTTGGCATTCACACTAACTAACACCCAAGGCGGACCTGCAAGACATTTATATATTACAACATGAACAATGAAAGGAATTTGTGGTAAAACACTCAAGAGTTCTACATGGTACGACTAAAGCTCAGTAAATCCCTCACCCACAATTGCTTACAGATACTGACTGCAACATATAAACATACCATAGAATATACATGCAATGACAGGATCTGTTGAGCTGATACCTATAGTGAGGTTATAAAATTTACACAAAGACAATACTCACAGTGAACAAGAAACACCACCTATGTTGTCAGCTGTGTCTATGAATCCTGGTGATCAAACAGGAACACACAAGGTGGTAACAACAAGGGTGTAGAACTAAATGCATATCTACAATAGAAAAGGAGCTACCAAGGAGGGGTGCTTAATAGGAGAAAAGGGAAAACAAAGAGCACACCTCGCATAAAAGTAACAAACCACACAAGAGGTCTGCAAGCTAAGACGACAGGAACAGGAAGGTAGCAAACTAGAAAGTGGAACTAAGGTAAATGGGAAGAAGAAGTGAAAGTTCAAGAACCAATTATGTAGTAAATAGTGCTGGCTCAAAATCAAGGCGGCACTGCAGACAGTGCTAGTTCATGAACAAGGACTGACTAAAGCTCAGGAACTCAGGAAATAAGGGGTCAGTCAGACAGGAACACAGCTACAATGACCAACGCTGGACTCAAATAAACTACGGCTTAAAATAGCTCACTGTGATCACATTCCTCAGCTGAGAGCAGGCTAGAACCTGCGAGCCACAGATATGCTGGAATCCCCCACCCAACATTCACAACTTCTCACTAAATGTATCAATCCTTTTGAAGTGTACAAGTACGTTCGGTTGCCTTTTGGTCTGGCTTCTGGTGCCAGTGCATTTCAAAGATTATGGATTGAGGTTTTAAGGATGTGTCTGGTGTTATGACTTATCAACATGACATTCTCATAGTTGCTTTTTCTGTGTCTCAACATGAAGAGATTTTATGTAAAGTTCTGTGCATTTTTCTAGAGCGTGGTATGGCTATGCAAGAATAAATGTCAATTTAGAGTTATTGAAATTGAGAGATTAGGTAATTGCATTTCTGATAAAGTCATCGAGGCTAGGGAGGATATGATTTAGGCTTAATTAAGGAAGCACCCATCCCATATATAAAGATACCCTACATTCATCCTTGGGCTTAAGTAACTACTTTGCCTGGTTTGTTTGTGGGGTCGCTATAGTCACAGACCTTTAAAAAGGATCATGAGGAATAATGAGACATTTTTGTTGCAGGGATGAACCAACAAAAGTGTTTAAGGAGGTCAAAGATTTTATTGTTAACTGCAATGTTTTGAAGCTTTTCATTCAGCTTGTGAAGTAGGTGTAAATGCAAGGGCCATTGGCTTAGGTGCTGTGCTCTGTCAAAGGGTCAGTGGCAAGGAAAGAACTGTTGCCTTTATCTCACAGATGCAGAAATGTATAGTACAATTGAGAGGGAAGCATTGGCTTGTGTGTGAATTGTGAATAGATGTAGGGCACACTTGTGAGTTCAGAAGTTCAAAACCATGCGTGATCATAAATCTTGTTCTATGGGATACACGGGTAGGAAAAGCCTCTTCTAGATTAATTAGATTGATAACACCACTTCAAGGGTTCGATTGTGAGATCCACTATGTTCCTGCAAAATTGAATTTCTGAGCTGATTGTTTATCTAGGCTTCCACTTAAAAACTTTGATAGTGAGGCTGATAATGAGATGTTCCTTGATGAGTGTGCTATTACTTCAGTAAAAGCTGTGGCTGAGAGAAATTGGGTAGTTGGTTGAGGTGGGGTAAAACCCTACTCAAGCAACAGCTTGAGTAGCCACAGTCAGGGTGAACCACACACATTCACTAAATTAACCTGTACCTAATCTTCTGGCAGCTTGGCACAAAAGTAGTCAGGCTTAACTTAGAGGCAATGTGTATTGAAGTAGCACACAAATAGTAATAAAGTGAAAACATAACACAAGAAACACCCCACCAATTTAGAAAAATAGAGTAGATTTCAATGAACAATTGACACCAAAACGACAAAAATCCAATCAGTAGAACTGGAATTATGAATATTTAAACTTTACACTTAAAAATAGCACCTAAAAGATCAAAGCGCCAAATGCGGACATGTAGTTGTGCAAGACCTGGGCAAAATTGAACGTTATGGCCAACCGCTTTGGAGCATGGTTCAGACACACAAAGTGGATTGGGCCCTGTCTTTGCTTACGTTGGGACTTATAAAGAATTTCTGAAGAAAATGTCTGGGAAGGTAAAGTTCAGTGGGGCAAGGCAGCTGGCAGTGTCCGAGGAGGAGGCATCATGGTCAGGGAGCCGCTGGATGAAGTTGCAGTGAAGAGTTATACATTTGGAGTCAAGGCCCATTTTAGTTCCCGGCAGCCGACCAGCCATTAAGTCATGGGGACAGAGTAAATTGCTCTGTCCCCGTGATGGAGAGACGGCCCACCAAATTTATAAATTACTGCCAAATAGGTGGTCATTTATAAATGCACTGCCAGGAACCCCCATCACGGCGGTTTCTGTCAATGTAGTTTACTCTGTGCTACAACATGCAGCACTAATCCTTTTCAAAAGAAAAACATAATGCTCCCCTTGCCATGAGAGTCTTCTCCCATAGTGGATGGAGCATTATAATGATTTTACTGTTCCTTATTGCCAGGTTTTACCTGGTGGTAAGAAACAGTAAAAAATGACGACATGTCCGCCCATCCAAATTGGGCGGAAGGACATGTAGCCATTTTTCTGACAGCCCTTACTTCCCGGAGCTGTCACAGATGTTTGCCCATGGCAGAGACAGAGCGGTCTCTGCTGTGGCCAAACCGAAGGTCTGCCAGCATTTAATTCGGGCAGACGGACCGCCATATTGGTGGTATGTATACTCAGTTGTGAATTGGCTGATGTGGAGCAGAATGTAGCCGGAGATGCCGTGAAGCAAGGCTGACCAGCAATGAAGCATCACAACAAAGGCAGTTCCTTTCAAGAGATCAAACATGTTTCTTGCTGCTGCTAGTCGTTGTCGATCTCCAAGGTGGCAGAGACTGGGTAGATCTGACTGTGTTAGCTCTGCTCCAACTCGAGGGGGCCTCACTATCTACCTAGATTGAATTGGTTTATAAATAATATATGAAGGTATTGATATATACTCTTCATCCCACTTTAATATGATAGTAAGTGATTGGTAACCTTTACGAATACATGATATAAGATTCCATTCACTGTGTAGATTAGGAAGCTTGGTCCTGATGAATTGTCAAAAGATCGACAATGACTAACAGCGGCAAGAAATATGTTGACCTACCTCCACACTAAACATTGAGCGAACGCAGTTCATTATCTCTGCTGACAGCCATTACTATTTTTAATCAGACAAGAGGACCCACCTATTAAACTGATAGGGAACCACTTAGCTAATTTTAAAACGCACTTTCATCCATACAATCTACACTAGTAGCCCCACACTCATACCCATACTTTACATACAGCAAAAACAAAAGATCTCCGGCAAAGAGCCCCCTTATGGGGTCCCATCGGGCATTGCAGCACTAGCCCAATGAAGAGCATGCCCTATGATGAAGCATGACACCCTTCTGGATGTGTGAGGGCTCTTGCGTCGGAGAAATCAGACTCCCTCCTTGCTGATTCCTCAGTTCACTACTTTTTGATCTCTTTAAAAAAACAGGATACCCCTCTGTGTTGTGACGCTTGACTTATTGAGAAGCATGTATGCGCTCCTTGTCCCCCTCTTTGTATATAAATGACCAGCAATTAAGGCTGGGTGGATCACTGAGCATGTAAGTCATATTCTCCCCTTGGATCTCAGAGCTCTTTTTGGGAAAGCATTTTCGAAGTCCCACGGTTTGGATTTGGGCTATCTGGGAACGTTTACCACCACTTCCAAGGGTCAGAACTCACTCAGGTTCGGACCAGGTGCAGGTTCAAAATGTTTGAGCCTTTCTGTCCCTGAAGCTCTGATCAGGAGGCTAGCCAATTAGCCCTTAGAGTCACTCTGGAATCCCTGTGTTCAAGGAGAAGAGCAGGGCTCAGGCAGCAGGGCAGACCTCTATGGGCTCAAAGCAGCCTTCAGGCAAATGCAGTCCTTCTTGGTGCAGAAAAGCAGTCCTTCTAAAGCACAGTTTATTGAATTGTGGATATGCATAGTTCCGCCTCTCCCTCAAGCCAGTGATGACCCATTCAGGTTTAACTAGTCCCTCTATAAGTGGCTGCCTGGGAGAAACATACAAAGGCCAACTGCCATCACATCTAGCCATGTGATCTAAGAACAAGCTGCAAGCACCAAATGATTAAGATAAGACAATGCCAACTTCCTAAAAATTTAATTTTCAGAATTGTGACTTCAAATCCGACTTTACCATTAAAGATACCAAACATTATTTTTCTGCCTGCTCCTAATCAAACATTAGTACTTATTAAATGTATTAAAGTAACCAATTGTTATCCTATGGGAGAGGTGGGCCTCACAGTAGTGAAAAACAAATTCATGAGATTTTCACAAGCAGGACATGTAAAGTTGAAAGTACATGTCCAACCATCTAACTACAGTGCACACTACCCTGGGGACTGTTTGGAGCCTACTTTAGGGGTGACTCATGTGTATTAAAAAGGGTGATTTATGCCTGTCAAAGGAGTTATTTTATCAAATCAAATTAGCAATTTAAAACTGCCTACAGCCTGCAATGGCAGACATGTTTCAAAAATGCTACTTAAGTGGGTGGCACAATAAGGGATGCAGACTCACTAGTAGCATTTAATTTACAGGACGTGGGTACATGTAATACCACTTTACTAGTAACGTACAAGCACATTAAATGTGCCAATTGGGGACAAGCCAACTTTTGCCATGTTTAAAGGAGACAGCACAAGCACACAGACTCCTAAAATCCGAAAATGTGTTCAGAAAACAGGAGGGATGAATGCAAAAAGTATGGGAGTGACCTTGCAGAGAGGGCAAAGTCCAACAATGGCTAACATCAATTCCATCATTTCTTTTGAGGAATGACACGATGAATGTCTAAAAGATGCACAATATCAAGACATTAACAACGTTATAAGTACAGGGCCAACCACCTTCCCTAAGTGTGTGCCTACTGTTATCAGGGATTTTTGCCATGTTTTCGGAGTACAGAATCAGTAATATTCCTAAGAGGTCGTCTATTAGTGGCACCAGAAAACAAAAATAAAAAGATTGATTAACATTGCGAGTGAAGGTCAGCTAGGCATGTTATCCACCCCAAAAAAGAAATATGCAATCATTATTGGTGGCCATGTTTGGACTAAATGGTTGAACATTTTGGCAACAAACAATATTTACTTTACTTTCTGACAAACAATGATTTATGACAAACCCCTTTTGGTGACTGTTGATATGCCTAATAAACCTTGGAATAAATTTGCCTTTGACTTCTTAGGTCCTTTTAATTGTCTTCCTACTGAGCAAAAGTACTTTATTACTATCATTGATGATTTCTCAAACTTGATTTATTGTAAGTCCATTCACAAGATGATCACTGATGTTACAATTGAATTTTTAAAATAAGTGTTCAGCTTGGAGGGTATTACCAAAGTTTTAATCTCTGACAATGGCACGTAATTGGTGTCATCCAGGACTTTTCTTAAGAATAGCAATATAAGTCATTTTACTGTAGATCCATATTCTCTACATTCTAATAGTTTAGTGGAAAGAGCTAACTGAGTTATAAAACAGGAAGTTCAAACAACTGTTTCTGCTGACTTTGATGTAAATAGTTTTTGCAGTTCAAAATTTGTAGTCATCTTAAGGAGGCAACGAGGAGAGCATTGTGGATGGTCGTCGCTGTAGTGCGAAGAGCAGGCTTAGCATCGTAGGCAGTGATCACTATTGTGCGAAGATCCTGTCAGGCGTCGGAGATGACCATTGCTGTAGCTCCGTGTTGGCAGTCATCATGGGCTGTTGTTCCTCCAGCATAAAGTTCAGAACTTGTGTTGCTGGTCGTCACTGGTGGTCACTGTCGTACGAAGATTCTGGCTCACCAGAGTTTCGGGTTGATGGTTTTTGGGGCTGCAAGATCTCAATGCAACTGAGCCAGGTCACGAAGAGCCCAAAACTTCAGGATTTCTCCCTTTATTCACAGAAGGAGCTCAACTGATGGCAGCCAAGGGTTAAGGACCTGGGGAAGCGACACTTTGTGATCAGAAACTCACTCCAGCAAAGGCCAGCAGGGCTCAGACAGGTCCTGTTGCATGTCCCGGCATGTCTAGTTGCAGCAGGTCAGCTGGGCAATTGCAGGGAGGCCTCTCGAGCTTGTTGTGTCCCTATATCTCAGAAAAGGAGGTTGACTGCCTGATCCTTGGAATCACTCTGGGGGTCCTAGGATCAACCAGCAAGGCAGTCCTCAAGCAGCAGGGCTGTCCTCTGAAGTACAAGGCAGTCCTTCTGGGGATCCTCCCCAGGTCCAGGAGTGAAGTGAACAGTTGGTCTGAGGGTCCAATATTTATACCTAGTGCCAGCTTTAAAGTGCGAGAAACCTCTAGGCATCCCCTCACATCTGGTTCTGGAATATCCTTCCCTTCTCTGTATAGGTTCCAAGGAGTCTGGGGTGACAATAGGCAAGTGCCACGTTCATTGTGAGTGTGCTGGAGGCAGCCCCTTTGAAATGTAATTTCAACAGCTCAGCTCTTTCCATCCTGGCAGAATGCCCCATCCTGCCAACATCTAACTCCCCTTTTGTCTTACTCTCTGGAAGAAATACACAAAAGCCAACTACTGTTAGTCGTAGGACCCATGACACAGGCTGAAGGCACCAAATGGTTTGGGCAAGAACATTCTAACTTTATAAAAGTGGCATTTGCAGAATTGTGATTTAAAACCCAACTTTACCATTAAAGAGGATTTCACATTGCAATGCATTTTAGCGTAAACATGACTTTGCTACCTGCTCCCAATCAAAAGTTATCGCTGATTAAATGTAATAAGGTAACCCATTGTTATCCTATGGGAATGGTAGGCCTCACAGAAGTGAAAAATTATTTTAAGAGTTTTTCACTACTTGGATATAGAAAACTTAAAAAACATGTGTCCTACCATTTGAATACAATGAGCCTTAGGGGTGACCTATATGTAGTAAAAAGTGAGGTTAAGTCCTGGCAAAAGGTTTACTTTGCCAGGTCAAAATTGTAGTTTAAAACTGCACACAGGATGCAATGGCAGGAATGAGACATATTTCAAAAGACTACTTAAGAGGGTAGCAAAAGAAGCGCTGCAGCCCATGAGTAGCATTTAATGTGCAGGTCCTGGGTACATGTTATATCGCTATACTAGTGACGTACAAGTAAATTAAATGTGCAAATCAAGTTTAGGCTAATTTCACCATTTCAAGGAGTGAGCACAAGCACTTTAGCACTGTTTAGCAGTGGTAAAGGGCCCAATTCACAGAACTAACTTAAGACAAAATCCTAAACTTACTACCATTTTGGTATTCACAGAAGGCACTTACTCATTTTGGTATTCACAGAAGGCACTTACTTACTCATTTTGAGTAACTTACTCATTTTGTGTAACTTACTCATTTTGGTATTCACAGAAGGCACTTACTTATAAATGAGTAAGTGTCTTCTGTGAATACTAAATGAGTAACTTACTTCATTTTGTGTAACTTACTCATTTTGGTATTCACAGAAGGCACTTACTCATAAATGAGTAAGTGTCTTCTGTGAATACTAAAATGAGTAACTTACTCATTTTGTGTAACTTACTCATTTTGATATTCACAGAAGGCACTTACTCATCAATGAGTAAGTGCCTTCTGTGAATACCAAAATGAGTAAGTTACACAAAATGAGTAAGTTACTCAAAATGAGTAAGTTACTCAAAATGAGTAAGTAAGTGCCTTCTGTGAATACCAAAATGAGTAAGTGCCTTCTGTGAATACCAAAATGGTAGTAAGTTTAGGATTTTGTCTTAAGTTAGTTCTGTGAATCGGGCCCAAAGTGCGCAGAGTCCCAAGTCAACAAAATGTACTTTCAGCAAACAGAAAGGGAGTAGGTAAAAGGTTTGGAGGAAGATGACCCAAAGGCTTACAGGTCTTACAAGTGCTTTCCTTTCCCCCAAAATTCATAGCCATTCATTTAAGATCTTGCAAAATGTAGATGATACTGTTCATATGGGTTAAGCGGCAAATGGCCTACAAAGTAAAGTACATGAGTTTTGTGTAAATCTCAATCTGGAAACTAGCTACGACAAATAAGTTAATTTTTGGATGCAAGATTAATAAGAAAGTAAGATGGCAACTAAATCAGAACAAGCTGGAGCGCACCAACAAATATAAAATAACTAGGTATATGGAGGGATGAGCGGGGGACATAGAGAGGGAAGTGGGAGCCATGAAATCTATGTCAATAGTTCTACAATTAGTTGGGAAGTTAACTGGTCTGTCACTGACCCCCTCATGTGAAAAATCAAATGTTTGCTTGCCTACATTAGCCTTTGGCCAGGTTATTTTTAATGGTAAATGTGCAAAAATCATTAAATATTGCCCATTGCCATAGTTTTAGGCTAATTGTTAGCCTCTCAGATTGTTCTTCTCAAACCCAAGTATTACTGGAGTTCAACTTGCACAAACAAGCATATATTTTGAAGGCTTTCTGTATTGCCCACTGCGCTAAACTTAGAGCGGCCCAAGAATTGTTGCCCCTTTGCAATCCAACATTTTCCCTATTGTTGCACTGATTGGAGTGGGAATAGTAAATTTTATGCTGCCACTATCTAACATTTTTCCTACTGTAGCACTCACTGCAGTGGGAATAGTAAGTTTTACCCCTCCGCTATCCAACACTTTCCCTACTGTTGCACTAATTGGAGTAGGAATATAACATTTTACCCCTACGCAATCCAAAACCTTCCCTACTGTTGCACTGAATAGAGTGGGAATAGTAAGTTTTGCCTCTCGGCTATCCAACACTTTCCCTACTGTTGCACTCATTGGAGTGGGAATAGTAATTTTTACTCCTCTGCTATCCAACACTTTCCCTACTGTTACACTCACTGGAGTGGGAATAGTAAGTTTTACCCCTCCGCTGTCGAACACTTTCCCTACTGTTGCACTCACTGGAGTGGGAATAGTAAGTTTTACCCCTCCGCTATCCAACACTTTCCCTACTGTTGCACTCATTGGATTGGGAATAGTAATTTTTACTCCTACGCAATCCAACACTTTCCCTACTGTTGCACTGACTGGAGTGGGGCTAGTAAGTTTTACCTCTCAGCTATCCAACACTTTCCCTACTGTTGCACTCATTGGAGTGGGAATAGTAATTTTTACTCCTCTGCTATCCAACACTTTCCCTACTGTTACACTCACTGGAGTGGGAATAGTAAGTTTTACCCTTCCGCTGTCGAACACTATCCCTACTGTTGCACTCACTGGAGTGGGAATAGTAAGTTTAAACTCTCCGCTATCCAACACTTTCCCTACTGTTGCATTCATTGGAGTGGGAATAGTAATTTTTACCCCTACGCAATCCAACACTTTGCAAATTGTTGCACTGACTGGAGTGGGAATAGTAAGTTTTACCTCTCCGCTATCCAACACTTTCCCTACTGTTGCACTCATTGGAGTGGGAATAGTAATTTTTACCCCTACGCAATCCAACACTTTCCCTACTGTTGCACTTATTGGATTGGGAATAGTAATTTTTACCCTTACGCAATCCAACACTTTCCCTACTGTTGCACTGACTGGAGTGGGAATAGTAAGTTTTACCTGTCCGCTATCCAACACTTTCCCTACTGTTGCATTAATTGGAGTGGGAATAGTAATTTTTACCCCTATGCAATCCAACACTTTCCCTACTGTTGCACTGACTGGAGTGGGAATAGTAAGTTTTACCTCTCCGCTATCTAGCACTTTCCCTACTGTAGCACTGACTGGAGTGGTAAATTTAAGTTTAAATATTTTTAAATAGTTTGATGTTTTAATTTATAATAGAATGTTTTTTTAAAATAGATTTTCTGTTATTGTTATATATATATATATATACTTACATATATATATATATATACACTTATATATATATATATATGTGTATATTTTTATGTAATTTTAAAAATGTAAATACATTTAAATTAATAGTTTATTAATTGTTTTAAAGTAAATATGTATTAAACCCAAACCTAAGGCAAAACCTTCCGATATCTCAATGAATGATTCGAGCACATTTCAATCGCTAACAAGTCTGGAAAGAGTAGCATCAGGATTAGAAAGCTTACCAATTGAATCACTATCGGAGAGAGATTTCTGTGAATATTTGGAAATCCCAACAGACATGACATCTAGGAGTGGATGCAAGCCTAAGTCCAAATTCTGCCCCAACTACCCATTGGCAACAAAATTGATCTGTTTTACGAGATCGTAACAGATGAATTGAAGGACATGGTGTCTATGGAGATAAGTAGACCACACAAAAGAAAGGAAAAAATCAAACAAAATTTGACTAAACTGGAAAGGGAAGCCCTAAAAGATCTCCAAAATGACAAAAACATCATCATAAAACCCAGGGACAAAGGGGGAAATATTGTAATTATGAGTATAGACCAGTACTTAGCAGAAGCTAACAGACAGCTCAGTAATAGAAAACACTACAGACAACTCCCTGGTAATCCAATACAAGATCACATAGTTCAGTTCTCTCAAAAACTAAAAGGTTGGCAGGAAAGAGGACTGATAGATATAGATGAATACAACTATTTGAATACATTGCATCCAATAACTCCAACAATATACTTTCTACCAAAGGTGCATAAGGACATAAACAACCCACCTGGTAGACCGATAGTAAGTTCAATTGGTGCTCTGCTGGAAAATACCTCAAGGTTTATAGACATATTTCTCTTTCCGTACGTTAAGGATCTACCATCCTACCTACGCGACTCACAAGATTTCCTCAACAGAATCAATGATCTCCCATGGAAACCGAATTACCTGATGGCCACTGTGGACGTGGTCTCATTGTATACTTCGATTCAACATCATGATGGCATGGAAGCCTGCAGATACTTCTTAAGAACTCGCTCAGTCTCCCTAATGAAACACTCAGACATGCTAATGGAAATGATAGACTTCTGTTTACATCATAATGTCTTCATTTTCAATAATAAGTTTTATTTACAAACCCAGGGGACTGCCATGGGTACATCTTTCGCCCCAACTTATGCAAATCTATTGATGGGGCGTTGGGAAACTGAAACAATCTTGAGTGAACAAAACAAGATGAAAATAGAGCATATGGTACTGTGGGTCCGATTTATTGACGACCTCTTTCTAATTTGGGAAGGGGAGAGGTCAGATCTGGAAAATTTCTTAAAATCCTTGAACCAGAACACACTGAACCTCCATTTACATATGATATCCAGAACCAAGAGATCAACTTTCTGGATACCACAGTGTATATCAAAGACAATAGAATTTGCAGCAGGATGTATCGCAAACCCACGAGTATCAACAGCATTCTCCACGCCAATAGTGGATATCCCCTACATCTGAAATGGAGTGTTCCATACGGAGAGTTCTTGAGAGTCAAGCGATGCTGCTCAGAGGGTAGATTTTCCAAAGCAAACTAAAGAAATGTATGCAAGATTTCTGATCAGAGGATACCCGGAAACAGTTTTAAAAGACGCTTTACAGAGAGCCAATGGGAAAAAATGAGAAACACTACTTATATCAAATCTTGAGTCAAACAAGACCAAAGACAAGAATGACCAGGTTGTAAGGTTCATAACGAACTTTAATACCTCTAGTGCTATGGTAAGAAACATACTAAGAAAAAATTGGAAGATCCTATTAATGGATGATGATATGAAAAAGATACTGCCAGTAAAACCGAATATTACCTACAGCAAAGCACCGAAATTTGGGGGACCTCCTAACTGGTTCATATTTTAAACCAACAGATACCAAAACGAACACAATGTCACGGCTTCCAGTTCCCACTGGAGGTTTCTTTAAATGTACTAAATGCAAGGCTTGCATACATGGCATGAATAAGAGGGAGTATACAACCATTTATGGTACAACTAACAAAATACAGGAGAAAATTACCTGTGAAACTGAATCAGTTGTATACGTTTTGGAATGCCAATGCAACATCAAATACATGGGTAGTACCATCAATAAACTCAAGCTCCGTATATTGCAACATCTGAGGGCAATTGCGAACAAAGATTACCAATATGACATGGCAAAGCATATATGGGAGTGACATGATGGGAAAACAGAAAACATGAAATATTATGGCATCAAACATGTACGGAAGAAGCCACGTGGTGGAAATACGGCATTAGACCTACGTCGTGAAGAATCCAAAAAGATTCGCCTGCTAGACACAGAAACCCCCAATGGGCGAATAGTGACGCTGAACTATACATTCACATCTGACAATGTGGGGCAGTTAGGAGTCTCCCAGTATCTTTTTGATCTCCACGTATAGCCTAAATTCCATCATAGGTTGAAAACATGGATACTTGAAGAAAGGAAGACACCGATATGTATCTAGGGGCTAACTGATTGAGACTCTAGTTGTTTCTTACCTATGGGATTATGGAAGTTTTTTTAGTGTGCTATTCCTATGTCCCAGGTCCGTGATTGTTTTAAACATGAGTGCTAAATATATGTAAACATAACATAGAACATTGGGACTGTGAAGAGTTACGATACATCTTATGTTGTGATTCTTAAAGAAGTCATACTCCTTATAGTTTGTAGAAATCAGATCACTTTTTTTAGCGATGACTAGACAGTACAACATGAGCCTTTTTATTTGGTTGATTGTTGACTAGCACTTTAAATCCTGACTATATGGGTCTTTTAATAAGGCCAAGTGTTATTGCTAGGGCTTTTAGGAAAAAAGAATTTAAAAAGAGAATTTTTTAAGATCCCCAGCTGGAAAATCTGTTTTTTTATTATCTTACTGTTTATAGCACTTCGCACTTTATAGACCTAACATCATAATGAGAATTTTATTATCATTATTTATGTATGAAAAGAAATATAAAACTCACAATGTATGTCTCATAGCTGCAATATATACTTGCTATGAAACTAATCTTTAACATACAAATTTAATTGTAGTTAAGTTTACAGCACATAGCACTTTAATATCATAGTACTGTTCATAGACATATAGAATGTGATCTAGTCAAAGTTAAGCTTAAACAATGTGATCCGGTCATGATTAAGTTTACAGCACATAGCACCTTCACTTATATATTCATAAATTCATATACAGATATGATAATAATGCTTACTGACATTAGTATGAAACTGACTTTCTAAACGGACAGCCAGATCATATTTGAGACAAGATAGGCTTTGGACATTCAGGAAATATCATTGTGGTTTTTGGATTTATATACTGTTATGAATTTCACAATTGAATGCACTCTTCTTGCGCACTGTTTTGCACTTTCCGTGACACTAGATAGCACCTTATGAAAACTCAAATCATACTCCTATGACCCTGCATGACAGTAATGGCCCATACTCTGCTAGTTTGGACAACTACTCAAATCCTCTCACTGTTTGAATATTGAATATTAAATATTGACAGTTTTTTCTTCGCCTTTGGCCACAAAATTATTTTTGAAATTTTAGTTCTCCACTTGTTAAAACTAGATAGTCAGTGACTGTAGATTGGATCATTACTTTCAGGTCCCTTGTTGCCCCGTTGGTGGACTAAGAAAATAAAATAAAAGGACTACTAGTGCTGCTGCATGGCTGTGCTGTCCTGCCACCACTTCTCAACCACCCAATACTGCAGGGAGCGAAGATTAATCCCACTCCTCTACCTCAGCACCCGTCGCCACCACCTATCAGCTATACCAGTGGTGGCAGACAAGGACCGTGGAAGAAGGTGGGGAAATAAACAGCTTAGATGTGTTCGGACCAGCACTCATGGACTCGTGGACCTCAAGATACCTATAAAAAGGCAATAGAAGAGAGAATTAGCTCTACGCATCCATACCCATACGCACTTGATTAGGCATAACAACTTGGATAAAACAACAGGATCTTACCCCTGTACACAGAGTCCAACTCCGTTCGTGAGGCTCAAGGCAATGTCCCAAGTAGAAGTCTTCAGTACACTGTTGTAAGCCTCTAGGTACACATCATCCAAAAATAAACAATGTCTAGTGTCCGGGAGTATTAGCAAGAGTCCCAGTTAAAGTAACACCTTCTTCGTATTCCCAAAAACTATAAAAAAGGGAAGGGGAAAAAAAACCAACCAAAGACACGGCAAAAAAAAACCCTTTTACTGCTAAATCCAAGAAAGGAAGGATTTATATTTTCTAATCCACGGTGGGTGCACCCACCGTAGTCACGATATGTTTCCAACGTGACTTAAAAACCCATCGTTGTTTTCCCAAAATATCTCCTAATCCAGAAGGAGAAGAGGAGGGAGAAAAACAGGGAAAATAGCAAATGCAACGCAGCCGCGTTCATTTGCTTGATACCACTACGCATATGATCCCATATCGCGGTGGCATTCTAGCATCAAACTAAATCAAACTACGAAAAAGAGGTACGGGTATACAACACTACCTCAATCCCTCTCCTACTGTAGAAAACATGAATGAAAGTCCACAATACACCGATGTATCCAGCGAGAGTCTCTCCTTCTCGAATACCGGCGTTCAGCACTCCGGCTCCACTCCACAGGAAGTCAGGCAAAAACGGAACAACAGGAAGTTGCAGGAATCCAGGGTTACCAGCATTGACCTTCCGGGTCACAGGACCGGGAAAGAAACCAAGCGCCGATCAAGCGCTGGAAACACGATTTTATACACCGTGTCACCGCCCCTCCACAAGTGTACACCCAATCAAGCACGCATAGCAGGCACGCCAGAAAACTAGCGGAGGTAAGAGAGCGCCTGCTCCGTCACTTCGTAACATGTGCTGCCTCTTTTCTACGCCCTCGGATCGAGGGGGCTGCTGTTGAAAGGATTTCGTAATATATACATATATATATATTCACTGAAAAAACCATAGGTTTCAGATAAGTTATAGTTAGAAATTAGCATTTAAAAAACCTTTGAAATTCACTGAAAAAACCATAGGTTTTAGGGACAGTTATAGTTAGTTGGACATTGCACTCGTACAAAACCCGTGAAATTCCCCGTTATAGTTAGTTCAGCTAACTATAACTCGCGCCCCGCAATGCACTGCTGATGACGTCAGATATTACATCACTCATGACATGGTCAGTGACATCACTGATGACATCACTGATGACATCTCAAATGACATCACTGATGACATCATCCAGTGACTGTGTGTTTCTGTAAAGTTTAAATATTTTTAATATATATAGGGAAAGGCGTATTGAAGAATGAGTGGGTGTATAAGTGTGTGTATGGATGATTTAGTAGGTGCGTGACTAATTCTATAAGTGAGTGATTAAACGTATCTTACTGAATGCATGGGTTAGTGACTAAACTGGGTTAATGTCTGTATCTGTCTGTTGCTGTGTAAGTGGCTGCATGGGTTTGTGAATAGCAACATGAGTGTCTATAAGAGTTATTGATTTGTTGTCTGAGTATCTGTATGGGTGCCTGAGTGTTTGTGTGGATGGGGTGTGTGCGACTGTGCATAGATGTGTGAGTGGGTGATTCACTGGGTGGATGGTTTCAAGAGTGCATCTGTGATAGACTGTATGGGTGGGTAAGTGTGTGTAAGAGTGTGTTAGTGAGTGAATGTATGTCCCAGTGGTACATGTGTGAGTAACTACATATGTGAAAGGCAGTATATATGTGTATTGGAGTATATAAATAGCTATAAGCGAGAGTGAGTGATTGTGATAGTGGCTGTATGGATGAGTGTGTGCTTGTATCAGTGATTGTATAAGAGCGTAACAATGTGCTAGTATTTGTATGATTAAGTGAGCTGGTGTGTGTATAACTGTATAGGTGAGTAAATGGCAGTGTGTTTAATTATTTGCATGACTGACTAGGTGTGTGAGTACCTCTATGGATGAGTGGCAGTGTTTGAGTGTCTATATAGGAGTAAGAGTGCATATGATTGTCCTGTACTGAGTGACCATAAGTATGAGTGACTGTACGGGTGAGTGAGTGGATGTGTGTGTGTAGACCTAAGAATCAGTGAGTGGGTATGTAGTTATTGGTGTTGGAGTGTCTATGGTTTTGCGAATGGCAGTCTGTAATTTAGATTGGGTGTATCAAAGGTTATATTAGGGTGTGAGGAGGTGCATCAGATTATCACGTGGATGATGTCATCAGTGATGTCATTTGAGATGTCATCAGTGATGTCATCAGTGATGTCACTGACCATGTCATGAGTGATGTAATATGTGACGTCATCAGCAGTGCATTGCGGGGGCGCAAGTTATAGTTAGCTGAACTAACTATAACGGGGGAATTTCACGGGTTCTGTACGAGTGCAATGTCCAACTAACTATAACTGTCCCTAAAACCTATGGTTTTTTCAGTGAATTTCAAAGGTTTTTTAAATGCTAATTCCTAACTATAACATGTCTGAAACCTACGGTTTTTTCAGTGAATTTCAAAGGTTTTGTAAATGACAATTTTTAAATGTATTAATTGTTATATTAATTTTTTTCATACTGATTTATTACATTTTTAGATTTTTTTTTTTTACATATTTTATTTTTAAATTACATTGTAATTACATTATACATTACATTACAAAAAATACTTTCTCAGAATGAATTACTTTAGTTTAAATACTTTGCACATAGGCAATAGACTTTTAAGTACAGTAGTTACAGTTGTTGCAATGGGCACCACATTTTCAAACACAATGCAACATTCAGCTCAATGTGAATTTCTAGTTAAATGCAATTAGTTACTTTATGGATTACTTTTTCTAACCACAGGACTGGATCCTAGATTCAGTCCTGGTACATCTCCTGTAAACAGTTGAGTAAATGCGTTTTGGTTACAGTCGTGATTTTTAAGGAATATTATTGTATTTTTAAAAGTTGACAGAAACTTTTTCTCATAGAATCACCAATGTTATCCTATGGAAGGAAATTCACTTAGCAGGTAAAAACTGTTATCGTTACTTTTTCTTACTCAGTTTTGGATCCTGGATCCAGCACTGGTGCATCTCCTGTAAACAGTTGAAAGAATGCGTTTAAGTCATACAGGCGATGTTTAAGGAATATTTGTAGTTTGTGAAAATCGACACTTTGAAACTTTTCTGCTGAAAACCAGACAATGGATTCCTATGGAAGAAAATATAAGTTACTGGTAAGTACGGTTAAAATTACTTTTCAGGACCAGTACTGGGCTGAAAGATACAGCACTGAGGTCTCTCCTTATAACAGGTGAGTAAATCGGAATTCGTATTTCGGCTGATTTTAGAGGAATATTTGTATGTTTCAAAAATCAACACTTAGAAACTTTTTCAGCAAAAAGCAGGCAATTATATCCTATGGAAGGAAATTCAAGTTACTGGTAAGTACGGTTAAAATTACTTTTGAGGATCAGTACTGGGCTGAAAGATGCAGCACTGAGGTCTCTCCTGATAACAGGTGAGTAAATCGGAATTCGTATTTCGGCTGATTTTAGAGGAATATTTTAAAGTTCCAAAACTCCACACTTAGAAGAATTTCCAAGTGAAACCAGTCAATGTTAGCCTATGGAAGGAAATTCAAGTTACTGGTAAGTACGGTTAAAATTACTTTTCAGGACCAGTACTGGGCTGAAAGATACAGCACTGAGGTCTCTCCTGATAACAGGTGAGTAAATCGGAATTCGTATTTCGGCTGATTTTAGAGGAATATTTTAAAGTTCCAAAACTCCACACTTAGAAGAATTTCCAAGTGAAACCAGTCAATGTTAGCCTATGGAAGGAAATTCAAGTTACTGGTAAGTACGGTTAAAATTACTTTTCAGGATTAGTACTGGGCTGAAAGATGCAGCACTGAGGTCTCTCCTGATAACAGGTGAGTAAATCAGAATTCGTATTTCGGCTGATTTTAGAGGAATATTTGCACAATGGTGAAGGGAGGGCGGGGCCTGAGGTGACATCTGTGCAAACGCGCCCTGTGGCGCGTTTTAAGTTGGGGGATTAAGTCCCCTTGAATCATGAGGGTCCCTACGGGCCAACTAGCCCACCAGGAACCTCCAGTATGCGCCAGGGGCTGCGTTGCAGAGACATGTACAGAGGCCACACCCCTTTTACACCTCTCTGCAACGCAGCTCTGTGGCGCTTTCTGGACGTACCTGTTGGGCTAGTTGGCCCCAGGGACCCTCAGGATTGAAGGGGATTTAATTCCCCATCTTAAAATGCGCCACGGGGCCTGTTTGCACACATGTCACCTGAAGCCCGCCCCTCCTTCACCACTGTGCATACGCGCCCCGTGGCGCGTTTTAAGTCGGGGATTAACTCCCCTTGAATCCTGAGGGTCCCTGGGGTGCAACTAGCCCACCATATACCTCCAAAAAGCGCCACAGAGCTGCGTTGCAGAGAGGTGTAAAAGGGGCATGGCCTCTGTACACCTCTCTGCAAGGCAGCGCCTGGCGCATACTGGAGGTTCCTGGTGGGCTAGTTGGCCCCCAGGGACCCCCAGTATTCAAGGGGACATTGCCTCTCTGCAAACGCGCCAGGGGGCGCGTTTGCAGAGTGGTGAAGGAAGGGGCGGGGCCTGCGGGCCCGATCGTTTTTTTATTCCCCCTGAAGGGGGGCTGTGTGGCCCCCTTCCTTTTTCCTATTTTTAGGCCCTGGGGACCCCATCCCCCAGGGCCTTACCCCTTTTTTAAAATTAAAATTAAAAAAAAAACGGGAAGGGGCCGCGTGGCCCCCTTCCCTGGGCCTGTATTGGCCCCGGGGACCCCATCCCCGGGGCATGGCCTCTTTTTTTATTTGGAGGGGGCTGCGTGGCCCCCTCCTCAGGCCATTTAAGGCCCCGGGGACCCCATCCTCCGGGGCCGGCCTTGCACTTTTTATTTATTTTTTACTTTTTTTTACCTTTGGGGAGGGGGCTGCGTGGCCCCCCTCCGTGGCCACTTATGGCCCCGGGGACCCCATCCCCGGGGCCTGGCCTCTCGTTGGGGACTGTGGGGGGTCCCCAAACCCCCACAGTCCCGCCGGCTCCCCGTGTCCTACGGGAGCCGGCATTGCTTACACATGGGGAGCAGCTAACATGCTGCTCCCCATGTGGAAAAGCAATCAGCTTTGGATATTGGAAGAGAGAGCAGGTTTCCTGCTCTCTCTTCCAATATCCAAAGCAGTTTGCAATGACAGGACGGGAGCCGCGAGGCTCCCGTCCTGTCATTGCAAACAGCAGTGTCCCGGGGGTAGGCACCCCGGGACACTGCAGGAGCCGGCCCTGGGGGTGGCGGTCCCCAGGGCCACCACAGGCTCCAGGAGGGGAGCCGTGCGGCCCCCTCCCTACATTTTGAAAGCCCCGGGAGGTGGTGGTCCTCGGGCGTGGGGGTCCAAAACGGACCCCCATTGTAATTTTCTTAGTGCCCCGGGGAGGTGGTGGTCTCGGGCGTGTGGGGCTGGAGCCCCCCACACAGGTTTTTCAAAAATAAAAAAGAAGCCCCGGGGCGGTGGCGGTCTCCGGGGCTGCGGGAGGGCTCAGAGCCCTCCCGCACCATTATACATAAAGCCCCGGGGGTGGTGGTCCCCGGGCTTGGGGGCCCTTAGAGGCCCCCACACATAAAATTAACCCCCCAGCATGCCCCCGGGACTTGGCCCACCCGGGGCCAGTAACATCGAGCGCGGGAGACCGCGCTTCGATTTTTTTTCGGCAGGATTCGCGCACCCTGAGCGCATCCTGCCGATATAAAAATAAATAAATAAATACATTTTTTGCCCAGGGGGTCCTTGTGGGACCCCCTGAGCAGACCTAGGGGGTCAGGGTGTTTCTACCCTGCCCCCTTTGTGCGCTTTGCGCACTTGTTTCTGTCCCTCGGTTCTACCGAGGGACAAAATGGCTGCCAACACTTCCTGATTTGGAGTGTTGACAGCCAATTAGCATGCAGCTCGTGATCGGGAGGGTGCGCGAATCCGACGCGGCCATAGATATATCTATCTTTTTACTTTTGATTTTCTCAGCAACTACTGAACGGATTTACACCATTTAACAAAAGGGTTCTTTCTGAACCAAGAACTACCTCTTTGCCAAATTTGGTGTAATTCCGTTCAGCAGTTCGGGCTGTAGCCGTGTCTAAAGTTTCCTATGGAAAATTGCATGGGGAAAACGCGTTTTGGGACCCCCTTTTTCTCGGCCCCCGCTTGACGAATCCCCCGAGACTTTCAGGGTAGGAGCGGACCGGAGCGGGCCATAAAGTTTGAAAATTTTGCGAAGATACGTCAACCGGCAAGAGAGTTATTTCAAATAGAATGTCGCGGATTTCCTATGGATAATAGGTTGTAACTATAACTATCTACTGGCGACCGCCAGTAGATAATATATATATATATATATATATATATATCGATATTTCGTACAATTATATTTTTAAGATTGGTATTTTTTTTCGATATTTTTGTACTTATCTGTTTAATTATAGGGAGTCGATATTTATGCATTCTATATTTATTCATCAATATTTTTTACTTATATATTTTTTACATTTATATTTTGTCAGTGAACCGCTAGTCTTTTGTTGATGGTCATTGCAGATGGTATGTCAAGTTTTTAGAAGTTATTAATTTTATTTTAATTACATTTTGCGTTTTTTAGTTCCGTAGAAGGTTTTGGGTTTATAGGGGAATAGTGTAGGAAGTAATTTAATTATAAAAAAGTTATGAATATTTTTTATTTATTAATACTTTACTTAATTGAGATTTTATAATGTTAATTTTGTTTTACATTTTTTTGGGTACATTTTAGGTGCGAGTTGTGGGGTTTATAGGGGTAAAGGGTGGGAAGTAATACATTTGTAATTAATTATTAATTAGTTGTTAATTAATATTAATTAATTATTTACAACTAATTATTGTAATTTTGCAATTAATTTTAGGTGTGGGTTGTAGAGTTTATAGGGTAAAGTGGTGGGAAGTAATTTATTTTTAATTAATCAATAATTAGTTGTTAATTAATTCTAATTAATTAATTGACAATTAAATATGGAAATTGTGTAATTAATTTGAGTTGTTGTGTGGTTTGTAGGGGTACAAGGTGGGAAGTAATTTATTGTTAATTAATTAATAATTTGTTGATAATTAATATTAAATAATTAATTGATAATTAATTAGGGTAATTTTTTAATTGTTTGGGTTTAGGTTTTATAGGGGTGAAGGGTGGGGAGTAAATTAATTTTGCTTACTTTATAATTAGTTGTTAAATGCTATTAGTTATTTAATTCAAATTTGTTTTTATTGTGTAACAATTTTTTTTACAGTTTAATTTTAGGTGTGGGTTGTGGGGATTATAGGTGTAAAGGGTGGGAAGTTAATTAAATGTTATGTGTTTTAATTGGTTTTTTAATTAACAATATTTGTTTAATTGATAACTAATTATGTTAATTATGCAAATAATTTTTTTTATGTGGGTTGTGAGTTGTGTGGTGTTATAGGCTAGGAAATAAATAGACTAAATTTATGAAATAATTAATGTTTTTGTTAATAATAATTTCTAAATAAAAATATTCAGATGTTTCAAAATTATTTTTTTATTTTTGTAATATAATATTTGTAGGTATTTGTGATATGTATTTAACATTATGATATGTTTTTATTTTTAATATTAAATATATTTTTATTTTTAACATATTTACATATTTTTTTACTTACTTTAAAAAATATTTTTATTCTGTTGATGATATCTTGTTTGTTTTAAATTTTGAACTGACTGGAGTCAGAATAGTAAATTTTACCCCTCCACAATCCAACACTTTCCCTATTGATGCACTGAATGGAGTGGGAATAGTAAATTTTATCCCTCTGCTATCCAACACTTTCCCTACTGTTGCACTCACTGGAGTGGGAATAGTAAATTTGATCCCTCTGTTATCCAACACTTTCCCTCCTGTTGCACTGACTGGATTGGGAATAGTAATTTTCACCCCTCCGCTATCCAACACCTTCCCTCCTGTTGCACTCATTGGAGTGGGAATAGTAATTTTTCCCCCCTCTGCTACTCAACACTTTCCCTACTGTTGCACTCACTGGAGTGGGAATAGTAATTTTTACCCCTCCGCTATCCAACACTTTCCCTACTGATGCACTCATTGGAGTGGGAATAGTAATTTTTACCCCTCCTCTATCCAAGACTTTCCCTACTGTTGCACTGACTGGAGCGGGAATAGTAAATTTTATCCCTCCGCTATCCAACACTTTCCCTACTGTTGCACTCACTGGAGTGGGAATAGTAATTTTTAACCCTCTGCTATCCAACACTTTCCCTACTGTTGCACTCATTGGAGAGGGAATAGTAGTTTTTACCCCTCTGCTATCCAACACTTTCCCTGCTGTCACGCTGACTGGGGTGGGAAATTTAAGTTTAAAGATTTTTTAATAGTTTAATGATTTATTTTATAAGAGAATGTTTTTATAAATATATTTTTTTGTTATTGATATATATAAAAATTTTATGAAATTAAAAAATTATAAAATACATTAAAATTATTAATTTAATAATTGTTTTAAAGTAAATATATATATATCAATTAATATATATGTGTTTAACTTTTTTAAATTAAGTTTATTTGTTATATTTGTTAAAATATATATTAAATCTATTTTTTGTATTCATTTATTCTTTAATATATGTAATATTTATTAATTCATTTTATATGTATATAAAAAACACCATTTTGTACAACTATATTTATGAAATCGATATTTTTTTCTCAATATTTTTGTACTTACCATTATAAGTATAAGATGTAGATATTTTTGACATCGATATTTTGGTCACAATATTTTTGTATGGGGATACTTTTAGTGTCGCTATTTTGTCAGTGTACCGTGCTGATCATCTGGGCAGTTGCAGGGAAGCCTCTAAAAGCTTGTTGTGTCCCTGTAGCTCTCACAGGAGGTCATCCAGCTGACCCCTGGGATCACTCTTGAGAACTTGAGATCTAGGCAAGCATGTCCAATCTTACTTCTTCAGACAGCAAGGTAGTCCTTTCAGAAGCAGGGAACTCCCTGTGGCAGCAGGGCAGTCCTCCTTCTGAATCTTCCAAAGGTCCAGGAGTGTTCGCTTGGGAAGTTCTGAATATACAGTTTTTATACCTGGTATCAGCCTTTGTGTGGGTGAATTCCCTGACATACCCCAGAAATGGTTCTGCTCAGTTCTAATTCTCCTGGTCCTGGATCCAAAATGTCTAGGGAGATGAAGGCAAATGCAGGCCTAGTGACAGGTTCCTTTGGGTGTGCTTAATGGAGGGCACTTTGAGATGTAATCAGTGCAGGGTACAGCTTATCCCCAACCATCCTGTTAGGAAGGCCGTCTTCTCTCACACCTAGACTTCCTTTGTGCCCATGTCTGGGAGCAATATTCAACCCACAGCAGGAGAGCCATTCATAGTCATGTTACCAAGGACACTGGTAAAAAGACACAGTTGGTTTGGGCAGGAAAATGCCAACTTTTTAAAAATAATTTTTTTTAAATTGTATCTTAAAATCTAAGGGGCCCATTAGGATGGCGGGCGGAAGCACCACCGCCGTGCTGGCGGATGCAAAAAGCACCAGTTACCGTCCGCCCGCCACAGCACACACGCCCGCCCAATTAGGATGCGAAAAGACAGCCAAACACCGCCCGTACGCCAGCGACGCCGTCCGCCATCAAAGTGCGCCCGTTCACAGAGCGGCGCGGCCCAATGGAGACACAACACCCGACGAAATCACGTACCGCCCGGCGTACAAATTACGATGCCTGAACCAAACAGTTCCTCCGTCTAAGAGACACCGCACGTGAAAGCAAGGCGGAAAACCGAACTCACAGTACGGATAGCAAAGAGGCGGAACCCCCGAGCATGAATCCAGCACTGCAGGCCCTCCCCATGCTCTACCTGATGCAGCACCCAGGAGTCAACGCACCGCGGCGACGCAGGTAGGGAGACACACAACAGGGGCACGCAAACAGCGCACACAGTGCAAGGGCGGGAAAACTGTATATGGCCCCCACCCCGACACCCCTGCGTGGACACGACACATCCACCACTGCACCCACACATGCGCACAACGCAGAGGCCAACGGCAGCGCAATGCATGCGCCACACACAAACAACACAGGGTCACAACCAAACACCACACACACCAGCACCACCCAGAACGCACATGTCACGTGACAGCCCTGCCACAGTCATGTCCCCAACCGGCAATTCACTGTTGCCAACCTGACGTCACACAACTGACCCGAACATGTCAGTGACGTCACGCCACATTAGGACACACCCCTGTGTGCAAAACACGTCGAAGCACACAGCGGAGGCAACATCACCCATCAGAATATGGACCCCGTCGGGAAAAGGTACGCCAGTACCACACAGAAACACCGGTGCCACCCTGCACCCAATAACAAGACATGCAATACGTAACATCAAAGATACCGGGGACAGACAACAGGTGGGACCAATTATAACACAAGGCCCAACGTACAGCGGAAAAGCAGCCTGCTGCCCACACACGGGAGAGGAGACAGCACCGAATGACCTTCCATTCCCACTGTGAAACCACATCCCGACTAAACAAGCCGGAGAAAACAGTCATTGCACCAAACAAAGCCCAACACAGGCATGCAGAGGGAAGCGGCCACAGGGCAGATAGCGCATAACACCAAAGAACATTCAGAACGGAAAGAAGAAATGATAACACTCCCCCATGTGGTTCACATGCAAGTTATCTGGAAGGAGTCAGACACCACTGACCTTGACCATTCAGAGAAGCATGTGGGATGAGGGCCCGTGTCCTCTGCACAAGCCAACATAACACAAGTCCTGCCTCCCTACGACCATTACAGAATTCCCAGCAACATCGGAGGTTGCACTCTGCAGACTGCACAGACAGCCGGAGCACGCCACCACAGCGCCCTGCAGCAAAATGGCACTTGCACCACACCTACCCAACTACGCCGGACAGATCAAGCTGTACAAACATAACCTGATACAGATATTGGGATGTGACAATCTGGCCTTGCTGAACGTAAGTTACCGACTAACTTACCGCATCGCATTGTTCAGCTGCGTCATCCCCGTCTTCTACTGTCGGAGGTGTCCCTTCTACTATCCTGTGGAGTTATGTCTCTCCAACCCGGCATGTCCAAGGGCGGACCTGCTACAACTATTCAACCCCCTGGACGCCCACGACAGGGCCTGTTCAGCCTATGGGGGCATGGCGTATGTGGCGACTATCGGACCCACACTGCAATGGGACCACTGTGCCTCCACACGACGGATAATGGATTACAGTTACATCGAATGCCATCCAACATGTCCCATCATGCTCCTACAAGGGACAACTCACGACCAACACCTTGACAGCCACCATTCGCTACATTGGCTGGCAACCATGTCCACCACCAATGCCATGGAAGCCCTGCTGGAAGGTATTGCATTCCTGACAACCTGTCAATTCGTTGGGCCCCGTCGCCAGACCCCCAATTGAGCAATGATGTCCCACACCGTACCCATGCTTGGCTTACGCACGGACTAGGCAGTTACCAGTACAACTACTACACCATGCAACCTGCAACTGACACCACAACAACAACTACACTGCCATGACATCTGATACTATTTGGGAAATGCACCCTGTACCTCATCACATCCAGTAACTCTGCATGAACAGGGGGAGGCAGAGGCATGGGATTTGTGTATGGCACCACATGGACAGAACTGCACGTACAACCATGCCATGATATGGATCCTGTGCCCATGAACATATGCACCGGTCAGTGGACAGCAATCGTCCTGCTGTAGTATGTGACAGCTGTCACCACATCTCCCTCTGAACGTCCGTGCCAGGACCTTTGCATGGACACCAAGTGCATCCACCAACAACATGAGCCCAGTGACTGTGACATGGCCAGTACCCACCACATCGCAACAACAAGTGGGACGCCTTTGCATGCACGTAAGCCCATGCCCTGATGTCACCTCCACGCACGTGTGTATGAGTAACCATAGCAGCAAACCTGTAACATGGAACTGAGATGCACTGTGCCCATGATGACAAGCGGACTGGTAGGCTAAATGTATACTGTCTGTGTCAGTCAGCAGCACCACAGTAATTAGCAAATGTACATTAGCACACCAACGGCTAAGCAGTTGGAACTCTGAAGCCCACATCCCACAGTCAACAACTAATCACTGTACCCCTACACCCTATGCTATGTGTAATCATGCTGAGTATATCCTCCACATGCACTTCGCTGCCAGTAGTGTTCACTATACTGCATCACAGAGGACATTAGTCCCAATACATGGCTTGAAGCAACAATGTGTCTCTGCTGATTCATTTCACAAGTACGAATGAGAGAGGATGAGAGTGTGTGAAGTACACGGCAGTCGTGAGATGACCATGTAGTCCACTGTCATTGGATGTCAACTTAAATGAGTAGCACAACTGTGGGAGACACACATGTGTCATGTGAAGCGGGAGTTACGCATGGCTCAGGTGGGTTGGTGTGACGGGTAGGTGCGCACATGCAATGTTGAAACACGCTGTGTTGGGAGGACTCAGGACCAGTACATTGGCGCACTCCTGGGAATCTGTAAAGACCACCTGTCTGGTGACGAATGTGAACTCGTGTGTGCACAACAGGCGGGCACACGAACAATGCCGCATCAAGTGTAGACGTCAGCCCACCCTCCGTGGACATGCCGGATACTGCTGCGCGTCCGCCAGGCCCTTGCCAAGGCACTCACATCCCCTGTCGACCTGGTGTATCCCCAACATTGTCCACTTGCACAGGCAATCCAGGGCACGGGATGGCAGTAGAGCATGGTGGGTGAGAGGTCATGGCGCGCTCATCCTTGTCACATCACGCAGGCAACACATCCACAATGTGTAGTATGGCACAAGTCAAATGGAAGTAGTGGGGGACGCACACATCACAAGCAGCAGTGACGTCACGGAAGGTGGCTCGCACCATCCCACCCATTGACAATACACCCACACACGTTACATGCCATTGCAACAGAGAAGCCAGCGCGTGCACAAGCAGCTCCAAGCTCGCCCCAGAGAGGCCAAAGAGTGAATGTGTGGGGCCATGAGCTCCAGTTGGACGTGGACTGGCCCGCTAGGGCAGCTACAGCATCTGTGTGTTGCAGGTGGTGTATCCGGACTGCGGAGCCTGTCATGCATTGTCAATGTTGCCCGGGTCTCGAGTCGGGGCACCACGCATGTGGACGGCGTAACGCCACTAATTATACCGTGAGACAGACCACATGTACAAATGGACCCACACATACACTCCTTGGCCTCTCTGGGGCGAGCTTGGAGCTGCTTGTGCATGCGCTAGCTTCTCATGTGCAAATGCATATTGGTGTGAGCGAGGGGAGGCCATGAGGACAGTGTAAAAGATAACTGTTTGACTTTCAGTTAGTTTAAGGAATGCCCCTGATGTGGTCAGAAAAAGACATGTCTCGTGTGTATTGCAACTAGTAGATAAGCCGATGACCTACCCATGTCTTGCATGTAGCCCCGCACCTAGCCCCGCACACTCGACACAGCGAAATGAGTACCAGCACCACATACTTCCCATTCGAAGCACTGACTGGGGGTGACAACCATTGGACAGTCTTGTGTAGTCCACCCACGCGTACATGTGGGCCCTCCATGAACCATGTCACCTGCGGCAAAGTGATGTCATGGGCAATGACGGAAGTGAGCAGAGCTGTCTGCCCCACGCACAGACGGTGCATCAGCTCAACAGACCCAGCACTGAGTGCAGCAGGGGTCACATGTGCAGGGGCAGTTGTGCCTGGTGTGAATGCACATGCACATAGACAGCACATCGAGCAATGTGTAGCCTGCCCACATCTACTGTCCATTGTCAGGCTGACCTAGAAAAAGATCACAAGGCAACACATCTGTGTGGGTGTACCCACTGTGACCAACACTGCGCAACCATCAGCGTACTCGCCCTGTGCATGGCCCACCCCGCAACGAAGGTCACATTCAGTGCCACTATCTCTCACACACATCCCTATCACGAGTCATGGTGTGTCCAATCGACAGTGCAGAGTAAGCGCTCATCCGGGGGTCCTGAACAGGAGACACATGTAACCCACTAGGCAGTCTGTGTCGGCACCTACTGGCATTGTGCAGTCAATGTGCAGGCCAGGCCTGCTGGGACTGAGAAGGGCAGCATGGCCCCAGCCTGACTTCCACACGACCAACAAGTGCACTGAGACCTGCATTGCCAATTGTCTGTGTCACTGGATGTCTGACATGAAGTTGCCATGTACCACCACTCGGGTGGGACAGACAGGTCAAAGCGCCCGAGAGCTCACATACCCATGCCACCTGCAGCCAGCATGGTGTGCAGTGCATGTCTGTACTCCACAGGCTCTGACTCATAGTGCTGAGGAGCAACGACATGTGTGTCCCCCACATGCACACCCACACCCACTGCAGTTGTCTCTCACACACAACTTTCGCAAGGAATAGCCATGTGCAGTGTGCGTGGAGCACGGAATCCAGGTTCTCCAGCTCCTCGCTGGTGAGTGGACCTGGACATGTCCTCAGCGTCATCCACGTGTAGGTGTAGTGGTGGCAGCAGCAGCTGTCGTCGAGGGGTGCCAGGCTGCAGTGCCAGGTAGCTGTGGTCATGCCTGTCCCACTCACACACACATATTACCCCCTGGGGCCGTTTCAGTGGGTACAAGCTGCTGCGATTCGTGTACCATGTCTGGCAGCTGCAATTGCAGACGTTGGCCTGCTCCCAGCTGGCCATGGATGCCTACCTCCACAGTGGAACACGCAGGGTGCAACCGCGAGGGTCATTGGAGTTGGCCGTAAGGGCCTGGCCCATGCCGGGTACAGTCCGCTGATGCCATGTGCACCACACAGTATAATGTGTGCAATGCATCTGCAGGTGTGGCCATGATTTGCGTTTGGGTGCAGGTCCACAATGGACAGAGCCACAACATGCCGTGTGCATAGGCAGGGACGGCCAGTGCTCAGCCTCCACATGTATGTAGGAACATCATCATGTACACATTGGCATGGGAGCATGGGATATGCATATGCACACACATGCCATCTTTCACTATGTACATCTGCCACTTGGCACGTGCAATGTTACGTGTCACTTGTGATGTGTAGTTGCAAGCACACAGCCGTGTCGGCATGGGGCTGTCAATGTGTACACCTGTCAATGTTTCTGGAGGTGTGATCCGTACAGTGCTGTACTTAGGGTGCAGTAGGGACATCAATGACTGTCTCATATCCCCTCGTGCCACCGGTCCCACTTGTTTTGGCCGCTCAGCCTGTGTCCATAGCGTTGTTGGTGTGTGCCCTACACACCCAGCCTCGGAAGCAGTGTGATGCACAGCAGCTAGTCATGTTGCCGTGGTGTTGCAGCTTACCGAATATGCAGTCTGTTGCCTTCAGCATGCCTTACAAGTTGTTAAGGCCTAACTCCCCATGTGCATGCTCATAGCAATGGTGTGTGTCACTGCCCATTGCTATTGGTAGGGGACCTGTGTAAGTGTATTGTGGCTGTGCTGTCCCTACTTGTCAGCCGTTCTGTCATTCAATTGCCTGCTCAGTCATTTATGTTCTGTGTATGTGAATATGCCATGTGGCGTGTTGCTTTGACATGTGTTCACTTCCATCTTTCCTAGGCGGAGACCAAACATTCATCGCCCCTACCAATTGCTGTCAGACATGGTGGATGTTGAGGTCATCCGCAAATATCGTCTGGACCGACCCACCCTGCATCGTCTATGTGTCTTGTTGGAACCCCACCTCCGTCCTCGCAGGGTGTATCCAACAGCATTCACCCCACGGCTAAGGTGATGGCTGCACTGCATTTCTTCGCCACTGGGTCATTCCAGCACACAGTGGGCAGTGGAGGTGGGATGTCCCAACCCATGTTCAGCATGGTGCTCAGGGATGTACTGTCAGCCATGATGCTGTACAGGAACAGATACATCCGCTTCCCCAGGGCTCGTGAATTGGCGGCAGTGAAGGGTGCATTCTATGCTCTTGGACGAATCCCCACGTCGTTGGTGCAATAGACTGCACCCATGTTGGCCTTGTTGCACCACAGGCCACCGAGCACCTCTACCGCAACCGGAAGCACACGCACTCCCTGAATGTGCAAGTGGTGTGCCTTGCGGACATGGTGATCACACACGTGTGTGCGAAATTCCCAGGATCGGCCCATGACGCGCACATCATGCGCAACAGCATCCTACCACGTCTGATGACCGATCTGCAACCGGACCGTGGCTGGATTGTTGGTGAGTATGTGGAGTAGTGTAGCGTGCTGGCTGTGCGATGCTGTCTTGTGTCCAGTTGGAATTGCAACGGTTCTCTGTGTCCCTCACACCCAGGTGACTCTGCTTACCCGAATGGGCCCTGGCTGCTCAGCCCATTACGACGTCCTGGGAGCCCAGCAGATGTACGCTACAATGAGGCACATGGGAGGACCAGACGTGTGGTTGAGCGGACCTTTGGCCTCCTCAAGTCCAGGTTCAGATGCCTGGACCGCACCGGGGCGCACTGGCATACTCCCCACAGAAGGTGTGCCAGATAATTGTGGCTTGCTGCATGCTGCACAATCTGGCGATCCGCAAGCAGATCCCCCTAATTGTGGATGACGGAGATCAACCAGGGCCCCAGCCTGCAGACCTGGACAGCTCCAGTGAAGAGGACAGTGGAGAGGATGAAGCTGTGAATGTGCGTCAGCAGCTCATCGCCCGCTACTTCACTTGACGGTGAGTGACCATGTACGACGGCTGATGTAGCTGTAGTTGTGCAGGTGTATGTGTGCTCTGTTACGGGGGCCTTTTGTTCACTGAGTGCTGTGTGTCAATGGTCCATGTCCAGGTTGGTATGCCACTGACAGTGGCTGTAGCATTGTGCCCTGTTGCTCTGTGAGATGTGTGTGCATTGCTTGTAGTTGGTGACAAGTACTGTGTGATGAGTGTGTGACACACTCATTGAATGTACTCTTGTTCTGTTTTTCACCCCTAGGTCCCTGCAGCCTCTCCTGTCCCATCGACATGCCACACAGCAGATGCATTTCTGCTCATGGTGGCGATTGCACATCGTGGAATAAACCCAGGACACATTAAGCCGATTGTGATCAAGGTGTATTTATTAACAGCGGTGACATGTGATTGTGTGCAAGGTGATGACAAATGTGGTTCATGCTGTGACAATGAGTTGACGGTCATGGCTGCGTGATGGTCAAGGTGTACCCATGGAGTTCTATGTCCACAGTCCAACAGACACATGCCATTCACATGGCAGTGTGGGGTAGGATCGTATTACATGTCAATGCAGTAGGTGGTCAAGGTGGCTGGCTGACTCACTGGCGTTGGTGCGGGCGAAGTCCTCTCTGGACACCTGTTTCCTCTTCGGACGGCCCCTTCCACGTTTGGTAGGGGGGGTGTTGTTGTTCCGCTGGTGGTGGCTGAGGAGTGCTCACTGGCTGTGGACGCATGGGAACTCGATGCTGCACGAGCCTGCGCCACAGCAGGTGGTGGCAGAGGTGGTGTTGCTGGCCTTGCTTGTGCCCTCCCCCCCACTACCAGCTGGCCCATGAGGGCCGCGATTTGGGCCATATGGGCGTCCATGGACCTCAACACCGCAAGGACCTCCCGCGTGTCGCTTGCCGACCTGGCCCATTTGCCTTGGGCCTCTTCATAGGCCCCAAGGACTCTGTCGATTGGCGGCAGGGCTTGGCTCCCAGGCACAGTTGGCGTTGGCCTGACCCTGCTCCTCCTACCAGTACTGCTGCCACCGACCTGCCCACTAGCCACATTGCTCACCACGGTCCTCGCTCTGGCTCCCAGGGTGGAGCCCGACGGCCGTGCCGACCCTTGCGCAGGGGCTGTGGCGAGGGATGGCGTGGTGGTTGCGGCGGTGGTGGTGGTTGCGGCGGTGGTGGTGGCCGCAATGGCTGTGGCAGCAGGGGTCTGTGACTGGTCAGCAGCCCTGGGTGATGGGTTGGTAGGCAGGAGGGGCCCTGGGGAGCGGTTGTGCCCTGCCACTCCAGATGGGCCTGCTGGGTGGTCCGTGTCCGGAGAGGTGTCCAGCTCCTCTACATCCGTGAGTCCGGGTCGGGGGCTTGCGGACTGGCTGTGCTGGCTGCTGTCACCCTCTCCAGCATCCAGCAGTTTGGCACCTGTGGGGAGGATGAGATGGGTCATTGTGTTGCACCTAGCAAAGTATGTATTGGTTGTCTGACATTCACAGTTCGTGCACTGTCGTGCACAGGTTTCCCAGTGGCGTGTGTGTGGATGTACGATGTGTGTATGCATGGGCTAGGCAATGGGTCTGTGTGATGTGGACATGTGGCATGGGACGGATTGGCAATGCCGATGGGTGTGTGTTGCTATGCTCCTACATTTTGTGGCTCGTGTGTATGCGTGCTCCAGGACCATCGGCGATGTTGGGTTGAACGATGGTTCAGGGGGAGGGATGGAACGCTTAGGTACGCTGATGCCAGTAGGGGGTACTGCCCCCTAAACGCTCTTGGGTTGAAATATGCTTTTGGGGTACATGCTGTGGGTAATGGGTGCAGAACGTGACATGTGTTCTGGCAACATGACAGTGCATGGACAAAGGTGTGTGTCTGTCTCACATGGCCGGAATATCTGCTGACTGTTTTCATTCATGGACATCACATTGGTAGCAATGTTGTGAGTTCGTGCTTTTTGTGTGCCACACGTCGTATTGAAGATGGGCCAATTCCTTTGTGTGCGCGCTGCCCTGGTACATGTGCATCAGTGCTGTGCTCTTGGGGTGTTGACTATGTTATGTGTGTCGTTATTCGCAGTGTGACGTGCGCTTCGGTCACTGCAGGCACTTGATTTGTCATGGGCAGGTATCTTTGCATGTCTACTGTATGAGGGCCAGCTGTTCGGATGTCATACCTATCATGACATTGTGGCTGTGAGATGAGATGGATGATATGTTGAATGTGCATTGTGTGCCTGTGTGTTTCATGGGTCCGGTTGTGTTATGTGTGCAATATTGTGGTTCCAAGCTGTTACTTCTAGTACGGTCTGTCTTACGTGGGCGTTGTTGTACGATGTGTGGGTGACAGGCAGTGAGGACTACATGGACAGGACTTCGATGGTGTTGCTGATGTGTGTGATGGGTGGCACAGTGCCTGCCGTGTGGGTCTGTGCTCCAGTGGGACTTGTACATGCAGACGTGGCTCCTTAGGCTGTTGCTGTATCTGTAATAGGTCATGTGGGGTTTGACTCTGTTGAACATGTCCGTGTGCACATTGGTCTCATGATTGTGACTGGGAGCAGTGCTGCGTGTTCCTCTGCTACGTGTCATGTCCCATGTGTCAGTCGTAGTACAGTCCTCATGCCTACAGACGCCCCGCCCTGTACAGTTTCCCACCTACAGGTTGTTTCTGAGTGCGCAATGCAATGGATGCCACATGGTACTGGGAGGGAGGGGTGCTCCACCTTGCTGGTCTGTGGTAGTGGGGGCCTGGTGGGTGTTTTACTTCAGCTGTCCCCCTCCGACCCACTGTCTTTGTGTTCCGGCTACTTACCTGTTCATTGTCGGTCAGTGCAGCTATGGCGGACACATGGATGTGGGTGTGGGGAGTGCTTCTTCTGGCGCATCTGGAGTACAAGGGGACCTGGTGGTAGTTGCGGTGCTGGCTGTCTGTACACATGCCCCCATGGTTTTGTTAGTTGGTAGCTTTGGGCTGAGTGTGTGTGAGTGTCTGTTGCATGTGTGGGTGATGTCTTGTGTATTGTGTACTGGACATGGGGGTGTTTGTCCCTAGGAGCTATGGCATGGTGGTTGTGCATGTGAGTACATAGCGGTGTGCTGGTATACGTTTGTTTGTACTTACCAGCCTCCACTCCCCCTGGTAATCCGGTGAGGATCTCCGGATGTATGATGACTCGCACCTTCTCCTCCCACGCCTTGAAGGTCTTGAATAGCGCGGGATTCCCTCCGCCAGTCCTGGCAGCCAGCTCTCGATTTTTGCTCTCCTTCTTCTTGACCACGCTTTTGAGGTCGTTCCACCTTTTGTTAATTTCTCCTCTGTTGCGTGGAACGTTCCCGACTGCATTGACCTGGTCTACGATCCTGCTCCACAACCGGTTTCTGGTGGATAGTGGTGTCTGTTGGACCTGGTTGCCATAGATTTGTGGGTGCACCTTGACGATCTCGTCGACCATGACTGTCAGCTCGGTGGAAGTGAACTTGGGCATTCTGTGTGATGCCATGGTGTGTGTTTTGGTGTTTGTGGTGCTGGTGCGGTGTGTGGTGTGTGATGTGTGATGTGCAGGGGGTTTGTGGGTCAGGTGTTTGGTGGTGGTGGTGGTGATGGGTGTGATAGGTGCGTGTCTGTGGTGTGCTGCTGTCCTTTCTGTCTCGCTGTGTTGTGTGCTTTCGTCCTCAGTTTGTAATGTTGCAGGGGGTTGTGGTCTGTGGAGGGGCTGGTTTTGTACTTACCTATGTGGGTGTGTCATGATGGTCTGTTGTTTTCAGGTGTGTTGTGGCTGGTGTTCTGGGATTTGTAGTTGATTTGTATGTCCAGGGGGGGTGTTTCAGGGATGTGTACTGTGTTTGGGTTTTTGTGCGTGGGTTGCTGTGTGGACTTGTTAGCCATGTTGTGTGTGTTTGTTTTCGTCAGCGGATGGTTTCTGTGCATGGAGGTGGCCGCCAGGGATTCCGCCGTGTCCATTTTCGTCACTGTTGTTTGTGCTGGCGGGCGGTGTATTTGTGGATTTCCCGCGCTCATGTCGGTACGATCCTAATTTGACGGGCGGTGTCTCGGTCGTCAGGGCGGGCGGTTTTGGCTTTTCGTGCGTCTTTCCGTCCGTGGCGGGCGGATGGACTTGGACTCGGACATGGGCGGGCGGTTTTTTCTGTTTATTTTCCGCCTCCGGCGGTTTTCGGTTTGCGGCATCGTAATTGCTCGGTCGGTATTCAGAGGGTGTAGGCGGGCGGATTTTCGCCACTGTGGTTGGTGGCGGATTATTATCCGCCCGACATCGTAATGGACACCTAACTTTCCCATTAGAGATGATTTAAAATTACAATTTATTTGAGTGTAAATATCATTTCTTTATCTGCTCCAAATCTGAAGATAGCACTTAATAAATGTAATAAGGTAACTCAGTGTTATTCTATGAGTGAAATAGGCCTTACAATAGTGAAACATGACTTTAGGGGTTTTCGCTGTTAGGATAGTCAAAACATAAACACAGATGTTCTACTTTTTCAATACCATGCACCCTGACCTTTGAGCCGTTAGGACAGTTCGGGCTGGACTATTCCCATGAGGCACAGGGTCAAGACTGATTTGCATATAGCTGTGTCTGAACTGGGGTGGCGAAGTGAGCTAAAGAACGATGATGGATTCAACCTAGATCTGTGACTGGGGTTGAGTGTCTGAAAAGTTTCAGCGCTCCGTCCATCATCTCCTTCTGTTTGCTTTGTCCGCCCTAAGTTGGCAGGGTATGCCCAGACGTGGGTCCCTTTCTCACTTTGCCACTGGATTCAAGCTAGCCTGGCTGATGAGGGCTGTTAGCCCGAAACCAGTCCCAAGATGCTTGTTTCCGGTCCAGGGAAGACATGGTTGGCAGTTCGGGCTGGACTGTTCCCATGAGGCACCGGGTCAAGACTGATTTGCATATAGCTGTGTCTGAACTGGGGTGGCGAAGTGAGCTAAAGAACGATGATGGATTTAACCCAGATCTGTGACTGAGGGTGAGTGTCTGAAAAGCTTCAGCGCTCCGTCCATCATCTCCTTGTGTTTGCTTTGTTCGCCCTAAGTTGGCAGGGTATGCCCAGACGTGGGTCCCTTGCTCACTTTGCCACTGGATTCAAGCTAGCCTGGCTGATGAGGGCTGTTAGCCCAAAACCGATCCCAGGATGCTTGTTTCCGGGTCATCTCCTTGTGTTTTCTCAGCCTTTAGGACTTACCTTAGGGGTGACTTATAAGTATTAAAAAGAAAAGCTTAGGTCTGGCAATAGGCTCATTTTGCGAGGTCAAAATGGCAATTTAAAACAGCACTAAAGGCTGCATTTGCAGACAGAAAACATGTTTTAAAAGGCTATTTTGGTGGGTGCCACAATGAGTGTTGCAGCCCACTAGTAGCATTTAATTTACACGCTCTTAGTGCATGTAGTACCATTTACTAAGGACAAGTAAGTAATTTAAATATGCCAATTGGGTTTATACCTATTTGATGGGAGATCACAAGCACTTAACAACTAGTTAGCGCAAGTAAAGCGAGTGCTGAAAGCCAACAAAATGAGTTACGCAAAACATAGGGTAGTGAAGGCAAAAAAGTGCAGGAATACCATGCAAAACATGGTCATTTCCAAAAGACAAGTGTGCCTTTTAAATAAATTAATATTGTCAGAATCTGCTCGGTAATTGTTAAAAAAAAAGATTAAAGATTCCTGGGGTACCGTATTGATACCTATGGCTACATTTAAGGGTAATATGTACAAAATATTGGGAAAACAGTATTACCATACACTCTATCTAAATATTCCTGCAAAACCAGAAGTTAAAAAACAGTTATATTGTCAATTGAGTTTCACTTCCAAGTCTTGCATTGTGCTGTACATCAAAATAGGCACATTTAAAAGTAGGCGTGGGCGGAGAACTCCACTCCAGCCGCGGAGTGTGCAGAGATTTGCCTACTCTGCGTTCCGCGGTGAACGCGGAGTAGGCAAATCTCCGCACACTCCCGGGCTGCCCTCTTCCTCTTCCTCGCCGTCTCTGGGTGATCTTTGCGAGAACTGCGCATGCGCAGTTTTCACAATGATCACCCAGAGATGGTGAGGAAGAGGAGGAGGGCAGCCCGGGGACGCCACAGTACAGGTAAGTGTTTTTTGTTTTAGTTTTAATTAATTGTTAATAGGGGGGGTGGAGGTGGGTGGACATAGGCGGGTGGACCTCCGCGTAGTCCCGCTCCGCCAGCTCCGCCCAGGGTTATTTAAAAGGCAAAAACAAACCTAGAACTTCACTTAGGCCTTGATTACAAGCTGGAGGATAAATTTCTTATGAGACTATCATAGGTCTTGAAGCAGTGAGAGAATCTCAGCAGACCCATCTGGGGTAGGTGAATGAGTCCTTTCCTTTTTATATTTCAGGCATTTAGGGGCCGATTCCGATTCGGGCAGGAAATCTCTCCGACCGAGCCGGACCCGGAGAGATTTCCGACCGAATCGGACGCTAGCAGTCCGACCGAACGAGTACGATGCGTTCGCATGCTATGGGACTCGATTCGGTCGGACTCCCATTGAAGTCAATGGGAGCCGGTCATACAACGCGTACGCGGGCTCCCATTGACTCAATGGGTGCGAGGCAAACAAGGGCGCCCCCTATAGCGGGTACGCGTCGAAGCGGGTCGCGCCATACACGCACAGGTAGGGGGATCCCATGTGTCCCCCCTGTGTGCGACTCGCACGGCTAGGCGAACAGGGGGGTCCGACACGGACCCCCAAAGTGCGACTCCGACTGAGCCGGACAGCGCGAGTCGGTCGGACTGCTCGCGGCGCGCATCGTACTTACCCGGCCGGGGAACGTCTCCATTGCGCGGTGCGAGTCGTGTCCGTGCGAATCGGTCAGAGCGGTTGGGTCCCGCGAACGAGTCGGTGATTTCGCGTACGTTCGCATCGTACTCGTTCGCCCGGACGCACGTCCGACTCGGTCGGAAACAGGGCGTCCGAATCGGATCCGGTAAAGCCGAATCCGATTCGGAGCCCTACCGGCCGAGATCGGAATCGACCCCTTAGTGTTTCTTTAGCCTGCATTTTTACAGGCAGCGTGTGAGTCCACTCTTCCTCAGAATATAGGCCTATGATGTTTTTGGGTTTCTGCGCTGTTTCTATTAAGATTTGTTTGAACAAAAAGATGGAGCAGTTGGCCTGAACTGGACTTCTTTTATGCTGGTAGTCAGAGTGTCCCCTGCATTTTCAAGAAAACGGGTGTTTCTTTCTCCTTGAGTTTTTTTCTTTGAATTCTTTTGAGGTACTTGGTTTGGGTTCTGTTGAATTGAATTTCAGTGACAATCTGTTGACCATATAGGAGTTATTGGTATGATAAACTCATGCTAAAGGAGGCATGGAGAGGACTAAAATGGGTTATGTATCTGCTAGGAATTCTCAGTCCTCTAATGAGGGTGTCTAGGTTCTCTCAAATAATAGATTGTGATACTAATTGGGTTAAATTGTCTAACATTCTTTATCTCATGAATAATTAAGTTGTCTTGTGTTGTGCTGAAAAGATGCAAGATAGAAAAAGCCACAATACTTTCTGTCATTAGAAAGGAGGCTTCCATGCGGGAGTTGATTGTGGAACAATCCTGAACTGTAGCTCAGTGGCAAAAAATTGTCTTTGGACTCTCAGACCTCTAAAGTACAGGGCTTCAAACCCTGTCCAAGGGTTAGCTGAAATGACTCAATTGGGGGTTAGACTGAAGACCTAAAGATCCTTGGTCATTCCTGGTTTTCAGCGTATTCTGAGGTTTTCCCAAGTATTTCATGAAAGAATTTTCTTGAGTGAGCTCTTGGAGACTCCTAAGGTGATTGTGCACATTACAAAGTAGAACCAACTGTATATTCCCACTTTGACTTCACTTTTTGTTGAGATCTTTGTGATAACTGACTCTAAGCCTGAGGGTCGGGTGTCTTAGCCTACTATCTTCTTGGTTAAGTGTTTCTTTCAATTTCTAAGAGTTTTTAAGCAGGTGAAGATCTTCTACAATAAGAAGTAAATAATGCCAGGTTAAACAGACATTAGTTTCACATTTTTCATCATTTTACATTGAACAGGCTCCCCATTTAACCCTTTGGGTGCTCATGACGGAATGGTTCCGTCATGAGCACCAGTGCTCCAGTGCTTATGACGGAACCATTCCGTCATGAGCACATGCTCAGAAAATCCCTCTGCTGCAGACAGCAGAGGGATTTCCCTTTTTTTTTTGCCTGGGGAGGTGGGGAAGAGCTTCCCAAAACTCCCCAGGCCTGTTTTGTGATTTCCTTGCAATTACGATTGTGCGCATGGCGCGCTATCGTCATTGCAACGACAACGAAACTGAAACTTAGTTTCAGTTTCTCAGTTTCGGTGCTTGTGGGGCTATCTCAGCACCCGAGCACCGAAACAGATGGGAGGAGTATCGTTGGAAAGGGGAGAATCTCCCCTTTCCAATGGTACCCTTTCCTAGTGGATCCCTGCTTGGGCATTGCCCCAGGAGGGCGATCCCCAAGCAGGGATCCACCCACTAGCCACCAGGGAGGGGGGGGAACGGCCCCTTGGGCAAGGGCCTTTGCTCCCCCCAATTTAATTTTGCCAGACAGCCTTTCTGCCCCCCCTGGGGGCAGATGGGGCAGTAGCCCCCAATCTGCCCCCCAGGGGGGCAGAAAGCACCCTAGACCCCAGGGCTTGTTTTTATACGCCAGTGGTGGGGGCTGCCCAGAATGGGCATGCCAAAGCCCCCATCCTACCCCCCCAAAGAAGGAATAAGACTTTCTGCCCCCCAAGGAGGCAGATTGGAGCAATAGCCCCTGATCTGGCACCCGGGGGTCAGAAAGCCCACTAGGCCCCAGGGATTTTTTTTTAATAGAAAACGTAGATGTGGGGGCTGCCCAGAATGGGCATGCAAATACCCCCATCCCAAAAAAATGCTACAGTCTTTCTGCCCCTCCTGGGAGGCAGATGGGGCAATATCCCATCTGGAAAAGTTCTGGAATCTACGTGGATCCACAAATTTCCTACCACCCAGCGTTCCCCCTGGTCTCCCGATAAAAATGGTACCTCACTCGTATGGGTGGGTCAAGTATCCGCGGCAAGCAAGGGCCCAAATCGTATTGAGGAGACATCAAAATAACCTATCACAAAACAACCTGGTTTTGCAAGGGGTGTCACCTGGGTTTTTGGCCCCGGGCTCGACAGTCATCTTGGGGAACCTACCAAACCCACACATTGCTGAAAACTAGACACCCGGGGGAGTCCAGCGAGGTATGGCTTGCTTGGATCCCCCAACGTTTTCCTACTCAGAATCCGCTGCAAACCTCAAATTTAGCTGAAAAAACCAAATTTTCCACATATTAGTGGGTGGAATCACCGTTCCGGCACAAATTTCCTACCCCACAGCGTTCCCCTCAGTCTCCCGAGTAAAATGATACCTCACCAAATCCCAGGTGACTCCCCTTGCAAAACCAGGTTGTTTTGTAATAGGTCATTTTGATGTCTCCTCAATACGTTTTGGGCCCTTGCCTGTCGCAGGAACTTGACCCACCTACACGAGTGAGGTACCATTTTTATCGACAGACCTGGAGGAAAGCTGGGTGGTAGAAAATTTGTGGATCCACGCAGATTTCAGAACTTTCTCACACAGAAATTTGAGAAAAAAGTGATTTTTTCAGCTAAATTTGAGGTTTACAGGGGATTCTGGGTAGGAAAACCTTGGGGGACCCACGCAAGCCATACCTTGCTGGACTCCCCCGGGTGTCTAGTTTTCAGAAATGTGTGGGTGTGGTAGATTTCCCAAGATGGCCGCCGAGCCTGGGGCCAAAAACCCAGGTGACTCCCCTTGCAAAACCAGGTTGTTTTGTGATAGGTCATTTTGATGTCTCCTCAATACGTTTTGGGCCCTTGCCTATCGTGGGTACTTGGGGCACCCACATGAGTGAGGTACCATTTTTAGCGGGAGACCTGGGGGAACGCTGGGTGGTAGGAAATTTGTGGATCTACACAGATTCCAGACCTTTCCACCACAGAAATATGAGGAAAATTTGTTTCTTTGACAAAGTTTGAGGTTTGCAAGGGATTCTGGGTAACAGAACCAGGTGAGATCCAGACAAGTCACCCCATCCTGGATTCCCCTGGGTGTCTAGTTTTCAGAAATGTATAGGTTTGCTATGTTTCCCTAGGTGCCGGCAGATCTAGGGTTCAAAATCTACAGCTAGGCACTTTGCCAAAAAAGGGTCAGTTTTCACTGTAAAAATAAAGTGTGTCTGCGTTGTGTTTTTAACCGTTTCCTGTCGCGGGCACTAGGCCTACCCACACAAGTGAGGTACCATTTTTATCGGGAGACTTAGGGTAACACAGAATTGTAGAGCAACTGTTATTACCTATTGACTTTTGATGCATTTCTGCCTTCCAAATGAAAGACAATGTGTAAAAAAGAAGTCACTTTGAAAAATGTCCTATAATTCTCATGCTAGTATGGGTACTCATAATTTCGGGAATGTGAAAATAGCTACTGTTTCTAAACTCTATATTTTGTTCCAATTTCAGAAATACATAGGTGTCTTTCATACCGATTTTTCCCTGTATATATTTTTCCAAATTAATTGCTATTTACCCGGTACATAATAAAAAACCATTTCAAGATGCTGCTCAGTTATTGGCTCTGGGTTCGTTGGGTTCTTTGTGAACCTACAAGTCCTATATATCCCCACAACCAGAAAGGTCCAGCGGATGCAACGGTATATTCTTTTCAAACAGCTGTCATAATTCGAAAAAGTTACAGGTAAAAACATTGGCACAAATGGCTGTTTTTTTCAACTATCTTTCAATTTTTCCTGTATTCAACTGTTAGTTTCTATAAAGAAACCTTGAAGGATCTACACAAATGACCCCTTGCTGAATTCAGAATTTTGTCTACTTTTTAAAATGTATAGCTTTCCAGGATCCATTATTGCTTTCATACTCATTTCTACCATTAACTGGAAGAAGGTTGAAAGCACAAAAAATAGCAAAAATAGGCTATGTACCAGTAAAATGCCAAAACTGTGTAAAAAATGTTGGTTTTCTGACAAAAGTCTGTCAGTCCCTAAAAGCTGGGAAAATGGTGATTTCAGCCCCACAAACTCTTTGTTGATACCATTTGCAGGGAAAAAACCATATGCTTTCATTTGCAGCACTTTTTCCCATTTTTCCCCAAAAAAGAAAATGTTGCTGCATTTTGGCTAATTTCTGGGTCCCCTCCAGGGAAATTCACAAACCCTGGGTACCTTTAGAATCCACATGATGTTGGAAGAAAAGGACGCAAATTTAGTGTGGATACCTTATGTGGTCAAAAAGTTACAGGGGCCTAAGCGCGAAATACCCCAAATAGCCAAAAAAAGGCTTAGCACAGGGGGGGAGGGGGAGGGGGCGGGAAGGCCTAACAGCGAAGAGGTTAATACATTAATATGCAATATGCAGGTATCTGTTTTGGGTTGGTTATTTCTGCCTATTGACTTACAAAGTTACGGATACAACTGTGATTAATTACAGATAAAACATTTGCTAATGTGCCTTTTCTCACTGTTAAAGTGGATAGGTAGTCAGTTGCTAACTCTCAAGAGTTAAAATATATGAGGCTTATTAGCAGAACAATTGTTCTAGTTCTAGCCTTTATGAACGTTGTCCAATTTATTTCTCATATTACCATTGAGGGTTTCACCAATGACAATTGGCAGCATGATTGGTCAGGTCGCCACTTTCTTTGAAGGTGAATGGAGAATTTTGTCTAGCAAGTATGCCTTTCATCACCATCAGCTTATTGGCAGCAACATTACAAATGCTTTCAACATTCAGGGGTAGAGTTAGTCTTGCTGAGGTGTTGCCCATATTTGGAAAGGGGATTTGTCACCCAATTATTGAAATCTTTTGACACCATGGTCTCTGGAACTGGGGCAGTGGTTACCTTTGCAAAAAGCTTCAGGGTTTTAGGTCTGATCTGCAGCTCTGATTCCTGTTCCTCTGGGAATATTGGGTCTAGGTAATGTTTTATATTTATCAGTCAACAGCATTTCATTGACTAGATATTTTTGTGGTACTCATATAACAGCTGTGTGTGGGTAATAAATAATAGTTAGGACCACAGAAATGCTCTCTGATTTCAGAAATGTTTGAATACACTGTCTAGAACACTGCTTTGGTCATTTAGGTTATTCAGTTACATGGCTTCTCAGAGATCTTTACACACATTATTTCTGTCTCTACCAGGTCTGGCATACTTAGGGGATTTATTCTAAAATGATTTTCATATGTTTTTCCGCCTTCTGCAAGCCATGTTTGTCTCAACCTTCCTAAAAGTATATAAATAAATCAATAAAGCAAATGTATCATTAGGCAGTAGTGGATATGAACCACAAGTCCTTAAGGGTACCAGGCATTATAATATTAAAAGGTTATCTTAAATAATAAGTTGCTTTGTAATATACATGTAATATAAACAGCTACTTTAAAAGCTGGAAAAGCTGGGAAAGAGATGTGTTATGCTGACAATAAACTAAAATTACACAGGTCATGGTTTAACACTGCTGAAGTGTCTAGCAGAGACTAGCAGCAGTGTACAATTGTGCTCACTCGCATTTATCTGTAATTGAAAGCTCAAACAGGGGCCTTTTGTTATTTCTGATGGTGCCCTGCAGCTAACCAAGTTTTCTGTGTATTTTGGCCCATTCTCCTCCGAATAAAGGAATCTAATTACCTGCAATTTTAATTGCACAGTCTAATACTAAAAGTGGTTAATAAAACGACATTTGTATTTACAGAAGAGCACAGCTTGTGAGAGAACCCTCAAAACATTTGGCAGAAATCCCAGTCTATGAAGCGCTGGAACCCCTAATGACTGCAACATGTAAACAAGTGTTTTGTTTCAACTGATAATCATTAACTTCCAGTGGTGTCAGATTTATTCCATGAGGTTTTGTTCACTTCTGTATCAGACTGCATTACAAAGGCATCTGCTGCTCTGGGAAAGAAATGAGAGCGCGGTTCATGCTGTTGTCACCCTTAAGTGAAGTGTCAAGAGGCAAGTGGAGGGTTATGGGGTAAATGCTAGTAACAAGCAGAAATAAGCAATGCAGTTTGCACTATGCCTTTATTCGGCGTTTTCTAAGATATTTGGTGATGCAATTATTACCATTAGGTTTAGAGTTTTGTGCAAATGGAAGGGGAAAACCTCCCTTGGCAAGATTCCGCCATATTTTCCCTGCTATAATAATTGTGTTAGATTTCAACAAGCATTCACATGGACATCGATTCACAAAAATGCCAAGAGTAGCAGCGTAAGTGACATCATACACCCTATGACCTCAATAACATCAAAGGAAGTGTTGTCATGTGATCTCTGACTGTGAATCTTCCCAGGAAGTGATGTCACATGAATTAAACCCTGATAATATCAACATAACTGACATCACCAAAGTTGAATTATAATTGCATGACTAATGTAACAACAACAGAACATAGATTTTGTTTTTATTTTAGATAACACCTATATTTTAATTAGGGTGCTTACATGAAAAATTATGCATTTGTTTGATGAAGAGTATGCAGAGCTACAATATATAGAAAAACAGTGGAAAATATTAAATTATTCACATCAAAAACTGTGATTATTTAATGGTTCCACTAATGTATCCATCAATGAGAAATGTATTGATACATCATAGGGAGAGGCAAGAAAGAGATTTAAAAAAAGATTTTAAAAAAAGCACAATAGTAGTTATATTCACATACATTAATTGATACAGACCATGGTCTATTCACAATGGTAAAGTCATTGTTAATGTAGGTTTACAAATAAATTTACCTCACTTACATCTGCCAAGAATCCCTTTGTGAATTCCTGGCAGGAATTCACAAAGGGATTCTTGGCAGATGTATGTCCTTAAATGGAGATTTCCCCACGTGTGAGCTGCTCGCAGCCTTAGATCCCACTCAGGGGGATTTGATTCGGAAAAATCTCTTTCAGAATCCAAACAAGCCCAGCATAACTTAATTCATCTACTCAAAGTAACTTTTAGAAGAACTGCAATCGCTTACAGCTGAAACAAAAATGATAAATAAATGAGATTATCTGAAATAAGTCACTCTAAATAGTAGGGTACACCATACATTCACATGAAGAGTAGACAAGTCTGTGTTGGAAGAGCATCTACTAAGCTCTATGAAAGGTTTAGACGATTTTAGCAAGAAAGGTTTGCCCTATAAGTCAATACAACTTGATACAAAAAGACCTGCAGTCAAAGGTGACATTATTGTAAGGGGCACAATTACCCAGATCTTCCTGGTGAGGAAATGGCTAACAAAAAATCTTCAAAAAATAGCATATTTTTCCTAATGCTTCCTCTAACTGCTTAAAACGGGACATCAGTACAAAGTTAAAAACAAAGGCAGATTTTAAGAAGTATACAAAATCTTAGTCCTTGGTCTAAATAATTTTTTTTTTTTAAAACAGAATAGTCTTAAAATCAAGTTCTTTAACTAAAGAAACTCCAAGTCAGGGGGCCCATGAATCCTGTAGGCTTTTAACTCCTGTACCCTGAAGTGTCAAGTTAACCACCAAACGATTTCAGCCAAGCACATCCTGTTACTGGTGAAATAGTATTTATGGTATACCAATTGTAAAAAAGGAAATCAACGATGGTTGTAGGATCTTCTTGTAGAAGCTCTAACCGACACTTTAATACATAGGAAAAATGGAAGGAAAAAACCTTATCTAGAAGGTCATTGTGCTCAACTTCCGAAACAAAATATTTAGCATTGTTTGAAACAGAGGAAAAACCAATTTTTAAGTGAATCTCTAAGGTTTTTTTACATTTTATTTCCGAGATGTAACCACTAACCTTTGACAGTGAGTGAATGCATGAGTGACTCAGAAGTCTGTGAGTGGGTGTTTAAGTATCTTAGTGGGTCTGTGAGTGGGTGTGTGAATGTCTGAGTAGGTCTGTGAGTGGGTGCGTGAGTGTCTGGGTCTGTCAGTGGGACCATGAGTGGGTCCGAGAGTGAGTGCATGAGTCTCTGAGTGGGTCTGTGAGTGGGTGCATGAGTGTCTAAGTGGGTCTGTGAGTTGGTGCATGTGTCTCTAGCTGGATCTGTGAGTGGGTGCATGAGTGTATTTGAAGGTCTGTGAGTGGATGGATGAGTCTCTGAGTGGGTCTGTGAGTGGGTGAGTGAGTGTCTGAGTGGGTGAGTCAGTAGGTGCATGATTCTCTGAGTGGATCTGTGAGTTGGTGCATGGGTCTCTAAGTAGTCTGTGAATGGGAATATGAGTGTCTGAATGGGTCTGTGAGTGGTTGGATGAGTGTCTGAGTGGGTCTGTGAGAGTTTGTGAGAGTCTCTGAGTGGTTCTGTGAGTTTGTATGTGATTGCCTGAGTGGATCTATGAGTGGGTGTGTGAGTGTCTCAGTGGGTCTGGGAGTGGGTGTATGAATCTCTGAGTGGGTCTGTGAGTGGATGCATGAGTGTGAGTTGGTGTGTGAGTGAGTTTCTGAGTGGTTTTTTGAGTATGTATGAGTCTACCAACTGCTGCCTTCAGTTTTGTGCCTCCTACGCTAATTTTCTGCTAGTTTTTCTGCCTTTTCTCTCCTGCCCTCTATTTTAATTCTTTCTGCTCATTTCTCTCATTTATTTTGCCTCTTGGTGCTGGCTTCTGACTTCTATTCTGTCTCTTTCTGCTTTTTTTCACCTTTATTTGGCCTCTTTCTGCTCATTTCTCATCTCTATTTTGACTCTTTCTGCTTGTTTTTGAGCTCTATTTTGCCTCTTGTTGCTTGTTTCTGACCTGTATTTTGCCTCTTTCGGCTCATTCTGCCTGTTATTTTGCCTCTTTCTGCTTGCTCCTGACCTTTATTTTGCCTCTTTCTACTCGTTTCTGACCTTTATTCTGCCTCTTGCTGCTGGTTTCTGACATCTGTTCTGCCTCTTTTTGCTCCCTTTTGACATTTATTCTGCCTCTTTCTGCTTCCTTCTGACCTTTATTCTGCCTCTTTCAACTCGTTTTTCACCTTTATTCTGCCTCTTGCTGCTCATTTCTGATCTCTATTTTGCCTCTTTTTGTTTGTTTCTCACCATTATTTTGCCTCTTACTGCTTATTTCTGACCTTTTTTCTGCCTTTTTCTGCTTGTTTAGGACCTGCATTTTTTGCATCTTTCTACTCATTGCTGACCTTTATTCTGCCTCTTTCTGCTCTTTTTTTACCTTTATTTTGCCTCCTTCTGCTCATTGCGGACTTTTATTCTGCCTCTTTCTGCTCCTTTCTCACCTTTATTATGTCTCTTTCAGTTCATTGTTGACCTTTATTCTGCCTCTTTCAGCTTGTTTCTCACCTTTATTTTGCATCCCTCTGCTCATTGCTGACCTTTATTTTGCCTATTTCTGCTAATTTCTTATCTTTATTTTGCCTCTTGGAGTTTGTTTCTGACCTCTATTTCGCCTCATTCTGCTTGTTTGCATACTTTACACTACCTCTTCCTGCTCGTTTCTCACCTCTATTTCCCTCTTTCTGCTAATTTCTCACCTGTATTTTGCCTCTTGCTGCTCATTTCTGACCTTTATTCTGCCTCTTTCTGCTCTTTTTTACCTTTATTTTGCCTCCTTCTGCTCATTGCTGACCTTTTGTTTTGCCTCTTTCTGCTCATTTCTCACATTTATTTTGTGTCTTTCTGCTCATTGCTGGCCTTTATTCTGCCACTTTCTGCTCGTTTCTCACCTTTATTTTGCCTCTTACTGCTGGTTTTTCACATTTATTTTGCCTCTCTCTGCTCCCTTCTGACCTTTATTCTGCCTCATTCTGCTCCCTTCTGATCTTTATTCTGCCTCTTTCTGCTCGTATCTCACCTTTATTTAGCTTCTTGGTGCTGGTTTCTGACCTATATTTTACCTCTTTCTGCTCCTCTAACACCTTTATATTTCCTCTTTCTACTCGTTTCTCACTTTTATTTTGCCTCTTGCTGCTGATTTCTGACCTTTATTCTGCCTCTTCCTTCTCATTACTCACCGTTATCTTGCCTCTTTCTGTTCATTTTTGACGTTTATGCTGCTCATTTCTCACCTTTATTTTGAATTTTTCTGCTTGTTGCTGACCGTTTGTTTCGCCTCTTTCTGCTGCTGCCTTATGACCTTTATTCTGCCTTTTTCTGCTAATTTCTCACCTTTATTTTGCCTCTTTCTGCTCATTGCTGATCATTATTTTGCCTTTTCTGCTCGATTTTCACCTTTATTTTGCCGGTTTCTGCTCGTTGCTGACCTTTATTCTGCCTCTTTCTGCTTGTTTCTCACCTTTATTTTGCCTCTTTCTGCTCATTCCTGACATATGTTTTGCCTCTTTCTGCTCGTTTCTCACCTTTATTATGCATCTTTCTGCTCATTGCTGGCCTTTATTTTGCCTATTTCTGCTCATTTTTCACCTTTATTTTGCGTCTTGGTGTTTGTTTCTGACCTCTATTTTGCCTCATTATGCTAGTTTCTGTCCTTTACTTTGCCTCTTCCTGCTCGTTTCTCACCTCTATTTTTCCTCTTTCTTCTCGTTTCTCATGTTTATTTTGCCTCTTGCTGCTCATTTCTGTCCTTTATTCTGCCTCTTTCTGCTCTTTTTTTACCTTTATTTTGCCTCTTTCTGCTCTTTGCTGACCTTTTGTTTTGCCTCTTTCTACTTGTTTCTCACTTTTATTTTACCTCTTGCTGCTGATTTCTGACCTTTATTCTGAGTCTTTCTTCTCATTTCTCACCTTTATTTTGCCTCTTTCTGTTCATTTTTCACCTTTATTCTGCCTCTTTCTGCTCATTTCTCACTTTTATATTGCCTTTCTGCTCAATCCTGACCTTTATTCTGCCTCTAACTGCTAGTTTCACACCTTTAGTTTTCCTATTTCTGCTTGTTTCTCACTTTAATTCTGGCTCTTTCTGCTCATTTCTGACCTTTATTCTGCCTCTCTCTGCTACCTTCTGACCTTTATTCTGCCTCTTTCTTCTCCCTTCTAGCCTTTATTCTGCCTCTTTCTACTCGTTTCTCACCTTTATTTAGCTTCTTGGTGCTGGTTTCTGACCTCTATATTGCCTCTTTCTGCTCCTCTAACACCTTTATTTTTCCTCTTTCTGATGGTTTCTCACTTTTATTTTGCCTCTTGCTGCTCATTTCTGACCTTTATTCCGCCTCTTTTTGCTCTTTTTTACCTTTATTTTGCATCTTCTGCTTGTTGCTGACCTTTTGTTTTGCCTTTTTCTGCTTATTTCTTACCTTTATTTTGCCTCTTTCAGCTCGTTCCTGACCTTTATTCTGCCTTTTCTGCTAATTTCTTGCCTTTATTTTTCCTGTTTTTGCTTATTTCTAACCTTTATTTTGCCTCTTTCTGCTTGTTGCTGACCTTTATTTTGCCTCATTCTGCTCCCTTCTCACCTTTATTCTGCCTCTTTCTGCTCGTTCCTCACCTTTATTTTGCCTCTTTCTGCTCTTTTTTACCTTTATTTTGCATCTTTCTGCTTGTTGCTGACCTTTTGTTTTGCCTTTTTCTGCTTATTTCTTACCTTTATTTTGCCTCTTTCAGCTCGTTCCTGACCTTTATTCTGCCTTTTCTGCTAATTTCTTGCCTTTATTTTTCCTGTTTTTGCTTATTTCTAACCTTTATTTTGCCTCTTTCTGCTCGTTGCTGACCTTTATTTTGTCTCTTTCTTCTCATTTCTCACCTTTATTTTACCTCTTGGTGCTTTTTTCTGACCTCTATTTGCCTCTTTCGGCTCCTTTATCACCTTTATTTTGCCTCTTCCTGCTCATTTCTCACCTTTATTTTGCCTGTTTCTGCTCGTTTCTCAGCTTTATTTTGCCTCTTGCTATTCATTTCTCACTTTTATTCTACCTCTTTCTGTTCATTGTCTACCTTTATTTTGCATCTTTCTGCTCGTTGCTGACCTTTTGTTTTGCCTCTTTCTGCTTGTTTCTCACTTTTATTCTGCCTCTTTCTGCTTGTTTCTCACTTTTATTCTGCCTCTTTCTACTCCCTTCTGACCTTTATTCTGCCTCTTTCTGCTTGTTACTTATCTCTATTTAGCTTCTTGTTGCTGGTTTCCGACCTCTATATTGCCTCTTTCTGCTCCTCTAACACCTTTATTTTTCCTGTTTCTGCTCCTTTCTCACTTTTACTGTGCCTTTTGCTGCCGATTTCTGACCTTTATTCTGCCTCTTTCTTTTCATTTGTCACCTTTATTTTGCCTCTTTCTGTTCGTTTTTAACTGTTATTCTGTCTCTTGCTCGTTTCTGACCATTAGTTTGCCTCTTTCTGCTCCCTTCTGACCTTTATTCTGCCTCTTTCTGCTCGTTTCTGACCTTTATTCTGCCTTTTTCTGCTAGTTAGTCACCTTTAGTTTGCCTCTTTCTGCTTGCTCCTGCCCTTTATTTTGCCTCTTGTGTGGAATTATGCCAGTGTTCCTGTAGTGCAGAAGGCATTTGCATCAGATTTTATCCTTTCTTGGGGTATTTTGATGTTACAGTAAATGCCAAATGTGTGATTGCACAGCAAATCTGCAACCCACACTACATGGGTGCCAGTGCTGTGCCTATGCTATGTTAAGGGGATGTTACTTCATCATCATGGTGGTGCTGCCCTCTGTAAATAACTGGGTTATCGTGTGATTTCCTAACTCTTTATAATATAGGAGGAGCCCCTTTTGTGTCCTCTGGATATGGGAATATAGGATTCCAAGGACCCCCTCAGGGACTCCCAGCAGGTGTTTGCAGTCATGAACTGTCCCTCCCTATGGTCACTAATCGAAATAAGATCACTAGCATACCCCAGATACAGACCGCACTGTACCTGCATTGAAATAAGAATGTCAGTTTCAACCACTGCACAATATTTCACTTCTGTGCTGTCATTAGGACTTGTGCTCTCAGCAATGGCATGCCCTGTAGAGAGAGCATTTTTAGATCAGATGCATGGTCAGCCATGTTGACCTAATGAAGGTGAGCACCAGCGCACCCAGGGACTGTGCCCCTGGTTATATAATCCTGTCCTGGGTGTCATATTCTGTCTGAGACATGCAGGCAGATGTGACAACCAGCACCTTCACTGGTTTGTGCTGACATTGACCATGTTCAGATTATATAAGAAATGTGATCACTCCAGTGCACGTACTAACTGTCCTAACTGACGCACAAGGAGCAGTGGTTCATTCATTACGAGCAGAGCCCGGTCTGTGCTTAGCAGTAGCCGAGGATTAGATAAGGAAGCATGCATTATCTTGTGCGGGGTGGTGTTATTGGGCACAGATTGGAGCCCTTCAAACAACCTGCATGGGGCAAACAGGGGACATGCTTTGTATAAACCATATACTAAGTGGCACACAGTTAGTGTCCCCAAGGCAATCTGCTTGTGCACCCGACTGTGTAACATGGCAGGGGCCCAAGAACATGTTAATTCTCCAATTTGCATGGAGTTTTTCCTCTATGAAAATAAGGAAATGCCCCGTCCACACTGAGTGAACATGAAATGTGTGCCTGCACAATGTGTATTACTGAGGAGACAATGCAAGCATCTAGGGTCACTTCTTAACACAGTAATGCTCCTGGAGCATAACGAGTTGGCTCAATCATCCAGTAAACTCCTCGGCCACTTAAGTAATTGTGCTTTTAATATCGTCCTAGGAGCATATAATGAATAGAGAATGAGTATGGAATCCATAGTGCAAAAATAAATCAAATCAATATGCAGCCTGAAGAATGTGCCAAAATGATTGTATCAATATGAAAGATGCATTTGGAAGTAGTTTGATAATGAGTGGAAGCATAAAACCTATTACAAATAAAAAGGTTACAGAAATGTAACTATTAATTGATAGCTTGTAAGTATTGAATATATTAATTTGTTATGTAAATGCCACACCACAATGCTAACATAACATTTTTTGGAGATGATAATAGTATTTCCTTGCTAAATCACTGAATGGTGCTCAGTTTCTTAACTTTGGAAGGATAATAGGCTGAGAGGAACTGCGAGGGTTCTAATGTGCCATGAAACAGTTGAACAGAGGTCCATATGACAGATGTCTTAATCCACAGAGGTACTAATTAGACAGCCTTTTCTGACAGGAGAGCTCACTTAATCTCCATGTAGGAGGCCTGCAAATCTCTCTCTGATTCAAGGTGCACTGAGAGGGTGAGAGTACTAGAGATAAACAGGAGCACCCTCCAAATACTGTTTCGAGACAATAGCTGCTGCAGTTTTAAACTTCAAAGGTTTACATGTGTTCAACTTCATTCTAGTTACAATCAAGCAGTCAAAGTTTGGCGAGTGAACCACAGTATTGGCTCATCCACCAATGTTTAAGGCATATGTATACATCTTCATGCATACAGTCCAACACATGTAATATGCTATGCACATGCATCGGAAGAAAAAATAGGCAATGGTGTAGATTTGCTGTCATTTAGAAGTGCTTACTGCTGGTAGTGCTGTCAGATGTTACACACACAAAATCATATAAATTCAGCAGTTATAGTTATACTTATCTGAAGAACCTATAACTGCCCTTAATGTAACTATAACTCGAGCCCCCTGTATATATTACAGATAGGTGGTAGCCACTCTGTAGTTATAGTCAGAGTTACCAGACATAGGGATTTCTCTGACTTTTTGTCCCTTAATCACTTTGCATGCGTTTGACTAATGTCCGCGAAACTTTGCAGACCCGTGGCATCCATTACATTGTTGGAGGATTGAAAATGTCACACTGTTTGGTCAAGGAGGTGCAACGACAAAAGGGGGGGGGGTCCCAAAACACACTTGAACTTCAATGCATTTTACGTTGACTTTTGTGTTTCACGAAGAGCCAAACGGCTGAACTGATTGTAATGAAATTTCACAGCAATGTAAATTAGACTATGTAAATGATTCTTTTTGCTATTGCAAGTGACATTATGAAGTGATTATGAAGTTATAAGGGCCAACAAATTAGTGATATCTTGTAGCACAACCGACTAAAAGTAGCAAGGAAGCCCAAAAAATAACTAGATTGCAGATATAAAATTTCAGATTTACAAAATGAAAAACTGAAACACCCACTTATGGTCACATGCTAATGGAAACCTATAGACAAATACAAAACAAACAGAATACATCTTAATCTGTACACGTTTTTTTGCATGCTCTCTGGCTCACAAAATAAAGTGTGCCCAACAATCCAAACAAAAAAATCCTCCTTATGTACTCCTGTTAAAAAACATGGAAACGTAACCTAGCAGTGAGCTACACCAACTACTATATGGAGGGTACGATGAATGGCCATTAGGAAAAAAAAATCAACATTTTTATAACAACAAAGATTGACTTTTATTCACTTCAGGCTTTATATGTAGCACAATCCAGCTAAGAGTAGCAAGGAAACCCAGACAATAAACAAGACAGAATTACTACATGAACAATTAAATGGCAAATTTAAGGTAACACGATTAAGAAACTCAATAAACAAATACGTAACAAATGCAATTGATGAAAAGAAAGAAAACACATTAAAACTGATTGCCACTCTGTAGTTATAGTTAGTATTCCCAAAGATAGGAATTCCTTGATATTAGCTCCCTAATAACGTTTTGCCCATCTAACAAATCACCACAAAACTGTCCAGACCTACAGCATTTTCTACATTTTGAGATTATGTAAATTTTGTGGTGAATCGTTAAGAGGGTGCAAAGATAAAAGGGGATCCCGAAACACATTTTTCCACCAATGCGTTTTCCACGAACGAAAACAGCTGACTGGATTTACATGAAATTTGGCAGGATTATACATTATGGTGCAGAGATGATAATTTTTGGGTACTGCATCTAAGTAGGTTAAGCATTTATTTTCGCTATAAGGCATTTAAACATAGTGATATCTGTCTACTCTGGTACGCAACTCCACCGTACACCACTGCACTCTATGCTCTCATGCTGTATGCACCTGCACTCTATGCTATTCCAGTTTACGTTACTCCAATGTTCGCAACTCCACTGGATGCTACTCCACTGTACACTATGTCACTCTATGCCATTCTACTGTACATCACTTCACTCTACTCCATTCCACTGTATGCCACTTCACTCTACAACACTCCACTGTATACTATTCCACTGTATTCCACTCCACTGTACGCTATTCCACTCTATGGCACTCCAGTGTATGACACTCCACTCTATGACACTTCATTCTATGCTATTCGATTGGACCCCACTCCAATGTAAGCCACTCTACTGTATGCTATTGCACTCTACCCCATGCCACTGTACATCACTCCATTATATGCCACTCCACTGCACAGTACTCCACTATACACTATTACACTCTTTGCCACTGCACTGTACAACATCCCGCTCTATGCCACTCCACTCTAGCCTATTACACTGTACACAACTCCACTCCACGCCACTCTACTGTATGCCACTACACTGTATGCAACTCCACTCTAAGCCTCGTCAGTGTACGCCACTCCAAAGTATGCCACTCCGCTATACGCTACTCCAGTGTATGCTATTCCTCTCTATGTCATTCCACTGTATCCCACTCCACTCTATGCTATTCCATTGTATGCCAATGCTCTGTATGCTACTCTACTCTACCCCACTCCATTCTACGCTATTCCATTGGACGCACCTCCACTGTTTGCCACTTCACCATCTGTTATCACACTCTACTCCTTTCCATTGTACACCACTCCAGTCTACACCACTCCACTTCACTCCACACTATTCTACTTTACGCTATTCCACTCTATGCTATTTTACTCTACATCACGCCACTGTACTCCACTCTATGCTATTCTGCTGTATGCCACTCCACTCTACGCTATTTCTAAGTACGCAACTTCAATCTTTGCCCCTCTTCTGTATGGTATTCCCTTCTATCCCACTACACTGTACACCACTCTACTCCATTGTATGCTATTACACTCTACCCCACTCCACAATACACCACTCCAGTCGACACTTCTTCACTGTACATCACTCCACTGTACGCTTCTAACCTTCACGCTATTACACTTTACACCACTCCACTATATGCTACAAAACTATTCGCTAATACACTCTACGCCACTCCAATGTCTGCCACTCCAGTATAGGCTACTCCACTCTACTCTATTCCACTTTATGCTACTCCACTTATGGTACTCCACTCTACGCCACTCCAGCATACTCTCCTCCATTCTATATAAATTCACTCTACAAAACTCTACTACACTCCATGCCACTCTACTAGACTATAATCTACTCTATCCTCGTACACTCCACTGTCCAAATATGCAATCGACTCTATGCCTATACTCTCTATTGTACAACACTCTACTCCACAACATTTTCCTACACTGTTCTACACAGCACTCCACTGTATGAGAATCCGTTCCAATTTATAACAGTTTTCACGAATCTACGCTATACCACTTCAATATAAGCCAACCTAATCTACACTAATCCACTGTACCTTACTCCACTCTACATCACTCCACTGTACACCATTCCACTTTACGCTGTTCCACTCTATCTATGCCACTCGGCTCTTCTACACTCCATTGTACAGTATTCCACTGGAGGCGATTCCACTGTATGTTACTACACTTTACTGTAATCCACTCTATGCCACTACAGTATACACCATTCCACTCCATGCCGCTCCACTGTATGAAACTCTCCTCCAATCTATAAAGCTCCACTCTATAAAAGTCTACCACTCTTCATGGCACTCTATAGCATTCTTCTACACTCTATGCCCATACACTCCAATGAACAACAATCTATTTCACTATACAATACTTTTCTACATGACACAGCTCTTCACTCTACTGTACGAGACCCTACTCCAATTTATAACAGTTTCCTACCTACGCCACACCATTACACTCCACTCCATGGCACTCTACTCTATGATACACCAATACACTCTATTGTACTTTACTCCACACTACGTTACGCCACTCCATTCAATTCCACTGTTTGAGACTTTACCTCTCTTGCACTTCTCCACACACTACTGTCCTTTGTGCAACTCCACTCTACAACACTTTACTGCAGTGTATGCCACTCTCCGACACTTTACTCCTATCTATACCCCTTCACTCTACTGTACTCTACGTCACTCCACTCTACTTGACTCCACTCTATAATACTCCACTGTATGACACTAGACTCTACGGTACGCTCCTCCACAGTACAATACTACACATCACTTTAGGACACTCCAATTATTGACACTAAACACTGCAATCTGAAACACATTTTTATTAAAAACTAAAAACCATTAACATATAATGGAAAAACAAAGGTTAAGAATAATTTATAGTTAGAAATGCCTTGTGTATTCTTTCTATATAAACCCAACTTAAAATACACAAACATTATAAATTTAAAAGATATAATTATAACTTTAATTTATAATTTACATACCACTTTCAAATAACTATAATTTGTGCACCTTGGAACACAGTCTTGTTTCCTCTCCAGCCTACATTAACTATAACTCATGCCTTTTGCATTCACTGTTTATACCCTTGCATACTATATGACTTACAGCATGTCAAATCATAGCCTTCATAACAACACTTTAACTTCCTAAATGACATCATTTGACAGAACAGTGCATGGTAGAGTGGCAAGTTATAGTTAGTGTTGTCTGGCTAACTATAACTTGCACTCTACCATGCACTATGTTCTCACAAATTATGATACTCCACTGAACAACACTACACTGTACGACACTCTCCGCCACTCTACTGTACGACACTACACTCGAAAACACTGAACTATACGACACTATACTCCACTGAACTTTCCTCTATGCCACTGCACTCAATAACACTCTCCTGCACTCTATGCCATTCTGTGACACTCTACTCAATGACACTCCACCGCTGTTCTTTTCATGACACTCCAAACAATGACACTCCACTGTACAACACTCAACTCTAATGTTCGACACACCACTACACTGTACAACATGCCGCTTCACTTCACCATACTCCACTCCACGGTACGACACATCATGCGACTTGTTGAGTGTTGTAAAGTCTATTGTCATAGAGTGGAGTATTGTCGATTGGAATAGAGTGTAGTGGAGTCAAGTGTAGTAGCGTCTCATGCAGTGTAGTAAAGTGTTATATAGTGTAGTGGCGTGGTGTCTCATATGCGGGAGTCAATTATCATAGACTGGAGCAGCGAGTTGTTTAGTGGCATGTCGAACAGTAGAGTAGGGTGTCGTAGACTGTCACATAGTGAAGTAGAGTGTCAGAGTGAAGTATCGGCAAGTGGAGTTTTGTAGAGTACAGTAGAGGAGGGTGGAGTAGATTGGAGTGAATTGTTAAATAGTGGAGTGGCATATTGTAGAGAGAAGTTGAGTGGCATGTTGTCGAGTGTCATGCAGTGTCGTACGGTGGTGTAGAGTGGATGGGCATAGACTTGAGTAAAGTGTCATAGAGCGTCATAGAGTGTTGTACAGTGTTGTAAACTGGAGTTGCATACAGCGGAGTAGAGTGTCAGACAGTGGAGCGGCATAGAGCAGAGAATAGTAGAGTGACCCTGAGTGGGATAAAGTGTGGTAGAGTGGAGTACAATGAGGTGGCGCAGCATACAGTCAAGTAAAGTGTCATAAATTGGAGTGGTGTATTGTACAGTAGAGTATAGTGGGGTGTCGTACAATGTTGGAAAGTGATTTAGACTACAGTAGAGTAGACTGGCATACAGTCTAGCTAAAATATGTAGCCTGGAGCAGTATACAGTACAGTACAGTGTTGTAGAGTGTTGTAGAATGGATTGGCACACAGTGTGATAGAATACAAAGGCATTGAGTGGCGTAGAGTGAAATGGCATACAGTGAAGCAGTGAAGTAGAGTGGAGTACTGTGTCAGAGTAGAGTAGAGTTAAGTGGGGTGCAGTGACATACAAAGAGTTGTGTACAGTGTCATGTAGTGGACTAGAGTATCATAGAGTATAGTGAAGTAGAGTGTTGTGCAGTGGCATACAGTATAGTACAGTGTTGTGCAGTGGGGTAAAGGGGTATAGACAGGAGTAAAGTGTCAGAGAGTAACACAGTTTAGTAAAGTGTTGTAGAGTGGAGATGCATAGACTACAGTAATATCTGAAACAGTGGAGTTGCGTAGAGTGGATTGTTCTATAGTAGCATAGAGTGAGGTATAGTCTTGTGCAGTGGAGTAGAGTCGAGTGGAGTGCTGTGCAGTATAGAAAAGTGTCTTATATTGAAATTGAGTGCTGTACATTGTAGAGTACAGGCAGAGAGTGGAGCATAGAGTTGGACAGTGGAGTGTACGGGATAGAGGGGAGTACAATGACGTAGAGTGCCATGCAGTGTGGTAGACTTTTATAGAGTGGAGTTATATAGAGTGGAGGAGAGTGTCATATGATGGAGCGGCGTAGAGTGGAGTGGTGTACACTGTAGTGGCATAGAGTGTAAAGTGGAGTAGCATACAGTGCAAATGGATACAGTGGAATACTGTACAGTGGAGTGTAGAAGAGTGGAGTGGCATAGAATGGAAGAGAGTTGAGTGGTGTACAGTGGAGTGGTGTACAGTGGAGTAGGGCACAGTGGATTAGCGTAGAGTGGGGATGCAAACAATGAAGTGGCGTAGCATAGAGTTGAGGAAACTTATAACTTGGAAAGGCGTCTCATACTGTAGAGTGGAGTGCTGTGTCGTACAGTGTTGGAACTGTCATAGAATGGAGTAGAGTGTTGTACAATAGTGTATGGGCATAGATTTGAATTCAAATTTGGACAGCAGAGTTTACTGGGATAGATTTGAGTAGAGTCTGGTAGAGCGGCTTAGATGCAGTAGAGTTTTGTAGAGTAGAGTAATATAGAGTGGAGGAGTACACTGTAGTGGAGTAGAGTGGAGTAGCATACAGCGGAGTAGCATGCTGTGGAATTGTGTAGAGTGCAGTAGCTTATAATGGAGTGGCGTATAATGAAAGTGGTATAGACTGGAGTGCTGTATTGTGGGGTGGAGTAGAGCGTAATAGTATACAATTGAGTGGCGTACAGTGGAGTGGGGTAGAATGGAAGAGCACACAGTAGAGGTGCAAAGATTGAAGTTGTATACAGTGTAATAGTGTAGAGTGGAGTGGCGTAAAGTGGAACGGCATAGAGTGGAGTACAGTAGAGTAGCATAGAGCAGAATAGCGTGGAATAGCGTAGAGTAGAATAGTGGTGTAGACTGGAGTGGTGTACAGTGGAGTGGGGTAGAGTGCAATAGCATATAGTGGACTGGCATAGAGTGTGGAGCCATCCAATGGACTAGCATAGAATGGAGTGGTGTACACTGGAGTGGCTTAGATTAGCATATAGTGGAGTAGTATACAGTGGAATAGCACAAAGTGGAGGGGTGTACAGTTGAGTGGTGTAGACTGGATTAGCATATAGTGGAGTAGCATAAAGTGCTGTGGCTTACAGTGAAGAGGTGTAGACTGGAGTGGCATACACTGAAATGGGGCAGAGTGTAATAGCATACAGTGGAGTAACGTACAGTGATGTGATGTCCAATGGAATAGTGTAGAATTGAGTGGGGTAGAGTGGAGTAGCATACACAGGAGTAGCATATAGCAGAGTTGCCTGTAGTGGCGTACACTGTAGAGTGGAGCTGCATACAGTGTAATAGAGTAGAGTGGACTGGCATAGAGTGGCGTAGAGTGGGGTGTTTTACAGTGGAGTGGCATAGAGTGCAAGAGTGTATAGGGGAGTAGCGTACAGTTTAGTGGTGTATAATGGAGTGGTGTATACAAGAGTGGCGTACAGTGGCATGGGGTAGACTGTGATAGCATACAGTGGAATGGCATACACTGGAGTGTGGTCCAATCGAATAGCGTAGAATGAAGTGGGGTAGAGTGGAGTGCCATACACTGGAGTGGTATAGAGTGGGGTAGCGTACAGTGCCGTGGCATACAGTGGAATAGTGTACACAGGAATAGCATTAAGTGGAGTAGCGTCCATTGGAGTGGCATATAGTGGAGTGACATAGACTGGAGTGGTGTAGGGTGAAGGTGCGTTCAGTGTAAGAGCATAGAGTTTAGTGGGGTACAGTGGCATTGAGTGCAGTGTAGTAGCATAGAGTGGAGTGGCATAGATTGGAGTGGTGTAGAGTGCAATAGCGGATAGTGGTGTGGCTACAGTGGTGTGTCATACGCATTCATGTGAAATTTAGCAGCAATGTAGAATATGGTGTGCAGAATAAACGCAAAACAGCGAATTGCGCTGCCTCGTGTTTCTCCAGATTTGCCAATCAACACAGGGCCATGCCTTGTAAATCTGACTTAAGTGTTGCATTGTCCATGTTACACCATGATTGACACAATGCACCGCAACCCAATAGTACAGGTAGGCCTAGTTATATTTTGGGCAATGCTATACTGAGATGACTTTCCAGTATAACGTGGTACATTGCGATGGCTAAGCCTGGGCGGAGTTCGCGTAGCGGTGCTATGTGGAACTCCGTGAAGTGCCTAAAAAACTCTGACGCGCTACGCAGAGTTCTGCAAGCAGTTGGAGTTGCTTGTCCCGCCTGTTAACGTGATGTTTCCGCTGTACGTCAAAGCGGATTGCGTGTTCAGGTGGAAATATCATGTGAACAGCACCACGCAGTTGCACATGTGCGGGCCATCTTGTTTCTTACTCTGTTTACGGTGATTGGGCCTACTTTTCAATCCTTATTCAATATTTGCAATCCTTGCTTTCTAAAACTTTTTTCCAATCTTCGTTATTTATTATCTTATCCTTTGTCTTTCTAAGTGTGTATTTGTGGGGTTTTTCTACTTTTTTTTTGTTTTTGAAGAGTTTTGTACTTTTTTATTTTTTAGCTTTCATACTTCCTTATTACCCTCCCTCCTTCTTTTTCCCCGTTTCTTTTTTTTCTCTATTTCCCCCCAGCTCCATGGCAGATAAGGGTGCACCAAGGTGCGCAAGTAGCAGCCATCTTCCTTGCGGAAGGCGGTGCCAGGCAGGGGCACAACCCCGTGCCCTGTTTTCCGAGGTGGAGGTGGCAGCACTGGTTTTTTATATCCAGCGCCACCTCCCTCCCACCTCCCTCCCTATGGCCAATGGGCGATCGCATAAATTGGTAATAGACTAGTGCGGTCGTCGTGACCGCCGACCTAAGGTCGGGCAGTTCCAGAACCGCAACGGCGTCCGACGGACATCATTGTAATAATTAATAATGAAGTCCCTTAGTGATTAGTGAATTGGCCCGTCAAAGGGGGTTGAGGGATTGCGAATGAGATTTAAGAAGAAGCACACATCATTCGTTGCAATTTATTATTAGTAATTCCAAAATGTAGTTTACTAAATTTGGAATTGGGCTAGGTATGTATGTTTTGGAAATTTGGACTAGAATAGGATGGCCCGCGATATACTACTACTAGTTGATCTCATTTAGAAAAGTTCAATGTTATTGCGATTGCCTTTGCCTGTCAAAAAATATTATGGGGAGATATTTATTTACCACTAATCTTTTTTTGTCTCTTTATGTCTTACTTCAGCATCCAGGGGCAAGGAGAGGGCTGAGGCGGCTCAGGGTCCGGAAGCTGGAGGTGTCTCCCAGAGTTCCTCGGCCGATGACTCTGCTGGCACCAGTAAGTCCTCCTGGTGTTAACATTAATATATTTATTCCCCTAACTTTTCAGCTCCTTTTTGAATAATGTGACATCTACCCGTTTTATTTATTTTTTCGAAATCCTCTTCGATCTATCTGTTTCTAATTTCTTGTTATCCCTGCATTATCCTATTTATTTATTCTCTATATTTCGAATTTCTGTTACTAGTCTGTCTGTAGCTTCCTTTCTTCTGCTTTTCAGTCAGCTTTCCCTCTACCCTTTTGTGGACGGCCAAGTGGTGGTACTCTAAGACTCAGAGAACCCATTGGTCACATACTACTACTACTACTACTCCTCCTCTGCCATGCAGATTGCATGCCCATTGCCCAAGTAAGGTATTCTATGCATGTATGTTGAGATGAGAAGGCTCAATCACTAAAACAAAAGAGTGGCCATGGTCATGTTGGACAACCCAAAGTTGTGTCTTCTTATTAGATGCACCGAATAGCACAAACACCCTTTTCACTATAGTGAAGGAATTGTTCAGCCCGGCGTGTGTGGGTAACAAGATTAGAGCAACTCAAACATTATGCGATGAGCTTGCGACCCACTTCGATGAGAAGATTAAAAAGATTATTTATGGGCTGAAGTCTAACAGTAATATCAGTCCGGAGCTGAAAAAAGTACTATCGGACACATCAGTGACAAAGCCACAGGTCGAAGACAGTGATAATGACTGTCCTGCGGTACTCCGGTACTTTCAAACACCCACAGAAGAAGCATTTAGTTTATTAGCGCTGAGTGTCTCTTCTGGATCACCTTTGGACCCTGTCCCGCAGAGGATATGGAAAGAATTCAAACTTGACCTTTTCCCATGGCTATGGCATATTTGTTGCCAATCCCTAGAACAGGGAGTAGTACCTGAAGGGTGGAAGCAGGCAGTGGTGACTCCGCTGCTTAAGAAATCCACATTGGACCCCCTCTGCCCAGCCAATTTCAGGCCTATCTCCCTCCTCCCTTATCCGGTTAAAATACTGGAGCGGGCAGTTAGCAAATCTCTCTCTTTTTCTTGAAGAAAATTATCTGCTAGACGAGGCCCAATTTGGGTTTCGCCCGGGACACGGAACAGAGACCACTCTAGTGACAGTACTAGATAACCTGAGGATGCGTGCTGACAATGGTAACTCAAGTATATTGGTACTATTGGATATGTCAGCCGCATTTGACACGGTGAACCACAGCATTCTGCTGGACAGACTAGAGAAAATTGGGGTGAAAGGCCTGGCACTGAAATGGCTACGATCATATCTGACTGATAGACAACAGGCAGTCTCAATCCCCCTTTACGTCCTCCTAAAATCCCCATGTGCCATGGGGTGCCACAGGGTTCGGCGATAAGCCCGATTTTGTTTAATATCTACATGCGCCCTCTCATCTCCATTATTAGATCCTTTGGCGTGGATCTTGTAAACTATGCAGATGACACGCAATTGGTGTTTTCATTAGAAGGGAAGCAGGCAATCACCCTGGATACAGAATACCGCAAACTGGCTTAGAAACAACTCCCTACAATTTAATGGAGGAAAAACGGAGATTGTATACTGCTCCACGTCCAGGATTGCCCGGCCTTTTCCCATAGAGCTCCAAATAACACCAACAGACAAACCTGTAGTGCCAGCTAAAACGGTGCGTAACTTGGGAGTTCTGCTGGATGACAATCTCCAGGTAGAATCACAAGTTACCAAAGTAGTTGGTACATGTTTCTCTCTGCTTAGAGCTCTGAGAAGAATTTTGCCGCTACTACCGACTGCCACCAGACCCCAAATTGTGAGGTGTATAATCCTGAGCAGATTAGACTACTGCAACTCACTATATTTGGGGGGCTCAAAGTCACTACTTCAAAAGCTACAACGGATTCAGTCAATTGCAGCTAAGCTAGCTCTAAACAGGCAGCGCAGTTCTTCACTTTCTCTGGCCTTGAAAGATCTCCACTGGCTGCCGATCTGCCAGAGGATACAATTTAAATCCCTGTGCACCGTGTTCAGAGCAATGCAAGGAATGGGCCCAAAGCCCTTGCAGAGGAAATTCTCATGGTATGTTCCTGCGAGAGACCTTCGGTCAGCAAATGCATACTTAGCGAACATCCCAAGAATTAAGAAAATGAAGTCGGGGGTAGAGCATTCGGTGTAACAGCCACACGGCTGTGGAATGGACTCCCTCTAGACATTAGGGAAATTCAATCTCTGCCCCTATTTAGAAAGCAGCTAAAAACCTGGCTGTTTCCCAGGTAGGGTCTGGCTGAGTTCCCAATAATGTTTTCCTGGGTAAGATGATCACAGGCTCCAATGTTGATTTTGTCAGTCACAGCGCCAGGATACCCGTAGGGTGACAGTACGCGCTATATAAGAATTATTTACATTACATACATTACATTACATTACATTACATTAGCTAGGCCTAGTATTATTATCAGCAGTTGGTGAACTGATCTCTGTGCACCAGGAAGTACAAGGAGGACGGCCCTATTGCATTTGCCAACCAAGGCCATATGCTATTTTTTCTCAAAACATCAGATTCATCAATCAATAGCTCCAGCCACTCCTTAACAGCTTGTCTCTTGACATGAGGCTTTTAAAAAAATTATCACCAACAAAATGCCCAACCTGATATTTTTTATAGAAGGTACTGTCTGTAATGTATCCAAATTGTAGTGAATGATGTGTGTGGTGTATTTTTATTTTGCTATAAAACAATTAATAGGGGGAGGTGTATCTGGCATCTAAGAAACATGTAATATTTTTTTCTAGACGCACCGACCACCAGTGCTGGGGCCAGCAGTGACGGCGCCAGCCAGTCTGCAGATGCGGCAGCAGAAGCGGGTGAGCCAGCGGTAGTGGCGGGCCGTGGTAAGTCATATTGCTTGCTTATTGACAATTAATTATAAACTCACTGTAAAGGTGTAGTGTTGTTGACTTGTGAACAACAGGTGAATCCTCAGGAGTTGAGTTGAGTAACTAATGGCCGCTCCTATCTTCAACTCAGCAGAGAACTTTTCATGAGCAAGACTTTTAACTATAGGTTGATGGAAAAGGGAAGGATGGAAGGGGAAAGGATGGGTGAAATGTAATATATATGACTAAAAGGGAAAGATGCGTGGTGAAAGCGCTGGATGCATAAATACTATAGGTGGCTGATAGCTACGATGCATGGGTGAGTGAACGATGGATGAAAGGTATACAGGTAGGAATCCTGTCTGGGTGGGTGAAAGTGTATGTGTGAAAGGATGCCTGCCTGGGTGGGTGATTGGAATCCTGTGGTGGTTTCTTTTGATTGAAATAAACTTAAGGATGGATGGGTGGGTAAATGATAAATGTATGTTGCTGAAAGGTTTGTTGAGATGCGACTAGAGAGAGACAGAGAGCCATGTTTGGATGGATGGCTATATGGATGAATGGGTAGTTTTAGTGGTGAAGAGTGGATAGAGAGAATGTAAAACTTAAATGGTGGTGAGTAGCAAAGCCAAGGGTGAAGAATAAAAAACTAAAAGAACAATGCAATGATGAATGGAAAAATCCTTGAGAAGGAGAATAAGGGATTAGGGTGCTCCTCTGTAGTGGTGTTCTTCTCACCTTTACTTGCCTGGAATGTTTTTTTCGAGGTTTTTTTGATTCAAAGGGTTGAAGACTGGAGGTGGTATTTCAGACTCCTCCCTGGACTCACAGTAGTTTTCAAGCGCAACATTATGTATCCGTCCTACCCAGGCATCATCAATCACCTCCTTCCCTCCATACCCATGGCATAATTTTCTATGTATTTTTCCAAGAGCATTGTTTACAATTTGTCTTTTTTCTTTCTTGATATGAAGCTACTCCTGCTGCTGATCCAAAAACAACTAGCAGGCAGGAGATTGCAGCCGGACCCGGCAGCAGAAACTGGAGGCCATCAGGGCCGAGTACCTGCGGCTGGTCACCTTGGAGATGAGGAGGCAGAAGCTGCTGCAGATGCCCCGGGCCCCAGCCAGGCCACAACAATAACCCCACCACACCATTGCCGTGGTCCAATGGGTGCCCGCCACCATTCCACCATCACTGCTGCTCCCCCTTATTTCTGCCGATTTGAGCACCTCATCATGCTAAGGCTGGCGACTATTGAAGCTAGGCAGGAACGGATGGACAGGCACCTGAAGAAGCTCCTAACCCGCTGTTAGTGCCCTCTTCAGCCCCTTTTTAATCTGTTTGTGGGTGGGTGGGTGGGAGTTGGGAGATTGTTGGGTATTTCTTTATTTATGGACAATTTACTCTTGGACACTACTTGGACATTGGTTGGGGTTAGGGAGAGGGGTGGGCCAGTTGTGGGTTTGGTTTAGATTTTTTCAGGGAATAAACTGTTCATACTTTTACATTTTATGATTATGAATGATTTAAACAAATTTTTACTTGCCACAGCCAGCTTTTAAAATCTGCTGATAGTGTCAACAAAATAGTTACATGGTACCCTCTCTTGTCCTATTACTCTCTCCTCCTAGTCTCTGCAGTCTACTCTGCTACTATATATTATTATTAACCCCTAAGGACTTAGAGGGGGTGGGAGGTGAATTTCCATTGTATAGAATGATTGCTGTTCAACAATGAATAAATCAACCACAGTTCACTTCTCTTACCTGATTAGATGAAGCGAGGGCTTCATGGTTTTCCAAGATGCAATGGTGGTGGTAGTAGTAGCAGCATGCATTGCTAGCGTTTCTTTTGATATTGAAGGCAAACTCAACAGAACTGAAGCAAGGTCCTACTCCCTCCTAGGCAAACTAGAACTGAAGGATAAGGATTCGGAGATTGGGGACTATTCATCGCAGGGAAGTTAACAAATTGAAAAAAAAACTAGGTTAATGATGTTATTATATGCAAGCTTGATGACAGTCACCAGAGACTAGACTACTAGAACAGACTCAGACACAAGAAGATAATATGATAAGCAATGAAAAATTGAATTAATCAGAACAATGTTGAGCTACTACGAACTGTACAAAGTAGACAAGCTTAACCTTAGATGCAAATTATTACAGTGCCTGAATGATGATGCTGGCAATGAGATGTTCCTCTGAAAACAATATCATACACTGTGTGGGGGTGGTTAATATAATATACTGCCAGTGTGGGCTATATGAGCTTAAGATAAGAATAAGATCCTCCTCACCCTGCACTGAGTTTGTGTTGCTTTCACCACATCTGCCCCACCAAGTATGTGATTAATTAATGGTGTAAATTGTTAAGTCACACCTCAATAAATCACACAGCCTGGGGGAAGAGGGTTAAGGGTTTGATGAATGGTTGGGAAGGGGGACTTGAGGGAAAGGTTTGACAAAGACAAACACTACACAAGGACAACACAATCATCTTGGCAGCCAACCATCACAAATCTGTTATTAGAGGAAAAGGAAATGCATGCATGATGATGAGTACTAGACTAGTACAGGTAAACCAAATCAAAATGTCCGTCTGCCCTCAGAGAGACCCAAGTTACATTATGTTCTGTTGTACCGGGCTTTGAAAGATAGCAAATAAAATTAAAACATCTGTAGGAGTCAAGTAAACAAACATAAGCAACACACACAGTTGTAATGAATGAAGAGAAAAAATTATACTGTATTGCCAAATTGGGAGTTGCATCTCTGCGTTCCTCTTGGGCTGTCCGTCAATCTTGGGGGCCTGGCGGATGCAGTTCGGTAAGGTAAGTGTGAGTTGTTTTTCCAGTATGGCCCAGGGAAAAGGGCCTGTAGATGGGAAAACAAAAATGATATTGAATAATCAAGGAGAAAAGTTAAACTGAATAAGGAGTGCAAAAAGAAAACTCTCAGAGGCAGCATGGCTAAATGTCTGTTTCCGGCAGTTACCTCCAACAACAGGGCCCCCACCCAACCTCCACTTAACTTTGAATTTGAGCCAGACAGCACTGAGCACACACACACAGCAACATATCATTTTCCCAATTAAGTAAGAAATCAATGCACCGCTGTCAGTCACACCACACTCACCACCACCACTTCACAGACATGTGTAGGTCTGTTCTTGTTGTTTATCTTTAGGCCACTTCAAAGTCATCATCATCCAAATCGGTTGGTTTCAGTGAATTTGAAAACTTCAATCTTCTTCTGGTGGCAGTTCTCGAAGTAGTCATGCTCACGTCCACGCCCTGAGTCATTCCATCATCTCTGATCCTCCTGAGTCTGACTCCGAGTATGGTGTCCAATTCCGTACCAACAGTGTCCCGAGTGAGTCCCGAATTGTCCCAACTCAAAAAATGCAATGTATCGGCCTGTAGTAGTACAACAACAGCAACAAGTAGGGAAAGATTGACTTGAGTCACTTTTTGTGTGTAGACTACAGTAGACTAGATTTGTGTTTGCAAGCCTTGCATTATCTAAGTGACTGGCCAGGTCTGAGTCTTTGAGGAGTATAAAGCATAAAATATTAAAACAAAGCAGTGTGGACAATGTGGAGTGGACCCGGTGAAGGAATCTCGCTATCTGATCTTTCAAACAGGAAAAAAAAAATAACCTTCAGGGGAAAATCATTGATTAGCCGTCGGTAGGCCACCAACGTTGTGAATCTCAATCATCATCACATTAAGTATAAAAACAAACACCCAGTCTCACACTGCCTGCCACAACATGAATAATCTCTTTTTCAAGTCTCAACACAGATGGTGATTGATGACATATAATTCACGACAAGTTCACATCACAACAAACACTCAGCGTACAATGCATGACATCATTTACCTGTTCTTCCGGTGTGCTCATCATGATCGATTGGTGGCACATTGCAGAATGCAGATCCTCCATTTGTTGACTGTAAATCTAATTTTTAATGTCACATGCAGGGCAGTCCCTCTATGCTAGGAAGGGATAGATAGTCAGGGCCCAGGGTTGGAGGCAGGCACACATTTGTTTGTATTCTCCATCCAATCTCTGGCTTGAGGGAAATGGCTTTAGGGTGAGTCGGAACTTCTTCACTGCACACAGTTGCAACTCCAATCCGGCAATAAAATGTGTCTAAGAGTAAGATGGTGGGAATGGATTGGCCAACCAAACACATATAAATATAATATAGTAAATATTGTTCCTTAGTTATATCGTTTTCTGTTTTTTTGGGGGGCGTCAACTAAAGAAATTTGAAAAGCCTAGTAGTCAGGGACGTAGAGTTCATCCTCAAACTCTGGTGGTTCACCCAGAAGTAGGTCATCTATCACACTACTTCCATGACCTGAGTCTCCGTCATCTTCCTCCTATGGTACTTCACGTATTGTGTAATCCGGTGGTATAAAGTGCTGAATCATTTTGATCATGGTTAATCTCCCCTCATTTTGGGGCGAGAGACTGGTCCTTCTCACTGTCAGAACAGCACCAGCACCACTGAAAACACGCTCAGCGGAGACACTGGCTACGGGGCAAGTCAGATAGTTTTTCGCTAGCCTGCTGAGCACTGGCCATGGGTGCCTCTTCCAATACCAATACAGCAATGGGTTTTGATCAAAGTAGACCTCTGCTGGGTCATCCAGATAGACCTGGACCATCTGCTCAATGGTCATGGGGGCGCCGCCTTGCTCGGCCTCTTTTGCCTTTGCCTCAGCACTGGACTTAAGCCCTCTCACCAGAAACCATTCCTTTGCTGAATTTGGGGTTGGTGCTCCTGTTCTTGTTGTTGATGTTGTTCTTGCTGTTGGTAGTTTTGGCTGCTGTGAGCCAACCCCACTGCCTTAAGGCTCTGAACTTGAAGGCTGCCCTGCAGTACTTGTGCCCTGGAAGAGCTGGCCTCTAATTCCCGGCCGTTCTTATTTTAGCTGACTGGTTTGCACAGCTATCCAAGTTTTGTAGTTGGCAACATCCCCGTCTGAAAAAAGAATGAAAGTGTCCAGTAAAAGTTTGTACCATGGATCAAGAATTGTGGCACAAATGTAATGGTTGGATGACTCAATGTCTCTTTGCATCCTTGTATTTGCAGATAAGAGAAAAATTAAGCTCTCCACCAACTCATATATTTCTTCTTTTTCCTCCACACCTGCGTACATTGCAGACACCTACTTTAGCTATCCCTGTAGCATGTGCAACAATGGGATAGCTTGGCCCTTGGTACTGTCCTCCATGCTGACTTCACATGTGAACACCTCGGAAGGAAGCAGCATCTCTGTCAGGCATTTAACTAGGCCCCATTGGTCCATCTCAATGATCATGCCTTTCACAGTTGCATCCCCTCTTTGCATGACATATTCATTAATTGGTCTGTACTGCTCAAACAGACGTTCAAGCATGTAGTAAGTCGAGTTCCAACGTGTTGGCACCTCCTGGATGACTGCTTTAACTGGCATTCTATTATCATGTTGAATGATCCTCAGCCGCTTCCGGGCTTTAAAAGAATGGCTTCTTTTTCAGAAAGTCTTGAACACTGATATTAATGCAGTGCACCAAACACAGGACCCTGAAATTGCCACCATCGGCCATGGCCTTAACTATATATCTGCCATTGTCCGTGGCAACAAAGCCAGTGTTAAGCCCTCTTGGTCGTAGCCATTCAAAGACCTTAGTGTTAATGTCTTCCAAAATGCTTGTAGCAGTATGGGATTTCTCCATGGCGAACATGGCTATTGTCGCATGCTTCCGAGCACCATTGAAAATCTAAGCAGTGTCAACACCTGCCAATATCTTTTCTCTAACTCCCACAAAGTAGATCCAGTGTGCAGTGATGCACATGTAATCAGTGGCTTGGCAACTGGTCCACATGTCTGTTGTCAGGTGGATATTGTGAACAGCACTTTACTGCAAAGCTTGTCTAAGCAATTCCAGCACGTAGTGATGTAGCGCTGGAACAGCAACTCTGGCAAAATGGGACCAGCTGGGAACCTTCCATTTCAGCCAGATGGCTGCCACAAATGCAAGAAAACCCACCCCTTCCACAAATGAAAAAGGGAGGAGGACCAGTGCTAACATTTTAGCCAGCTTCGCGTTGTACAAACGTGTCATTGGGTGGTTGCGTTCATACTGCCCCTCCGGCCTAAACATGCTGAGAATGGTAGCCTGGATTTTTTTCTTTTCTGGTGCCACTGATGCAGTTGACTTCTTAGCAGAAATTTGGTAGGCTCAATGTGCTTTTCGGTGCAGCAGTCACTGTACTCTCTATTGCCTTGGTGTCTCGAACTGACTCTTGTGCCATTGTGATGTTGCTTATGATGATGTGGGCGATACCACTGCGCTGCTGAGGAGAGGGCTGCTTTGTGTACCATAAAAAATGTCTTCCTCTTCTTCGTCTTCCACCGTGATCGGTTCTGATTCCCTGCTCAGCCTTTCACCCCCTCCACCAATACTTTCAGTTTGTTGGCCACTAAGGTGCACCTCCCACTGTATCAAGTGGTGTTTTCTCAGATGGGTTGTTTGGCCTTTGGTACCATAGTTTGTGCCAAGCTTACCCCGACTAACACTTGCTCCACAAATGCAGCATATAGCAATGTTCACCTCCTTCTTGCTAACCGAAAAGAAGTCCCAAACTGGGAGGTCAACTTTCTGACGCTGCTGGTGCCACTTGCAATGTCGGATGAAGTGGTAGGTGGGCATGACTTTTGACTCTCTGCAGTACCTACTTCTACTGAGGTGGTTGTGGTGGATGTAGGTCGCTGCAGGGACTTTGTAAATATGGCAGCTGGAGGTAGTGTTGGTGGTATCTGTGGTGCCACATCACTCACAGCAATTTGGGATGGGGTAATGTCAGTCTCCATTGGGGCGGGGCTGAAGTCCATGATGACTGACTCGTCATCATCCTCCTCTTCTACATCTACCTCCATAACTCTAAGGCTTTCAGGAACCTTCATTTTCCCTAGACTTGTCTTGTGGTGCGTCTCACTCTTAGACTGAAGTGGCATCCAAGTGGTGTCTAGATCATCAGAAGGGGGGCTTGGAGAAGAAGCTGATGGACTAACCCTCCTTTTTTTGCTGGGGATCTGTAAGACAATGGATCTTCTGACAGAGTGGCATGCTCTTCTTCCTCAGCAGGAAGCTCGATCTCCTGAACTGCCCTTACTTCGGGAAGAACTACTTTTGGTAGTTGTGGCTGTTGTTTTTGTCCACTTATCTCAGTTTCCTCCATTGATTGAGTACTTCTTTGCGATAACAATAAACCAATTTCAACTTCACTGCTCATCGTCGTTGCTGTGATTAGACTGGCTGCCTTTGAGACAGACATGGGCTTGGGCCTAGGTTGGTGGGGTGGGTCTGCTGATGCTGGGGTGCTGCTCCCAGCTTGCTCCCCAGACACCGCTGCTGCAGTCGCAATTTTTGGTTTCCCAAAAAAGATCCTGGGTGACATAACAGTGGTGGTAAGTGCATTTTTCCCACTGCCAACTTTCTTGGTACTGGTACCTCTCTTCTTTGGGGCCATCTTGAAGCTGTCAGCAGCGGCACTTAGCTTCACACAAGTTGAAGAGATGTCTGTGGCCTGGTCAAAGTCACATCGTGCACAGGCCTTCTGTCTGGCAGTAATATGGGTGATGTTGTCTCCTCCTCCTCTTGTGCACGTAAAAGCAAAGAAGCAAGAAGAACATCAGTGAAACGTGCCATTGTTGTAGTTCAACTACTAGTACAAACAAATATATAATATCATTTAGTGTGTGTGGTCACACTTGTTACCTCAGTTATAACAAAAAATTCACAATAGAGTGTAACCATTTGTGAGACTTTGACAACAACATAAGCTTTCATGGTGTACTGCTACTGTATAGTACACTCAGGAAGGTTAGGAAAGAAGAACAACAACAAAATACAAATGTAACAGTTTGCTTTATGTGCATTGTGCAATGCATCACGTGGATTGCGGCACTCAGGGAGCTGCAGCTGACAAATGACAATGGAACAATCCCTATACTGTTGTGTACGTAATATAGCAGACATGGGGTTAATGGTTAATTGACGCCAAATCATGTTACTTATGAAACTGGAAAAAAAACTATTGAAAAAAAAGTAATTTTTTAAAAAATAAACTGAAAAAATTAAAGAAAAGAAATATAAAAAAATTGAAAATATAAAAAAAGAAAAAAGTACACAAATTGGAAAAATTAAAAAGATTGTTTTTAAATAAACAAAATCAAGAAAATATAAAAAATTAAATAAATAATTCTAAATAAGTAAAGAATAAAAATTACCCTCAAGCGTAAGCTGCTATTATCTCACTGATCAACCATCCATGCAAGCATATGGCAAAGAGGCACACTGGCTGAACACACAAAATGGCTGCCAGCCAGTGTCACATAGTATATCATCATGAATAACAACAACAAGTAAGAAGAAGGCATTTGATAAAAAAGAGAAGATATGCAGGCCTATGGCAAAAGCACACTGTCTGGCTGCCTTCTCAAAATGGCCGCGAGCCACATGGCCAGGCCACACAACAAGAAGCAATAAGCCAAGGGGAACAAAGGGAAGACATGCAGGCCTATGGCAAAAGCACACTGGCTGGCAGCCTTCACAAAATGGCCCCCAGTCACATGGCCATGCCACAACAAGAAGCAATAAGCCAAGGGGAACAAAGGGAAGACATGCAGGCCTATGGCAAAAGCACACTGACTGCCTTCACAAAATGGTCACCAGCCACATGGCCAGGCCACACAACAAGAAGCAATAAGCCAAGGAAAACAAAGGGGAGACATGCAGGCCTATGGCAAAAGCACACTGGCTGGCTGCCTTCACAAGATTTCCGCCAGCCACATGGCCAGGCCACAACAAGAAACAATAAGCCAAGGGGAACAAAGGGAAGACATGCCAGCCTATGGCAAAATCACACTGACTGCCTTCACAAAATGGTCGCCAGCCATATGGCCAGGCCACACAACAAGAAGCAATAAGCCAAGGGGAACAAAGGGAAGACATGCAGGCCTTTAGCAAAATTACACTGGCTGGCTGCCTTCACAAAATGGCCACCTGCCACAGGGCCAGGACACAACAAGAAGCAATAAGCCAAGGGGAACAAAGGGAAGAAATGCAGGCCTATGGCACAAGCACACTGACTGCCTGCCTTTCACAGAATGGCAACCAGCCACATGGTCACAACAACAACAAGCAATAAGCCAAGGGGAACAAAGGGAAGACATGCAGGCCTATGGCAAAAGCACACTGACTGCCTTCACAAAATGGCCGCCAGCCACATGGTCACAACAAGCAGGAGGCCTGGAAAACAATTAACACAAGCAGGCCTATCGACACAGACTTTACAAAATGGCCCCTGGCCACATGGGGAACCAAGGCAAATGCTGGCCTACTATTGCAATGCAAACACACTCACACACTGGCCAGACAAAGGAGGCATGCTAAACAACAACACATCTTCAATGCAACAGTGCCAAAAACAAACATCCACAGGGCAAAAAAGGTTTGCAAATTTCAAGCACACACATCCAACAAAGGCATTAAAACACATGAAAAAAAGTGAAATACCACCAAAAAAACACATTTTGTATTTCAATCCAATGCCATCCATGGCTTAAATAATGTATAAATTCAACAGAAACCACAGAAACAGTTGTTCCATGCACCCATGAGTAGCTCTGGGCCTACTGGCTGAAAGGCCAATTGGCAGACTACTGGGCTACATAGTGAATTAAATCAATATTGCAAATTGATTTCAAAACAGAGAAAAAATATAGTGAACTGTGCAACATCTAGGTGCATGGCCCCAATCAAACTAACAACACCAGTTTTCCAACTTACTTGTGAAATCTCAAATTCAAAGTCCTCAAATCCAATGATATATTATGCAGTAGACACAAAGAGTGATCCTTCCAGCTCCAAATCCAAATGAAAAGTGATGAGGAGATGGACAAGGGACTGGGAGGAGCCTGCTGCACAGAGACAGGAAGTTGGAGACTCTGGGGCACTTCCTTCCTCGTGAATAAAAAGTAAAAATAGAAAAAGGACTCCTTGCACAAAAAAACCTATAGCCAAATGTCGATTTGAGGAGTTTGTTTGATGCTGCTCGGGGAGAGAACCTTCTCCAAATTGCAGTTGCGGTAGATACTGCGCGTTCGGGATCACATTGGTCACAACTCCCCCGCCGGAACTCCGCTGGCACGCGTGAATGACGTGTTGGCGACCGTAAACTCTCGTGGGATTATGCGGCCGCCTAGCAAATGTAGTGGCGCTCACGAACGGCTTGGAAATCTCATTGTGATCGCGGGCACCCGGTAAGTCACTCCTGCGTGCGCGGAAATTCATTTCAGGCATGCCAACAGAAAAAAAACTGCTCCGTTGCGGAGTGCACATATATCTGCAATGACCCGTTCTACGTGGCATGTCGAGTTGCCAAAACTCCGCAAACTCCGTGAGTGGAGCAGAGTTTTACGCCCTGGCTTAGAGATGACAACCCAATATAAAATTGGGTGATGGCTGTTTTTGGAGAATGAAAATGAAGCCATATTGTGTTTACTACACTTTGGGTGTGTTAGGGCCTTAGATATAGGTCAGTAGCAGGTCCCTATCTATTACCACTTTATTAAAGTTGTATTAGGTAGAGAAATATATTTGTATTTTTTAATATATTTTTGAATATGTTTATGGCCATGTATCGCAGTAGTTTTACAACAGTTTGTGAAATTACACAAAAGTACCGCAATTACAGATATTATTAACTTTAAAGATCTTATAACTTTAAAAAGTACTTACCCTACTTAACTACACTACCTAAAAAGCATCATCTCTGCACCATAATGAATAATCCTGCCAACTTTCATGTAAATCCATTCAGTCATTTTCAATCTACAGCAAATAAAATAGCCTATGGAATATGCATTTTTTTTCTTTCTTTTTTGTCCTCATATCACCATTGTATGCAAATAACAGCCTGCCAGCCGTTCTGTACCTCCCCAGGCTTTTGCAGTAGTTCAATAGCCCTGCGCACGTGCCCTTCCAGCACCCTGGGTACACAAACCACGCAGGTATAATCATTGGACAGATAGAGTTAGATTTTAGATTCTTGTGGTGCCACTCCAGTTCTGGAAAGCCTCCCAAATCTTAGAATATGTATTAGTCTCCAAATCTTTATCCATTTTACAAGTTCTTTTTACTGCCTGTAGCCAGTCTATCCCAAGGGGGGGGGTGGGCAGCTTCAATCCATTTTAGGCAGATTTCTCGCCTCGCGAGGAGAACTAGATAAAAGAGCAGGGCCTGCTTGTCATTGGTAAGGGGCAGCTTATCTTCTATTCCCAGCATTATTAAAAGTAAACTTACTTTTATATTAGTACACAAAATTTCATTTATGGTCTTTTCCACTATAGACCAGTACTCCTTTAACGAAGGGCATTTGTAGAGCATATGCCTGTCGTCTGCACTCAGTACACCGCATCTGCGACATTTTGGAGGAGCATCTGTTACGAACTTTGCTAATTTACGTGGTGTTCAATAGAGGAGTGATTTCTTTTTAAGTTTGATGGTTTGACTACTTTATAGAGCAGCTTAAAAGAAAGATGCCACAGCTTTTGTAGCTCAGAAGTCTGCATCGCTTCCTCCCATATCTCATAAGGCACTTTGATTTTTTTCTCCTCAGATGCCAGGAATGTCTGATACCATCCACTTACTTCCTTCTTCATTACGGTTTCGTTTCGCAGTTTTTTTTTGAACTCCCAACAGCCTTCAGTCTCGTGCCTATTCGCCACCCCCAGGACAACAACTGAAAATACTTAAACCTTGAAAGTATTTCCCATGGCACCACCTCATTCATCACCATCAGCTCCCCCCATGACTCTATTCCTGCCCTCCTAAGTGGTATACTCAATTGATCTTGCAAACATTCCGGCGTGCCCGGTGAATCCCAGATTGGTGCCCCTCCTGAGTAATATCCAATTCCTAGTATATTCCTAATTCTGACCCACAAAATTAGTGCTGCCTTCAACGTCTTTAATTTTACTTTTTAAAAAAAATTATTTGCCCCAAATTTAAACAAAAACCCTTTTCCGCCCCACTCTTTAATCATCTCCTCAAGCAAACCACCCAACACCCTGTGCCCCGGTGTACATAATAGGATTCTGCAATTCTTGAACTGAAATGCCATACAGTATAACTTTACATCTGGTAGTGCGAGCCCTCCATTAGCTAGTTTGCGCCGCAGTTTCTTTCAGGACATACGTGCTCCCCTATCTGCCCAGTTTACCCTGTATTTTATCTATTAAGCTACTCGGGAAGGTGAGAGGTATATAATTAAAAAGAAATATAAGCTTTGGCAATAGTACCATTTTTATCAGGTTGACCCTTCCATATACCGTTAATGGGAGATTTCTCCACCTAATTAGGACTTTCTCAATATCTTTTATAATTCTCTCAAGATTATGTTGTGGTATGTCCTGCAATGAATTGAGAACATTGATTCCCAAAAATCTAATCTCTCTCTGAACACTCCCCCTCCAATCTGGGATGTTCCAACACATAATCCCGGTTTTCTCCCTATTTACTAGGTAACCTGACAAAGCCCCATACTCATCTGCCAATTGTTCTACTCTTGGAATAGTGGTACCAGGATCTGCTGTATAGATTATTAAATCGTACGCATATAAGGCGATTTTTTTTCCAAATGCTCCCACACGGAAGGCCTTAACCTGGTCATCTTGACGAAGCGCCTGAGCAAATGGCTCAATGTATATGTTAAACAACAAGGGTGAAATGGGACAACCTTGTCTCGTCCCTCTGGTAATCATAAAGCTCTTGGTGAGAGCTCCGTTTAAAAAAATTGTTGCCGTGGAACGATAATATAGTGCTTTTAATGTAGTTAGAAAAAGGGGCCAAACCCCATAACCTCCAGAACCACCCATAAATACTCCCAGCAAACTCGATCGAACGCCTTGGCGGCGTCCAATGTGGCGACCGCCAAGGGAGCAGATCTCTCTGTAGCTATATCGATGCAACCTATTAATTGCTGAGTCTGCTCACACATTTGCCTCCCAGGGATAAACCCCTTTTGGTCTTCATGTATCAGCTGAGAGATTACTCTAGATAGTCTTCCTGCCAAAATACTGACAAAGATCTTATAGTCAGCATTTAGCAGGGAAATTGGTCGATACGATTCCGCCTTAACCGGGTCCTTAGCAGGTTTTAAGATCAAAACTATGGAAGCTTCCCTCCAAGATTCTGGAACCTGCGCATCCCCTCTGTAGATCTTGTTAAAAAGACTTTCCCAAACGGGTAAGATTTCGTCTGATACCATTTTATACACTTCTGATGGGATAGCGTCGAGCCCTGCCGCCTTCCCATTTTTAGATCTTTTAAGTGCTCCCTTTATCTCTTCCTGTGTAATTGGGGCTTCCATCATTTATTTTCCTTCTTCATTCATTACCGGAAGGTCAAGAGAGCTAAGCCACCTTTTTAACTTATCAGAGTCAGGGGTGATACTTTCTGTATAAAGCTGGGAAAACAATGCTACTATATGTACCTGCATAACATCCCAGCTATCCAGCTTCTCTCCTACATCACTTTTTAGCTCCTTAATATCGTTTCTTGATCTCTCCACCCTAGCTTTCCAAGCAAGCAAAGCTCCTGCTTTCTCTCCATACTCGAACTCCTTTATATTCGCTGCTTGCCATCTTGCCTTGCACTTTCGTTCTATCCTAATTTTAAATTCTAGTTGTACCTCTTCCAACCTCCTTTCGATCGTCTCCTTCTCCTCCCCCTCGTTTATAGAGTACAAAGCCTCCTCTAAAGTCCCGTTCTCTTTTTCCAAATTCTCTAGTTCCATCCGTTCTTCCCGATTTTTCACAGATGTAAGGTTTTTTAAAATCCCCCGTATATATGCATTAAAGGCATCCCATACAATTCCAGGGGAGGCAGTATCTTTGTTATTTACAAAATACTCGATTGCTGCTTCCTTCAGAGCCATCTCCACCCCCTCTTCCAGAAGCACAGCGCGCTTTAAGGTCCATCTCTTAGGTGGCTGTGGCCCTGATGCTTGTAAGGTTACCATTACCGGTGAGTGGTCTGAAATATGAGCAGGTAGATGTTTGATCTTTCCAATATTCGGTACAAAAGCTCTATCGACTAAAAAATAGTCTAACCTGGAGAAATGGTGGTGCTTTTTGCTGTGGTACTTATACCCCCTCGCCTTCCCCTTAAAATGTCTCCAAACATCTACTAAGTCGAGGTCCCGTATCATACTTTTCAGCGAACTTCTCATTCTAGGGACATATGCACTCTCCCTCCTAGTTGAGCGGTCCAACACAGGATCCATCAACACATTAAAATCCCCACCCACAATTGCAGGAGCGGAGATTCCCGCCAACCTCAGTTCTAGATCTACAATATGTTGGGGGTTATCCTCATTGGGCCCGTAAAATCCCACACATAAGAAGTCCCTGTCTGCCCACTTTAAGCGGGCTAAAGCCCACCTACCCGAGCTGTCCGTACTTGACTCCTTGATTTCTATCCCAGAACCACTCCTCACTAAAATGGCAACTCCCTTACAGCATTGCGGTTGATCTGAGACAATAGAATTTTGAACCCAACCATACCTCCCAAACAGCTCCTTACTTTCATTTGCAACTAGATGTGTTTCCTGTAAAATTATAATTTGCGCTTGACTGTTTTTTAGGTATTCCATTACTTTTCTCTGTCTGGGTCTGGACCGAAGACTATTCACATTCCATGTAAGAATTTTAATACTCGGAATGTTAACCATAGCCAAACTGCTTCCCAAGAAATTCCATTCCTCGCTTCAGACCTAGACTATTGAAATATTTCTGCATAAAAGGTTCAGAGGACTTTTTTTGGTTTTTTTCCCCACTGCTCCCCACCCGTGCTCCCCCACCACCCCACCCCACCCTCCCACACCCAGACCCACCCTGGGGAACCCTCCCTAATTTTTCAGGCATAATAATGCCTATGGGCTTACCATCAGGGGAATTCCGCTAGTACATTTCTATTTATTCAGAGAGCGATCTATTCTATGCCCTGTCAGTCATTTAGAAAAATATTCCCTTACTGATTCTGTCAATTAATGTCTCCACATCTTCCACCGAACGGTAATTGTACATTTGATTATTCCACATAATACGAAGCATTGCGGGAATTTTAGCTGAACTTTTGCTCCTAGCTTGCGGAGCTCCTCCATCTTTCCGCCTAACACCCACTGCCTCTGCTCTGTGGCCTTACAGACATCAGATCTAACAAGTAGGAATAACCATTTATCACATAGGGCCCATTTTTTAAAGCGCTACTGAGTATCTCCTCCTTGATAGTGTAGGAGAGGAAATTTACCAGAATCTTCCTGGGTTTGGTTCTTTGTAAGTTACGCCGAAACGGCTCTCTATGTACCCTCTGAATTTCACACTCAAGTTTTATCTCCTTTTTCTTTCAAAATCGTTTTACGTAGGAGCGAGATTATAAAACCCTTCATGTCTGACCCTTCCTCGTTTTTAGGAATATTTAGAAATCTTAAATTGTTCCTACGGGAATGGTTCTCAATTCTCTCTAAATCTTCTCTTAAGATTTGATTTTGTCTTCCAAGTTTGGAGATCTCAGTCACATTTTTCTCAACATCCTGCTTCACTAAGCCAACCTCTTCCTCCAGCTTCTTGGTATGTAAGGTGACTTCATCCAGCTTCTGTGTTAGCTCAGAGCAAGAAGCTTGTATGCCCAATTGATTGGCCTCTGATATCTCAAAGCGCTTCTTAATGTCGTTCTTTAAATCCAATAAAATGCCTGCCAGCGACATTCCTGCCTCTTTACTTGCTTCAGACAGTTCAACACCTGTATTACCCGGGATGTTCTGCCTGTCTTGATTCACTTCTGGGCGCGGGGCTTCCTGGTCTTCTGATAGCGCCAGCACTGCAAACCTATTGCTAACTGGAACTGTTATATTATCTCCCTGGGGGGTCCTGTTCTCGCCCCTCGGTGTACACAGTTCCACCAGTTCGTCAGAACCATCAGCACCTTTGCCCGAGTCAGTGATAGTATTTACTGTTTTAGTGTTTCTCTCAGGCTTCTCGGATATACACTCAGGGGTATGCTCTTCCGAACTAGGGCTTGAACTCCCTGCACCGTTTTTCTTCATGCTTGGAAGGGCTCGGAAGAAAGATTTAAGCGAGGGGGTGACTTTAACTCTCGTGGGCTGGAGACCAGATTTTTTAGCGCCTTTCTCCTTGTTAGTTTTCCCACCTATCGTCTTCCCTGACCCCCTACCCTGCGAGCTTACTCTTTGCCGCCCTCTCTTTGCCTTAATAACGGTCTTAACTCCTTGTGGTAATTCAGACAGGGCGTCTGGTGATATAGAAAGAAGATTTGGCTTACCTCCTATGTTCCTAGTCCTTAGCGTGTATCTGGAGGGGGCCTCACCTTCCTTGTTATTCCCTGTCTCCATATGCAGAAGTCGCCCCCCACTCCTACTCAGCTCTCCAGCTTCTGGGTGCTTCTGCTGTTTCTCAGCTCTGCTCCGTCCTCTCTCCTCCACCTCCTTCACGTGTTGCAGGCAAGCTCTGCTTGTTCTGCCTCTGCCTCCAATACCAGCCCGCCGGATCCGCTGGAGGTTTCCTGCTGCCTCACTCCAGCGCGACCTCAGAGACCCGTGCTCCGGTCTCCAGCTCCTTCCCAGCGAGGGAACGCACTCCGGTACCATCACCCTGGGGCTCCGCAGGTATTGGCTCCCTTTTTTCCGCCTCCTCGCTACCCCGCTTATGCCGATTTCGGCATGAATCTACCGCTCTCCCGATAGTATTTCCCCATGATGGCGTCCGCGGCTGCTAGCGTCTAGCTAGTAGCCCCCATGTTCCCCCGAAGCCTATGGAATATGCATTGATGTAGAAACATGTTTTGTGATCCCCTTATATCTTTGGACCCCCTTAACGATTTACTGCAAAAATGTACATCATCTCAAAATGTAGAAAATTCCATAGGTCTGGAAAGTTTTGTGGTGCTTTGTCAAATGGGTGGTAAGTTATTAGGGACTATCCGAGGAATTCATATCTTTCAGAATACTTACTATAACTACAGAGTCACAATCAGAGTTAATGTGATTTCTTTCCTTTTATCTATAGTATTTGTTATGTATTTGTTTATTGCTTTACATTATCATGTGACCAAAAGCGTGAATGTGTCTTTTAGTTGTTCATGTAATAATTCTGAAACTTAACATATGCAGTGTAGTTTATTTCTTGGGCTTCCTTGCTACTTTCAGTGGGATTGTGCTACATATGAAACCCAAAGTTAATGAAAGCCAATCTTTGTCTTTATAAAAATGTAGATTATACTTTTTGTCCTAATGGCCAATTATCATGCATTCCATATAGTAGTTTGTATAATTCAAATTCACTGCTAGGTCACTTTTCCATTTTGTTGCACTGGAGTAAAGGTAGATGGTTTTTGTTTGGCTTGTTGGGCACACTTTTATTATGTGATCTAGAGATAATGCAAATAAACCTTACCTAGATTAAGATGTATTCTATTATTATGCATTTGATTATAGGTTTCTTTTAGCATGTTACCATAAATGGCTCTTTCAGTTGTTCATGTAGTAAATCTGAAACTTTACATATACAGTCTACTTTTTTCTTTGGGCTTCTGTGCTCCTTTTAGGAGGATTGTGCTACATATGAAAACCAAAGTGAAGGAAAGGTAATCATTGTGATTGCTATACAAATTGACATTATTATTTTTTTGCTAGTGGCCAATTATCATGTCCTCCAAATAGTTGTTTGTGTCTCTCACAGCTAAGACAATTCTTCCTTTTATTGCACATGGATGCATAAGAAGGATGGTTTGTGTTTGGCTTATTAGGACAGTTTTACTTTGTGAGCCAGAGAACATGCAAAGAAAATGAATGTAGATTAAGATGTATTCTATTTGTTTTGCATTTGTTTCTAGGTTTTGTTAGAAATTGGGCAGAGGTATGCATCCTGTCCAAGCACGGGCCACAATCCTAGTCAGGGTAGGTTACAAACACACCATAAATTGACCTGTGCTCACTCTCTGGTAGCTTGTCACAGAGTAGTCAGGCTTAACTCAGGAGGCAATGTGTAAAGTATTTGTGCAACACATCACACAGTAACAGAGTGAAAACATCACAAAAACACTCCACACCAGTTTAGAAACATAGAGAATAATTTTATAAATAAAACATGACAAAATTCCAATCAGTAGAAGTCGACAAATGACTTTCTAACGATTAAATGCAAAAATAGCGCTTAAAAGAAATAAGCGCTTAAAGAATTAATTGTTCATGCTGGACCGAGACAAAGTCAAGAGTTCAGGCTGACCACGATGGAGCAGGGCCAGGTACAGGGCCCATACAGGGTTCGCTGGGCTGAAGTACCTTGATCCTAGTCACAAACAACGAGATGCAGGGTGCAGCTGATCAATGCTGTGGTGATCCCCTAGTAGTTGGGGCGATGCGCCAGATTTCTCCACACAACGGCAGTGATGCATCGGTTCTGTGATCGATGATCTGATTCCGAGGTGCTGCAGTTCCAAATGTGATACGTCGGGTTTCTCAATGCAGCAGTTCGGAAGCGTCAGTTCCGAAGCGATACAACAGTTTTAAGAGAGATGCAGCAGTTCCAATTGGTGCAATGGTGTCGGTGCATGGGTTCTGGCATATGCAGCACTTTAAACTCACTTCCAAAGGCCCAGGACTGGGTAGGCACCACTTGACAGAGCAAGACCTGCACCAAGCAAAGTCCAGGTGCTGTTTGTAGGCTGAAGAAAAGTCTTTGCTATCCCTGAGATTTCAGAACAGGAGGGAAGCCAACAAGCCCTTGGAAATACTTAGGTTTTTGGCTGTAGACATGCAGGTCCAGTCCTTCTCACTCCCAGGCAAGAAGGCAGCAGGCAGTAGCCCAGGACAACAAAGCAGTACAGTAGAGTGGCAGTTCCTCCAGCAGCACATCAGTCCTTCTTCCTGGTAGAACGACCTCAGTTCCAGAAGTGTTCTGAGTTGGTAGTGTCAGAGGTCCCGTACTTATACCCAGTTGGGCCTTTGAAGTGTGGGTACTTCAAAGAGATGTCTTTTAAGTGCACAAGTACCTGCCTTTCCTGCCCTGGATCCAGACTCACTACAGTGGGGCATGCAGCCCTTTGTATGTGGACAGGACACAGCCCTTTCAGGTGTAAGTCTCAGATCTTCCTTTTCATCCTACCCAGGATGCCTCATCAGGATGTGGATGACCCATCAGTCACATTTATGCTCCAGTTAGCTGTGGAGGTCTAGAGGGAATTCACCATGCCAGCTATCACCCACCCCAGATGTGTAATCAGAGACAGGCAAAAGGCACCAAATGGTTACAGTAAGAAAATGCCAACTTTCTAAAAGTGGCATTTTCAGAATAGCAATTTAAAATCCATCTTCACCATAAGTTGTGTTTTTACATTGTGATTCCAGAGACTTCAAATTTGATGGTCTCCACTAGAATCAATCAAGGCAATCCCAAGGTCATCCTATTGAAGAGATAAACCTTGCATTAGTTAAAAATGAATTTAAGAGTTTTTCACAACCAGGACTAGTAAAAGTACAAGTCCTAATTTATATATACACTGCACCATGCCATGGGCTGTGCAGAACCTACCTTAGGGTACACCTATGTGTAACAAAAATGAAGGTTTGGGCCTGGCAAATGCGTTAATGACAGGTTAATGCCAGGTAAACATGGCAGTTTAAAACTGCATGCACTGTCTCAGCAGTGGCAGGCCTGATAATTGTTTAAAGGGTACTTAAGTAGGTGGCAAAATCAGTGCTGCAGGCCCACAAGTAGAATTTAATTTACTAGCCCTGGGCACATATTGTGCTTTACTAGGGACTTATAAGTAAATTAAATACGCCAATTGTGTATAAGCCAATGTTACCATGTTTTAAGTATAGAGAACATGCACTTAACACTGATTAGCCATTGCAGAGTGCCCAGATTCCTAAAGCCAGCAAAAAACAAAGTCAGCATAAACAGTAAAAACAGGAGGTCTGAAAGCACAAAATCAGGAGAAACCATGCCAAGGATCCAAGTTCTAATAAGTTTTCAATAGCATGTGACCATAAATGGGTCTTTCAGTTGTTCATGCAGTAAATCTGAAATCTTACATATGCAGTCTTGTTTATTTTTTGGGCTTCCTTGCTGCTTTTAGTAGCAATGTGCTACAAGACAAGCCAATGTGAATAAAAGGTAGTCATTGTTATTGTTATATAAATTGAGATTTTTTTTTTTCTAGTGGATAGTAGATAGTTGTTAATGTGGTTCACTGCAAGGCCATTTTTCATTTTGTTCCACAGGGGTGGTTTTTATTTGGCTTGTTGGGCCAGTTTTATTGTGTGAGCCAGAGAGCGTGCAAAGAAAACTTATGCAGATGAAGATGTACTCTATTTGTTATGTATTTGTTTATAGGTTTTCATTAGTATGTGACCATAAATGGGTCTTTCAGATGTTCATGTAGTAAATCTGAAACTTTGCATATGCAGTCTAGTTTATTTTTTGGGCTTCCTTGCTACTTTTAATAGTATTGTGCTACTAGATATCACTAAGTTGTTGGGCATTATAACTTCATATCCACTACATAAGATCACTTTTAACAGCAAAACGAATCATCAACATAGTCTTATCTACATTTCTGTGGAATTTCATTACAATCCATTTAGCCTGTTTGCTGCTATGTGAAATACAGAAGTTTATGTAAAATGCATTGGATTTCAAGTGTGTTTTGGGACCTCCATTTTTTCTATGCACCCCTTGAAAAAACGCAGCAAAACTTTCCATCCTCTAATAATGTAATGAGTGCACCAGGTTTGCAAAGTTTAGCGGACATTCATCAAACGGGTGTAAAGTCATTAAGGGCCAAACATCCAAGAAATCCCTATCTCTGGTAACCCTAACTATAACTACAGAGGGAGTGGGTACTGCTCCTCTTATTCACTGAAAAAACCAAAGGTTACAGGGACGCTATAGTTCAGAACTAGAATTTAAAAAAACCTTAGAAATTCACACAAAAAAACCAAAGGTTACAGGGACGTTACAGTTAGGCTCAGGTTTCCCTTGTAGAAAACCAGAGAAATTCAGCCATTATAGTTAGTGGGCTAACTATAACTCGTACCCCAGCAATGCACTGTTTATGACCTCACATACTACATCACTCATGACATGCTCAGTGACATCACTGATGACATCACTGATGACATCTCAAATGACATCACTGATCTACAGAAACTCACACCCCCATATAACCTTTCATACACCCACTCCAACTTCCACACTACCTTTCTGAAATCCATTCACACACCCATACCAGTACTTACACAGCCACTCTCTGATTCATAGATCAACACACACATCCACTCACTCACCCATACAGAAACTCGTACACCCACTAACTCACTAATACAGCCACTGACATATCCACTCATACACCCATAATGCCAGTCACACACTGAGTCAGTCACCCATGGAGCTACTCACACACCTACTCACTCACTCATACAGTGAATCACACAGTCACTTACTCACCCATACAGTTACACACATACTTACTCATTTACTCATACAGATACTAACACATACTCACTCTCTTATACAGTCACTGACACAGGCACACAGCCACTCTCACATTCACTCACCCATACAGTCACTCACATACCCCATCACTCATCTATAATGCCTTTCACATACCCAGTTACTCACCCTGTTAGAAATGGGGGTCTCTAGTTGGCAGAGGTAGGTACCTTTGTCCAAATAGGGAACCTTGCTTCTAGTCAGTGTAAGGGGGATACACACTTTAGATAACCCCTGCTCACCCCCTTGGTAGCTTGGCACGAGCAGACAGGCTTATCCCAAAGGCAATGTGTAAAGTATTTATACCAACACTCACAGCAACACAGTGAAAACACCACAAGTGGACACCACACCAGTTTAGAAAAACAAAATATCTTTATCTAAACTTAACAAGACCAAAACGACAAAAATCCAACATACAAAGTTTCAAAAGGTTTCAAGAACTTGTACCATAGAAAACTATGGATGCGTGACTTTTCACCAAAGTACCTGTAGATGCGTGAATGTTCCAAAAGCCAAACAGCCGCAGAGAAAGGAAGCGTTGGAAAACACAGTGATGCGTCAGTTCCTGAGTCCTTGGGGTGGAGAGGCAACAGTTCTGCTGCACACAGGAGAAGTGATGCATCGAATCCGGACTGTAGGGGGAAGTGAGGTGTCGAAATCCAAGACGATTATGGTCTGCGGGTGATGCGTGGAAAAACTTGGTGCACAGGTACGATGCGTGACACACCGGAGGTGATGCGTTGCTTTGCGAGGCTTCGCGCCGTCCGGCATCGGTGCTGGTGGCTGCGCGGCAAGACTTTGCGTCACCCGGCGAGACTCGGCGAGACTTCGCGTCGTCCACGGCGGTTCGAGAGACTTTGCACGGCTTCGCGATGCTTCGCGCCGGTTCTTGCAGAGATTAGCTGCAAAACCCACCTCTGAGGCCTTGTAACTGGAAGGAGGCACCTCAGGCAAGGGTAGGACTCACAGATGGCAGAGTCCAGCAGCACCAGCAGATTTGCATGAAGTCTTTTGTGTCCCTGAGACTTCAGAACAGGAGGCCAGCACACTTCAGGCCCTTGGAGATCTCCTTCAAGCAGGGGACACAGCACACAGCAAAGTCCTTCTCCTTTCCTTGGCAGAAACAGCAACTGCAGGCCAAACCCAGACACACAGCAAGGGTAGTACTTCTCCTCAGTCTCTCCAGCTCTTCTCCTTGGCAAAGGTTTCTCTTGAATTCCAGGAATGATCTAAAGTTCAGGGGTTTAGGGTCTAATACTTATACCCCAAAATGTCTTTGTTCTCTTTGTGCAAGGGGCTCTGAGCCCAGTTCAAACCAGTTCTGGAGGCACAACAACATCCTTTGTCAGTGTGAGCCTTGGCTCTAGACACACCACAGGGGGGCGGAGCCAGCATTGTGGAAGGCAGGCACAGCCCTATTCAGGTACAGGTGCTACTCCTGCCACCACTACAAATGCAGATCAGGCATATTCAACCTAGTGCTGACTCATCCAGACTCCTGGAGCCACTGCACCTTTCCCAGCCCTTGTCACTCCAAAGCTAGACAGTCAATCCACAAACAGGCAGAGGCACACAGGAAGGTTGAACAAGAAAATAGCCACTTTCTAAAAGTGGTATTTTCAAACACACAATTTAAAACCCATCTTTACTAAAAGGTGTGTTATTAAATTCTGAGTTCAGGGTTACTAAACTCCATTTTTCTATCTTATCCCTATGGGAAGATATGTTTGTAAAAGTTTACGAAGCATTCCCCATTCTGTCCTATGGGCAAGATAGCCTTTCAATAGTGAAAAACGAACGTGGCAGTATCTCACTATTAGGACATGTTACACACACCAGTACATGTCCTACCTTTCACATACACTGCACCCTGCCCAGGGAGGTATCTTGGGCCTACCATAGGGGTGTCCTATGTGTAAGAAAGGCAAGGATAAGACCTGGCAAGTGGGTGCTCTTGCCAAGTCGACATGGCAGTTAACAAACTGTGCACAGGCACTGTGGTGGCAGGCTTGAGACCTCTTTTCAGGGCTACTCATGTGGGTGGCACAATAAGTGCTGCAAGCCCACTAGTAGCATTTGATTTACCAGCCCTGGCACACTCAGTGCACATTACTAGGGACCTACTGGTAAAACAAATATGCCAATCTTGGAGAACCAATCACAATACCAATTTACACAGAGAGCATATGCACTTTAGCACTGATCAGCAGTGGTAAAGTCCCAGAGTCCTAAAGCCAGCAACAACAGGTCAGGAAAAAATAGGAGGAAGAAGCAAAAAGTTTGGGGATAACCCTGCAAAAAGGGCCATTTCCAACAAACCCATATACCACTGACACATGATGCTTATTCACTGACAGAGCCATACACACACTCACTCACCCATACAGCCACTCACACATACACTCACTAGTCCATACAGCCACTGAGTTATAGTTACTCTTAGTATAACTGCTGAATTTCTATGGTTTTGTACATGTAAAATCTGAACCTCACTATAACATCTCTGTAACCTTTGCTGTTTTAGTGAATATATATATATATATATATATATATATATATATATATATATATCTATATATATAGCTCCTACGTTCGGCGGGTTTCCTCCAAGCAGCCAGACTGCCGGTGGTGCCGTGTGTGCAGCGCTTCACCGCGCGCTGCTCACAATTAGTCCAAAAGCGTTTCTTACGTAATTACAAGAAACCACGGCACTCCAGTTGCAGTTGTTAATCGAATTTATTTGCCCCCCAGAGTAAAAAAACACCTCCGCGTTTCGGTGCCTAGCAGCACCTTTGTCACGGCATTTGTTTCTTTCACAACAAGCATTTTTTATATGTTTTCTTTGTACTAGTGTTACAATAAAGTTTAATCACAACAACAACAGACTACCATTTTCACATGGTGGACATCTTTAAACATGTTTTTAGGTAAAGCATTCGTACCATTTCCCAGTTTGCAATTTTATCAAAAACTCATCTCATTACAAAATACAAAAGGCGATAGATGATTTCCTCCAAACGTTTCATAGCGTATTTAAAGAACTGGATTTAGTGGTACAGAATTACGCTCTCCAACATAATGTTTTTTTGGTTATGCCGATAACATTATACATCAATTCATATCTTGATGTGTGTCTAAACAATACAATAGTCGATATACAATATATCTTACATTACACAATTCGTATCTTAGAGTTTGTCCTGCCCCTGTGGGCAAAACTATCACTGCTACTGAAGATCTTCTCTGCCCTCAGAATTGACTGAGTGGAGGAATGAAGACCTGTCGAATTGGGATGAATGGAAGTACCTGAGCAAAGAACACCCAAAAATCCCAGTGTTTTATCTTATCCCAAAAATTCATAAAGACAGGAACAGACCCCCAGGGAGACCAATAGTGGCAGCGAATGATAGCCTCTTTGAAAATACTTCTATTTACATTGATTAGTTTCTACAACTCATGGTTAGAGATTTACCCTCATATGTGAAAGACACCTCAGAATTTCTCAAGATCATCTTCGATGTCATCTGGGAAGATGATATGCAGATGATGAGTCTTGACGTGACCTCCCTTTATACGAGCATTAGACATGGGGATGGTTTAAGAGCTGCACAACATTTCTTGAGAGTAAGATCCATCAAGTACTACAAGCACAATGAGATGCTGTTGAAAATGATGGAATGGTGCTTGAGTTACAACATCTTTTGGTTCAATGGAGAACTGTTTCAACAGCTACAGGGAACTTCGATGGGCACCTGCTTCGCCCCCAGTTTTGCAAATTTGCATATGGGCTGGTGGGAGGAGCAGGTGCTCAATGGTCCAGACCTCAAAGAAATGACAGAACCTATAGTATTGTGGGTAAGATATATCGATGACATTTTTGCTCTTTGGAAAGGTAGCGTAACATCTGCTAAAGCATTTGTCAAAAGATTGAATAACAACACTTTAAATTTGAACTTTACAAGTACAATCAGTAATAAAGAACTGAATTTTCTTGATGTCTATATTGAAGGTAAAGGGGCAAAAATCACAACCACAGTATATAGAAAACCTACGGCTGGAAACAGCATTTTACATGCCAGTAGCTTCCATCCCCATACCCTCAAACAAAGCATTCCCTACGGGGAGTTGTTGAGGGCAAGATGTATATGTAATACTGAAGAAAATGTTATCCAAACTGAAAAAGAGATGTTTGCACGTTTGGGCCAGAGGGGCTACTCACACAGAACACTCCAACAGGCACACAAGAAAGTTATCCAGAAAACAAGGGAGGACTTGCTTTTCAATGACAGACAGAGAAAGTAGAATTGAAACAGGAAGGAGTGAGGTTCATAACTACATACAATGACAAGCATGATTTACTAAGGAAAGCCTTGACCAAGCACTGGCACCTTATCATTAATGATCCCAAAGTGGATAAGGATTTTCCGAAACGCCCACAAATTACCTATAGAAAAGCAAAATGTATGAGGGATCTCTTAGTCAAAAGTGAGGTAGTAGCCACAACACCTATGTGGCTGAAACCACAACCAGGCTTCAGGAAATGCAGCAAATGCAAGGCCTGTGAAAATGGCATGAACCTGACCACCCTTGAAACACCATTAGGGAAAAAGTTATCAATCAAGCAACACCTCACCTGCAAAACAGAGTTTGCAGTATATTCACTCAGTTGCCCTTGTACTAAGTGGTATATAGGTAGTACCATCCTACCAGTACATAGACGCATATTGCAACATCTGAGAGCAATAAAGAACAACGATCCCAGTTATCCAGTTGCGCGACACTTTCAGCAGAAACATGAAGGTGATCACAGACTACTTAAATATAGCGTGATTGACAGTGTGCCGCAAAAGAAAAGAGATGGTGACTGGGAAAGGGAACTCAGGAGACTTGAGTCCCTATACATCCTGGAAATGGACAGTAAAGAGCCACAGGGCTTGAATATTGACAGAGAAATGTATATACATCTCTAGTTTCTCCATCTGCCCTCTCAGAAGGTTCTTTTAAATATTGTAGTTTATTTGTACTTAGTGTTTTATAAGGCCACTGGAGAGTGTGTTAAATAGTGTCCACATATATATATATATATATATATATATTCACTGAAAAAACCATAGGTTTCAGACACGTTATAGTTACAAATTAGCATTTAAAAAACCTTTGAAATTCACTGAAAAAACCATAGGTTTTAGGGACAGTTTTAGTTACTTGGACATTGCACTCGTACAAAACCCGTGAAATTCCCCCGTTATAGTTAGTTCAGCTAACTATAACTCGCGCCCCGCAATGCACTGCTGATGACGTCACATATTACATCACTCATGACATGGTCAGTGACATCACTGATGACATCACTGATGACATCTCAAATGACATCACTGATGACATCACTGATGACATCATCCATGTGATAATTTCATGCATCTTCTCACACCCTAATATAACCTTTCATACACCCACTCTAAATTACAGACTGTCATTCGTAAAATCATAGACACTCCAACACCAATAACTACATACCCACTCACTGATTCTTAGGTCTACGCACACATCCACTCACTCACCCGTACAGTCACTCATACTTACGGTCACTCAGTACAGGACTATCATATGCACTCATACTCCTATATAGACACTCAAGCACCGCCACTCATCCATAGAGGTACTCACACACCTAGTCAGTCATGCAAATAATTAAACACACTACCATTTACTCACCTATACAGTTATACACACACCACATCACTTATTCAAACAGAAACAAACACATACTTACTCTTATACAATCACTGATACAAGCACACACGCATCCATACAGCCGCTCTCACAATGACACACTCTCACTTATAGCCATTTAAATACTCTAACACACATATATACTGCCTTTTACATATGTTGTTACTCGCACATGTACCACTGAGATATACATTCACTCACTAACACACCCATACACACACTCACCCACCCAAGCAGTCCATCACAGATGCACTCTTGTAATCATGCACCCAGTGAATGACTCACTCACACATCTATCTACAGAGACTCACACACCCCACCCACACAAACACTCAGGCAGCCATACAGACATTCACCCAGTTTTGTCACTAACCCATGCATTCAGTAAGATACGTTAAATCACTCACTTATACAGTCAGTCACGCACCTGCTAAATCAACAATACAGACACTTACACACCCACTCATTCTTCAATACGTCTTTTCCTATATATATTAAAAATATTTAAACTTTACAGAAACACACAGTCATTGGATGATGTCATCAGTGATGTCATCAGTGATGTCATTTGAGATGTCATCAGTGATGTCATCAGTGATGTCACTGACCATGTCATGAGTGATGTAATATGTGACGTCATCAGCAGTGCATTGCGGGGCGCGAGTTATAGTTAGCTGAACTAACTATAACGGGGAATTTCACGGGTTTTGTACGAGTGCAATGTCCAAGTAACTAAAACTGTCCCTAAAACCTATGGTTTTTTCAGTGAATTTCAAAGGTTTTTTAAATGCTAATTTGTAACTATAACGTGTCTGAAACCTATGGTTTTTTCAGTGAATTTCAAAGGTTTTTTAAATGCTAATTTGTAACTATAACGTGTCTGAAACCTATGGTTTTTTCAGTGAATTTCAAAGGTTTTTTAAATGCTAATTTCTAACTATAACGTGCCTGAAACCTACCGTTTTTTCAGTGAATTTCAAAGGTTTTGTAAATGACAATTTTTAAATGTATTAATTGTTATATTAATTTTTTTCATACTGATTTACTACATTTTTAGAAACAATTTTTTTTTACATATTTTATTTTTTAAATTACATTGTAATTACATTATACATTACATTACAAAAAATACTTTCTCAGAATGAATTACTTTAGTTTAAATACTTTGCAGATAGGCAATAGACTTTTAAGTACAGTAGTTACAGTTGTTTCAATGGGCAACACATTTTCAAACACAATGCAACATTCAGCTCAATGTGAATTTCTAGTTAAATGCAATTAGTTACTTTATGGATTACTTTTGTAACCACAGGACTGGATCCTAGATTCAGTCCTGGTACATCTCCTGTAAACAGTTGAGTAAAAGCGTTTTGGTTACAGTCGTGATTTTTAAGGAATATTATTGTATTTTAAAAGTTGACACTTAGAAACTTTTTCTCATAGAATCACCAATGTTATCCTATGGAAGGAAATTCACTTAGCAGGTAAAAACTGTTATCGTTACTTTTTCTTACTCAGTGTTGGATCCTGGATCCAGCACTGGTGCATCTCCTGTAAACAGTTGAAAAAATGCGTTTAAGTCATACAGGCGATTTTTAAGGAATATTTGTAGTTTGTGAAAATCAACACTTTGAAACTTTTTTGCTGAAAACCAGTCAATCTTAGCCTATGAAGGAAATTCAAGTTACCGGTAAGTACGGTTAAAATTACTTTTGAGGATCAGTACTGGGCTGAAAGATGCAGCACTGAGGTCTCTCCTGATAACAGGTGAGTAAATCGGAATTCGTATTTCGGCTGATTTTAGAGGAATATTTTAAAGTTCCAAAACTCCACACTTAGAAGAATTTCCAAGTGAAACCAGTCAATGTTAGCCTATGAAGGAAATTCAAGTTACCGGTAAGTACGGTTAAAATTACTTTTCAGGACCAGTACTGGGCTGAAAGATACAGCACTGAGGTCTCTCCTTATAACAGGTGAGTAAATCGGAATTCGTATTTCGGCTGATTTTACAGGAATATTTGTATGTTTCAAAAATCAACACTTAGAAACTTTTTCAGCAAAAAGCAGTTTTAGAGGAATATTTTAAAGTTCCAAAACTCCACACTTAGAAGAATTTCCAAGTGAAACCAGTCAATGTTAGCCTATGAAGGAAATTCAAGTTACTGGTAAGTACGGTTAAAATTACTTTTGAGGATCAGTACTGGGCTGAAAGATGCAGCACTGAGGTCTCTCCTGATAACAGGTGAGTAAATCGGAATTCGTATTTCGGCTGATTTTAGAGGAATATTTTAAAGTTCCAAAACTCCACACTTAGAAGAATTTCCAAGTGAAACCAGTCAATGTTAGCCTATGAAGGAAATTCAATTTACCGGTAAGTACGGCTAAAATTACTTTTCAGGACCAGTACTGGGCTGAAAGATGCAGCACTGAGGTCTCTCCTGATAACAGGTGAGTAAATCGGAATTCGTATTTCGGCTGATTTTAGAGGAATATTTTAAAGTTCCAAAACTCCACACTTAGAAGAATTTCCAAGTGAAACCAGTCAATGTTAGCCTATGGAAGGAAATTCAAGTTACTGGTAAGTATGGTTAGAATTACTTTTCAGGACCAGTACTGGGCTGAAAGATACAGCACTGAGGTCTCTCCTGATAACAGGTGAGTAAATCGGAATTCGTATTTCGGCTGATTTTAGAGGAATATTTGCACAATGGTGAAGGGAGGGGGCGGGGCCTGAGGTTACATCTGTGCAAACGCGCCCCGTGGCGCGTTTTAAGTTGGGGGATTAAGTCCCCTTGAATCCTGAGGGTCCCTAGGGGCCAACTAGCCCACCAGGAACCTCCAATATGCACCAGGGGCTGCGTTGCAGAGACGTGTAGAGAGGCCACACCCCTTTTACACCTCTCTGCAACGCAGCTCTGTGGCACTTTCTGGATGTACCTGTTGGGCTAGTTGGCCCCCAGGGACCCTCAGGATTGAAGGGGATTTAATTCCCCATCTTAAAACGCGCCACGGGGCCTGTTTGCACACATGTCACCTGAAGCCCCGCCCCTCCCTTCACCACTGTGCAAACGCGCCCCGTGGCGCGTTTTAAGTTGGGGGATTAAGTCCCCTTGAATCCTGAGGGTCCCCGGAGTCCAACTAGCCCACCATATACCTCCAAAGCGCCACAGAGCTGCGTTGCAGAGAGGTGTAAAAGGGGTGTGGCCTCTCTACACGTCTCTGCAACGCAGCCCCTGGCGCATATTGGAGGTTCCTGGTGGGCTAGTTGGCCCCCAGGGACCCCCAGTATTCAAGGGGAATTCGTTCTCCTCTGCAAACGCGCCAGGGGGCGCGTTTGCAGAGTGGTGAAGGAAGCTGTGTGGCCCCCTTCCTTTTTCCTGTTTTTATGCCCTGGGGACACCATCCCCCAGGGCCTTACCCCTTTTTTAAATTTTTAATTAAAAAAAAAAACGGGAAGGGGGCCGCGTGGCCCCCCTTCCCTGGGCCTGTATTGGCCCCGGGGACCCCAGGGGCATGGCCTCTATATTTATTATTTTGAGGGGGCAGCGTGGCCCCCCTCCTCTGGCCATTTAAGGCCCCGGGGACCCCATCTCCCGGGGCCGGCCTTTATGTTGTTTTTTTCTTTTTTTACATTTAATTTGTAGAGGAGGGGGCCACGTGGCCCCCCTCCCGAGCCACTACTTGCCCCGGGGACCCCATCCCCCGGGGCTGGCCCTTCCGTTGGGGACTGTGGGGGTCCCCAATCCCCCCACAGTCCCGCCGGCTCCCCACGTCCCTTGGGAGCCGGCATTGCTGTTCCACATGGGGAGCAGCTGACATGCTGCTCCCCATGTGGAAAGCAGTCGCTTTGGATATTGGAAGAGAGAGCAGGTTTCCCTGCTCTCTCTTCCAATATCCAAAGCAGTTTGCTATGGCAGGACGGGAGCCGCGAGGCTCCCGTCCTGCCATAGCAAACTACAGTGTCCCGGGGTAGGCACCCCGGGACACTGCAGGAGCCGGCCCTGGGGGTGGTGGTCCCCAGGGCCATCAAGGGCTCCAGGAGGGGGCCGCGCGGCCCCCTCCCATTCAGTACACAGCCCCGGGAGGTGGTGGTCCCTGGGCTCTGGGGTCCGTAACGGACCCCCATATTAAAATGTTTAGTGCCCCGGGAGGTGGCGGTCCCGGCGCGTGTGGGGGGCTGGAGCCCCCCACACTGGTTTTATTTTCAATTAAAAAAGCCCCGGGAGGTGGTGGTCCTCGGGGCTGCGGGAGGGCTCAGAGCCCTCCCGCACCATTTTTTAAAAGCCCCGGGGGGTGGCGGTCCCGGGCTTGGGGGCCCTTTGAGGCCCCCACACATTAAATTATCCCCCCCACCATGCCCCCGGGACTTGGGCCACCCGGGGCCACTGCATCGAGCGCGGAGACCGCGCTCGATTTTGCCCGGCAGGATTCGCGATGAGCGCATCCTGCCGATTTAAAAAAAAAAAAATGCTTTTTGCCCAGGGGTCCTTGTGGGACCCCCTGAGCAGGCCTAGGGGGTTAGGGTGTTTCTACCCTGCCCCCTTTGTGCGTTTTGCGCACTTGTTTCTTTTTTTTCTCGGCGAGATACGCGCACCCTAAGCGCATCCCGCCGATTTAAAAAAAAAAATCTTTTTCTGCCCAGGGGGTCCTTGTGGGACCCCTGAGCAGACCTAGGGGTCAGGGTGTTTCTACCCTGCCCCTTTTTGCGCTTTGTCCCAAAATGGCTGCCAACATTTCCTGAATCGGAATGTTGACAGCCAGCTGACAGCCAATTAACATGCAGCTCGTGATCGGGACGGTGCGCGCAGGGTGCGCTGAGGGTACGCGGATCCGACGCGCCCATAGATATATATGTGATTTTAATTGTGAATTTCTCAGGAACTACTGAACGGATTTACACCATTTTAGCAAAAGGCACCAGTCTGAACCAAGGGCTACCTCTTTGCCAAATTTGGGGTAATTCCGTTCAGCAGTTCGGGCTGTAGCTGCGACTAAAGGTTCCTATGGAAAAATGAATGGGGAAACGCGTTTTGGGACCCCCTTTTTCTCGGCCCCGCTTGACGTATCACCCCGAGACTTTCAGGGTAGGAGCGGACCGGAGCGCCCCAACAAGTTGGAAGCTTTCGCGAAGATTCGTCAACCGGCGCCAACGTTATTGCAAATAGAATGTCGCGGATTTCCTATGGATAATAGGTTGTAACTATAACTATCTACTGGCGACCGCCAGTAGATAATATATATATATATATATATATATATATATATATATATATATATATTTTTTTTTTGTTTTTCTTCTTTTGTGTTTGTCTTTTAGGACTGCCATCAAAAATGAATATTTAATCTGGTGTGTGTGGGAAAAGAACGTATAGAAGTTTCAAAATAGTATCGTAACTACAATTCTGAGGGCAGAGAAGATCTTCAGTAGCAGTGATAGTTTTGCCCACAGGGGCAGGACAAACTCTAAGATACAAATTGTGTAATGTAAGATATATTGTATATCGACTATTGTTTTGTTTAGACACACATCAAGATATGAAATGATGTATAATGTTATCAGCATAACCAAAAAAACATTCGGTTGGACACCGTAATTCTGTACCACTAAATCCAGTTCTTTAAATACGCGATGAAACGGTTGGAGGAAATCATCTATCGCCTTTTGTATTTTGTAATGAGATGTGTTTTTGATGAAATTGCAAACTGGGAAATGGTACGAATGCTTTACCTAAAAACATGTTTAAAGATGGCCGCCATGTGAAAATGGTAGTCTGTTGTTGTTGTGATTAAACTTTATTGTAACACTAGTACAAACAAAACATATAAAAAATGCTTGTTGTGAAAGAAACAAATGCCGTGACAAAGGTGCTGCTAGGCACCGAAACGCGTAGGTGTTTTTTGACTCTGGGGGTCAAATAAATTCGATTAACAACTGCAACTGGAGTGCCGTGGTTTCTTGTAATTACGTAAGAAACGCTTTTGGTCTAAATATATATATATATATATATATATATATATATATATATATGAACATATATATATATATATATTGTCACATGGTTGCTAGTCATTGTTGACATTTTTAAGTTAGCATGAGCCCGGAAGCCATGATGCTGCTTCTGCGCAGGACCCTACATGTCTTTCTTTTTACACAGCTCTGTTTATGCCTTTTACATGAGAACTCTCTGCTGTGCTCATTCTCTGCCTGTTTCTGGAGTTTAGTCTGAACATTGCGAGCAAGGTTGATAAATACTGACTCTTGTTATTCTGCTCTGGTCAGGCCCTAGCACTTAGACAAAACATACCGCTGCAGCTGTTTTTGCTGGAAGCTCGTACTTTGATATTATGGGGATACACGTTTAGGTAACAGACACTTGGAGAGGGACCTTTCCATAGAGAAGAGAAACCCGCACCTGTGATGTAGAAATACAATCTATTTCCTGAGGTATGGGGTCTGCTGACAAAGCCCATATATCTTCTATTATATAATAATACTTCTGCTTACCAAGGGGAGGGTGGTTAGATCTTATAGTTCTTTATCCACTGTCTTTATACAATGACGTCTCCTTTTATGATATATGGCCTTGCTGCAATGCTAACTGCATTGATATTATGCATTTTGCTGCTGGTTGTGGCACGTATGCTGCATTTTAGAGCACGTTAGTTAAAATAAATATTTTAAACTATCTTCGTATCTCTGTCAGATCTTATTGTGGACAAGTATGAGAGTGTGAGCGAAAAAGGTGTTTCTTGTTACCGGGATTCCTGAGAGATACAGGAGTGTTGTGTTCTGGGTTGTCTAATCATTGGCTTCTCCGTTTGTGAGTAGGAGAGCAAGTGAGACACTATAGCTAGTCGGTCCTGAGGTCGTGGGCACTAAGGCGGTAGGAAGGCTTAGCCCCTATACACCGAGGTCCCATTTTTCTGCGCATAGTTCTGTGTATGCGCAGAATACCTGCAACATGTCGCCACCAACATTTGGTGTGGTACTTATATGCAAGATCCCTGAGTAGCGCTTGTGCTTGTCCACAATACCCTCTCACCAGTTACCGGAGACGTCCATGGTGCAGGGTATTTACCTCCTACATTAGAGATTATAGGTTTTTCAAGTTTGGATTTTAAAAGGTTTTTTTTTCTTCTTTAAATACCCAGTGTTGCGCTGCCGTTTTCCTTCTTTTCCACTCTGTTCAGATAAAGGTCTATTGATATCGCTGCTCATAATCGCGCAGCACTGACAGCACATTTGATGCAACATGGAGTCCCAGTTGCGGGAGCAAATATTATCTTTGTGGTTGAAGCAAATGCGGCTTTTCGCTACGAGGTTTTTTATTCTTGGGTCAAGTTCCCGGCGGTGGATGGGAATGATAATTTCTTTCATGAATACGAACATGCCGCGGTTCCCCGGGATTATGGACCTTATCGGACACTTGAAGTTCCATTGTCAGCTTGGGAGTACAACATCTGGTTTAATGGTGCCCTACCTCACCCTGTTACAATGGTACGTTTAGGCCCTTTATCGGTTGACGGAGCCACATGGCCCGTGTTGGCGGGTTTTACACCACACCCAAATTATTGTGGTGTTACACACACAGAGCTGCGTAATTTACATGAATCGTTAGTTCATATACACAGAAGCGTGATACATGGTCCAGGCGGCTGCGGCTGGAGCGACTCCTCAGCAACCAGGACATGGAGAAATGGTAATAAGGCCGATCATGATTAATTCCGTGATGGGAAAGCGTCCTCAAAATAGAGATGATTTGCCGTTCTGGTTAGCCCAAGATTTGAGCAACTCGAAGCTGTATTCCCTAATTCTACTCCTTTGGATAAGCCTAGGATACTTACAATGAGTTTACCAAAAGGTCTTATTCCAAATTTGGCTGACTGCACCACTTGGGGAAAAGTGTTTGCGGTGCTGTATTCTCTGTGCTTTGGCACCCCCTCCATGACAGTGCTTCCGACAGTTCGTAAGAAGGTTCAGGAGGCGCATGGGGGGAGGCCGCCCTGGAGTTGGGAATGAGACTGGTTGGGGTATTCCCTATAGTCTCTGATATGATATTAGCGAATATTAAAGGGGAAGCAGTTAGTTTGCAAGTAAGTAGGTGCCTTGAGGCAGTAGCAGATGTTGATAAACAACACGAATTGCCTAAGATTATCGCTAAAGTGTATAAAACATTGGGGCGTAATAATTTAGGGAATAAACCTTTTTCTCAACCGCAGAATAAACCTCATCCTGAAAAAGAGGGGCATCCATTTTTTCCTAAAAAGAATTGCAACAAGAATAAACAACAGCAACAACAGCCACAGCAGAAGCAGTGTTCGCGTGCTAGTTCATCGACACCTGATGCTTCAGAGCGAAGGCATGATTTGCGTGACCGCTCTAAGATTAAGACACCGGAGAGGTTTCAAGCTCCTGATCCTCTCTTTCCTCGTTCCTTGCAGGACTCGTCGGATCAACATTCCTGTGGAGGTGAGCGGCAGGATCGTAGACAAGGCGAGACCACGCAACAACGACGTGATCCGCCATGCCAGTTTGACGTAAAGGCCAAACCGGAGGGACAATTGCCATTTCGTAACCCGTTTCAAAGGAAAAAAGTTGCCGCTTTAACAGCGAAGTATACCTCAGATGGTGAGAACCCTGCTCCTCGATTGGAGATGGGCTGTGACACTCCTCGACAGCGCGGCGGAAGTTACCATAGTACAGGAGGTTCTCCGTCCTTGTCTGGAGGCGAGAGCAACTGATACATTTATTACAGTGGAAACATCTGATGCAAGAGTTGCGCCCCCTGATAGACTTTATGAAATAGTCATCCAAATTAAAGGTGATATACAATGTACAATTAAGGGTATCTTTTGGGACAACCTTACCTCATCATACAACATTTTGTTGGCAGAGTCAGATTGGCCTCCCCCATTTGTTTTAGCTTCTTCTCGAGGTGAAGACGTGATACTTCCGAGTTTTTCACGTTACGTCCCAGAAGAGACTAAGCAGGCTTACGCATCGGAATGGGCATTGGCCCTAGCGCCAACTGTGTATCGCAATCAAGTGGACTGGGATAGAGATTCACCGGTACATGAAATACCTTTGCGATCTATGCCACAGCCTCAGGCACAATATCCAATCAAACGTGAAGCAAGAGATTCCGTTAGTGACATTTTGGCCCAGTTGGAATATCAGGGTGTAATTGAACACTGTGTTTCATCCATGAATAATGCTCTTTTTCCGATATCGAAACTGGACGGTTCATATCGCATGGTTTTGGATTATATGAATTTGAACAGTCATGTTTGTACGTTTGCCGTACAGAACACCCACAGCTCTGTGTTAATAAATAATATTGTCCGAAAGAAGTATAAAACAACTTTGGACATTTCCAATGGTTTTTACAGTCACAATTTGGCTCCTGAGAGCCGTGACTGGACCGCATTTACTGTGATTGGCAATCAGAAAAGATTTAAAAGATTACCCATGGGCTATAAGAATAGCCCTGGTGCGTTTGCTGCGCGTGTTGTGTCACTTTCACACAACATAGATCCTGATGCTTTCTCTTACGTCGATGACATTTACTTGACGTATGACGAATTGATACCGCATCTGGTGCGTGTAGATCGCATCATATTGTCCTTTGCCGACTTAGGGTATAAATTCAATTTTGCTAAGTCTCACATCGCCTACTTGGCGGTTCTGTTTTTGGGTTACAAACTCAACAATGAAGGGAGGGGGTTAGTCTCCCACTTTCTGGAGAAATGTGCTCAATTGCAGCCTCTTTCTACTCTTAAGAAGTTACAATCTTTGCTGGGTTTTTTGAATTTCGGGAGGACATACATTCCTGATTATGCTCAAAGTATCAAACCACTTTACGCGTTGATACAACCCTCTTTTTCGACTTCTAGCTGGCTTCCGGAACATACAGAAATTCTTCGGTCTTTGCAGTCTGATCTGCTTGCGACCAACTTCTTGTTAACTCGTAACAACATGACTAAGTTAGTCATACGGATTGTACCTGGTATAGTGGGGTTCACTTACCTGACGTTCAATGAGGGTGATACCGTCCCCATTGCCTACAAATCGCATTTGTACACATCAGCAGACATGCGCTTTCCCCCAATTGAAAAAATTCTTACGGCAGTTCAGATGGCGATCCTGAAGGAACGCTCTTTGGCTCAGATAAAACACATCTTTATGGAATTGTCAAGCAAGCCACTAACCTGTTCTCCTTGCTATTCTTTGACGATGACTGAACCCCAGTCTCCCTAGAAGCTCCCCAAACAACAGAGATAATTAAGCACTCTGAAATTTGGAAAGACCCCAAGGGGAAAGGGGGATGGGAGTGAAAAGGACAAGAGAAGAGATATCTTCTGGATGCTCGTATTTGGATACCTCGACGTTTCTAAGTCGCGTCTTCTTTACACTGTTTAATGGATCGGAAGAGTTGCCTTAGGACTGGAAACATCCCGGAAAACATCTAAACAAATAACATATACATTAGCAGTCTTACTAATTAAAGAATTATTGCTTCTGTTTAGCTTCAAATAGATATTCAAATATTAATGGCAATACCTAAACAAATAAGCTGTCTTTCAATATCTCTTGAAATTATTTCTATTAATTGCTGTATTAATTCTCTTGATCCTGTAAAACAAGATAAATAAAACAAGAAAAATAACAATCACCTTGGTAAAGATGCAGGTTCTCAAAATTCTAAGTATCTCTATAAATCTATATTGCGTCTTTACCTTTGGTAAGTGGTGTTTACTCTTACCACATAGTTCGTAAGGTTCATAAACACGAGAATGTTGTAGACAACTTAAATGAGCTATTATAATTGTCTCTACAAAAATAAATGTCTCTATGATTTATTGCAGCCGAAAAAATAAGCGTCCAGTAATGTTCAGTTTTCTTCTTGAATAAAGGCTTCTTCAAGTTTAAACAAGTTCTTGGCGCTTAAAAGAATGAAATTCTTAGTAATAATATGGTACCATTCAAAAGCAAATCAGGAATGACTCACCGATCGTTTTCTGACTATTTATTACAAGGCCTTGTAATAATGTGGCACTTATCTCTCTTTGTTTGTCTTTGTTTTGTAGATTCGGTGAACCGGAAGCAGAAGGAAGTCTTCAGAGGAGGATCCGGGGAAGCAGGTGAACTGGAAGAGGAGGCACCGCACCGAAAGCCAGATGGGAGCCGGATAATGCAGCCGAAGATCGTGGAATTAGCAGGAGCCCGGAGAAACAGGTAAGAACTTAATCTGACGAGACCAAGCACAAAACGTTGTACACGGGCGGCTTAAATACCTTTCTGCCGCCCTCGTGTAACACGTGAACAGTGTTCGTTAGCTGCCAGCACATGAAATGCTAATACTTGTCCGTTTAACCGCTCGCGTCTGACACGTGAACAATGTTCATTAATTGTCAGCACGTGAAATGCTAATATCTGGCAGTTTGTGGGCGCAGAACGTGTTTTGTGCCTAATTTTACAGTTAGCCATGTGCTTATCCTTGTGCCTGGCAATTTCTCGTGTTTTCCATGAGTTGTTTATAACAAACAGAAAAAGACATCACCAAATACATTTCAGTAAAGACCCAAATCACATTTAACAGTATTTAACCAACAGGATAATCATGACTATGGCATTCGGTATTTTCAGGAGGAGACACAAGCCACATTTAATAGTATTTAACAAACAGGATAATCATGACTATGGCATTCGGTATTTTCAGAAGGGCATAGCATGAGTGGGGTTTCTAGTATTCATGACAGTTCTCCCCCTCAAAGGCCACCCTATAGGTCGTGGTTTGTTAGGGTGAAGGGCGTGGAAGAGTCTGACTAATCTAGGAGCATTAACATTGGACACCGGTTCCCAAGATCTTTCAGCTGCATCATAGCCTTTCCAATCAATTAAATAATGCAGATTCTGATTTATTCTCTCGGCATCAATGATTCGATTAACCTCGTATTCTAGGTGATCATTTACTATAATTGGAGGAGGGTGATTATCTTTTCTAGTTCCTGGGTGATGAGGTTTTAATAAGGATACATGGAAAACTGGATGAATACTATAATAGGTTGGTAATAGCAATTGGACTGACACTGGGTTCACAATTTATTAAATGGGAAATGGGCCGATGAAACGTGGTTGTAATTTTCTTGGTCCATCCAATTGAATATTTCGGGTGGACAACCAGACTAGGGGGTCGACTCCGATCTCGGCCGGTAGGGCACCTAACAGTATTCGTCTGGAAAAAATACCAGCTGAATGCGTGTTTCCCGACCGATTCGTACACTCGTCCGGACGAACAAGTACGATGAGTAGAACAACTCATTTTCCGAGCGAGCCGTACTCACCCAATCCAGCTCCTGTTCCCCGCCCGAGCCGGATCCGCGATCGCCGAATCGAGCCGCACGGAAGCAAATACACAGCACCTTCCGGCCGGACTAGTACGATGCGCAATCCGTACGCGCTGAACCCGTCGCTACGTCCGGCACGTTTGAGCATCCGGGCGAGCCGTACATAAGCTCCGTTTCGCGCCACAAGACGATCCACGGCTACGAGACGAACAAGCCTGCTACGAGTACAACTCGAAGACACGAGAAATCCGAACGAGACGATCCAAGCATGAATCCCATTGCGCAGGTCCTACCTATACTCTACATCTATTACCGGGACCGGCACGGACGCGTACGGCGCAGACGGTAAGTCAAACACCAACAATACAAAAAACTACACGTACCCGAAATATGTCACACACACATAGGGATGCACAAATAACTTACACTAGCAACAGCAGAACCATATGGGTGGGATGGCCAACACCAATGCCATACACACCCATAGGGGGATGGATGCCTACCACTACTACCATCCCCACTCATGGGGGATGGATGCCCACCACTACCACCACCCCTACTCATGGGGGCCTGGATGCCTGTCACTACTACCATCCCCACTCATGGGGGATGGATGCCCACCACTACCACCACCCCTACTCAGGGGGCCTGGATGCCTGTCACTACTACCATCCCCACTCATGGGGGGATGGATGCCTACCACAACCACCATCACTACTCAGGGGGGCCTGGATGCCTGTCACTACTACCATCCCCACTCATGGGGGGATGGATGCCTACCACTACCACCATCACTAACCAGGGGGGCCTGGATGCCCACCACTACCACCACCCCTACTCATGGGGGCCTGGATGCCTGTCACTACTACCATCCCCACTCATGGGTGGATGGATGCCCACCACTACCACCACTCCTACTCAGGGGGGCCTGGATGCCTGTCACTACTACCATCCCCACTCATGGGGGGATGGATGCCTACCACAACCACCATCACTACTCAGGGTGGCCTGGATGCCTGCCACTACTACCATCCCCACCCTTAGGGGTATGGATGCCTACCACTACCACCATCACTACTCAGGGGGCCTTGATGCCTGCCACTACTACCATCCCCACTCATGGGGGATGGATGCCTACCACTACCACCATCACTACTCAGGGGGCCTGGATGCCTGCCACTACTACCATCCCCACCCTTAGGGGTATGGATGCCTACCACTACCACCATCACTACTCAGGGGGCCTGGATGCCTGCCACTACTACCATCCCCACCCTTAGGGGTATGGATGCCTACCACTACCACCATCACTACTCAGGGGGCCTTGATGCCTGCCACTACTACCATCCCCACTCATGGGGGATGGATGCCTACCACTACCACCATCACTACTCAGGGGGCCTGGATGCCTGCCACTACTACCATCCCCACCCTTAGGGGTATGGATGCCTACCACTACCACCATCACTACTCAGGGGGGCCTGGATGCCTGCCACTACTACCATCCCCACCCTTAGGGGTATGGATGCCTACCACTACCACCATCACTACTCAGGGGGGGATGGATGCCTACCACTACCACCATCACTACTCAGGGGGGCCTTGATGCCTGCCACTACTACCATCCCCACTCATGGGGGATGGATGCCTACCACTACCACCACCCCTACTCAGGGGGCCTGGATGCCTGTCACTACTACCATCCCCACTCATGGGGGATGGATGCCCACCACTACCACCACCCCTACTCAGGTGGGCCTGGATGCCTGTCACTACTACCATCCCCACTCATGGGGGATGGATGCCTACCACAACCACCATCACTACTCAGGGTGGCCTGGATGCCTGCCACTACTACCATCCCCACCCTTAGGGGTATGGAGGCCTACCACTACCACCATCACTACTCAGGGGGCCTTGATGCCTGCCACTACTACCATCCCCACTCATGGGGGATGGATGCCTACCACTACCACCACCCCTACTCAGGGGGGCCTTGATGCCTGCCACTACTACCATCCCCACTCATGGGGGGATGGAGGCCTACCACTACCACCACCCCTACTCAGGGGGGCCTGGATGCCTGTCACTACTACCATCCCCACTCATGGGGGGATGGATGCCTACCACTAACACCACTGCTACTCATAGGACGGGTAATGCATGACACAACTAGCATACTCCCACATAAGGAATGACAGAAGATTACATCCCCCCCAACACCATGACAAGTGTGTGTAGTCTGTGTCAAATGCCTACAACACTGAACATGACATTGAACATACAATGTGACCCCCTAGCACATGTGTCACACATAAATGTGTGTGGCCTCCACAATGCAAGCAGACTATGGCCACTGTGGCAATGGGCTCGAACACCCCATCACCACAGTGACCAAAAGGGAAGTGTGCTGTCCATAGCTGATGCACATTTTGAACAGTGTGGCAATGGGGCCTAAAGCCCCATCACCACAGTGAGCAAAAGGGAAGTGTGTCCATAGCTGATGCACATTTTGAACAGTGTGGCAATGGGGCCTAAAGCCCCATCACCACAGTGACCATAAGGTAAGTGTGGTGTCCATAGCTGATGCACATTTTGAACAGTGTGGCAATGGGGCCTAAAGCCCCATCACCACAGTGACCAAAAGGGAAGTGTGGTGTCCATAGCTGATGCACATTTTGAACAGTGTGGCAATGGGGCCTAAAGCCCCATCACCACAGTGACCAAAAGGGAAGTGTGGTGTACATAGCTGATGCACATTTTGAACAGTGTGGCAATGGGGTCTAAAGCCCCATCACCACAGTGACCAAAAGGGAAGTGTAGTCATGGTAAAAGCTGCCAAAGCTAAACTGCATGGATGAATCCTGGTCACACAACAACAAACACATCAGTGGCATAGTAGTGCTTGTGTCCCATAGCAACATAGATTGGTCGAGGGAAACAGTGCAGTGTCAATGAAACATCATTTTGGCCATGTGCATACAAACATCACCCATGGGGGCACACATTGTCAACATTCACAAATAACACAATGACAGAAGTGACCATCATAATGCTGACCCACATATCTGCACCAATGGAAACACAAATGTAGATATCCTGTGGAGACTGTAGATGTCAGGTGAACAAATACCATACCATGGCAGCAATGGAACATACAAACCATGATTATTGTGCTGACTGATGACCTAGGAGTCCCAGGGACAGCAGGGGAAAGCCACCAAACAACATACGGCCAATGGCACACTCAAGATATGCCAATGCAGTGGTGCAAAGGCCCAAACACAAACAGGCAGACTCACACTGCATATCAAACACAACAGGTGATGGGGGTGTGCCAGTGTCCCCAGGCAACCACACAACACATGAGGAGGCCTGAATTCCAACCACACAGATGTGTATACAGTGCCATACAAAAGTTACTCATGGATCGGATACCCCTATGTGGGCAATCAGGCATTGTTAGATGAGAGGGAGCACAAATTACACATGTCACACAAGCTTTTAGGAACAGAAACTAACACAGCAAGAGACAGACCCACCACAGCACTACCCCCAGGGACCCCACATTGTGCTGACACTAGCCTGCATGATAATCCCACTGTGATGACAAAGTTAGATGTCGTTCACACTGTGAACCACAGCCACGTGTCCTGAGCAACTAACTACCATCACACCTACACAAGCTCCAATCAATCAGCACGGCCTGCCAGCCAAGGCCAATATGGAGGTAGGGGTCTAGCCGTGCAACAACTCACTTTTGCACACACTCAACACCACACACCCTGATCTCCAACAATGTGCAGCAGTGAAGCTCACATGGACTGGTGACATTGGACATGCACCCATGACAATACCAGGGGTGGTGGTGGGAACTAGGTGCAGAAACCCATCACACATGGCCAGTCAACAAGACTCGTCAATGTCTGACACACAGCACAGTATGCCGTACATGGGCATGATGTGAAATCCACCACAATCAATGGGATCCTGGCCATAGTCACACACCAACGAAGAAGCCAAGGTGACACACGAAGAACACACGTACACAACTTCCAACATTGCAGCTCTGACCCTGAGGAGTGGCAGCAGTCACACACACAACGTGTCACAATCACTGAAAGCTAACACAAACTGTAAATCACATGACTCGTGTAAACAACAAGTGCCAAGGGGAATCCTGAATGTGTCCCATCTGCGTTTGCCCACATCCCCAGCCCTGACAACAAAGACAACCTGGGATGACAGCCTCATGAACATTAGTTTGCCATGCAACCACATCACGGAGAAACCAGGTCCAAGATGCTGGATGAACACAGAACAACTCAGCAAGCATCACAAACAGGAACATCCCTAGGGACACAGCCTGTGTAGGAAAAGGGAAGGGAACACGCACAGACATGCTTACACAACACACAACCCAGGCCCACGCAATGTCACCAGATTACACACTGCCATGAGGGCACTCCAATCCTGTGGAAGGTCCGCTGTGCCAAACCTTGTCTGTGCACGACCCAAACATGTCAGCAGAACACTCCGTCAGTGAGTCAACAACCACAACACACAGAAGGCTCTGCTCACATCAGCCTGGGTACGGGAGTGTCACGTCAGTCATCTGCACACACACAAAACACGTGTCAAGCAAGTTGCACTGTATACACAGATGAGTCCTTCGACATTGATGTGCAAAACTGCACGTCCAGTGGAGCTGGGCACACAGTCAGGGAAACGGAACATTGAACAGTGGTAAGCCCACCAGATGTACATCAGTGTAAGACAAAGATGTTCATTTACAAATGCAAAAAGGACATCCCTGTGTCAAATGCTGAACATTACACCCTGAGGCTGTAGCAAAGGATGCCATAGATCCAGACTACAACAGGACACATATCCCATGGACCACATGGAGTTCATCACTGCAACACTTCATTGTCCTGATGTGAACACTATTACAATTGCAAATGCAGGATGCTACTCATCCACATCATGTACATCAAAAGAAAACCCAAAAGTAAACAAAAAGAGGCTTTATTCAGCAAATGTCAGGGTAAACACGGAAGTCCAAAAGAAACTAAGGCCAATGGCCAGTCCAAAATCACAGTCCCAACGGGGTGAGAAGTGACAACTGGTCACACATTGCTTGCCTGCACTGGTACGGTTGGGGGACATCCCCCTTGGAGGGGCATACAAGGGGCAGGCCAGGCACCGCAGGAACAGGATCAGGGGATGGCAGAGTGAGGCAGTGAAGGGGTGGTGGGTGCAGGAGTGTCACCGGCAACTGCAGTGGAGGTGTCTGACTCAGGGGGGCCGGCACCACTGTGGTACACAAGTCAGTTGGTGTGGGTGCTGCAACCACTGCAGTGGGCTGGACTGATGTAGTGGACTGGGTACCCACTGCAGTGCCCGAGTCAGACGTGGTGGTTGTGGACTCCACTGCAGTGCATGACTCCAAGGGAGTGGAAGGGTGGGCAGATGAGGTGGGCAGGACAGAGGGGGGAGACCCGGTCTCCACAACAGGGCCACTAACAGGCAGAGCGTCTGGGTTGGTGGTGGAAGAACAAGTGGCAGGGGGAGAGGGCCTAAGCAGTCTAGGGATGCAGTATCGGTGTGTGGGGGAACCTGGGGCAGGGTGTGGTGGGGGAACCTGTGCAGTGGTGGCCTGGGGGATGGAGGAGAGAGACTGGGCAGTGGAGCTGCGTGGTGGTGGTGGTGGGGTCTTGCTCTTCCTGGTCCGGGGGGACTTCCTAATGGGGTCCTGTGTCTGCCTGCGCCTGGGGGAGGGTGTCCGGGGGCGAGGGGCACTCCCCTCTGTGTGGGTGGACGTCCTCTTCCCCCGGTATGCTGGATCAACAGGATTGGAGGGGAAGAGGCCGAGGTCACACAGGAAGATCTGCTGTGTAGGTGGGGTAGCAGGCGAGGCAAGGGAAGGGGTCTTGGAGGGAGAGGATTTGGAGGACTACGGAGTGAATGTGGATGCCTGTGTGTGTGTGTGTTCCCCATCCCATGTGTCTGTGGTATCAGTCCCCTGAGGATGCTTGTGTGCACGTCTTGCCTTTCTCTTGGGTGTGTCTGTGCTGCTCGTGTCTGTGTGTTTGGGTGACTGTGCAGGTGTGCATGTGCTTTGGACAGGTAGGGGGCAGGAAGTGTGGATGGGGCAGAGGTGGGAGGGGTGAGGGACTGTTGGAGGAGGGACACTGCTGCCGTCAGGGAGGAGTCCATGGACTTATTGCTCCTCTGTAGGGCAGACATACCCGTCGAGATGCCCTCCATGAACGACACCAGCTGTGTCAACAGAGTGGTGTGTGCATGGAGGACACTCAGCATTGCTGTCTGCCCTACATGGAGCTGCCGAAGGAGGTACACAGACTCCTCACTCAGGGCAGCAGGGGACACAGGGGCAGGGGGTGCGGTGCCTGGCACGAAGGAGACACGCTCCCGAGCACGGGAGCCTCCACGGACCTCAGGAATGGGAGCCAATGGGAGGGCGGTGGTGGTGGTGGCGGGGCCAGACAGACTAGCTGTCCTTTGGTGGCTGCTGAGACCCGCCTCCACAAGGGAGTCATCCTCCGAGCTGCTGTGGTCCTCAGCTGAGGTGGATGGTGCTGAGGACTCCTCGGTGTGGCTCCCTCGCCCTCCGTGCCACTGGGTCCCTCTGACCACTCGTCCGATGCTGACCCAGTCTGGCTCCGCTGCTCCTCCTGGTCCGTGGAGCTGTCCCCTCCTGTGGCCGTGGATGTATCTGCAAACAATTAGGGAAACAGACAAACATCAGTCACCTGCACTGACCGCACACACCACAGTAAGTACAGCACATTACAGAGCAAGCCCTGGTATCCTTAGTTGAACATTGCCTAAAGTCCTCACACAGATTCGGGAAGCCAATTGTCAGTCTGATGGTCAACCATGGGACTCACACCCCTCCTGCCCTTGCACCCATCTGTCTGGTGCCTGTCTGATGGTAAGACCCCAGTGTGGACACATGCACCACCTACACAGTTGTTGGACATTGCAGGGAACACGGTGAAGTATGTGAACATGCACACATCACATCTCTTGCCACTGAGTCAGTGCAGGTGTCCGGATAAAGGGATGGCCAGAGTCTAAATAGAAATGCATGTGATGCATACCAGCACCAGACACCATGATGCACCCATGTCCGGATAGTCAATGCCACAATGGGGTGCATGTTGCACATGTCACTCCCCTGCAGGATCAGTCTCAGGAAGTTTAATGCCATGACACAGGAATGCGTGCAAAGTCATACATTACTGTCTCAAGTCACATGGCCATGGCAGCCAGCCAACAACAGTCTGCACTGTGTCACAATCCGAGGGCATGGGGAATGCAAGTTATGTGACTGACAAGTGCACATGTCCATCCCCCAAAACCACATCATCTGTACTACTATTTGTCCACGTCATACCAACTGGACATATGGGGGACATGAAACACAACTCTCTGAACATGAGCACCTCACAGTGTGCTGTGAATGAAAATACAGCTGCCTGAAAGTCACAGTCGCAAACACCTGTGTGCACAGTCAAGTGATCAGACACCTATAAGTCACAGAAGTATCGTCTATCATGGTCACATCTCAGATGGCATGCTGAGCCCTAACCGATAAACATACCAGTAGTCCTGACAACGAAGACACAGCACAATGAGACAGAGGCAGACACCTGAGGGTACATTTCACTGATCACAACATGCCAGATGATACACGGGAGTGGGAGTGCAGAGTGTATTGTATGCCCTGGAGTAGGCATGACTGTCCAGCTCCACCTGTAAGAGGGATGAGTCCTGGACAGTAGGCAGGTGGCTAAGCATGTGTGACACACTGGATACACATACTCCTGAGGCCCAAACATTGTTCCCACCAGCAGCATGGGTGTGTGCCAAATTCCCCAGGGACATGTGGTGAGTCAGAGCAGCAAGCGAACCACATATCAAAGTTACACCCAGATTACATGTCAGAACTTAGGCATTGTGTAAGCAATTGACCCACCCATGAATCGCACAACATAGTCACGGGAACAAATGCTGTCCCCCACCTTGAGCAAAGCTAAATGCAATGACACAGTCCCCAAATGACACAATTTCCTGACTATAAGGGCCACACATATGCGTATCAGAGGAGAAGTGGGCATGTCACAAATGAGGGACATGGGTCCTGGACCACATGACTGATGTACTGTGGAAGTTTAACCAGGCCAGAGGAGGGCACATAGCATGTCAGACAAAGTGCACAGTGCAGTCATGGACTCACCCCCTCCTTGCTGCTGTCTGTCCTTCAGCTGCCCATCCAGGTCAGGGAAGACCACCGCCAGGATCCGGAGCATGTGGGGGGGTCAGGGTCCGGTGTCCGCCCCTCCTGCGAGGAGGCGACTTCAGCTGGACCCTTGCGATCCTCCGGGTCCAGCCACGAAGGTCCTGCCACCTCTTCTGGCAGTTGCGGATCCTGCGCCTGTAGACCCCCACGGATCTTACTTTCCGGGCGATGGTCAGCCAGATTTCCTGCTTTTGGTGGGCATCAACCTGTGAGGATGACAAAGTGAAAAGGCCATTATACACATGCAACATATACGTGCATCACACAGTAGGATTTACATGTCTCAATCACAGGGGTATATAATGTACACAGGCAGTGCAACAATGGCTATGAACAGTTTGCCAGCAGTCACTACATGGTATCATTGCATGGGAAGTAAATCTAGTTGGAATGCACTGTTACTGCACTGTACCAGTTCAGTGCATGTAACTACACACTTTGGGGTGTGACAACTACTCAGTGGGCATGCTAGCCAGTGGTGTGCACACTGAAAGTCCTGCTAGTCAGACAACATGCACAATTAGTGAGTCAGTGGACAGCACACTCACCTGCTCCCCTGGTTTCCCATACAGCTTGCTGTACTGTGGAAGGAGATACCAAAGGGGATGATGGACGGAGCGCTTGAGCAAATCAAACACTCACCCCCAGTCAACTGATCTGGGTTTAATCCATCATCATTCTTTAGCTCACTCCACCACCCCAGTTCAGACATGGCCATATGCAAATCAGTCTGACCCTGTGCCTCATGGGAACAGTCCAGCCCGAACTGCCAAGCCATGTCTTCCCTGGACCGGAAACAAGCCTCCTGGGACCGGTTTCGGGTTCATAACCCTCATCAGCCAGGCTATCTTGAATCCAGTGGCAAAGTGAGCAAGGGACCCACGTCTGGGCATACCCTGCCAACTTAGGGCGAACAAAGCGATACCAAAGGGGATGATGGACGGAGCGCTTGAGCAAATCAAACACTCACCCCCAGTCAACTGATCTGGGTTTAATCCATCATCATTCTTTAGCTCACTCCACCACCCCAGTTCAGACATGGCCATATGCAAATCAGTCTGACCCTGTGCCTCATGGGAACAGTCCAGCCCGAACTGCCAAGCCATGTCTTCCCTGGACCGGAAACAAGCATCCTGGGACCGGTTTCGGGTTCATAACCCTCATCAGCCAGGCTATCTTGAATCCAGTGGCAAAGTGAGCAAGGGACCCACGTCTGGGCATACCCTGCCAACTTAGGGCGAACAAAGCGATACCAAAGGGGATGATGGACGGAGCGCTTGAGCAAATCAAACACTCACCCCCAGTCAACTGATCTGGGTTTAATCCATCATCATTCTTTAGCTCACTCCACCACCCCAGTTCAGACATGGCCATATGCAAATCAGTCTGACCCTGTGCCTCATGGGAACAGTCCAGCCCGAACTGCCAAGCCATGTCTTCCCTGGACCGGAAACAAGCATCCTGGGACCGGTTTCGGGTTCATAACCCTCATCAGCCAGGCTATCTTGAATCCAGTGGCAAAGTGAGCAAGGGACCCACGTCGGGCATACCCTGCCAACTTAGGGCGAACAAAGCGATACCAAAGGGGATGATGGACGGAGCGCTTGAGCAAATCAAACACTCACCCCCAGTCAACTGATCTGGGTTTAATCCATCATCATTCTTTAGCTCACTCCACCACCCCAGTTCAGACATGGCCATATGCAAATCAGTCTGACCCTGTGCCTCATGGGAACAGTCCAGCCCGAACTTCCAAGCCATGTCTTCCCTGGACCGGAAACAAGCATCCTGGGACCGGTTTCGGGTTCATAACCCTCATCAGCCAGGCTATCTTGAATCCAGTGGCAAAGTGAGCAAGGGACCCACGTCTGGGCATACCCTGCCAACTTAGGGTGAACAAAGCGATACAAAGGGGATGATGGACGGAGCGCTTGAGCAAATCAAACACTCACCCCCAGTCAACTGATCTGGGTTTAATCCATCATCATTCTTTAGCTCACTCCACCACCCCAGTTCAGACATGGCCATATGCAAATCAGTCTGACCCTGTGCCTCATGGGAACAGTCCAGCCCGAACTGCCAAGCCATGTCTTCCCTGGACCGGAAACAAGCATCCTGGGACCGGTTTCGGGTTCATAACCCTCATCAGTTAGGCTATCTTGAATCCAGTGGCAAAGTGAGCAAGGGACCCACGTCTGGGCATACCCTGCCAACTTAGGGTGAACAAAGCGATACCAAAGGGGATGATGGACGGAGCGCTTGAGCAAATCAAACACTCACCCCCAGTCAACTGATCTGGGTTTAATCCATCATCATTCTTTAGCTCACTCCACCACCCCAGTTCAGACATGACCGGAAACAAGCATCCTGGGACCGGTTTCTGGCTCCGTCCAGACTGATTTGCATATGGCCATGTCTGAACTGGGGTGGCGGAGTGAGCTAAAGAATGATGATGGATTAAACCCAGATCAGTTGACTGGGGGTGAGTGCTTGCAATGTTCAACACTCCGTCCATCATCCCCTTTGGTTTTGCTATGTTCGCCCTAAGTTGGCAGGGTATGCCCAGACGTGGGTCCCTTGCTCACTTTGCCACTGGATTCAAGATAGCCTGGCTGATGACGGCTGTAAGCCAGAAACCAGTCCCAGGATGCTTGTTTCCGGTCCAGGGAAGACATGGCTTGGCAGTTCGGGCTGGACTGTTACCATGAGGCACAGGGTCAGACTGATTTGCATATGGCCATGTCTGAACTGGGGTGGCGGAGTGAGCTAAAGAATGATGATGGATTAAACCCAGATCAGTTGACTGGGGGTGAGTGCTTGCAATGTTCAACACTCCGTCCATCATCCCCTTTGGTTTTGCTATGTTCGCCCTAAGTTGGCAGGGTATGCCCAGACGTGGGTCCCTTGCTCACTTTGCCACTGGATTCAAGATAGCCTGGCTGATGACGGCTGTAAGCCAGAAACCGGTCCCAGGATGCTTGTTTCCGGTCCACGGAAGACATGGCTTGGCAGTTCGGGCTGGACTGTTCCCATGAGGCACAGGGTCAGACTGATTTGCATATGGCCATGTCTGAACTGGGGTGGCGGAGTGAGCTAAAGAATGATGATGGATTAAACCCAGATCAGTTGACTGGGGGTGAGTGCTTGCAATGTTCAACACTCCGTCCATCATCCCCTTTGGTTTTGCTATGTTCGCCCTAAGTTGGCAGGGTATGCCCAGACGTGGGTCCCTTGCTCACTTTGCCACTGGATTCAAGATAGCCTGGCTGATGACGGCTGTAAGCCAGAAACCGGTCCCAGGATGCTTGTTTCCGGTCCAGGGAAGACATGGCTTGGCAGTTCGGGCTGGACTGTTCCCATGAGGCACAGGGTCAGACTGATTTGCATATGGCCATGTCTGAACTGGGGTGGCGGAGTGAGCTAAAGAATGATGATGGATTAAACCCAGATCAGTTGACTGGGGGTGAGTGCTTGCAATGTTCAACACTCCGTCCATCATCCCCTTTGGTTGTACTGTGGAAGGAGGCTGTCCAGCAGGGCCTGGTTCTCCTCAAGGCTGAAGGCTGGGGCTCTCTCCACAGTACCTGCCATTGCAGGAGCCAGAGGATGCATAAACAGCAGCAGTGTTGGTGGCAGATGTCGTCCTGGAGCATGTAGTGCAGGCAAGTGAGCTCTCAGGGGAACAGCCAGCATTATATGTGTGCTGCAGAGGCAGATACTGTCCCATGTGTCCAAAGTGATAGGTCCAAGTCGTTTGCATCTTCTAAATCTGACCAATCCATGGAATAGCAGCACTAATACACGCCCACAGCATCCTTCAAATCTTCAACTTCATGACACCCATGATTTTGCAACATTGTTGTGGCTGGCCAACTGAATTCACTGCATCAGACTCGTTGGAGCCTCGAAAACGCGTCCGTTGCCATGCCAGGCCCCAGCCAATGTGTGCGCACCGATCGGTCCATTGCTGTACAACGCGTATTTCGGGATACAACGCGTACCCGCACACATCATATGCAATGGGCCGGCCGGGCACACCGATCGGTCCATTGCTGTTCAACGAGTACCCGCTCACAACAGATGCAATGGGCCGGCCGGGTACACCGATCGGTCCATTGCTGTACAACGCGTATTTCGGGATACAACAGATGCAATGGGCCGGCCGGGCACACCGATCGGTCCATTGCTGTACAACGCGTATTTCGGGATACAACGCTGCACCAGCACACAACAGATGCAATGGGCCGGCCGGGCACACCGATCGGTCCATTGCTGTACAACGCGTATTTCGGGATACAACGCGTACCCGCACACAACAGATGCAATGGGCCGGCCGGGCACACCGATCGGTCCATTGCTGTACAACGCGTGATTTCGGGATACAACAGATGCAATGGGCCGGCCGGGCACACCGATCGGTCCATTGCTGTACAACGCGTATTTCGGGATACAACAGATGCAATGGGCTGGCCGGGCACACCGATTGGTCCATTGCCGTACAACGCGTATTTCGGGATACAACTCGTACCCGCACACAACAGATGCAATGGGCCGGCCGGGCACACCGATCGGTCCATTGCTGTACAACGCGTATTTCGGGATACAACAGATGCAATGGGCCGGCCGGGCACACCGATCGGTCCATTGCTGTACAACGCGTATTTCGGGATACAACAGATGCAATGGGCCGGCCGGGCACACCGATTGGTCCATTGCCGTACAACGCGTATTTCGGGATACAACGCGTACCCGCACACAACAGATGCAATGGGCCGGCCGGGCACACCGATCGGTCCAATGCTGTACAACGCGTATTTCGGGATACAACAGATGCAATGGGCCGGCCGGGCACACCGATCGGTCCATTGCTGTACAACGCGTATTTCGGGATACAACAGATGCAATGGGCTGGCCGGGCACACCGATTGGTCCATTGCCGTACAACGCGTATTTCGGGATACAACACGTACCCGCACACAACAGATGCAATGGGCCGGCCGGGCACACCGATCGGTCCATTGCTGTACAACGCGTATTTTGGGATACAACAGATGCAATGAGCCGGCCGGGCACACCGATCGGTCCATTGCTGTACAACGCGTATTTCGGGATACAACAGATGCAATGGGCCGGCCGGGCACACTGATTGGTCCATTGCCGTACAACGCGTATTTCGGGATACAACGCGTACCCACACACAACAGATGCAATGGGCCGGCCGGGCACACCGATCGGTCCATTGCTGTACAACGCGTATTTCGGGATACAACAGATGCAATGGGCAGGCCGGGCACACCGATCGGTCCATTGATGTACAACGCGTACCTGTACAGGTCAGTCGCATATGTCACCATGCTTGTCACTGGTGAACGTATGCCAGCCACATATACCTGCCAGAGACCCAGGGGCACACCTACAACACCACACCCAGTCCACACTGTTTCCTGAGGCATGTAAGGCTGCATTTCCTTCTCTCTGTATGGGGGTTAACATGTGGTTTTTGTGGTGGCACTTGTGGGCAGCCACACCCAGGCTGTGCATGTGTTCATGGGGACAGGGTCCTTGGTGTGTTGTGCACATGACCACTGTGATGTGCAACAGTTTATTTTGGAGCATGTGGCATGGTCACATTTCCAGGTTGTGTATGTGTATGACATGTCACATACCCCCAGAGTCCCATGTGGGAAGGCATGTACGTCACAGGGTGACCCATTGCCACAATAGTGATGGCCCTCCACAGTCTGTGTGCATGTTGTGTTTCCGATGTCACTGATTCCATGTGCACGATGGGAGACAGTCTCCACATCAACGTTGTTTGTGCATGGACTTTGATGTTGTGCGTCACTGGCGTCCATGTCTGTCCTGCAGATGCGACAGGGGCCACTACCTGTGGGACTCATGTTTGTTTTTCTGATGTGTACATGATACGCCATGCCATGCCAGTGGCCATGTGGCAAGACAGGGTCACTGGGAATCTACCTGTCAATGATCTGTGATGCCTGTGGCGCATCTGTCCAGACATGTCACTGTGGTGTGTGTGTGGAACGTGACAGCAGTAAATGGGTACTGTGACACAGCCTAATGGTTTCCCATAGCACAACCTGTTACCTGTAGTGCACACATGTTGTACTGAGAAGTTAGATGATGGCCATGTATGTGCGAGTTATGTCCGACAGAACGGCACACACATCAAGTACTTGTGTCACGTAATGATGTATCATGTGAAATTGAGTATGGTGAATGGCACATATGTGGGGTGACTGACAATCTTTCTTCCTTCAACCTATGCACTGCAGGGCTCCAGCTGTCCATAGACCATTCCCTGACCTGGCAACGATGGTGGAACGTGACAGCATCCGACGGTACCGCTTCACCAGGCAGCTGATTGAGGATTTGGCAGTGCGCTTGGCACCACATTTGCAACCTGGCCGGACGTACCCTACAGCGCTGACCCCCAAGGTGAAGGTAATGGCAGCTCTATACTTCTTTGCCACCGGTACCTTTCAACACACTGTTGCGACTGCCGGTGGGATGTCACAGACTATGTTCAGCCGTGTGCTACGCGATGTTTTGGAGGCAATGTTGAGATGCCTGAACCAGTACATCTATTTCCCAACACATCAACAACTCACTGACGTCAAGAGTGACTTCTATGCCCTGGGGAGGATGCCACATGTCATTGGCTCCATTGATGGGACACATGTGGCTTTGATACCACCACAGGCACATGAGCAGGCATACCAGAACCGTAAACATTACCATTCGATCAATGCTCTGGTGGTATGTTTAGCAGATATGAGCATCACACATGTGTGCGCCCGTTTCCCTGGTTCAGCACACGATGCCTACGTGATGAGGAGTAGTCGCATCCCGAGGATGATGGCACAGATGCAGAACCAGCGTGCCTGGCTTGTCGGTGTGTACTGACTTTGTACCATTGTGTGTGTTCTGATCTGTAGTATTCCACCCACTTTTCCAAATCAGCTAATGTGCACTTGTCTGTCCGTAGGTGACTCCGGATACCCCAACATGCCGTGGTTGCTGACACCCCTCAGGAACCCTGTGACACCAGCCCAGATGCACTACAATGAGGCACATGGTCGGACCAGGAGAGTGATAGAGCAGACCTTTGGTCTCCTGAAGAGCCGCTTCCGCTGCCTGGACAAGACAGGAGGGGCCCTCCCATATGCCCCAGCAAAGGTGTGCAAGATTGTCATCGTCTGCTGCATGCTACACAACCTGGCAGTGCGGAAGGAGTTGCCTCTCATCCTGGATGACGATGATCAACGTCCGCCACCTGTGGAGGATCCTGGCCTGGACCACGATGCCAGTGATGATGATGATGATGATGGTGATGTCCGCACACAGCTCATCACCAACTTCTTCAGCTGAATGTGAGTATCCAGGGAGATGTAATGTGAATGACGTGAGTTTGCATGATATGTGTGGGTGGTGCTCTGGTGCTGTTTGAGTGTGGCCATGTGCTACTTGACTGGATGCATGCAGCAATGTGTCCTTCAAGGTAGTCTGAACTCCCCAACATTTTTGGAATGCTAACTTGGTTTTGTGTAGTTGTCTTGTGACATGTATTGGGCATGAGTATTGCAGTACTGTCCTGTTCTACAGTGATTTTAACTGTGTGTCATGTCTGTCCTTCACAGGGTGCTTACTGAGTACTTTGGTCAACTTGGATTCCCCGACACCATGATTCAGCTTTCAGGGTGGCAGCAATAGTTGGCCTACAAGTGATGTGCCACACACCCCTGGACTTCATATCTTCTGCACTTGTTGACTGTGTGGCCACTGCCACGTGGGTAAACCTTGCATTTGTAGTGGAAACGACATGTTGCAAATGTGTAATAAACCTGTGCTTCACTTTGGGATGTGCGTTGTCTGTGGTCACACATCTGACTGACATTTGCTTACTGCACCTGTATGCTAGTTGACACAGACTCAGAATAGGTGTGGTGTCTGTGCATTCCACTGTATTTCCTGGCAACATCACTGTGGGCGATGAGTCCGATGGCCCTGGTGTCTGTGTTGTGTAGCCCTAGTGGTGTGTCTCCCTCATATGTGTCACGTCCCCATGACTCACACGACGGTGTTGTACTTGCTGTAGCAGTTAGCATACACAGTGTAATTTAGCAGAACATCATCACCATAACAGTATCCACATTTGAATAACAACAGTGGCAAGTATGGTGTACTAGTGATTTTATTTACAGAAATGTGTGTGTGTATAGTGCACAGGATGGTGGGTGCTGTACATTGGGATTGTGATCCAAAGTTCCCAGATGAGTTGGAAGTCTTGGTAGCAGAAATGTCCTGAGTGAAGTCCACAGTCATATGATACATTAGTCCAACTTGAACTCCCCATGTCTTGTGGGATAGTAGTGTTGCATTCGACAGGGTGAAACGTTTGCACACAAAGGAGAATTTCTGGAACAGGTGTTGGCTTCCTGGGGGATGTACGTGGCCATCAACCTCTCAGTTTTCCTTCCTCGGACGACCCCTCTTCTTTGGGGGGGGACCCTCACGTGCAGGCTGCGGCGGTGCAGGGGACTCTCCGCCAGAGTCCTCCTCCCTTCCTGTGGCGGTGTCAGTTGTTGCAGCACCAGATGATGTGGGCACACAGGGAGGTGTGGCCATGTTGGTGCTAATCTGGCGGAGGCATGTCAATATGTCCCTATGCACCGCTGTGAGTTCTTGCAATGTGTCCCACTTGGACTCCATGCCCGACATGTGTGTCTCAACACGGGCCATGTGTGTCTCCACACGGGCCATGTGGGAGTCCAAGCGGGCATGATGGGCAGCCTGCTGCTGTTGTATGTCCTTGAGGATCCCCACTACCTGTCTGACCTCTCCGGTGCTATACTGGTACGCATCAGCGATGCGTGCCAGTTGTGGGTCATCATGCAGTCCAGACCCCTCTGCAAGCAGCGACCTATGTCTACCACCCCTCCCACCACCCCTGGCGACATGTGCAGGACCTGCGGTGGCACGCACAGGTGACCCATGGCCCACTTGGGGGTTGTTAGTGGTGTTGTCATCCGTTGGTCCACGGTGGGCCTGGGGCCCTGTGCTGTTGTCAGCGGTGGTCCTTGGTCTGTCTGTGTCGGCGGGGGTGGTCTGTATGTTGGCAGTTGTTGGAGGGGTGGGTGCAGGGGGTGCAGATGTTGGTCCATCTGATGCTGCATGATGACTCACACCGGAGGTGCCAGCCAGCCTCTGCCATCCGAGGAGGGCAGAGGCTGTTCCACACCAGTGAGCTCTGTGTCCCCCGGAGCCTGGGACAGGGACTCCTCCTCGCCTGCTGCTGTGTCCCCATCATCGTCACCTGTATTTGGAAGAGGCACACATTGTATGTAATGTTTCTACAGACATCAATGGTTCACACACCTGACAGTTGTGACTGTACCTCTGGATGCGGGCATGTACATTGCATTGTCCTAAGTTGTCACAGTAAGAGGTTGATATTGGTGTAGCACATTGTCATGCATACGTGGGGCATTTCAATATGAATGTTGAGGTGTGTGCATGGCCAGCATTGGTTGTATTTGGTGGACATCCGGCCATCCTTCTCCACCTGGCCCAGTTATCCCACCATGAAGCATGCCACCCTTGCAGTGGGTTCAGGTTGACTCTCAGGATGTCATTCAGTGGTGTTGTGCTGTTTGTTGGTGCACAGTTCCCAGCAGGGCCTTGTGCTCCCCACAGCAGTAGCCAGTGTCAGCCATCTTGTCAGTCCTTATCCACTCCCTGTGATGTGAGCATGGTTCAGAGTGGTGTTGATGGGCCAATTGTGAGGGTGAGCAGTATCTGTGACTACAACTCCCATCATGCTATTGCCTACACCCCCTTCCCAGCATGCCTGTACTTCCTTCCTTTGGACTGTGCTTCCCTGTGGGGTAGTGTGCCTGTGCTGACAGGAAGGCTGACAGTGTTGTCCTTGCGTTTGTTTGGCTACAAGTCCCAGGTGTGTCCCTGTGCTTCACACAGCATTACCCAGGGTGGTGGTTCTTTGTGGGAGCTTCATTTGGTATGTGAGGCATTGCATTCTCCCAGGTGGGTTATGTGGAGTTTGTGTTGAGGGGGTGTGTGAGGTGAGTTGCTTGTAACTATGGTCAGTGCTGTGAGTCCTCCTTCCCAGCCAGCCAGATATCCCACCATGCAACGTGCTTGCATTGCAGGGAGTGCAAGTTGGCTTTCAGGATGTCAGGCAGTGGTGTTGTGCTGTTTGTTGGTGCACAGTTCCCAGCAGGGCCTTGTGCTCCCCACAGCAGTAGCCAGTGTCAGCCATCTTGTCAGTCCTTATCCACTCCCTGTGATGTGAGCATGGTTCAGAGTGGTGTTGATGGGCCAATTGTGAGGGTGAGCAGTATCTGTGACTACAACTCCCATCATGCTATTGCCTACACCCCCTTCCCAGCATGCCCGTACTTCCTTCCTTTGGACTGTGCTTCCCTGTGGGGTAGTGTGCCTGTGCTGACAGGAAGGCTGACAGTGTTGTCCTTGCGTTTGTTTGGCTACAAGTCCCAGGTGTGTTCCTGTGCTTCACACCATTACCCAGGGTGGTGGTTCTTTGTGGGAGCTTCATTTGGTATGTGAGGCATTGCATTCTCCCAGTTGGGTTATGTGGAGTTTGTGTTGAGGGGGTGTGTGAGGTGAGCTGCTTGTAACTATGGTCAGTGCTGTGAGGCCTCCTTCCCAGCCAGCCAGATATCCCACCATGCATCGTGCTTGCATTGCAGGGAGTGCAAGTTGGCTTTCAGGATGTCAGGCAGTGGTGTTGTGCTGTTTGTTGGTGCACAGTTCCCAGCAGGGCCTTGTGCTCCCCACAGCAGTAGCCAGTGTCAGCCATCTTGTCAGTCCTTATCCACTCCCTGTGATGTGAGCATGGTTCAGAGTGGTGTTGATGGGCCAATTGTGAGGGTGAGCAGTATCTGTGACTACAACTCCCATCATGCTATTGCCTACACCCCCTTCCCAGCATGCCCGTACTTCCTTCCTTTGGACTGTGCTTCCCTGTGGGGTAGTGTGCCTGTGCTGACAGGAAGGCTGACAGTGTTGTCCTTGCGTTTGTTTGGCTACAAGTCCCAGGTGTGTCCCTGTGCTTCACACAGCATTACCAAGGGTGGTGGTTCTTTGTGGGAGCTTCATTTGGTATGTGAGGCATTGCATTCTCCCAGGTGGGTTATGTGGAGTTTGTGTTGAGGGGGTGTGTGAGGTGAGCTGCTTGTAACTATGGTCAGTGCTGTGAGTCCTCCTTCCCAGCCAGCCAGATATCCCACCATGCAACGTGCTTGCATTGCATGGAGTGCAAGTTGGCTTTCAAGATGTCAGGCAGTGGTGTTGTGCTGTTTGTTGGTGCACAGTTCCCAGAAGGGCCTTGTGCTCCCCACAGCAGTAGCCAGTGTCAGCCATCTTGTCAGTCATTATCCACTCCCTGTGATGTGAGCATGGTTCAGAGTGGTGTTGATGGGCCAATTGTGAGGGTGAGCAGTATCTGTGACTACAACTCCCATCATGCTATTGCCTACACCCCCTTCCCAGCATGCCCGTACTTCCTTCCTTTGGACTGTGCTTCCCTGTGGGGTAGTGTGCCTGTGCTGACAGGAAGGCTGACAGTGTTGTCCTTGCGTTTGTTTGGCTACAAGTCCCAGGTGTGTCCCTGTGCTTCACACAGCATTATCCAGGGTGGTGGTTCTTTGTGGGAGCTTCATTTGGTATGTGAGGCATTGCATTCTCCCAGGTGGGTTATGTGGAGTTTGTGTTGAGGGGTGTGTGAGGTGAGCTGCTTGTAACTATGGTCAGTGCTGTGAGTCCTCCTTCCCAGCCAGCCAGATATCCCACCATGCAACGTGCTTGCATTGCAGGGAGTGCAAGTTGGCTTTCAGGATGTCAGGCAGTGGTGTTGTGCTGTTTGTTGGTGCACAGTTCCCAGCAGGGCCTTGTGCTCCCCACAGCAGTAGCCAGTGTCAGCCATCTTGTCAGTCCTTATCCACTCCCTGTGATGTGAGCATGTTTCAGAGTGGTGTTGATGGGCCAATTGTGAGGGTGAGCAGTATCTGTGACTACAACTCCCATCATGCTATTGCCTACACCCCCTTCCCAGCATGCCCGTACTTCCTTCCTTTGGACTGTTCTTCCCTGTGGGGTAGTGTGCCTGTGCTGACAGGAAGGCTGACAGTGTTGTCCTTGCGTTTGTTTGGCTACAAGTCCCAGGTGTGTTCCTGTGCTTCACACAGCATTACCCAGGGTGGTGGTTCTTTGTGGGAGCTTCATTTGGTATGTGAGGCATTGCATTCTCCCAGGTGGGTTATGTGGAGTTTGTGTTGAGGGGGTGTGTGAGGTGAGCTGCTTGTAACTATGGTCAGTGCTGTGAGGCCTCCTTCCCAGCCAGCCAGATATCCCACCATGCATCGTGCTTGCATTGCAGGGAGTGCAAGTTGGCTTTCAGGATGGCAGGCAGTGGTGTTGTGCTGTTTGTTGGTGCACAGTTCCCAGCAGGGCCTTGTGCTCCCCACAGCAGTAGCCAGTGTCAGCCATCTTGTCAGTCCTTATCCACTTCCTGTGATGTGAGCATGGTTCAGAGTGGTGTTGATGGGCCAATTGTGAAGGTGAGCAGTATCTGTGACTACAACTCCCATCATGCTATTGGCTACACTAACTTCACCAGCATACACAGAAATCCTTCCTTTAAGTGAGCTTCCCTGTGAGGTGGTGTTGTAGTGGTGGCAAAATATCAGGCAGTGTTTGTTGGTTATATTTGTGCCACTGCCTTGCTCTATTTGTTGTTGTGTTTGTACATGTCATGACACAGTTACATATCACTATGAGATGGCATGTATTGTGTTTATCTAACTGACATAAACATCTTGGGATGATTATCTTTTGGTTGCTGTTGATTTGCTAGGGGTGGATGGTTTGACTGTCCCCTTGACAGTGATGTGTGTGTATTGGCACACAATATTGTGTATATTAGTTGTGTACTCACCAGGCTCTGGGATGTCTGTTAGTCCATATACGCTCACTGGTGGTAGGATGGCCCGCACCTTCTCCTCCCAGGGCCTGAGGTATACTGGTTTTGCAGGAGAGCCACTGCTGGTGTGCTGGCTCAGGAGGTAATCCTTCTTGAGTAGGTCTCTGACCCTCCTGCGCACATCATACCACCTGTTCTGGATGTCTTCCTTTGTGCGCAAACATGGTGATTGTGCGTTCACCCTATCGACGATCCTCGCCCACATCTTGGTTTTCTGCGACATGGGGGTCTGTTGGACCAATGTGCCAAACAACTGTGGCTCTACCCTCAGGATCTCGTCTACCATGACTTCCAATTCACTATCTAGGAACTTTGGATTCTTCTTTAGGGGCATGGTGATTGGTGGTGGTGGTGGTGATTGATGTGTGTGTGTGCAAGTGAGGGTGTGTGTGTGTAGGTTTTGCTGTGTGTGTGTGAGGGTGCTATTTGTTGAGGTGCTAATGTTGTGTGGCTTTTGTGTTGGATGAGCTGTGTGTGTGTCTGTGTTTGCTGTGTGATGGTGTTCTGTGCTGGCAGGTCAGTGGGATTTGCAAAGGATCATGGTAGGGATTTGTGGCCTTTATGTAGGTGGAGTTGGGGGTGTGTCCTTGTTCCATTTTTTTTACCCCTGTATTTATTGGCTTTGTCATTGCTTGTTTGGCCCTTTTTTTTGTATTTTTTCATTTGTGATTATTGTGCATGTAGGAGTCGTTCTTCTGACCGAGTAGGACGTAGCAGTTGTCTTGTGCGCGCTCTCCGAGTCGTTCCCGCTGTGTTTCAGCTCAGTTTCATATGCGGCGTACGCGTCGGTCGCGGAGTATTGTGTTTGTTCGGCTGGGTTTGGTATGCGTGTTGGTCGTACGGCTTGGGCTCCGTACGAATCGGTCTGAATTTGCAACTATTACATCGTACTGCGCGGGTCGGAGTTCGCGGGTACGTTTCGTTCGAATTATTTCCTGATGCGTGTCGGTCGGTTCGATTCGCGTGGTTTCCCGGCCGGATAGCTTGTTTCCGGCCGGGTCGGTCGTTCGCCTTGAGTTCCGTGCGAGTCGGTCATGATTCCCATGTATTTCATCGTACTTCCCAGGTCGGGCAACGCCGGTACGTGTCGGTCGGACTAATATCCCGTACCGAGTCGGTCGGTATTTTTTCTGGCCCGAATCGGAATCGGCCCCTAGGTCTCCAACTTTATATGAAGGCTCAGGAGTTCGATGCTTATCTGCCTGCTTTTTAGTAATGATTTTATTTTTTGTTAAACAGTTCCTAGCCTTTTCTTATTCTTTCAGACACAGCTGGCATTACTTCCTGATGAATAGATGTTTGTGTTGGAATACACCGGGGATGGTAACCAGTCATGAAATAAAATGGTGAACATCCTAAGGCTGAGTGTATACTATTATTGTATGAAAATTCTGCTAAGGGGAGTGCTTTATCCCATTGGGAAGTTAAGGTAGCTATAAAACATCGCAAGGATTGTTCCAAATATTGATTGACTTTTTCGGTTTGACCGTCCGTTTGTGGTTGAAAGGCGGATGATAATGCTACTTCAATTCCCAATTGCTTGCATACATTTTTCCAGAATTTGGAAACAAACTGTGGGCCCCTATCGGAGACAATTTTACTCGGTAATCCATGCAGTTTAACAATATGCTGAATAAAAATATCACAAAACTCAATTGCATTAGGTAGTTTTTTCAGTGGAAGAAAATTACCCATTTTGGATAATAAATCAACAACTACTAGAATAGTCGTAAAATTATTAGAGGTGGGCGTATCGGTAATAAAGTCGACACTGATAGTGTGCCAGGGGAATGGTGGAATTGGTAATGGTTGTAAAAAACCAGCAGGAGCTATATGTTGAGATTTATTACGAGCACAAATGGGGCATTTTTTGACATAATCCTGAATATCTTTTCTAATACTAGCCCACCAAAAATTTCGGGAACATAATTCTATAGTCTTTTGCGTACCTGGATGACCAGTTGGACTGGAATCATGGTGCCAAATTATGATTTGTTGTCTTTGGGTTTCTAATGGAATAAACAATTTCCTTTTATGAAATAAAAACCCATCAGTAAATGAATTGTGTGCTTTCTGTAACCATACATCTTTGTTAATTTTTTGGGATTCTGTTTTAACATCTGTCAAGAAAGTGTCGGATTGAGTTACTGCTACTATTGTATCTACTGGTATGATATTCTGTGCTGGTAGTTTCTGATCATGTAACTCATTCTCATTTAATCGAGATAAAGTATCCGATAATAATTGTTTCTGCCCAGGTCGGTAAGTAATTATGAAGTCGAATTCGCTAAAGAAGTGCAACCACCTCATTTGTCTTGGTGTCAAAGCCTTAATAGAGGTAAAAAATTGTAAATTCTTCTGATCTGTATAAATGGTTATTGTATGTTTGGCTCCTAATAAATGGTGTCTCCATTCCGAGAATACATCCTTTATGGCTAGTAGCTCACGCTCGGCAATGGTGTCATTTTGTTCAGCTGGTAATAACTTACGTGAATAGTAGGCTAAAGGATGAAGATACCCTATTTTTGGGTCTTTTTGCATTAAAACCCCTCCCACAGCAGTTTGAGAGGCATCTGCTTCAACAATGAAAGGTTGGTCAGGGTTAGGATGGGTAAGTACAGGAGCTGTAGTAAAGGCTCTTTTTAATTCTAAAAATGCTTTATCAGCTTCTTCATTCCATTGAAAGATTTGTCCTTTTTTTAACAACTGCGTGATTGGGGTTACAATTCTGGAGAAATGTGCAATAAAACGTCGATAAAAGTTAGCAAATCCCAATACCTTTTGGACCTCTTTTACTGAAGTTGGAATTAGCCAATTAGTTATTGCTTCAACCTTTTTGGGGTCCATCGTTATTCCCTTAGGTGACAGAAAGTATCCTAAGAATTCCACTGAACGGGCATGAAATACTCATTTTTCCATTTTAGCAAACAAAGAGTGTTCTCTTAGTCTTAGTAAAGAGTTCGTACATGTAACACATGTTCTTCCTCATTTTTAGAAAAGACCAGTATATCGTCTATATAGACAATAACGCAGATGTCAAGAAGGTCGTGAAATACTTCATTTATGAAATACTGGAATGCCGCCGGGGCATTACACAACCCAAACGGCATTACAGTATATTCATATAAACCAAATTTGGTGCGAAAGGCGGTTTTCCATTCGTCACCCTCTCTTACGCGTATTAAGTGATACGCACCCCGAAGGTCCAACTTAGTATAGATAGTTAAACCCTTCACCTGGTCTAATAGAACTGGAATAAGCGGTAAAGGGTAACGGTTTTTGATGGTAGCCTTATTAACCGAGCGATAATCAATGAACGCTCTTAGATCTCCTGATTTTTTTGCCACGCAGAAAAGTGGGGAAGAAACAGGAGAAGTCGAGTGTCGAATAAAGCCCTTCTCAAGTAACTCTTCGAGATAACTTTTTAGATATTGGGTTTCAGGCTCTGTGAGGGCATAAATACGACTGCAGGGCAAGGAAGCTCCAGGTATTAGATCTATTCTGCAATCGTACACCCTGTGGGGTGGAAGTTGTGTGGCCTGTACTGGATCAAAGACATCGGCAAAATCCTTATGTTCGTTAGGTAAGGTGTTCTGATTAACATGCGTGTTGGCACAGTGCAAGGGGTAAATGGGATCTCTGGCTTCTTGATAACAATGGGCCCTGCAAAAGGTGGAATTCAGACTTACTGTTCTTTGTACCCAATCAATTCTAGGATTATGTTTTTTAAGCCAGGGTATTCCTAAAATAATTCCCACGGTAGGAGTGTCTATTAGGTCAAAAACTATTTGTTCAGTATGACCATTTTCGCTTACAATGGTCAGAGGCACAGTATGAAATCGATTTAGACCAGAGGATAGGGCCGAGCCATCCGCTGCTCTCACAGGCTCAGGTTCAGCTTTTGCTACGTGGGAAATGCCTAATCTTTTGCTAGATTTATGTCAAAACAATTGCCAGTAGCGCCTGAATCCACTAGAATACATAAAATGTGCCTTTGTTGAACAGTTACAATAACTGTCATTAAAATCATCATGTATCTAGCTATATTTTTATTAATGTTTGGAATATCCTTAGAGATCTTTATTTTAGATTTTCTCGAAGAAACGATCTCAGCTTTCCTCGAGAAAATCAGTTTTCCGATTCGGACTGTTCCATTAGAGCCACTTCTTTCTTTCTTTTGGGTTTAACAGTGCACTCCTTGGCAAAATGTCCTGCCTTTCCACAATACAAACACAATTTTTCCTTACGCCGTCTTTCTTTCTCTTCTGGAGACAGTGGTCCTTTGATGCCCCCTATCTGCATAGGTTCAGGTTCATTACTTTTTGGCTCTTTATCTGTTCTTTCCGATTTAAATAAAACAGGCCTAAAGTCTGTTCTGGGTTTCTCACTTTTTCTTTCATTTAGACGGTGATCTAATTTAACAACCAAATCAACAAACTCCCCGTAGTCATCAGGTAAATCAACTATTTGAGCTAATGAGTCCTTTAAATCATCTCTAAGGCCCCTATAGAATAATGAAGTACGTTTCTCATCAGGCCAATGAGTTTCGGACAAAAGACGATTAAAGGTTGTTATATAAGTAAGTAGATCTTTTGTCGCTTTACGAAGATTTAGGAGTTCATTGTCGCTTGATTGTACAAAAACATGACGAGCAAAAAGACGTGTCATTGCTTCCTTGAATGTGTTAAAATTTTGCAAAAGGGGGTCATTTTTGTCAACAAGAGGAATAGCCCAATCTGCTGCTACTCCACCTAAATAAGAAATAATAAAGGCCGTTTTAGCAGAATCTGTGTTAAAAACTTGGGGTTTACAGAGAAAGTGTAGCTGACATTGGCTCATGAAAGCTGTGAAACGAGAGCTTTCTCCCGTAAAGCGTTCAGGGTTGGCTAAAGGGACAGGGGTAGGGGTAACCACTGTAACTTGAACATTTTGATCTGGCTGTTGTGAAACAGGATTTGAAGGAGAAAAGGTTGTTGGGCCAACGTTAGGCGGGGCCAAAATAGGACGTGTTTCTGGATTTTTTGGATCTCTCCATTGCATAAACCCTGTTTTATTTCTTGATTGTTCTTCCCTGAGCATGTGATTCTCATGCTTTAACTGCTGCATCTCTAACTGAAGATTCCTAATAATATCTGAGAGTTGTGAAGTATTTTCAGTTAGATCCATGTTCACTTGTCGTCAAGAAGAGCTAATTATGTGGCTTGGTCTTCTGTCAAGCAAGCCACTCACCTGTTCTCCTTGCTCTTCTTTGATGATGACTGAACCCCAGTCTCCCTAGAAGCTCCCCAAACAACAGAGATAATTAAGCACTCTGAAATTTGGAAAAACCCCAAGGGGGATGGGAGTGAAAAGGACAAGAGAAGAGATATCTTCTGGATGCTCGTATTTGGATACCTCGATGGCTCTAAGTCGCGTCTTCTTTACACTGTTTAATGGATCGGAAGAGTTGCCTTAGGACTGGGGACATCCAGGAAAACATCTAAACAAATAACATATACATTAGCAGTCTTACTAATTAAAGAATTATTGCTTCTGTTTAGCTTCAAATAGATATTCAAATATTAATGGCAATACCTAAACAAATAAGCTGTCTTTCAATATCTCTTGAAATTATTTCTATTAATTGCTGAATTAATACTCTAGATCCTGTAAAACAAGATAAATAAAACAAGAAAAATAACATTCACCTTGGCAAAGATGCAGGTTCTCAAAATTCTAAGTATCTCTATAAATCTATATTGCGTCTTTACCTTTGGTAAGTGGTGTTTACTCTTACCACATAGTTCGTAAGGTTCATAAACACGAGAATGTTGTAGACAACTTAAATGAGCTATTATAATTGTCTCTACAAAAATAAATGTCTCTATGATTTATTGCAGCCGAAAAAATAAGCGTCCAGTAATGTTCAGTTTTCTTCTTGAATAAAGGCTTCATCAAGTTTAAACAAGTTCTTGGCGCTAAAAAGAATGAAATTCTTAGTAATAATATAGTACCATTCAAAAGCAAATCAGGAATGACTCACCGATCGTTTTCTGACTATTTATTACAAGGCCTTGTAATAATGTGCTACTTATCTCTCTTAGTTTGTCTTTGTTTTGTAGATTCGGTGAACCGGAAGCAGAAGGAAGTCTTCAGAGGAGGATCCGGGGAAGCAGGTGAACTGGAAGAGGAGGCGCCACACCGGAAGCCAGATGGGAGCTGGATAATGCAGCCGAAGATCGTGGAAACAGCAGGAGCCCGGAGAAACAGGTAAGAACTTAATCTGACGAGAACAAGCACAGAACGTTGTACGCGGGCAGTTTAAATACCTTTCTACCACTCGTGTGTAACACGTGAACAGTGTTCGTTAGCTGCCAGCACGTGCAATGCTAATACCTGTCCGTTTAACCACTCGCGTCTCACACATGAACAGTGTTCATTAATTGTCAGCGCGTGAAATGCTAATATCTGGCAGTTTGTTGGGCGCAGAACGTGTTTTGTGCCTAATTTTACAGTTAGCCATGTGCTTATCCTTGTGCCTGGCAATTCCTCGTGTTTTCCATGAGTTGTTTATAACAAACAGAAAAAGACATCACCAAATACATTTCAGTAAAGACCCAAACCACATTTAACAGTATTTAACCAACAGGATAATCATGACTATGGCATTCGGTATTTTCAGGAGTAGACCCAAACCACATTTAACAGTATTTAACCAACAGGATAATCATGACTATGGCATTCGGTATTTTCAGGAGGGCATAGCATGAGTGGGGTTTCTAGTATTCATGACAGGAATCACCTGTGACTATTCTAGAGGCTATCATGAAGGCGAGCATACCGAATTCTAAAGCCTTACTCCGCGGTTGATTCAATGGGTGAGTTCTTTGTCATTGGCTGTGGTAACGTTTATCTTTGACCCATCTTTGCAGATGCAGGAGTTTTTACAGTACGAACAGGTTCATCCTGCGCCCCAGTTTTTGCTTCCACTAGACCAATACAAATGTATAGTTTATACCGACGGATCGGTGCAGCCGGCCGTTGGTTCCAAACACTCTTACTCGGCTGCTTGTGCTATTGTGGCGGCTCTATGGTTGACGGTGAGTTTAAGTCTTCCTTAGTCTACACACAGTCTCTTGGTGACTGCACAGCTCAGTTGGCTGAGCTGGGGCTTTAGTATTGGCTCTCAAATTCGCTGATCCAGATGTACCTACACTTATAGTGTGCGATTCTTTCTATTGTGTGCAGTCCTTTAATGACAATCTATACTTTTGGTCTCAGAACGATAATCGGGACTCTAAAGATAGCACAATCAAGCATAAAACACTTTGGGTTCAAGTGGCGGCTCTTAAGAAAAGCTTGCCGCTCACACATGTTATACATACTATTGGCCATCAGCGTGTGGGAGCACATGCTGTTGGTAATTCTTTGCCTGATGAGGCATCCAAGTCTGCAGTTGCCACGTATTCAGTAGCTGTAGTTACACGGTCCATGACTAAAATTGATAATGAAATTCTGGCGGCTGTAGCTGCTACAAGGGATGATACGGCGTTCCCACAAGGTTTCCCTTCTAAGTGTTCTTATCATTTATCACCATAACAAGTTCCCTTTGCATCCATTCTGTCCGTTGGGCATCTGCACATGCTGGGGTTTCAGCGACGGTGTCTCTTTTGCAGCAGTGTTATTGGTGGCGTGGTCTGTATAGACAGACACGTAATTATGTACTTTCATGTGACATTTGTCAACAAATTCAACCGTCCTCGGTTGCACTTCCACCTCACACGCAGCTATACATCTCACATCAACCATTTGGATGTATTTATCTTGATCACTGCGGTCCTTTGACGTCAGACGCTGCCTATAAACTCATTCTTGTTGCAGTGGATTCGTGCACTAGATTCCTTTGGGTTTGGCTGCAATGTAGTGCTGACGCTCGAAATGTCATTAGAGATTTGCGTGTCTTTATTGGAACATTTGCGTGCGGTACCTTCCATTCTGACCAAGTTCCTGCATTCGCCTCTAAGGCTTACAAGGATGTGATGAGGTCGCTGGGGGTGCTATTGCAATTTTCGTCTCCATACAGGCCTGAGGGCAATTCTATAGTGGAGCAAATGAACTGTGACTTAAAGCAATCTTTGACAGCTAGAGTCTTAGGTACTGGCAGGGGTTGGCTGACTCATTTATATGGGGTTCAATGTGCATTAAATAATCTCCTGAGAAGATCTCTGGGTGGGCAGACCCCATACGAAATGGCCTTTGGCATCAAAATGTTTGTGCCAGACCTTGATGGTCTAGACGTTGTGGCGGCTGCCACAACATTTGACGTAGATAACCATTGTGCTATGTTACAGGATCTACAAAAGACTCAAGACACTCTTGCTAAAACTGAGTTGCACTCGTCTGAAGACACAGCGGTGCTGATCCCAGTCACAGGGTGGCTTCCTAAAGTTGGAGATCTGGTCCGGGAGAAGATAGAGAACAAAAAAGAATTTGGTCCCTCCTACTGTGCTCCAGTCCCTGTTCTTGGATTAAAGGACACACAAACTGCGATTTTTCCTCCACTACCTGGACGCAAGGAGAATCGCTACATTTCAATTGAACATGTCAAATTGCACCATTTCGCCGATAGTGAATAGTAGGCCTAAACCCGTCCCACAGAGAGATGTTCCACTTCCTGTGAGATCCTCGCCGCCGGCTAACATTCCCCTGAAGGGCGAGTGGAAACCTCAATTGATGTGCTGCCTGTTTTGTCATCAGCTTCAATGGCTGCACCACGAAATCAAGTCTTGCCGCCAATGGAGTTTACGGTGGACATTCCAACACGTGCGCTGCAGTCCTCCTTTAATGCTGATCGAACACCTTTGTATCGACTAGGAACTTCATCGTTCTCATCATCAAATTCTAATATGGAGGAACCCCCCAGTCAATTTTCCATTTTCTTTTCCTGGTTTCACAGAACTTATCTGGTTCCTCCTTGGACCTACATTTGGTTGGTGCTTACAATGATATTTCTCTTCATGTGGATTGGATTTGTGACTGTCTTTTTCCTTTAGATTAATGGTTATTACTTGCCTGAACGCTCTGATGTACATTCAGTTGATGGTGTTTTGTTCCCACTCACCTCGTCCCATGTAATGAAACGGGATCAATCCCATGTTACCATTTCTGCTGTGCCAGTGGTAGATGGCATTGTTTAGGATAAAGTTCAATACGAAATATACGGCCCGACTGAGACTATTCAGATGCCATACGCATTTTGAGTTTCATTAGGTGACGTCATCACACCTGGACTGAATTCCGATGATTGGGATGTCAATGCTGTACATTCATTATTTTCAGATTTAAAGTATTACACTGCTTTTGAAACTAAGGATTTGTATTTGAATTCTGCCAATTATGCTGATTTATTCTGTTTTCAACATTATGGTCATAATTTTCTACACAAGTCGAACACAGTCCGTAATCAGGTTAATTATACGCAATGGGAACATTGTCCGGCCCCATTTCAAGGTAGTTCACAAACACAGAAAAATAAGTTTCTATACTTTTCTGGCTATAATCTATCAGACCTGAGATCTTATTATTACAAATTGAATGCACAAACACTCACGAAATTAATGCTGACCCATACTAAATTGGTATATTCTTCAACTTTCATGACCGATTTATCAGTGAAAGGTTACGATTATTGGAAAGACACAATTGATTTGAAATCAATATGGGGTACCAAAATTTGGCAGGTGCAGGGAACTGAATCATTGCATTGTGCGTGTTTGATACCGTCACAGCTGTTGTTCCTGAATCAGACTGTGCAGCAAACTACATGTTTTGGTTTGGCTACTGCAAAAAAATTTAATTCTCCTTTATTCCCGTCATTAGCGGCTTATGACGACTGGCAGCAATATACAAATTATTCTCTGGAGGACTTACACAGTATGGTATGCAATGGTACCTTTAATTCATCCGCTTTTACTCCCTTGGGATGGTTAGTATGGCCGCTCAGTTCTAATGCTTGCCAGTTGTGTTTTTCAACTTTTATAGGTGGGGTGATGCTAACTAGACCTGACCCTCACTTTCCACAAGCACATACTGTTACTACATATTCCGTGGGTAAATTGTGTCAACAATGGTTGGGACAGTCATCGTTATCATCTGTGATACAACATCTCTTGCGTTTAAATGAAGACATTGATCTGGCAGATTTCCTCTTAGGTCCCCTAGTCCGAAACATTTTGCTTATGCAGCATATAATGAAATCTGGAAACTTTGGGGTCTATTAGGATGGCGGTCGGATGACTGCCGCCGACCCGGTGGTGGCAACCGCCGGCCCGGCGGCGGTCATCCGCCTGCGATCGCAACACTAAAAACCACCGGTCCCATTAGCACGGTGGTGACGGCCGCGGCGGTGCGATTTTCCGCCCGCCACTTTTCCGCCGGTAGCAGTCCGCACGCTTGCCTGGCAGGCAGAGCTGGACCGCTAAAATGGGGCCTGTGCAGGGCCAGGCTCCGCCGGCATGATTATGATGCGGGCGGTAGCCAGCCTTTCTGCGGCGGTGGAACCGCCATGAAAAGGCATACGGAGAATGTCTCCGGGGGCCCATTGTAGGCCCCCATTGTGTTGTGGGGGTGTGTCCCTGTACCAGGTGGCAGGCACTGTGCAGTGCCTGCCACGCAGTGCAGGGATATGCAGGACATGCTTTTTTGGACATCGCTGCAGTGCTGCTGGCAGCAGCAACCGCTGCAATGTTAGATGCCGCGATCTGACCGCCGCCGTCGGATTTCGACTGTGGAGCATCCTAATGGGACCGGCGGTTATGCCGCGGTCCTAGCGGGCGGAGTTTTCCCGCTACCATGGCGGTCGGAGTGATTTTCAGACCGCCATCCTAATGACCCGCTTTGTCTTCTCGTATTTACACTTTGAACAATATAGTATGATCTGTTATTGACATTGTGCAAAATGATGTCTATTTTGCATCACGGTCAAAATCAGTTGTGTTCTGTAATGCAATTTGGCTGGACTTTACAAACATTGAAAAATGGGAAAGTACCTTGGCATTATTTGAACACAACTGCCCTATTTTTGCCTTTTAATTTGACCGATAAACAAAGGCTAATGTCTATGAAAGATTCTACATACACCTTGTTGCATATTGAGAAGTTAGAACAACTTCCATTCTCTATAGCGGAGACCGATTCCTCTGTGTGGTTAATTCGTGATGTTATTTCTTTGCCCATTTCCCTCTTTCAATTATGTGCAAGCATGAAACATTATGGATCCCTGTTAAAATATCGCTACAGACAGACCCACATGGGTAAGGAACTACCAGCCCCATCATGCTTTGCAGGCAATGTGATTTGCCGGCCCACTTGGGGCGTGACTTGAAGCCCACTTGGGGCGTGTCTTGAATAAATGGAGGGAAAATGCTGGCAGAAATGTTTGGCCGTCCTGGAGAGCAGTTGGCTTTGAAGAAGGGCGTAAGCCTGAAACGCGTCACATTAAACTGCTGGTCAGTGTGTTATAATATCCCAGTTCCTGTGTCTGCTTACTTCCTGGGAGTGCATCTCACAAGATGGCAAACCTTTTCAAATAAATAATTCGGCCCGCCTAGGTCGAGAGAAGCACCACCGCAAGATCCCAAGCGGGGCCGCCTGCTGTTTTATATTGACTGCGGGTGGAACAGGAGGAGCGGCCTGTAAAGAGAGCTGTGTTTCTTTGTTTTAAAGCACCATTTAAAGAACTTTGAAAACTAGTGATGGCTACAAACAGACCCACATGGGTAAGGAACTACCAGCCCCATCATGCTTTGCAGGCAATGTGATTTGCCTGCCCACTTGGGGCGTGACTTGAAGCCCACTTGGGGAGTGTAATGAATAAATGGAGGGAAAATGCTGGCAGAAATGTTTGGCCATCCTGGAGAGCAGTTGGCTTTTGAAGAAGGGCGTAAGCCTGAAACGCGTCGCATTAAACTGCTGGTCAGTGTGTTTTAATATCCCAGTTCCTGTGTCTGCTTACTTCCTAGGAGTGCATCTCACAAGATGGCAAACCTTTTCAAATAAATAATTCGGCCCGCCTAGGTCGAGAGAAGCACCACCGCAAGATCCCAAGCGGGGCCGCCTGCTGTTTTATATTGACTGCGGGTGGAACAGGAGGAGCGGCCTGTAAAGAGAGCTGTGTTTCTTTGTTTTAAAGCACCATTTAAAGAACTTTGAAAACCAGTGATGGCTACAAAGAGACCCACATGGGTAAGGAACTACCAGCCCCATCATGCTTTGCAGGCAATGTGATTTGCCGGCCCACTTGGGGCGTGACTTGAAGCCCACTTGGGGCGTGTCCTGAATAAATGGAGGGAAAATACTGGCAGAAATGTTTGGCCGTCCTGGAGAGCAGTTGGCTTTGAAGAAGGGCATAAGCCTGAAACGCGTCGCATTAAACTGCTGGTCAGTGTGTTTTAATATCCCAGTTCCTGTGTCTGCTTACTTCCTGGGAGTGCATCTCATAAGATGGCAAACCTTTTCAAATAAATAATTCGGCCCGCCTAGGTCGAGAGAAGCACCACCGCAAGATCCCAAGCGGGGCCGCCTGCTGTTTTATATTGACTGCGGGTGGAACAGGAGGAGCGGCCTGTAAAGAGAGCTGTGTTTCTTTGTTTTAAAGCACCATTTAAAGAACTTTGAAAACCAGTGATGGCTACAAAGAGACCCACATGGGTAAGGAACTACCAGCCCCATCATGCTTTGCAGGCAATGTGATTTGCCGGCCCACTTGGGGCGTGAGTTGAAGCCCACTTGGGGCGTGTCTTGAATAAATGGAGGGAAAATACTGGCAGAAATGTTTGGCCGTCCTGGAGAGCAGTTGGCTTTGAAGAAGGGCATAAGCCTGAAACGCGTCGCATTAAACTGCTGGTCAGTGTGTTTTAATATCCCAGTTCCTGTGTCTGCTTACTTCCTGGGAGTGCATCTCACAAGATGGCAAACCTTTTCAAATAAATAATTCGGCCCGCCTAGGTCGAGAGAAGCACCACCGCAAGATCCCAAGCGGGGCCGCCTGCTGTTTTATATTGACTGCGGGTGGAACAGGAGGAGCGGCCTGTAAAGAGAGCTGTGTTTCTTTGTTTTAAAGCACCATTTAAAGAACTTTGAAAACCAGTGATGGCTACAAACAGACCCACATGGGTAAGGAACTACCAGCCCCATCATGCTTTGCAGGCAATGTGATTTGCCGGCCCACTTGGGGCGTGACTTGAAGCCCACTTGGGGCGTGTCTTGAATAAATGGAGGGAAAATGCTGGCAGAAATGTTTGGCCGTCCTGGAGAGCAGTTGGCCTTGAAGAAGGGCGTAAGCCTGAAACGCGTTGCATTAAACTGCTGGTCAGTGTGTTTTAATATCCCAGTTCCTGTGTCTGCTTACTTCCTGGGAGTGCATCTCACAAGATGGCAAACCTTTTCAAATTTAAAAAAATAAATAAATAAATAAATATATATATATATATATATATATATATATATATAATCTACTGGCGGTCGCCAGTAGATAGTTATAGTTAGGACCTAGTTTCCAAAGGAAAAGCGTTTTTTGTTTTCCCAATAACTTTGGCGCCGGTTGACGAATCTTTGCAAAATTTTCAAAACTCGTGGGGCGCTCAGGTCAGCTCCTATCTTGAAAGTTTCGGGGTGATTCGGCAAGCGGGGGCCGAGAAAAAAGGGGGGTCACAAAACGTGTCTTCTCCATGTTATTTTAGATCGGAAGCTTTAGACACGGCTACAGCCCGAACTGCTAAACGGAATTACACCAAATTTGGCAAAAAGGTAGCCCTTGTTTCAGAAAGAACTCTTTTTGTTAAATGGTGTAAATCCGTTCAGAAGTTCCTGAGAAATTAAAAAAAAAGAGGCCGGAAAATGAATTTCCCAGAGGAAACTTTAGACACGGCTACAGCTCGAACTGCTGAACGGAATTACACCAAATTTGGCAAAAAGGTAGTGCTTGGTTCAGAAAGAGCCCTTTATTTTAAATGGTGTAAATCCGATCAGTAGTTGCTGAGAAAATCAAAAAATAAAAGTTTCGATATTTAGAGGTGCGGTGGATCCGCAGACCCTCCCGACCACGAGCTTTATTCTAATTGGCTGTCAACACTCCAAACCAGGAAGTGTTGGCAGCCATCTTGTGACTCAGTAGAACCGAGTCACAAGAAAAGAGAAAAACAAACGCAAAAAACAAGAAAAGGGGGCAGGGTAGAAACACCCTGACCCCCTAGGCCAGCTCAGGTGGTCCCACAAGGACCTCCAGGGCCCAAAAAAGCATATTTTTTTTAAAATCAGCCGAATTCGCGCTGGGTGCGCGAATCCGGCCGCGAAAATAAAAAAAAAACGAAGCGCCGGCTCTCGCTCTTCGTTGTATTGAAGCCCCCGGATGGGCCAGGTCCCAGGAGCGGTGAAAAAATGTGTGGGGGGCCCCCAATCCCCCCCACACTGCCCCGGGGACCGCCACCTCCCCGGGGCAACATTAATGAGTTGCGGGGGGCACACAGCCCCCGCAGCCCCGGGGACCGCCACCCCTGGGGCTTGTTTTTAATGTGGGGGCCTCCAAGGCTCCCAAACCCGGGGACACCCACCCCGGGGCTTTTATTAATTATTTTGCGGGGCACATAGCCCCCGCTGCCCCGGGGACCGCCACCCCGGGGCTTTAAAAAAAAATACACCTGTGTGGGGGCTTGAGCCCCCCACATGCCCCGGGGACCGCCACCTCCCCGGGGCACTAATATTCAAATGCGGGGGTCTGTTACGGACCCCCAAGCCCCGGGGACCACCACCTCCCCGGGGCTGTGCATTATGTGGGAGGGGGGCCGCGCGGCCCCCCTCCTGGAGCCCTTGATGGCCTTGGGGACCGCCACCCCCCAGGGCTGGCTCCTGCAGTGTCCCGGGGTGCCCACCCACGGGACACTGCTGTTTGAAATGACCGGGCGGGAGCCGCGCGGCTCCCACCATGTCATTGCAAACTGCTTTGCTTCATTGAAGCGAGAACAGGGAAACCTGCTCTCGCTTCAATGAAGCAAAGCAGAATTGCTTTTCCACAAGGGGAGCTGCATGTCAGCAGCTCCCCATGTGGAAAAGCAATGCCGGCTCCTGCAGGATGCGGGGAGCCGGCGGGACCGTGGGGGCATTGGAGCTCCCCCCACGGTCCCCAATGGATAGGGCCTGCCCCATGGGATGGGGTCCCCGGGGCTAGAAGTAGCCCCCCTCCCCCTCCCAAAAAAATAATTAAATAAATAAAGGCCGGCCCCGGGGGATGGGGTCCCCGGGGCCAATAGAGGCCTCAGGAGGGGGGCCACGCAGCCCCCCTCCATAAAAAATAAAAATATATGTGGCCAAGCCCCGGGGGATGTGGTCCCCGGGGCCAGAATTGGCCACGGGAGGGGGGCCCACGCGGCCCCCTTCCCGTTCATATGTTTTTTGTTTTTTTTAAATGGGGGTCAGGCCCTGGGGGATGGGGTCCCCAGGGCCCAAAACAAGTAAAAAAAAGGGGGGCCACACAGCCCCCCTTCTAAAAAAAAAAAAAAACTAAAAAAAAAACGATTGTGCTGGAGGCCCCGCCCCCTCCCAGCAACACTCTGCAAACGCGCCCTGTGGGGCGCGTTTGCACAGTGGTGATGGGAGGGGGCGGGGCCTGAGGTGACATGTGTGCAAACACGCCCTGTGGCGCGTTTTAAGTTGGGGAATTAATTCCTCTTCAATCCTGAGGGTCCCTGGGGGCCAACTAGCCCACCAGGTACCTCCAGTAAGCGCCACAGGGCTGCGTTGCAGAGAGGTGGTCCAGGCCACGCCCCTTTTTAAACCTCTCTGCAACGCAGCTCTGTGGCACTTACTGGAAGTACCTGGTGGGCTAGTTGGACCCCAGGGACCCTCAGGATTCAAGGGGACTTAATCCCCCAACTTAAAACGTGCCACGGGGTGCATTTGCACAGTGGTGAAGGGAGGGGGTGGGGCCTGAGGTGAAATGGGTGCAAACACGCCCTGTGGCGCGTTTTAAGTTGGGGAATTAATTCCTCTTCAATCCTGAGGGTCCCTGGGGGCCAACTAGCCCACCAGGTACCTCCAGTAAGCGCCACTGCGCTGCGTTGCAGAGAGGTGGCCCAGGCCACGCCCCTTTTTACACCTCTCTGCAACGCAGCTCTGTGGCGCTTACTGGAGGTACCTGGTGGGCTAGTTGGACACCAGGGACCCTCAGGATCCAAGGGGACTTAATCCCCCAACTTAAAACGCGCCACGGGGTGCGTTTGCACAGTGGTGAAGGGAGGGGGCGGGGCCTGATGTGACATGTATGCAAACGCGCCCGTGGCGCGTTTTAAGTTGGGGAATTAATTCCCTTCAATCCTGAGGGCCCCTGGGGCCAACTAGCCCACCAGGTACATACAGTAAGCGCCACAGGCCTGCGTTGCAGAGAGGTGGTCCAGGCCACACCCCTTTTTACACCTCTCTGCAACGCAGCTCTGTGGCGCTTACTGGAGGTACCTGGTGGGCTAGTTGGACCCCAGGGACCCTCAGGATTCAAGGGGACTTAATCCCCCAAGTTACAACGCACCAGGGGGCGCGTTTGCAGAGTGGTGGAGAAAGGGGGCACGGCCTTTGCCTACCTCTCACCAATCCCACTGCGTGGGGCTTACTGGAGGTAAAAAGGTAGGCTAGTTGGCCCCTAAAGGTCCCCCAGCAGTGAAGGGGACTTCAATCCCCATCCAAGAGCGTGCCAGGGAGCGCGTTTGTAGAGTGGCGGGCAAAGTGGGCGTGGCCTGGTACGAGTACTTACCAATGCTGCTGTGTGGGACTGACTGGAGGTAATAGTTTGGGAAGTTGGCCCCCAAGGATGTCCTCGGGGGCCAACTACCCCTCTTGTTACCTCCAGTAAGTCCCACACAGTGGTATTGCTAAGACGTCTTCGGAGGCCATGGCCCCCTTTCTCTACCACTCTGCAAATGTGCCTCGTGGGAGACAATGGGATGGGGGATGAAGTCCAATTTAGTCCTGAGGGAGTTTGGGGGCCAAGAATCCCTCCTGGTACCTCCTGTAAGTCCTACGCAGCGGAATTCCTGAGCTTTGGTTGGACGCCCAGCACCCTTTCTCCACCACTCTGCAAACGCGACTACTAGTTAAAGTAGCATATTTCTGCACCTCTGACTTAGAGGTAGTTTTAATCCCCCGGCCCTATTATGTACTAGGGCCTTACAGAGGAGGTCATGCTAATCACAGGGGTACCCCAACGCATAGTGTTCCCTAGTGTATGTAGGTGTTTTCACTGTATTCTAAGTGTCTTTTAGCATAGCACTGGCTCTTGGCCTGGTTAGTCAGAGTCAGTTACCACCAGTACCCGTCTGAAAAAGTTGTGGGCACAGGATGAGTTTGCAACAAGGCCTCTTTCTGCTCCTCTGTTGGTTCTTTTTGCACATGTCTTGCTTCTTCCTGCACTTTTCTTCATCTTTGTCGACTTCTGTTGCTTCTTTCTGCATTTCTTTTGCTTCTTTCTGTGCGTTTTTTCTTCTTTCTTCACATGTCCTACCTCTGTAGGCATAGTTAGAAACCAGCATTTAAAAAACCTTAGAAATTCACTTAAAAAACCATAGGTTTCAGGCACGTTATAGTTAGAAATTAGCATTTAAAAAACCTTTGAAATTCACTGAAAAAACCTTAGGTTTCAGGCACGTTATAGTTTAAAAAACCTTTGAAATTCACTGAAAAAACCATAGGTTTCAGGCATGTTATAGTTAGAAATTAGCATTTAAAAACCCTTTGAAATTCACTGAAAAAACCATAGGTTTCAGGGGCGTTATAGTTAGTTGGACATTTCACTCGTACAAAACTATAGAAATTCCCCCGTTATAGTTAGTTCAGCTAACTATAACTCGCGCCCCCGTAATGCACTGCTGATGACGTCACATATTACATCACTCATGACATGGTCAGTGACATCACTGATGACATCACTGATGACATCTCAAATGACATCATCCATGTGATAATTTCATGCATCTTCTCTCACCCTAATATAACTTTTGATACACCCACTCTAAATTACAGACTGCCGTTCTCAAAATCATAGACACTCCAACACCAATAACTACATACCCACTCACTGATTCTTAGGTCTACACACACATCCACTCACTCACCAGTACAGTCACTCATACTTACGGTCACTCAGTACAGGACTATCATATGCACTCATACACCTATATAGACACTCACACACCGCCACTCATCCATAGAGGTACTCACACACATGGTCAGTCATGCAAATAATTAATCCACTCCCATTTACTCACCTATACAGTTATACACACACCAGCTCACTTACTCATACAAATACTAGCACATTCTTACGCTCTTATACAATCACTGATACAAGCACACACTCATCCATACAGCCACTCTCACAATCACACACTCTCACTTATAGCCATTTATATACTCTAACACACATATATACTGCCTTTCCCATATGTAGTTACTCACACATGTACCACTGAGATATACATTCACTCACTAACACACCCATACACACACTCACCCACCCATACAGTCCATCACAGATGCACTCTTGAAACCATGCACCCAGTGAATAACCCACTCACAAATCTATGCACAGTCACACACTCCCCACCCCCACAAACACTCAGGCACCGATACAGATACTCAGACAATAAATCAATAACTCATATAGACACTCATCTAGCTATTCACAAACCCATGCAGCCGCTTACACACCAAGAGACAGACGGATACAGACATTCACACAGTTTAGTCACTAACCCATGCATTCAGTAAGATACGTTTAATCACTCACTTATAGAGTCAGTCACGCACCTACTAAATCATCCATTCAGACACTTATACACCCACTCATTCTTCAATACACCTTTCCCTATATATATTAAACATATTTAAACTTTACAGAAACACACAGTCACTGGATGATGTCATCAGTGATGTCATCAGTGATGTCATTTGAGATGTCATCAGTGATGTCATCAGTGATGTCACTGACCATGTCATGAGTGATGTAATATGTGACGTCATCAGCAGTGCATTGCGGGGGCGCGAGTTATAGTTAGCTGAACTAACTATAACGGGGGAATTTCTATGGTTTTGTACGAGTGAAATGTCCAACTAACTATAACGCCCCTGAAACCTATGGTTTTTTCAGTGAATTTCAAAGGTTTTTTAAATGCTAATTTCTAACTATAACGTGCCTGAAACCTATGGTTTTTTCAGTGAATATATATATATATATATATATAACCTACTGGCGGTGTTTGACTTGCCTATAACTTTGGCGCTGTTTGACGATTCTGCATGAAATTTTCCAAACAAAGTGCTCCGGTGAATGTTGTTGCACATGAAAGGTTTTGGGGTGATTTGTGTCGCGGAGGCTGAGAAAAATGGGGTTGACCAAAGGGTGCATTTGCAATGTTAATTCCCATAGGAACCGGTCAACACGACTGCAGCCCTAACCACTGAATGGAATTACACCAAATTGGGTAGAAAGGTAGGTGTTGCTACACAGATTCTTCTTTTTGTTATTTGGTGCAAATCCGTTCAGTAGGATATTTCACTAAAAAAGACGAGCTTGTGCAAGGAAATGCACATCTCTGATTGGCTGCCAACTTCAACCAGGAAGTGTTGGCAGCCATCTTGGGATAAACCTTCACTGAGTCCAAAGAAAAAAAGTAAAAATATAGAAAAGGGGGCAGACTAGGAATACCCTGACCCCCAAGCCATGGTCTTGGGGTGTCCCTGGGAACACGCCATGGCATAAAAGCTTTTTTTTTTAAATGTTGCCTCAAAATCGCAATATTTGCGAATCCCGGGCCAAAAAAAAAGCAAGTGCAGGCTCCCTAACTTGCTTTTAAATATCCCCCAGGTGGGCCAGGTCCCGGTGGCATATCATAAATATAGGAGGGGGAAACACAGGGCCCCCCTTCTAGGGCATATCAGAGCCCCGGGGACCTCCACCTCCCGGGGCTTCTTATGTTTAGCTTGGTGCGCCTCATGGACCACCCGGGCCCCGGGGATCACCACCTCAATGGGGCTAAGCTCTAAAATGGGAGGGGGCCCATGGCCCCTCCTCCTAGGCCGTTCTCGGGGCAGGCCCTAAATTAATAAAGGAGGGGGCCACCCGCCCCCCTGGAGCCTTACATGGCCCTGGGGACCGCCACCCCCCAGGGCCCGCTCCAGCAATGCAGTATGCTATGGCCTGGCAGGAGAAGCCGTAGCAAACAGTGCTCCCCTTTGAGCAAGCGAAAGTATTTTGCTCTCGCTTGCACAAAGCGAAGCACAATTTACTTTTACACACAGGGAGCTGCATGTTAGCAGCTCCCTATTCGTAAAAGCAATGCTGGCTCCTGAAGAAGCCAGGGACTCTTCTGAGAGGTATAGCTTTCTCCAGACACAAGGGAGCACCCAGTGTAAGTCAAGACAAGACCCTTTCAGGCATAGAGGGATGCATAAATTATGCAAAAAGCGTGTCGCTGCTGTTGAGGGTGCTCTATACAGAATCTGCTTCCCACCTAAACTTGAGAACTACCCAGAGTTCTCTGCTTCTTTTTTTGCATAATTTATGAGTCACTCTATGTCTGAAAGGGTATTGTTTTGACTTATACTTGGTGCTCCCTTGTGTCTGGACAAAGCTATACCTTATTTCAGGTTGGCTTGGTTGGTATTTTACCAATTCAAAGCTGTAAATGAGAATTGGAGAAAGAGGCAAGGCTTGTAGGAAATAAGAAGTGTTAATTTGTTGTGGCTCTAGTAATGCCCTGTAATTTGGATTTGTTCTAGGATTCAATTAGCTATTTTTCATATTTAAGTTAAAACATAAGGGATGACATATTTTAGTAACAATTAAATCTATTAGTATTTATATATATATATATATATATATATCCCACAACGCCGTTCCTTCTCACTTCCCTTCCTCTGGGAAAAACGGACTGCGAGACCTCAATTTTGTGCGTGAAATAATTTATTTTGCCACCATTTTCGCCATGACGCGTTTTGGCCTCACTCGGCCTTGATCACATGACGCGCTCTGGAGTTACCACGATACTTTTAAAGTGCTAGTGTGCCCACACGTGACACTTAAACTACATGGACATAAACAACATACTTTTCCTGTTCAGTAAATTCTATGCCATCTACAATTCAATGTGCAAAATGCTGCCATAAATAAGATTTCTTCACTTATTTAAAACCAGGTTAAATATTAAAATTTATTCATAGAATAATTTAGGTAAAATACCAACATCATTGTTCTAAAAACGTTTCTATGTATAAAAACAATATTTGATAAAACACAAAACGTCACATTGAAACCTATTAGAGTCCACATTATTTCAATAAGAAAAGAAAATAAAGGTTGTAAAATCATATATTATGCATATTACAGGTTTACTCTACATTATATTTTCTTTCAAACTATGCATGATTCATGTTTAATCTGCTGGTAGTAATACTACCTGGACTTTCAATTTGTCTACGTTGTTGTGTCTCTGGTTTTGCAAGCATTATTATTTTTGATTTCCTATGCACATAATGTAAACTATTACATTTAAAAACTGATTACATTTTCTGTATGTTCTAAATTCCAATTTAAAGTGCAAGTGCAAGATATATGTATGTATGTATGTATGTATATATATATATATATATATATGCCACGAACCTCGCTTTTGCTGTTTTCTTCCAAACAAACGAGCGTAGACCCAAGTATGGTGCAATTATTATTTATTCCGACACACCACCAGTCGCCATGATGCGTTTCGGCAGATCCCTGCCTTGATCACATGACAACATTGCTTTGTGCAGCCTCCTTTTTAAAGTGACAGTGCAATCATTTGGTCATAAACATAGAAAACATACTCTGAAATTTCATGCCTCAATGCATACACTTATACAATGTTTAAATACATTTGTAATTCATGTCATTTGAAAATAAATTTGATGCGCGGCATTTCATTCTGCGTAACCCACTTTTTGTAATAAGTTCTTTTGAGATAATGAATTCTAGCTTAAATGCAATGTTATCCATAACCTCCATCAATACCATGTAAAGACCAAAAAATGAAAAATGAAATAAAAGTGCTAAGGAGGTAAACAAAAATAAAAAATAAACCGAAAAATGAAGTGCAATGATTTCTAACTTATACCTTGACCGTGCTCACCAGTGCCTCTTGTTGAAAAAGTGCTAGTGCAAAAATATAATAAATGACATCATGTCTATAATGCCTAAAAATAGTACAATGTAATTACATTATCATTTAATTTGACTATTCTAGCATAAAGAAACATGTGCAAACGACAGCATGTGCAAAATAGAGTTTTTCATGGGGTCTAATCCCTAAGAATTTTGTTAGGAGGTAGTATTGCGACAAAATGATTCCCACAATCATAAATATATTCTTTTAAATATGTAAATAATTGATTAATAAATAAATACATATAAAATCTATAAATATAATTCATTTGTCCTAAAAACCATGTACAAAACCTTGAATGTTAAAAACGGATGTTATTCCATTTAAAAAAACTCATATCAAAAACATTTAATCAAAGAGAGAGTGCAAAGTTTAGGGACGTATTCCTTATACATATTATCATCTAACAACACGTGACATATAATCATATATAAAAAATTCATATAGTTAAGGCTGAATATTCTCATCTGGTGCTACATTTTGAAGCCAATGACTCACTATTTAAAGATATGTGTACAGATCCTCACTCATGTTGAGCCCCCCTGGTTGTTTAGTGTCGAGCTCGAGGATATAGTGAGTCTCCAAGCGTCTTAGCTTCCCTTCTCTATCTCCACCTCTCCTTTGTATTGGAAGGAACAGTATAAATGACATAATACCTCAAATGTTTTAAGTTTCCATCATGATGCTCTTTGAAATGACGCGCTACCGGGTAATTAGGGTCATTGTTGGTAATTGCCCTAATGTGCTGTAAAACCCTTTTGTGTGCTGCTAACTTTGTGCTCCCGATGTATGCCAGCTTACAGCTGCACTCTAAGACATACACCACAAAGTCATTTCTACACGTGAGATGGTATTTGATCATTTGAGGCTTGTCACTAAACGCAGTCAAATATGTTGTTCTGTTACTACCATAGGCACATGCTTTGCAATTTGAACATTTGAAGAACCCCTTCCTCGCAATTAGCCACCCTTCCCCCTCCTTATGTTCTGGACTGCTTTGTACCAAAACATTGGCCATGGACACTGATTTCCTATATGTAATTGAGGGAAATCTGGGAAGGGAGCTGCCTATGATGGGGTCTTCCTTGACTATATGCCAATTGCGATGGATGATTTTGCGCAATTGCTGTTCCTGTCTAGAGAATGTCAAGATGAGTCTTACTGGTTCCATCGGAGTTGTAAGACTTACATCCTGAGTTTTTTGGGACTTATCTTTATATAGCAACAGATCTTCCCTAGCTAGGGCCCTTGATTTACGGATGGCTATATCAATGGTTTTAGCGCTATATCCCCGCTGCAGAAAACGTATCTTGCTGTCAGATTGGTGTTTTTCCAAATCTGAGGTGTTATTGCAAATCCTGCGTAACCGCAGCATCTCCCCATAGGGGATGCTATGAATTAGATGCGGGGGTGCGCACTAGACGCGTGTAGCAGGGTGTTGCCAGCTGTCTCTTTTCGAAATAGGGAGGTGGTTATGATGTTATTGGCTATTGTGACCTTTACATCTAAGAATGAAACACTGTGGTCGCTTATACAAGATGTAAATGTAAGATTGACATTATTTACATTAATTTGGTCAATAGATTCTTTTGCTTCCGTCACTGTTCCATTCCATACGATAATCAGATCATCAATATATCGTATCCAAGACACCACCTTCCCCTTATAAATTAGGTCATATTGCTTCCTTAGGACCAGCTCCTCCCACCAGCCCATAAACAAACAGGCATAGCTGGGGGAGAAGATGGCCCCCATAGCAACACCCTGCACTTGCTGAAACATTTGCTTCTTAAATAAAAAGAAATTATTCTCCAAGCAAAAGACCAACATATCCATTAGCATTCTGTTATGCTGCGTGTACTCTATGGGTCTCCTGGATAGAAAATATTCCACCGCCTTCAAACCGTCACAGTTTCTTATACAGGTGTAGAGAGAGGACACATCTAAGGTAATTAACAGATATCCTTCTTGCCATACCACCGTCCTGATTTTGCGTATGAAGTCACTGGTATCTTGTATATATGACTCCAAACTGTGAACGTGTTCCTGCAAGAAGAAATCTATATACAAAGACAAATTCTCTAGGGGCCCATCACAGGCTGAAATGATGGGCCTACCGGGTGGCCTCTCAATATTCTTATGTACCTTCGGTATGAAGTAAATGACGGGGGTTTTCGGGTAATCTTTCTTTAAAAATGTAAATTCTTCCAGATTGAGAAGACCCAAACTTTTCCATGCCAGAAGTTTAGTGTATAGTTGGTCCTGCATAGTTTTACATTTGAGGGGGGTGCTCTTGCGATAACATTCAATATTGTTTAACTGACTGTAAGCTTCCGTCATATAATTAGTTAGAGGCCATAGCACTATGTCCCCCCCTTTGTCTGAATTTCTGATTACTGTGTTTCCTTCTTTTTTGAGTTTAGCCATCAAATGTCCATACATTCTTTCATGATTGGTAATTTTTCTTTTTTCTTTATTAGTTGGCACATTGAGTTTTTTTTATCTGAGCCACAACCAATTCATTAAAAACATCAACCGAGTCTCTCACTGTGACTGGAGTGAATTTAGAACTTGTTCTTAAAAGGGGTATCTGGTTTCTTCCAACTCATCATGTCGGATTCTTGGGGAGGTTGTCTTTATTACTTCATACATGGGATTTATGAAGTAATAAATCTACGTGCACCTCCATCTGTGGCTTATTCCTGAGAGCGCGTTTTACTTTGTTTCTTGATATACGGATTATTGCCGGAGGCTCCGCCGGCCAACCCGCCACCTCCCTTGGGTCTCCAGGTTCCCGGAAGGAGCGCCTGGCTGAAGAGGGGTGAAACCCCGAAACCAGTCCTAGGATGCTTGTTTACAGTCCAGGGAGGACCTGGCTTGGCAGTTCGGGCTGGACTGTTCCCATGAGGCACAGGGCCAAGACTGATTTGCATATGGCTGGGTTCAAACTGGAATGGCATGGTGAGCAAAAAAACAATGGATTTAGGTCCAGATCTCTGTACTGGGGTGAATGTATGACATTGTTCTGCATTCTGTCCATCAACTGTTGTTTTTGCATTTGTCACCCTGAGTGGGACGGGTATGCCCAGAAGTGGGTCCCGTGCTCTCCATGCCACTGGAATCAAGCTATCCTGGCTGAAGAGGGGTGAAACCCTGAAACCGGTCCTAGGATGCTTGTTTCCAGTCCAGGGAGGACCTGGCTTGGCAGTTCGGGCTGGACTGTTCCCATGAGGCACAGGGTCAAGACTGATTTGCATATGGCTGGGTTCAAACTGGAATGGCATGGTGAGCAAAAAACGATGGATTTAGGCCCAGATCTCTGTACTGGGGTGAATGTATGACATTGTTCTGCATTCTATCCATCAACTGTTGTTTTTGTATATGTAGGACCTCTGACCTCCTGGTCAGAGACCTAGCTCTCGCCCCGGCAGTTCCGCTGTTGTGCCGCTGCTGCTGCCCTTACACCTCTCTCTTAGGTAGGTGTTTGAGGCCCTCCTCCACCTGCAGGCTCCTGCCTGCGCCTCATCCCTGGTGTTCCAGTGGGAGAGCCTTGCTCTTCTGCTGGTCCACTGCTGTCTGTCTCCGTGTCTGTTCCCATTTTTCTGCTTTTTATCTGTCTTTTGTATTGTTGCTTGTCATTGTGCCTTCATTTTCTGCCCTTAATTGTATCTGTTTCCATGCGTCTGCCCTCTGTTTGTCTCCTCCGTGCCCATTTTTTCGCTGTCCTTTTCCTGCCGCTGCTGCCCCCGCTGCCCCTCCCCCTGCCGGTTCCCACATCCCAGCTGCACTTCCCTCCCCCTTCCCTATTTAATGGCAGCCGCTGGGCGGCTGCACCACTGGCGCACCGAAGGCGGGCCAAAGGCAAGCCCGCCTGCGCCTGTCCGTGAACCGACCGCGACCAGCGCAAGGGATCCGAGCACCCACCACTACGACTCAGCTGCCCTCTACGCACTCTACCCTGGAAGGAACAACAACTTCCAGCTGTCTACGCTGAACACCAACCACGGCCAGTTCTCCTGCCTACACTGCCGACAAACCTTCACCATCCTCTGCACCCCCATGGCCACCGCCTGCACGCCAGATGCCAGCACCCCGAAGCCCTGAGGTGCATCCGCCTCAATGTGCGCTCCCTGCACAGACACGCTGTAGAGGTCTGGGACCTCCTCGACACCCTCTCGCCAGATGTCACCTTCTTCAGGCCCCCGCCATCCACGAAGGATACAAGATCCAGAGGAAGGACTGCCTCAACTGCCCAAGAGGAGGACTCGCCATCGCACACAAGAGCTACCTCCGTCTCACCACCTCCAGCATGAGCGGCTCCCCGTCCACCACCGAACACCTCCATTTCCAGATCCAGACCAGCCCCAGAACGAACCTACGAGGCACCCTTGCCTACAGACCTCCTGGACTTCGAACCGCGATCACCACTACCATCACCGAACTCATCGCGCATCACGCCATCGCCTCCATGGACTACTTACTCATCGGAGACCTCAACTTCCACCTCAACAACCTCAGCAACCCCAACTCCGCCATTCTCCGGGACAACCTCGCCAACCTCGGACTGAAACAACTTGTCACCACCCCTACCCACAAGGCAGGACACACCCTCGACCCCGGAGGTAACAACCTCCACTTTAGCCACACCATGCAACCCACCTGGACGGACCACCACTGCGTACACTTCCACGTCGACAAACCTACCGCACCCAAACCTACACCCCGCCCTCCGTGAAGGAACAGGAGCAAGGTCACCGAGGAGCACCTCAACTCCACCCTCAACCGCGGAGCCCCCGACTCAACCGATGTCAACTCCGCAGCCAAAGAACTTCACAGATGGATCACCAACTGCGCAGACAAGCCCCTCTCCCCAACCATGACAGACAGTGCCCCATGAAGGCCACCTGGTTCACCTCTGACCTCCAAGAATTCAGACGCACCTGCCAATGTCTCGAAAAATGATGGAGGAACAGCAAAACCACTGAAGACCAGACCACCTACAAGAACGCCATGACAGAATACCACCTCCTCATCAGATCCTCCAAAAGGACCTTCACCCGGAACAAAAACCTCGCCAACTCCAGCAACTCAAAGGAACTTGTCAGCGTCATCCAACAATTCACCCAACCCTCCAGCAAAGCCACGGACGTCACACCCTTCCAGGACCTCTGCAACAAGCGCAGCTCCTACTTCCATCTGAAAATCAAGGCCCTATACGACAAATTCAGCGAACAGACTCCAGAAACCACTCTTTCCTCCAGCGACGGCAGCCAGCCTACCATCACCCCCTGGACCCCGGTCACCACTGAAGATACGGCCACGACCATGAAGATCACTCACTCGGGAGCCCCCACAGACCCATGCCCGCCGCACAACTTCCACAGAGCCGCCGCCGCCATAGCACCCGAGCTACGATGCACCATCAACGCCACCTTCGAATCCGGCACTTTCCCCGACAACTGGAAATGAGCAGAAGTCAAGCTCCTCCTCAAGAAACCCTCTGCAGACCCGATGGACCTGAAAAACTACCGACCCATCTCTCTCCTTCCCTTCGCGGCCAAAGTCACAGAGAAAATCATCAATGCCAAGCTGACTAACTTCATCGAAGAGAACGCCATCCTCGACCCTTCCCAATCCAGATTCTGCAGCAACCACAGCACCGAGACTGCCCTCCTCACCGCCACAGATGACATCTGCATGCTCCTCGACCAAGGCCACACCGGGGCCCTCATCCTAATAGACCTCTCCGCAGCCTTCAACACCGTCTCCCACCGCACTCTCACAGCCAGACTCCACGACGCCGGCATACAGGTAACCGCCCTCGACTGGCTCCGCTCCTTCCTCGTCGGCAGAACACAAAGGATCAGACTCCCGCCCTTCCTCTCCGAATCCACAGAGATCAACTGCGGAGTACCCCAAGGATCATCACTCAGTCCCACGCTCTTCAACATCTACATGGCCCCTTCGCTGCCATCGTCAGACAGCATGGACTCAGCATAGTATCCTACGCCGACGACACCCAGCTCATCCTCTCCCTCACAAAGGAACCCGACGCCACCAGACAACTTCCAGGAAGGAATGAAAGATGTTGCATCCTGGATGAGCAGCAGCTGTCTGAAGCTCAACTCGGAGAAGACAAAATTCCTCGTCCTTGGACCCACCCCCTCAGCTTGGGACAACACCTGGTAGCCCACAGCCCTCGGCAAACCCCCACCCCCACGGACCAAGCCCAGAACTTCGGCATCATACTCGGCTCCTCCCTCACCATGACCCACCAGATCAACTCCGTTGCCTCCACCTGGTTCAACACTCTCTGCATCCTTCGCAAGACCTTCAAATGAATCTCCCCGAATCCAGAAAAACCGTCACCCACGCACTCATAACATGCAGACTGGACTACGGAAATGCCCTCTACGCAGGAATCAACAAATCCCTGCTACGCAAACTCCAGACCATCCAGAACACTGCGGCCAGACTCGTCCTTGGCATCCCACGACATGATCCCATCACCCAACACCTACAAGACATCCACTGTAACCCCGGGCGGAGTTTGCGTAGCCGCGCTACGCGAGGCTATGCGAAGCATGCGGAGTTGCTTGTTCCGCATGCTCGCGTATGCTCGTGCATTCTCACGCATTCTCGCGAGATGTTTTTGACGATCGGCAACACGGATTGCGTGTTAGGGGGAAATATCACGCAAACTTCACCACGCGGTCGCCAATGGGCGCGGCCACCTTGTTTTCCTAGGCTTTGCATGGTTCTGGGGTCTGTTTTTCATCCCTCTCTAATCTTTTCAAACCTTTGTTTTTTACACTGTTTTCTGATCTTTTTTATTTATTATCTTTCCCTCTCTCTCCCTAAGTGTATATTTTGCGTTTTATTTCTACTTTTTACAGCGTTTTTTGACTGTTTTATATTACTTTCTTTTTTACTTTCCTACTTCTTCTCCTGACTTTATTTTTTACTCCTACATTTTCTTTTCCGCCCCGCCCACCCAGAACCATGGCTAAGGCTACCTCTAGTAGTAAGGGGAAGGCGCCTGCACCCAAGAGCCGCCTTCCTTACAGCAGACGGCGCCCGGAAGGGGTGCAGCCCCGGGCCCTTTTCACCGAGGTGGAGGTGGGTGCCCTTTTTTTTTTGTACAGCGCCACCTCCCCTTAACCTTGGCAGCAGGCGGCAGGCCCGGCTCCAGCTACGCTACCCAGGAGTGTCACCGCCGGTGGGCGAGGGTGCGCCAGGCAGTGTTTCACTGCTCTGGGGTCCGGCGCACCCATAACCAGCTGACTCACCGGTGGTCAGACATCTAGGATCGGGAGCAGGACCTGCTGGACTTGCTAGGTGTTGAGGTCGTGGGGCTTGGTGAGTTGCTAATTTATTACTATTGTGTGTTCTGTTCTGTGTTATTGCGGATATTATTTTTTCCCAAATAGCAAGAATGCTGCTGCTTACATACTGGTAAGTTACGTTTGAAAATCTTGTGTGATTGTTATCCTTCTAGACAGTAGACAGGTGCTCAGCGCTACTAATCTTACTAGTTTGCAACTTTGCGCTCGCTTGGGCTGATCATTATGTAAGAGAGTTTAGAGAACTTAAGTTAGGTAATGCTAGAGAGACTCCAGTCCTTTCCTTTGTCCTCCTGTCACTAAGATAGTAGTGGATTGATAGGTAGTTTAGTTACTTAGTATTAGTTGGTAATTTTTTAGCGATCTGCGTGACGCGTCCTCCGTCACGTCACTCACGTGCTGCTGAGTGCTGACTCCAGTCCTTAGTAGAACCTTTTGTAGTTTGTTAGTGAGTGAGTGATATAGCAACTAAGTCATCAGCACATCAGCAGCAACCAACCAACAATTTGGTATATGCAAATTTATGCATGCATCCATCTATGCATTTTTGAGGACTAAAATAAATGGAAATGCAGACTTACTGAACAATTGGCCCATCAAAGGGGGTTGATTCATTGATAATTTCGAATGAGATTGAAATTTAGAAAAAGCAAATATATTTTTGGCAATTCATTTCCTATGTCTTTGGAATAGGTGGGCTAGGTCAGGTGGTACTTAGGTTTAGGATTCTGGGATCAGAATGGAACACTGGATTAATAAATAATAACTAGACGGTCCGCGAATCCCGCAATACTACTAGTTGATCAGATTAGATAGGACAATGTTATTGAAATTGTTTCTAAAAAAAATTCTAGAGCGTTTTTTAAATTATTTTATTTGTTTCACATCAATCATCAATGTTTGTCTCTTTCTTTATTATATCCAGGGGCAAGAAGACAATGGAGTCTGAGGCGGGAGCTGGAGATGCCTCCCAGGGCAGGAACGCTCCTCTACTGAGGGCTCTGTTGCTGGCCCCAGTAAGTCCTCCTGTTGTTAATATGAATAATTATATTTCCCTAAATTTTACTGCACCTTATTTTTTCCGAACTATTATTTCCGTTTCCTAATTCTATTTTTCACCAAATCTTCTTCGATCTATCTGTTTCTAAATTCTTGTTATCCCTGCCTCTAACTGCCTCTAACTCTCTACTGCTACTATTAGTCTATCTGTAGCTTGCCCAGTTGGCCACTCTTTATTTTTAAAAGTTTTAAAACTCAGATTCACCAATAGCTCTAGCCACTGAGTCCAGTCCTTTGGGTTGTCCTCTTCTTAATCTTGACTCTTGAGAAGCTTTTCGACAATTGCCACCAACAAAATGCCCAACCAGATATTTTACTATTTTTGATAGGATAGGACATAGTACTACAGTCTACTCTACGCTGTCTAGTAGACTAGTACCTGATTTGTACAAGTGATATATGTGGTGTATGTATGTATTGTATTAACTATTTGCAATCTTGCTAGTGAAAAATAATAAAAAGGGGGAGGCGTATATGGCATCTAAAAAATGCCTAATGTTTTTCTAGGCGTACTGACCACCAGTGCCGGGGCCAGCGGCAGGGCAGGCAACGCCAGCCAGGAGGGATCAGCGGATGCGGCAGCTGCCGCAGGGGTGGGTGAAATGCAAAACACACAAGACGATGGACGGAATGCTGCACATTGGCAAACATTCACCCCCAGTCACAGATCTGGGTTTAATCCATCGTTATTTTGCTTCACCACGCCACCCCAGTTCAGACATAGCCATATGCAAATCAGTCTTGACCCTGTGCCTCATGGGAACAGTCCAGACCGAACTGCCAAGCCATGTCTTCCCTGGACCGGAATCAAGCATCCTAGGACCGGTTTCAGGCTATCAGCCTTCATCAGCCAGGATAGCTTGACTCCAGTGGCTTAGTGAGCACGGGACCCACGTCTGGGCATACCCTTCCCACTTAGGGTGAAATGCAAAACACACAAGATGATGGACGGAATGCTGCACATTGGCAAACATTCACCCACAGCAGGGGTGGGTGAGCCAGTAGCAGTGGCGGGCGGTGGTAAGTTATACTTATATTCCTTACTTATTGACAATAGTTAAACACTCGCTGCAAGGGTGTACACTGTATGTTGAGAGAGACTAAGTTGTTGTGAACAACGGTTGAAGAAGAAGACACCCTTTACTTAGCATTAGCAATAGCATTAGCGGCAGGAGTTGAGTAACTAATGGCCTCTTCTATCTGACTTCAACTCAGCTGGGAAAGTTTATGGAGAAGACTAAGAGTCAGACGACCTTGATGGATGGTTGAACGAAAAGGGAAAGAAGGATGGAAGGAGGAAGGAGGAAGGATGGGGGAGATGTAATATATGACTGGCAGAGACGGATGTGTGGGATGCATAGGTGGCTGATAGGAATCGGATGCATGGGTGGTTGAAGGATGGGTGAAAGGTGAAAGAAAAGATGCCTGCCTGGGTGGGTGAAACTGTATGGGTAATAGGAAGAATCCTCCGGGGGGTTTCATGGGTCAAACTCAAAGGCAAGCAAGGAAGGACGCATGGGTGGTGGTTTAAAATAAATTAGCAAATGTATGTTGTTGGTGAAACTAAGGTTTGTTGAGAGATTAAGAAGAATGATAGCTATGTTTACTTTGGATGCCTGGATGGTATTCAATCATCATAGCATAGGTGGAGACTGTCACTGGATGAAAAGACTTTGAAGAGAATGTAAAAGAAAAATAAACCGCGGCAGAGTAGCAAGGCCAAGGAGAATAGAAGATTAGAATTAAAAAAATATAAGGCTAGAAGAGCAATGCAATGATTGATAAATGGAAAAATCGCTGGGAAGAGAAACAACAGGACTGTTTTTTTTGCAAGGTTTTTTGATTCAAGGGTGTATTTTCAGAAAACTCCCTTAACTCACAGTAGTTTGCAAGCACAGCATATATATTGTGTATGTATGTTATCAAGCACCTCCCTCCGAGGCCCACGCCCTACCTATGTCATTTATTTTCTACTGTGTCAGCCTGCCATGGGTGGCCTATCGGCTGCATGGCACAATCAATCAAAAGTACCTCATGTCGTCCCATATATAATCAATGATCATTTGGATCAGATATCATTATCATCTGCCTTGTTCTAGTAGTCAGGGTGAAAGTGAAATTGAGCAGTTGCCATTGATGTAACAGAGTAGGCCACCCACAATAGAAAAATAAGATAATTGTGTAGTTGTAGACTACAGCTTCCCCACCTGCAGGCAGTAGTAAATAAAAATAACGTGAGTCTGCGACATGAGTATGTTTGTCTAGGGCGCAAGCTGACTGAGCTGGCATGCCTACAACACGGTTAATTTAGCTAAACAAGAGAGAGAAGAAGAAGACTTGTCTACTCCATAGTGCCTAGTAGTAGTAATGCCTGAAACTCCCACAAATGTTTGAGGCCGAGGAAGTGGGAGGATACCACAAATGTTATATACTGTGCCTGCTAGTGCTACTGTGCCACTATGTGTAGAATTAATTTTGTGTTACTGTTTTGCTAAGAGTATTGGTTACAATTGTATTATTTCTCTCTTGATATAGCTACTCCTTCCCAACCAAAAGGACAGGAAGGAGTTGGCAGCCATGGCCCGGCACCGGAAGCTGGAGGCCATCTGCAAAGAATATCGGTGGCTGGTGGTTCTGGCGGAGGAGTAGGAGGAGGAGGCGGCAGCAGCTGCAGCCTCCTCCAATGCCCCGGGCCCCAGCCAGGCCCCACCAGTGGTACAGCGCAGCGGTCTGACAGCCGCCCGCTGCGCTTCATTCAACACTGCTGCCCCCCGTGGATGCAATTATAAAGCATTCAAGCGCCGCATGCTACTCCGGGGGGTCGCACCTAGAGGAGCGGATAAAGGTCCTGGAGGGTAACAAGCGAGCCCGCCGCTAGAACTCCGTCGCGTTACCCCTTTTTTAATCTTTTTTTGGGCATTGTGGAAAAGTTGGGGTTTATATTTATTATTTTTTATGGACAATGGACTCGAGCCGAGCAGACATTGGTTGGACTCTTTCTTTATCTTTGGACATTGGTTGGGGTTAGCGAGAGAGGTGGGTCAGGTGTTGTGGGATTTTTACATTAGTTTATTTTGTTAGGAGAATAAATTATTTATACTTAAAGTTTACGTACAATGTAAATGTTTTGTGTGGGGGGTTACTCTTTTACTTCACATGGTTTCCTTTGCTGCTGCAGGGCCACAGCCAGTTTTTGATTTAAATAATCTGCTGATAGTGTAACACACAAACAGATAGATGCGGTACCCTCACTTGTGAGTGACTTGTCCTACTAGTACTGTCAGTCTCTCCTCCTAGTCTATGCAGTCTGCAACTGGACTCGGACCGGAAGAGTGTGGGTGTGTGAATTAATGAATTAATTTCCATATTATTAATTATGCCTCCCCCAAACTTCTTCTCTTACCTGTGATTGACGCTTATTTAAACATAGGCAAAGCGATGGCTGCATGGTGATGATGGGTTGGTTTCCCAAGGTGCCATGGTTGTGGTGGAAATAGTAGTAGACACTGGCAGTAGCATTTGCAAAAAAAAGAAAATGAGACAGTCAGTCACCTGAGGGAGACTAGGCGAGGAGTGGTAGAACAAAGTACAGTACACAAGAAGACTGCCAAACAAGAAACCATGATGATAAGCAATGCTAAAGTAAAATAAAACATAATGTGGCAGGGATAGCCTAGTACAAGTTACAAACTGTAGTTGACTCGACCTATGAAGTGGACAAGTGTAACCTTTAGTGCTGTAAGGATGATGAATCGATGCAGGCAATTAATTATGATGGATTATGTAATGTTCCCCTGGAAAAAAAATTGACTTGCAAATACTGAGCACGGGTGAACAAGCAGAAGAAGATCCTCGCCCTGCCTTGAGTTAGTGTTGCTTTCACCACATCAGCCCCAGCAAGTGTGTGATCAATTATTGATGTAAATTAATTTAATTTAGTCACACCTCAATATAAATCATACAGCCCGGGGGAAGAGGGTTAGGGTTTGATGAATGGTTGGGAAGGGGTATTTGAGGGAAAGGTTTGACAAAGACAAACACTGCACATGGACTACACACAATCTTGGCAGACGACCATCATAAATCTGTTAAGGGAGAAAAAGAAAATGCATGCATAATGATGATTTGATGGTTAATGATGAGTAGTACTACACTAGTAGGACAGGCCAGGGCAGCAGTATATTATTAATTATTATTATTATGCAATTGCCTTGCCTGTCTGCCCCCAGAGAGACCCAAATTACATACATTTTATGTTCTGTTGTACCGGGCTTCCTTTTAAAGCTAGCAAAGAAAATAAAAAAATAGCTGTAGGGGTCAAATATATAAGCAAACTTAATAAACAACAACACACACAGTTGTAAAAGGATTGAAGAGAAAAAATGAATCAAATGAAATAAAAGAAGACGATACTATAAGTTACTATGTTATGGTCAAATTGTGAGTTTCATCTTGGCATTCCTCTTGGTCCTTCCTTCCATGGACGCTCCGTCCGTCAATCTTGGGTGCCACTGCCTGCCTGGTGGATGCAGATTGGTAAGGTAAGTGTGAGTTGTTTTTCCCAGTATAGCACAGGGTAAAGGCCGGCCTGTAAGTGTAGATGGAAAAATAAAGAGATATTGAAAAAATCAAGGAGAAAGTTAAAGTTAAATTACGGAGGAGTGCAACAAGATCACTTTTAGAGGCGGCATGGCTAAATCATGTCTGCTTTGTTTCCAGCATTAACCTACAACAACAGCAGGACAGAGCAGGCCTGCGGCGCCCACCCTACCTCCACTTAGCTTAGATTTTGAGCCAGACAGAGCACACATATACAGCAACATAGCATTTTCCAAATTAAGTAACTAAATCAATGCACCGCTGTCAGCATACCACTACACTCGCCTCCACCACTACACAGACATGTAGGTCTGCTGTGGTTGTTGTTGACTTGTTTACCTTTTAGGCCACTTCATGAAACGCCCCGAGTTATTCCATCAATCATCTCCAATCCTACAGACTGACTGACTGCGATGAGTATAGTGTGGTCATCATGGTGTCCAACTCTGTAGTGTACCTAGTGAGTCCAGATTCCAATTCCAAAAATGCAATGGATCGGCCTGCAGTAGAAGTACAATTTTGTTATTAAACAACAAGAAGGGAAACATTTACTTGAGTCACTTTTTTGTGTGTAGAATAGATTAAATACTAGTACACTTCATGCACAACAACAACAACACAAACACCAATCACTCAGAGTCGGCGTCCAATGCATGCCATCATCATTACTAGGCCTGGGCGGTAAATTCCGTTCCGCTCGCGGAATTTGGGTAATTTCGCGTTCCGCGGAGAACGCGGAATTACCAAAAATTCCGCGATCCGCGGCTTCGCGGAATTTTTTACTTGGTCGCGCTTTCAAAATGCATGTTCGCGAGATATTTCTCCCCGAGCACGCAAACAGCGTTCGCGAACAGGAAAAAAGCATCGCGAACGGGCGGAACAAGCAATTCCGCGTGTTTGCGGAACTTTTGCGTGCTCGCAGAGATTTTTTACAGTTTCGCAGAGCTTTGCGTAGCGCGACTACGCAAATTCCGCCCACCCCTAATCATTACCTGTTCTTAAGGGGCAGTCCCTCTTGGCTCGGAAAGGAGGATAGCTATAGTCAATTAGTCATGATGTTCTTTGGAGGGACTCGACGAGGCAGGCACACATTTCTTGAACTATTCTCTATCCAATGTCTGGCTTGAGGGAAATTGATTTAGGGTGAGTCAGGAGGAGTGGACTGGAGCAGGACTTGGAGGAGTGGACTTACTTCTTTAATGACTGCACACAGTTGCTACTCCAATCTGGCAAAAAAAGAGTAAGACGGTGGTGATGGATTTGTTGTGATTCGAACCAGAAAGACAGAGACACACACAAATAATAAAAGTAAATAAGGAAGAAAGAAAAAGTAACAAGTTGAAAGCCTAGTTGTCAGGGAAGTAGAGCTTGTCCTCAAACTCTGGTGGTTCACCCAGAAGTAGGTCATCTAACACACTACTTCCATGACCTAAGTCGCTATCATCGTCTTTCTGCTGTGCTACTTCAGGTACGGTGTAATCCGGTGGTATAAAGTGCTGATTCATTTTGACCATGGTTAACCTCTCCACGTTTTGGGGCGAGAGACTGGTCCTTTTCACTGTTATAACGGCACCAGCAGCATTTAAAACACGCTCAGAAGTGACACTCGCGACAGGGAAAGCCAGATAGTTTATCGCCAGCCTGCTGAGCACTGGCCATTGGCCCCTTTTCCCAAACCAATACACCAATAGGTTTTGATCAATGTAGACCTCTGTTGGGTCATCCAGATCGGCCTGGACCACACGCTCAATGCTCAGGGGTGCTCTGCTTTGCTCTGCCTCTTTTGCCTTTGCCTCAGCACTGGACCTAACAAGCCCTTGCCGTACATACCATTCCTGTGCCGATTTTATTGGGGCTGATGATCCTGTGCTTGCTGTCTTTGATGTTGTTCTTGGTGTTGTTGGTGGTTTTGACTGCTGTGAGCCAACCGCACTGCCCTCAGGTTCTGAAGTTGAACTTGACGCCGACTGCCCTGCAGTACTTGTTGTGGGCTGGAGTTCCTGCCTCTGATTCCCAGCCGTTCTTTTTCTAAGCGACTGGCTTCCGCAGCAATCCAAGTTTTGTACTTGGCAACATCCACTTCTGAAAAAGGAATCAATGTGTTAGTGTTCAGTACTGCTTTGTACCGTGGATTCAGAATTGTGCCAGAAATTTAATGGTTGGATGACACACTGCCTCTTTGCACCCTTGTATTTTCAGATAAGCAAAGGGTTAAGCTCTCCACCAACTCATATGCTTCTTTTTCTTCCTCCACACCTGCGTACATTGCAGACACCCCCTTCAGCTGTTCCTGTAGCATGTTCAACAATGGGATAGCTTGGCCCATAGTACAGTCCTCATTGCTGACTTCACGTGTGAAGAGCTCGAAAGGAAGTAGCATCTCTGTCAGGCATTTAACTAGGCCCCATTGGTCCATCTCAACGTTCATGCCTTTCACAGTAGCATCCCCTCTTTGCATGACATATTCATTGATTGGTCTGTACTGCTCAAACAGACGTTCAAGCAGTAATAAGTTGAGTTCCAACTTGTTGGCACCTCCTGGATGAGTGCTTTAACTGGCAGTCTATGCTCACGTTGAATGATCCTCAGCTGCTTCCGGGCTTTCAAAGAATGGCTGAAATGTGTGCAGATTCTTCTGCAGGTGGTCAGTAAGTTGCTGACTCGGTCTACTTTTTTCAGAAAGTCTTGAACAATAATGTTAATGCAGTGCGCCAAACACAGGACCCTGAAATAGCCACCATCGTACATGGCCCTAACTATATTACTGCCATTGTCCGTGGCAACAAAACCCATGCTAAGCCCTCTTGGGTGCAGCCATACAAAGACCTTGCTCTTAAACTCTTCCAATATGTTTGCAGCAGTATGAGATTTCTCCATGGCGAACATGGCTACAGTTGCATGTTTCCGAGTGGCATTAAAAATCTCAGCAGTGTCAACACCTGCAGATATCTTTTCTCGAACCCCCACAAAAGAGATCCAGTGTGCAGTGATGCACATGTAATCAGTGGCTTGGCAACTGGTCCACACGTCTGTTGTCAGGTGGATAGTGTGAACAGCACTCTGCTGCAAAGCTTGTCCAAGCAATTCCAGCACGTCGTGATGTAGTGCTGGAACAGCAACTCTGGCAAAATAGGACCGGCTGGGAACCTTCCATTTTGGGCAGATGGTTGTCACAAATTCAAGAAAACCCACCCCTTCCACAAAAGAAAAAGGGAGAAGGTCCAGCGCTAACATTTTAGCCACCTTCGAGTTGTAAAAACGTGCCGTTGGGTGGTTGCGTTCATAATGCTCTCCGACCTAAACATGCTGACAATGGTAGCCTGGATTTTTTTCTTTTCTGGTGCCACTGATGCAGGTGACATCTTCTTGATGCCAGATGTTGTTAGGCTCAACACACGTTTCGTTGCGGTACTCTCTTCCCTGGGACCCCTTGGTGTCTCAGCCTGACTCTTACTCTTGTGCCACTGCGATGTTGCTGATGCTGATCTGGCCGGTACCACTGGACTGCTGGGGACAGGGCTACTTTTTGTGCCAGAGAAAATGTCTCCCTCTTGTTCACCTTCCACTGTGATCGGATCTTCTACTCCTTCATCCCCACCAACAACAATGGGTGCAGTTTTTTGGCCGCTAAGGAGCGCCTCCCACTGGATCATGTGGTGTTTTTTCAGATGGGTTGTTTGGCCTCCAGTACCATAGTTTGTACCAAGCTTACCCCGACTAACACCTTGTCCACAAATGGAGCATATCGCAATGTTCACCTCCTTCCTGCTAACTGAAAAGAAGTCCCAAACTGGGGAGCTGAACTTTCTGGAGCTGCTGGTGCCACTTCCAATGCCGGATGAACTGGTAGGTGGGCATGGAGTTTGACTCTCTGCAGTACCTACTTCTACTGCGGTGGTTGTGCTGGATGTAGGTCGCTGCCGGGCCTTTGAAAATGCAAATATGGAAGCTGGAGGTGGTGTTGATGTTATCTGTGTTGGTTGTATCCATGCCACATCCCTCACAGCAATTTGAGATGGGGTAATGTCGGTCTCCACTGGGGCGGGACTAATGTCCATGATGACTGGCTCGTCATCATCATCATCCTCCTCTTCTACATCTACCTCCATAACTCTAAGGCTTTCTGGAACCTTCCTTTTCCCTAGCCTTGTCTCGTGGCGTGTCTCACTCTCAGACTGAGGTGGTGGGATCCAAGTGGCATCTTGATCATCAGAAGGGGGGCTTGCAGAAGAACTCAATGGACTAACCCTCCTTTTCCTTGCTGGGGATCTGGAAGACAATGGATCTTCTGAAAGAGTGGCTTGCTCTTCTTCTTCCTCTGCAGGAAGCTCAATTTCCTGAACTGCCCCTACTTCAGGAGGAACAACTATTATTGTGGGCGGTGGTTGCGGCTGTTGTTGTCTATTTATCTGAGTTTCCTGAGTCGATTGGGTCCTACTTTGCGATAACGATAAGTCAATTTCAACATCACTGCTCGTTGGCGTTGTTGTGATTAGACTGGGTGCCTCTGTGACAGACAAAAATGGGATTGGGCCTAGGTTGGTGGGGTGGGTCCACTGATGCGGAGGTGCTGCTCCCAGCTTGCTTCTCGGACACCACTGCTGCAGGCGCAATTTTTTGTTTCCCAAAAAAGATCTTGAGCGGCACACCAGTCTTGGTAAGTGGCAGTTCCTTCTTCTCACTGGCAACTTTCTTGGTACTGGAGGACCTGGTATCTTTCTTTAGGGCCATCTTCTTCAGATGTCAGCAGCACACAGTGGCACAAGTTGAAGAGATGTCTGTGGTCACACATCACATGACGTCGTGCGCAGCAGGACTTCTGTCTGGCACTACAATGGGTGATGACGCCTCCTCCTCTTTTGTGCACCTAAAAGCAAAGAAGCAAGAAGAACATCAGTGAAACGTGGCATTTATTGTTGTGGTTCAATTACTACTAGTACAATTTACAAACAAACAAATATAATATATAACTTAGTGTATGGTCACACTTGTTAGTGTTATTATTAATATTATTACATTTTATTAACTCAGTTATTAAACAAACATAACAACAGTGTAGCCATTTGTGAGACTTTGACAACAAGGGCTTTCATGGTGTACTGTGTACACTCAGGAAGGATAGGAAAGAGGGAAGAACAAAACAAAAATACAAATGTAATGGATGGAACCTGTTTGGCATTGTGCATCACGTGGGATGCAGCATTCAGGGAGCTGCAGCTGGCAATGGGGATGGAAGCAGTAAGCCAAGAGGAACAAAAGAAAGACATGCAGGCCTGTGGGCTGGCAAAAGCAGCACACTAACTACCACCACAAAATGGCCACCAGCCACATGGTCATTCACAACAAGCAGGAGGCCTGGAAAACAATGAACTCAAGCAGGCAATATGGCCAGACAAAGGAGGCATGCTAAACAACACAGCTTTAATGCAACAATGCAAAAATGAAAATCCACAGGGCTAAAAAAGGTTTGCAAGTTACACAACAACCACACCACACACATCCAACAAAGGCATTTATTTAACACACACGAAAAAAGTGAAATACCCAAAAAAACAAATTTTGCAATTCAATTCAATGTCATCCATGACCTAAATTATGTTTAAATTTGACAGACACCACAAAACAGTTGCTTCATGCACCCTAATGAGTAGCTCTGGGCCTATTGGTTGGAAAACCCATTGGCAGACTAGGCCACATAGTGAATCAATTCAAATCAATAATATTGTGAAAGTATTAGAAAATGTAGTGAACTGTGCTGCATTTTTTGCTGGGTAAAAGAAAAAATAATTGCATGCAAATCAACAACAAGGCATGGGCACCACAAAGAAGGCTTGCAGGCCTAATGCAGAAGCACACTGGATGCCTTCACAAAATGGCTGCCAGCCACATGCCAGGCCACCACAACAACAAGAAAGGGTAGACAGACAATGCAGGCCTATGGCAAAAGCACACTAACTGCCTTCACAAAATGGCTGCCAGCCACAAGGCCAGGCCACCACCACAACAACAAGAAAGGGAAGACAGACAATGCAGGCCTATGGCAAAAGCACACTGACTGCCTTCACAAAATGGCCACCAGCCACATGGCCAGACCACTACCACAACAACAAAAAAGGGAAGACAGACAATGCAGGCCTATTGCAAAAGCACACTGACTGCCTTCACAAAATGGCCACCAGCCACATGGCCAGGCCACAACAACAAGAAAGGGAAGACAGACAATGCAGGCCTATGGCAAAAACACACTGGATGCCTTCACAAAATGGCTGCCAGCCACATGGCCAGGCCACCACAAGTTCCAACAACAAGAAATGGAAGACAGACAATGCAGGCCTATGGCAAAAGCACACTGGTTGCCTTCACAAAATGGCCACCAGCCACATGGCCAGGCCACAACAACAAGAAGAAGTAAGCCAAGAGGAACAAAGGAAAGACATGCAGGCCTATGGCAAAAGCAGCACACTAACTACTACCACAAAATGGCCACCAGCCACATGGTCACTCACAACAAGCAGGAGGCCTGGAAAACAATGAACTCAAGCAGGCCATATGGCCAGACAAAGGAGGCATGCTAAACAACACAGCTTTAATGCAACAATGCAAAAATGAAAATCCACAGGGCAAAAAAAGGTTTGCAAGTTACACAACAACCACACCACACACATCCAACAAAGGCATTTATTTAACACACACAAAAAAAGTGAAATACCCCAAAAAAAACTTTTGCAATTCAATCCAATGCCATCCATGCCCTAAATGATGTTTAAATTCAACAGACACCACAGAAACAGTTGTTTCATGCACCCATGAGTAGCTCTGGGCCTACTGGCTGAAAGGCCTATAGTATTGGGAGACTACTGGGTTAATGAATTAAATAAATATTGCAAATTAATTAATTTCAGAAGTTGGAGAAAATGCAGTGAACTGTGCAACATGTTTCCTTTAGAAAAGATGAAAAATTACTTACAAAGAAACAACTAGGCTCCTACTGAACTACAGGCCACCCACCACAAACATTTTTAAAAAAATGAGAAAAAGTACAAAAAAAATGTAGGTGCAATGCCCCAATCAAACAAACAACACCAATTTTCCAACTTACTTGTGAAATCTCAGATTCAAAAGTCCTCAAATCCAATGATATATGATGCAGCAGCCACAAAGAGCGATCCTTCCAGCTCCAAATCCAAATGAAAAGTGAACAGGAGATGGACAAATCACTGGGAGGAGCCAGCTGGACAGGAACAGGAAGTTGGAGACTCAGGGGCACCTCCTTCCTCTTCAAAAAAAAAGTAAAAAAAGATAAAGGACTCCTTGAACAAAAAAGTACAGCCACATGTCAATCTGAGGAGTTTTTTTAATCCAAATCACCATTTCGAGAAGGTTTTGATGCTGCTCGAGAGAGATTCTTCTCCAGATTGCAAATTCTGCATGTTCGGGATCGCGAGCTTCGAAAAACTTCCGCCGGAAATCCGATGGCGCGCCCGAATGACGTGTTTGCGATAGCACACTCTCGGGGGAAACGTGTGGCCGGCTACCAATTCTCGTGGCGCTCGCGAACAGATGGAAAATCTCGTTGGCGATCGCAGGCATCCCAGTAAGTCGCTCCCGCGCGTGCAAAACGCATTTTGAGAGCGTGAACACAAAAAAACTCCGCTCTGCTGCAGAGCGCGGAGTTTTTGGTAACTCCGCGTTCTACACGGAACGCGGAGTTGCCAAAAATCAGCAAACTCCACGAGGTGAGCGGATTTTACGCCCAGGGTTACTCCACTGGCTCCCCGTCGAGAAGAGAGTATCTTTCAAGCTACTCACCCATGCCTACAAATCCCTCCACAACACCGGACCCAAATACCTCAACGAAAAAGTCCCCTTCCACGTAGCCAAGAGAAACCTCCTCTTCGCCGACCTCGCCCTAGCAGAAACCCCGCTCATCCGCAGAACCAGAGCGGGTGGAAGAGCCTTCTCCTACATCGCGGCAAAGGCCTGGAATGATCTCCCGGTCAACATCAGACGCTCCCCAACCCTGCACACCTTCAGGAAGAGCCTCAAGACCTGACTCTTCAACTGACTCAGAGCTGCACCCTCCCCCCCGAGTGCCTTGAGACCCTCACGGGAGAGTAGCACGCTTCACAATTCCCTGATTGATTGATTGATAATACTGTGCCTGGAGTGATAAAGGCTTTTGTCATTTTACAGCTCGGCATGGACAGCACAGTGCTAGTCCTATGCTTAAAGACTTTGTTGTAGGAATGTAAAAATACTTCATCCCTTTCTATCTTGGCATGGATGGCACTGTGCTAATCTTATGCTTAAAGACTTTGATAGAAAAGCAAACATTTGAGGTAAGCAGACCTAGAGTGTCGCTGGTGTTGAGGGTGCTCTATACAGGAGCTGCTTTCCAGTTAAACTTGAGATCTACCCAGAAGTCTCTGCTCCTTTTTAGGATAATTTATGCGTCACTCTATGCCTGAAAGGGTATTGTTTATATATATATATATATATATATATATATATATATATATATATATATATATACATATATATATATATATATATATTATTCAACAAACACGGTCCTTTTCGGGGGGAGCACCCTCCAGCTGGTGCTCGTGGCGAGACAGGACCACCTCTCGCATTAAGTATTTTCCAACAATAGCTTACACGGCACTCTCCTTGGTACAAAAATATATCTTTATTGAGACCTCCTTCTCCGCCACCTACGCGTTTCGAACACAAAGTTCTTGTTCACGGTAGTATACGAAGTCCTACTTCGATTTCCAACCTTTTATACATAGTCTCCACGTAGCCCATAATGAGGCATTGTGGGACAGGTAGTTTTACATACAATTACTTTTTTTTATATTTATTTCTTTTACCCAAAAATGTTGCAAGAAAAGATGTTAATTGTATAAGCCATTATTACGCATTCACATCTTATACATAGGATTTGCCCAATGTGTGCTATGCTATCAAGTATTCATTACATTTAACTTGTGAAGATTGTCCGTTTTTACAGAACAACTCATCCATTTCAAGGAAATCATGACTTGGTGTCCCATATGCTTGAGGGCTAAGTGCCCCACTGTCTTGCAAACAGTTTAAACAGATGCTACTAAGTTAGGCTTATTAGAAAGAAACTACTTGCAACACAATAATAATCCAATACCGGCTACGTGTTCTCTTAAAATCTAAATCACATTCTAATTCGAGGAAAACAAGCTAATATATGGAGAATTGATATCTCTAAAATATACTCATTGAAAATCTGTATCTCAAAAGCTGAACCAAATATTTACAAATGTATATACATTTCTTCGTCCCCATTGAGCCCAAGGGGGACCTTGGTTTTAAAACGAATAATCAGTTTTGATTCCATGCGTCTCAACTTGAGTACTCGATTTCCTCCTCTCTCATGTGGGGAATTGTAACCAATCCTGAATATTTCATGTCTAACCATGTCCGATTGGCATGTGTCTTCATATGCTTGGCAAGAGCATAAGTTGCATCTTCATTTTGTACAGCTCTTATGTGTTCTAATATACGTTTTTCAAAGAGCATTTGGTACTTCCGATGTATCTTTTCCCACAAAAACACTCTAAGAGGTATACAACATAGGTTGATTCACAGGTGATTTTTTCTTTAATTTCAAAGACTCTGTCCCTTGGATCTTTAAGCGATTTCAGATTTTTCCCAATCTTACATGCTTTGCATGTTGTACACTTTCCAAAGCCTAGTTGTTCTTTCCTAACCATGTTGTTTTCTTCTCACTCTCAAAATGGCTTCTTATGATTGTATCAGATATAGACGGAGCTTTCCTATATGTTATCATCGGTCGATTGCCTAAATCCTTCCCGATGTCAGGATCCCTTTAAGTACATTCCAATATTTTGTCAGGATTTTTGAATTTTGTAGCTCTCTTTGCTGTAAGTTAGAATCAATCGTGGTTTTTCATCTTCCACGGTTGTTTCTTGTGATTTACCACTCACCAATGTTTGTGCTCTGCTTTTTGTCTTGCTCTCTTTTCACCCTTCTGTACATCCTTATATTTATATCCTCTCTGAAGGAAACGTGAAGTTGTTTCTTCAAACGTCTTTTCCATTTCCGATGGTTCAGAGCAGTTGCGTTTCATCCTTATAAATTCTCCATAGGGGATATTCTTTATAAGGGATTGAGGGTGAAAGCTTGATCCGTGGAGAAGACTATTTGTGGCTGTCTTTTTCTAAAAACAGTCGTCTGGATCTTATTTTCTTTTATGTAAATTTTCGTATCCAGAAACTCAATTTCTGTAGGATGGATATTATGGGTAAATTTTAAACCCACCTCATTGTTGTTCAGAATTGCCAAATAGATTAAGAATTCCGCTTCAGTTCCTCTCCATAATAGAAAAAGATCATCAATGAAGCGTAGCCATAAGGCTACCCTCATTGTATGGGAATCATTCTCTTCTCTCCAAGCTATGCTCCTCTCCCACCACCCCATCATGAGATTAGCATAACTTGGAGAAAAGGAAACTCCCATGGCAGTGCCACAGCTCTGGGAATACATTTTTTTATTGAAAAGAAAAATTTTATTTTTCAAACACAGTTCCATCATATCCAATAGCATGGTTGTATGTTTTTGTTCCCCTATTGGTCGTTGTTTTAAAAAATATGTGGTTGCTTGTATCCCGACATTGTGTTTAATGGAGGTATATAATGACACAACGTCTATTGTGACTAAGATGTAGTCCGGCTGCCATGTCGTCTCCATAAGTATCCTCAAAAAGTCACCTGTGTCCTTAATATATGAACTGAGTGTTGGTACTATTGGTGATAAAAAATTGTCCACGTATAATGCAACATTTTCATACAAACTTCCACAGCTAGAAATTATTGGGCGTCCTGGAGGTTTATTTAAGGTCTTAAGGCTACAATGAGGGTAGCCTTATGGCTACGCTTCATTGATGATCTTTTTCTACTATGGAGAGGAACTGAAGCGGAATTCTTAATCTATTTGGCAATTCTGAACAACAATGAGGTGGGTTTAAAATTTACCCATAATATCCATCCTACAGAAATTGAGTTTCTGGATACGAAATTTACATAAAAGAAAATAAGATCCAGACGACTGTTTTTAGAAAAAAGACAGCCACAAATAGTCTTCTCCACGGATCAAGCTTTCACCCTCAATCCCTTATAAAGAATATCCCCTATGGAGAATTTATAAGGATGAAACGCAACTGCTCTGAACCATCGGAAATGGAAAAGACGTTTGAAGAAACAACTTCACGTTTCCTTCAGAGAGGATATAAATTTAAGGATGTACAGAAGGGTGAAAAGAGAGCAAGACAAAAAAGCAGAGCACAAACATTGGTGAGTGGTAAATCACAAGAAACAACCGTGGAAGATGAAAAACCACGATTGATTCTAACTTACAGCAAAGAGAGCTACAAAATTCAAAAAATCCTGACAAAATATTGGAATGTACTTAAAAGGGATCCTGACATCGGGAAGGATTTAGGCAATCGACCGATGATAACATATAGGAAAGCTCCGTCTATATCTGATACAATCATAAGAAGCCATTTTGAGAGTGAGAAGAAAACAACATGGTTAGGAACGAAACAACTAGGCTTTGGAAAGTGTACAACATGCAAAGCATGTAAGATTCGGAAAAATCTGAAATCGCTTAAAGATCCAAGGGACAGAGTCTTTGAAATTAAAGAAAAAATCACCTGTGAATCAACCTATGTTGTATACCTCTTAGAATGTTTTTGTGGGAAAAGATACATCGGAAGTACCAAATGCTCTTTGAAAAAACGTATATTAGAACACATAAGAGCTGTACAAAATGAAGATGCAACTTATGCTCTTGCCAAGCATATGAAGACACATGCCAATCGGACATGGTTAGACATGAAATATTCAGGATTGGTTACAATTCCCCACATTAGAGAGGAGGAAATCGAGTACTCAAGTTGAGACGCATGGAATCAAAACTGATTATTCGTTTTAAACCAAGGTCCCCTTGGGCTCAATGGGGACGAAGAAATGTATATACATTTGTAAATATTTGGTTCAGCTTTTGAGATACAGATTTTCAATGAGTATATTTTAGAGATATCAATTCTCCATATATTAGCTTGTTTTCCTCGAATTAGAATGTGATTTAGATTTTAAGAGAACACGTAGCCGGTATTGGATTATTATTGTGTTGCAAGTAGTTTCTTTCTAATAAGCCTAACTTAGTAGCATCTGTTTAAACTGTCTGCAAGACAGTGGGGCACTTAGCCCTCAAGCATATGGGACACCAAGTCATGATTTCCTTGAAATGGATGAGTTGTTCTGTAAAAACGGACAATCTTCACAAGTTAAATGTAATGAATACTTGATAGCATAGCACACATTGGGCAAATCCTATGTATAAGATGTGAATGCGTAATAATGGCTTATACAATTAACATCTTTTCTTGCAACATTTTTGGGTAAAAGAAATAAATATAAAAAAGTAATTGTAATATATGTAAACTACCTGTCCCACAATGCCTCATTATGGGCTACGTGGAGACTATGTATAAAGGTTGGAAATCGAAGTAGGACTTCGTATACTACCGTGAACAAGAACTTTGTGTTCGAAACGCGTAGGTGGCGGAGAAGGAGGTCTCAATAAAGATATATTTTTGTACCAAGGAGAGTGCCGTGTAAGCTATTGTTGGAAAAAAAAAAAAAAATATATATATATATATATATATATATATATATATATATATATATATATATATGTATTATCTACTGGCGGTCGCCAGTAGATAGTTATAGTTAGGACCTATTTTCCATAGGAAATCCGCAACATTCTATTTGAAATAACTCTTGCGTCGGTTGACGAATCTTCGCGAAATTTTCAAACTTTATGGCCCGCTCCGGTCCGCTCCTACCCTGAAAGTTTCGGGGTGATTCGTCAAGCGGGGCCGAGAAAAAGGGGGTCCCAAAACGTGTTTTCCCCATTCATTTTCCCATAGGAAACTTTAGCCACGGCTACAGCCCGAACTGCTGAACGGAATTACACAAAATTTGGCAAAGAGGTCGTTTTTGGTTCAGAAAGAACCCTTTTTGTTAAATGGTGTAAATCCGTTCAGTAGTTGCGGAGAAATTAAAAAAATAAGAGTCAAAAAATCAATTTCCCATAGGAAACTTTATGCAAGGCTACAGCCCGAACTGCTGAACGGAATTACACCAAATTTGGAAAAGAGGTAGTTCTTGGTTCAGAAAGAACCCTTTTTGTTAAATGGTGTAAATCCGTTCAGTAGTTGCTGAGAAAATCAAAAGTAAAAACACATATTTATCTGGGCGGAGCCTAACCACACATGTCATCGTGAGATCTGATTGGTTGTCAGCACTTCATCCTGGAATTGCTGGCAGCCATCTTGGGACCAATATAAATGGTAGTACCCCATTGAAATGCATTGTAGTGAATCGAAGATTTTGAGGGTTACCAAAAGGAGAACTATAAAGGGTGATAACAGACTTTAGTTACATTAGAATTCATTTGTTGATGGTACCATACTAATTTCAGGAATTGTGGTGTGTTCTAAGGTGATTTTACCCTGTGAAAAACCTTCTGCTGGGATATCATGAATCATGTTTGAGAGAAAACTATTTTCACATGCTTGTCCCATACAGTTTTGGAAGGTGCTCCAGAAGCTAAAATGAGAGCATATTTTCTGTAAATTCACATTATCTTTCTCAGTCATGTGAGAATTAAGTCTGACATTCTCAGTAAAACATGTACATCCAACAAGGGCAGAGACTGTCAGTTGATTCCTTTGTGTTCTACTGCAGCTTCCCAGAGTGTTCTACAGAACAATTAGAGTGCTAACAGCCTTACTTATGACAAAGGTATGGCACACCTGAAGCCATCTTGATTGGAATAAACTGGTAACACTTAAAACATTTAATTTAAAAAGGAACAAAATGATGGGGTTCATCTTGTCATAGAAATTATGGTTAGTGCTGTAGAAAGAAAAATTAGGACATGTTTCAAGTGTGATCTCAAATATCTTCCTGTTATATTTCAACAGGAGCAGCCTGTCAGTTGATGCCTTTGTGTTCTACTGCAGCTTCCAGAGTGTTCTAAAGAACAACTAGAGTGCTAACAGCCTTACTTATGACAAAAGTATGGCACACCTGAAGCCATCTTGATTGGAATAAACTGGTAACACTTAAAACATTTAATTTAAAAAGGAACAAAATGAGGGGGTTCATTTTGCCATAGAAATTATGGTTAGTGCTGCAAAAGAAAATTTAGTGCATGTTTTAAGTGAGATCTCAAATCCTCTTCTATTTCATTAGAAAATTCTGACATGCAGACTGAAACAATCACTTTCAATACCAGCAGTAGACTTCCAGTTAACTCCTTGGTGAGCAGTAGCTTTACTACAGTGATCTAATGAACAACTAGAGTGCTAACATTCTGAATTTATGGCAAATGTGTGACACATCTGAATGCCTTCTTGATGGAATCAAAGTAAAAACTGAAAGCATTTCCTACTGAGGAGACTGTAGTAAATGAGGAAATTAGGAAACTTCATAACAAATAAGTCTCCCAAGATGGCCACCAGAGAAAAAAGAGCCCAAATGTAGCACAAATATCACCCAGAGGTAGCCCACGTATAGCCCAATGACAGAAGTGTGCAAAACACTTTTTATTTTTATTTTTTTGCAGTTTTATATAGTGCAGACTGGTCAGGTATTGGAGTGCTTTACATGAGCATTGGTTACATCACACAAGGACACATTCATGTTGGTTGACCACTACAATACCCAAACACCACTGCACTACCCAAAACCCTAAAACACTACCCCCAGCACGACCCCCTTCACTACCCAAACACAACTGCACTACCCTAAACTCAAAAACACTACCCCCAGCACGACCCCCTACACTACCCAAACACCACTGCACTACCCTAAACCCTAAATCTACCCCCTACACTACACAAATACCACTGCACTACCCTAAACCCTAAAACACTAGAACCCAGCACGACCCCCTACAGTACACAAACACCACTGCACTACCCTAAACCCTAAAACACTACCCCCTACACTACACAAACACCATTGCACTACCCTAAACCCTAAAACACTACCCCAGCATGACCCCTACACTACACAAACACCACTGCACTACCCTAAACCCTAAAACACTACCCCAGCACGACCCCTACACTACCCAAACACCACTGGACTACCCTAAACCCTAAAACACTACCCCCAGCACGACTCCCTACACTACCTAAACACCACTGCACTACACTAAACCCTAAATCTACCCCCAGCATGACCTCCCACACTACACAAATACCACTGCACTACCCTAAACCCTAAAACACTACCCCCAGCACGACCCCCTACACTACACAAACACAACTGCACTACCCTAAACCCTAAAACACTACCCACAGCATGACCCCCTACACTACACAAACACCACTGCACTACCCTAAACCCTAAAACACTACCCCTACACTACACAAACACCACTGCCCTAAACCCTAAAACACAACCCCCAGCATGACCCCCTACACTACACAAACACCACTGCACTACCCTAAACCCCCCTACACTATACAAACACCACTGCATTACTCTAAACCCTAAAACACTACCCCCAGCACAACCCCCTCACAACACAAACACGACTGCACTACCCTAAACCCTAAATCAACCCCCAGCACGACCCCCTACACTACCCAACCACCACTGCCATACCCTAAACCCTAAAACACTACCCCCAGCATGAACCCCTACACTACCCAAACACCACTGCACTACCCTAAACCTTAAAACACTACCCCCAGCACTACCCCTACACTACACAAACACCACTGCACTACCCTAAACCCTAAAACACTACCCCAGCACTACCCCCTACACTACCTAAACACCACTGCACTAACATAAACCCTAAAACACCACCCCCAGCACAACCCCCTACACAAACACCACTGCACTACCCTAAACCCTAAAACACTACCCCCAGCACGACTCCCTACACTACCCAAACACCACTGCACTACCCTAAACCCTAAATCTACCCCCAGCAAGACACCCTACACTACCCAAACACCACTGCACTACCCTAAACCATAAAACACTACCCCCAGCATGACCCCCTACACTACACAAACACCACTGCACTACCCTAAACCCTAAAACACTACCACCAGCATGACCCCCTACACTACTCAAACACCACTGCACTACCCTAAACCCTAAAACACTAACCCAGCACAACCCCCTACACTACCCATACACCACTGCACTACCCTAGAGCCTAAAACACTACCCCCAGCACGACCCCCTACACTACTGCACTACCCTAAACCCTAAAACACTACCCCAGCACGACCCCCTACACTACCCAAACACCACTGCACTACCCTAAACCCTAAAACACTAACCCCAGCACGACCCCCTACACCACCCAAACACCACTGCACTACCCTAAACCCTAGAAAAGAAACCCCCACCCCATGCCCAATCCCCTTACCTCTCACTCCTCGTGGTTCCTCTCTCCTCGTGGTTCCTGCTTCACGTCGTCTCTGAGGGGCGATGCACGTCGTTGTGAGGAAACGGAACAGCCTCTGTTTCCTTACAACGACATGGATCGTCTACATGTTTTTAGAACGCATGGTCATTTACCATACATACCTTTACAACAAAATTCGTTGTAAAGGCATGCGTGGTAAATGACCATGCGTTCTAAAAATGCGTAGTAATGACTTCGTGATGTACAACGCATGCGTGGTAATGCATGCGTTGTAATGGTATCGCAAAGTAAAAAGTCGTTGTAACGGCTGTTTACCGATCGAAGCTGGCCCCTGTTCTTCAGTGAGACGTTTATTTGATTAATTAGGAGGAAGGAATGTGTTTTTTTACCGAAAAGTGCATTCCCGGCTGTTGTATTGTGAAAGTGTCCGCGTGGCCTGGTTTCACTTCCGGTGAGAGAGTGGAAGAGTCTGTTTGGATCTAAAGGAGTTCTGTTGTTGGACGGGGCCGGCGCGACATGTCATCAGAAAACATAGCTAATGGAAAGCGTCCTCCCTGAAGTGTGGAGCAGTGCCATGAGAGGTCAACGAGTGTGCGTCCCACCGCAGTATGACCGTACCGCGTGACCCATGTGCCACCTCCAGGGTACGGGAGGCAGAAGCGGCATCGCAGGTCCTCTTGAAGACCGTTGTAGCACTAATTCTACATTTTGGTACTAGGGCATTTTAACTTCGTTGTTCCTGCCAGATACAAAGAGAAGATCCTGTGTTATTCAGTGCCCTCGTTACCTTTTTTGTGGGTTGTGGTGCTTGTCACTTCGCTGCCCCGCCGGTGCACACGACTGGGCACCCCACCTCGTGTGCCATCTGCAGGGCCTCTGCCCTCGGATCACTGGTTTCGGTTTCTGGAGTGGCAACATAAACAGTTGCTCCCAAAGGACTAGCCTGAACACTTAGGTGAATATCCCCTGCAACAGCATTCCACGGAAATTCTTTCCTAGCTCTCCCACGTCAACGAGGACGTCATAATAGCACGGCTCCGCTCGCGACACCGTATGACGTCATCGGAGCCATAAGAGAACCTCGTCGGCGTGCTGACCTCAGTTCCACCCATTTTTTCCGTGCCACCGAGGCAAACAGGGGACCGAGACATTTTCACATGTATACATAGTATAATAAATATGTATATATTCACTGAAAAAACCATAGGTTTCAGGCACGTTATAATTAGAAATTAGCATTTAAAAAACCTTAGAAATTCACTGAAAAAACCATAGGTTTCAGGCACGTTATAGTTAGAAATTAGCATTTAAAAACCTTAGAAATTCACTGAAAAAACCATAGGTTTCAGGGGCGTTATAGTTAGTTGGACATTTCACTCATACAAAACCATAGAAATTCCCCGTTATAGTTAGTTCAGCTAACTATAACTCACGCGCTCCGCAATGCACTGCTGATGACGTCACATATTACATCACTCATGACATGGTCAGTGACATCACTCATGACATCACTGATGACATCTCAAATGACATCACTGATGACATCACTGATGACATCATCCAGTGAATGTGTGTTTTTCTGAAAATTAAATATGTTTTATATATGTATATCTCAAGGTCGATGGAAGAATAAATGGGTATATAAGTGTCTAAATGGATGATTTTGTTTTGTAAAATGGATTGTATAACTGACTAAGTGTATCTTAGTGAATACATGGGTTAGTGAGTAATGTTTAAATATGAAAATATCTGTATCAGTCTCTCACTTTGTGTATAAGTGGCTGCATGGGTTGGTGAGTAGCTACATGAGTGTCTATATGGGTTATTAGTTGGTTTTTTGAGTATCAGTATGAGTGTCTGAGTGTCTGTATGGTTCGGTGGGGGTATTACTTAGTGCATAGATGCATGAATGAGTGACTCACTGTTTGTATGTGTTGAAGACAGCATGTGTGCAGGACTGTATAGGTGGATGAGTATGTGTTTGGGTGTGTTAGTGAGTGAATGACTGTCTCAATAGTGTCTTTATGAGTAACTACATATGTTTTAAACTAGTATATGTGAGTATTGGTGTATATAAGTGAGTATATGTGAGAGTGAGAGATTGGAAGAGTTCCTGTACAAATAAGTAGGTGTTTCTATAAGTGATTGTTTAAGAGAGTAAGTATGTGTAAGTTTCTGTAGAAGTAAGTGTGGTAGTGTGTGTATAACTGTATATGCAAGTAAATGGATGTTTGATACTTTGTTTGCATGTGTGACTATGTGTGTGAGTAACTCTATGGATGAGTGGCGGTGTGTAACAGGATGTATAGGTGTATGAGTACATATGATGAGTGAGTACATGTATGAGTGACTGTATAGGGACTGTTGGTGAATGAGTGGATGTGTGTGTAGATCTTGGAATTACTGAATAGGTGTGTTGTAACTGGTATTGGTATGTCCATTGTTTTGAAAATGTTAGTTTGTATTTTTGAGTGTGTGTATCAAAGGTTATATTAGGGTGAGAGGAGGTCTGCCACTCTATCACAAGGTTGATGTCATCAGTGATGTCATTTGAGATGTCATCAGTGATGTCATGAGTGATGTCACTGACCATGTCATGAGTGATGTAATATGTGACGTCATCAGCAGTGCATTGCGGGCGCGCGAGTTATAGTTAGCTGAACTAACTATAACGGGGAATTTCTATGGTTTTGTACGAGTGAAATGTCCAACTAACTATAACGCCCCTGAAACCTATGGTTTTTTCAGTGAATATATATATATATATATATATATATATATATATATATCACACACACAGATCACTATGTGATATTTTCATATAAAGGGTGTCATTAATATATTGGCTTTATCAAGGGGTCAACAAATAAAGCACACCTATTTTTTTGTCACCAATAATAATAACGACTCAAAATGGGAACCCAGCTGTTATGAGGAAACTAACTCTCCACTGGAGAAAACAAAGGTTTTCCTGTAAAACCCTCACCCACCAGGGTTACCCCTTGGTGGCATGCTTCATCATCGGGTCCATCCCGTTCTGATACGGAACGAGGCGTACAGCGACCGACAGAATGCGCTGGAGCACTTTCAAGAGTATACAGCAAGAGTGGTACCATGGAGTAAGTTTTCCTAGGTTCTGATGAAAAGTCAGTAGGGGTATGGCTTGAAACATGTCGACCTTTTAGAAAAGCAGGCACATAACATCTTTCTTTTCCATTTCCTCTCTGATTTTAATCATACAAACTAGAAGCCAGAATAAATAGGTTGCACCTACTAGTCAAGTATTTTTACATTTCACTTCAGTATAGAACCCCTCACTCCTATTTTCTCTCCACCTTCTTTATAATTTTAAAGTGCTGCCTCGTTTTCCGTCGGTGGCAGCATGCCCCGTTCCATAGCGAAATGGGATTGACCCGATGATGAAGTGTGCCACCAAGCGGTAACCTTGGTGGGTGAGGATTTTACAAGGAAACTTTCATTTTCTACAGTGGAGGGTTAGTCACCTCATAACAGCTAGGTTACCATTTTGAGTTGATACTTTGTGTGGAGAACGAACCTAGCGATCCTCTCACTCTCCCTTTTTTTGGATAAAAAAACAATATTAATACTCAAATGTATAGTTTATAAATTCACAAATTGCAATATTTAATAAAAGTAGTTGTGATAAATCTTTTTAATTACGTTTTACTAAAACAATATGTCTTTTCCTCTTTTTTATAAAGTTTGCAAATCATAAACATAGCCGTAGAACCCACCAGAAGGTGTCCCCGTTCTCTTGCTGAAGAGGATAGAGTTCCAGCACAGAGTGCTTTGAAAAGAATATAGCAAGCTCTCCTGGGGTCATTAATTCAATAAACCAGGGAACTTACTTTTTTTATGTTGCTGGTGGGCTGCTGCACTCCCTGCAACCCCCCACAACATTAACAAAATGGTTTATGGTGCCTTTTCTCCTTCTCTGGGCACTACCATGCTCCAAAAAATATACATAAAAAGCCCTCCCAGAACAATATGGGACACTCCTTCCCTGAAGCAGTAAATACTAAATCAAGCAATCAAGAAGGAGTTATAAAGCAGGGCTAATCACCCATGAGGCTATCCAGGCATTATTCCTGCCCCTCAATTATAATTCATATAAATATTGTTTTATATATATTTTAGGTGCCCCGCTGCTGACCTACGCCACCCACAACAACATAAACACTTGTTGTGCGCCAGGGGGGAGCCCCAGGCATCCACTTCCCCCCACAGGACCCCACAGTCCCTGACAGCTCCTGAGCCAGCACCCATTATTGGTGCCAGCGGGAGCCATCAATTTTCTTCACTGCTCCTGCTGGGTGGGAGCAAAGTTGTTTTCCCTGCCTGGGAAAGGTTGGTCTGGGAATAGATTTCTATTTCCTGCCCACCCTCTCCTTGCTAGGGAACCTCAGTGTCCCGGGAGATGAAGCCCCTAGACACTGCAATGGAGCTCTGGGGTAAGGTTTCCCCAGAGACAATCTTCAGGGAGTGGGGTCCCACACACGTCCCACCTCCTTAAAATAATACACTGACCCAGGGGTGGGATCTCCTGGGCCTCTATGAAGCTTGAGAAGGGAGTCTGCAACTCCCTCCCCATTATAAAAATACTTTCCTTAGGGGGTGTCATTACTGGGGCCTCGTGAAGGGTAGGAGAGGGGCACACCATACCCCGCCACAAAAGAAAAAATCAATGCATCACCCTCTGGATCCTGGACCACACAAAAGTGTTTTTTGTTTTTTTTAAAAGGTGGGAGACCACCATCATTTTTTTATCAGCTCTGCATATGTTCCACTGATCCGCTGTGCTTATTTAAAAAAATGCTTGGCTCCAGGGGGCCTCTGGGACATCCCCCCCCAATGCCTAGGAGGGCAGGGTATCCCTACCTTGACCCGCTACGTGGTTTTTCTGTTTTTACTTTTTTGTAGGCCAGGGGAATGTTTCGCTGAGTACTAAAATAGCTGCTACAACACCTTTGTTCATGTTGTGCAGCCAATCAGACTATATCTCAAGATCGTTTGGCTTTCAGGATCCTCTGTGATGTGATATACCTATACATTTTGAGCCTTTATTTCTCAAAATCTACTGAACAATTTACACCAAATCACAAAAAGCACACTTTCTGGACCAAGATCTAGCTTTTTGCCCAATTTGGGGTAAATCAGTTCAGCCCTTTTGGTTGTAGCTGTGTCAAATTTTCCTAAGGACAATCACATGGGGAAATGTATTTTGAAACCCCCCTTTCCTCGCCCCCTACTTGACAGATCACCCTGAAACCTTCCAGAAATTAGCAGAGGTGGATTAACCTTTTTTTTTAAAGCTTTGCGCAGATTCATCAAATGGTACCAAAGTTATTATCTATCCTAAAAACACACACACACGCACACGCACACGCGCGCGCGCACGCACACACACACACACACACACACACTCACACACTGGCTAGAAACAGAAATATGCTTTTGGCTCAAAAAACATACATTGCAATACTAGGCCTTGTCACTGAAGGGAGCTACTTAGGGGCCGATTACAATGTTGGTTGGAAAACCTCTGACTGCTATTCGGAAGCTTTCCGACTGCGGTCGGAGGCTTTTTGACTGACACGGTTGGTTTGGGGTCTGACTTACGATGTCAGCGGTCAGAGCGTAAACTGGCCGGTCATTCCTACACAGTTCCGACCGGCTCTCGGAGTCTTCCGGCCGGACCCGCACCGTAATCCCCTATGGACGGTGTTTCCGCCGTCGGGTTTACAATGGCAGTTTCCCACAGCCTTTCCGTGCCTGCCTTTCTGACATGGAAAGGCTATCAGAAAGCGACCTTGGGGGCCCCTAGTAAGGCCCCCTTGCCTCTGCGGCCTACAGTTGTTGGCCAACGGTGTACCAAGGTTCCCTCCCCCCCAGTAAATCCCTGCATTGTGTGGCAGGCACCATGAGGTGCCTGCCACAGGGTGCAGGGTTTTACACACACCCCTATTTCTTTATGGGAGCCTGTATTACGGCTGAGGTTGGTCGGTCCCGAGATCGCGATGGTAGAGCTCTGAGAGAAGCTATCCTGGCTGAAGAGGGGTGAAACCCCGAAACCGGTCCTAGGAGGCTTGTTTCCAGTCCAGGGAGGACCTGGCCTGGCAGTTCGGGCTGGACTGTTCACATTGGGCACAGGGTCAAGTCTGATTTGCATATGGCTGGGTTCAAACTGGAATGGCATGGTGAACAAAAAAACGATGGATTTAGGCCCAGATCTCTGCACTGGGGTGAATGTATGACATTGTTCTGCATTCTGTCCATCAATTGTTGTTTTTGCATTTGGCAATCCTTCATTGGCTGCAGATGAGGAAAAGAGCTAGCTTTAAGCTTCTTTGTCATGCACCCAAGACTCTATATAAGACCGGGCCCGAAATTCTTTAAAATACAGTGGATTTTTACAAGCCGGCACGTGAACTGAGGTCAAGAAACCTTGCACTTGCCAAGGCCAAATGAATAAAAAAACAAGAACTGGTGGCCGCTTGTTTTCACATCTGGCAGCGACCCACTGGAACACCTTACCCTTAGACCTTCACCTGACTGATAACCACCTGTGGTTTAGGAAAAAAAAAATCTTGGCTTTTTAAAGATTAAGATATTTCAGCAGTTGGTTCAAAACCAAATGTTCAGTTCTCACAGTTGGAAGATAGGGAGCTTTCTAGTGCTGCGATATCGCTTTGGGGATGAGTGTTTGCGCTTTATAAATAAAATAAAATGAATAAATAATCCTGATTGAAGAGCTGCGTTTTCACTTTCTTCTGCCAGTAGCTGAGATGGCCCGTAACTCCAGGGGTAGCTAGTCCCATGCTGATGATCCGAAGAAGGAAAAAGAACTCCTCCATCTCTGGACCCCTGGATCCAAGGGATTTGGGCCAAAAATGTGTTGGCTGAACAAAGGCATCTAGACGGAGCATAGGGAATAATCCTTGCTCTGAAGTATCCTGCACCTTCTGTACCAGTACCAGGGTCATGAACAGAATTCACTTCTTAATAGGGAGCCAGTGCAATGCCCTCAAATGTGGAGTCACGTGTTCTCAATGGTGGACCCAAAAGAGTGCGGGCTGCTTCGTTTTGGACCACTTGCAATTTATTGCTGAGATAGTCCGGAAGACCCAGGTACACAGCATTGCTGTAGTCAAGCCTCAATGTTATAAGGGCCTTTATTACCTGTTTCCTAGCTAAGAAAGAAAGAAAGTGAAGAGACCTTGGGGCATATTATCAAGAACGGCGTTAAAAATTATCGCCGGTTTAGCGGCAGAAAACTGCCGCTAAAGCGGCGATAATGGGCTTGATAATATGCCCTTGAGAATTCCAATAGAAGTCCATGTTCTGGTGTCAACATGGGCTTCTATTGGAATTCTCCAGGGCATATTATCAAGCCCATTATCGCCGCTTTAGCGGCAGTTTTCTGCAGCTAAACCGGCGATAATTTTAACGCCGTTCTTGATAATATGCCCCCTTCTTAGCACACGCAGCGGTCCAAAACAAGTTCCCACCATCACATTGACCTGAGATACAAAGGAAAGACATTCATTGAATTTAATGCCTAATGGCCACATGCATCAAAAGAAAAACCGGTCGCAAACGGGCAGTTTCTCAGAATCTGCCCCTTTGCGACCGGTATTTTTGCATTTGGGATGCATCATCCCAAATGCAAAAATCGCAAGTTAAGGAATCGCAAAATTAGCGATTACTTAAATTGCGATTGCATTTAAGGAATTTAAGGAATGCAAATTGCGATGCCTCAAATGCAATGCATGATGCCATTGAAAATAGCGATTTCGCTATTAGGGGACGCTAATTACCATCAAATGAAACTTGAGGGTAATTTGCTAAAACTTTCAAAAATGCACTAAAGTGCATTTTTCAAAGTTCCTGTTTACACACACACATGCCCTTGGGCATGTGTGTGCGCAACATGTGTTCACATTACATTTTCAGGGGTGCAAGAGGGTGTCCTTTTGGCACCCTTGCACCCTTGAAATTGCATGCGCAATTTGCGAGTACCTATTGGGTACTCGCAAATTGCGCATGCAATTCCCATTCATTCCTATGGGCCTCTAGGCGATTCCTACATGCATAGGCAATAGCGATTCTTTAATTGCGATTCCTTAAAAATCGCAAATAAAGAATCGCTATTGACTTCTTTGATGCACGTGCACCTAAATTCTTTACTGAGGGACATAAACTGGCCAAAAGGATTGCCAAGACTGAAAGGCCTTAACACCAAAGAAAAGTAACTCATTCTTTTCTGCATTGCATTTGAGCTGGTGGCGCATTAGCCACTGAAAAACTGCTGTCAGACAGGTTCTCATCTTTTCACCCAGGAACACTTCCTCCCCGCCTCAGGAGAACAATAGCTGGGTGTCCTCAACATTGGAAATTATATTTGCTCCCATAGCCTCAGCAAGTAGGGCAAGTGGTGTAAGATAGATATTAAATAAGGGCTGAGCCCTGCGGCACTCCCACTCGAAAATCTCATGACCCAGACTAGAAAGGAGGAATTCAAACCTCTTGACCTTGATCCTCAAGGAACAAAGCCAGCCAGCCCAGAGAATGACCCCAAATTCCGATGGATTGAGGCCGGGCCAAGCGTGTGGTGTGGGGTACGTGTTGTAGGCGCTTAGCGATCTAACATAATCAGCACCATCATGCCCCTGAAATCTAATGTTCCCCAGATGTAGTCTGCCACCTTCACAAGCATAGTCTCTGTACTGCAAAAGGGATGAAAGCCATGTTATCTCATGGATTATTGTGTTTCAACACTCAGGGGGTCATTACGATGTAGGGCGGATTGCTACCGCCCATATGGCGGTGGCGATCCGCCCTACATTTCCCTCCGCCCGCCACCCATTTTCCCCCGCCATATTAGTATGGCGGGGGGGGGACCCCGGCGGACGGAGAGACCATCCGCCAGTCGACCAGTCGACCGGGCAGAAAAGGGGCTACATATGGTGGCGGTGTCTGCTAGACACCGCCATCCATATTAGCATGGGTGCAGGAAGCAGCCTTTCCGTGGCGGCGAAGCCGACATGAAAAGGCATGCAGAGTTTGCTGTTGGGGGCCCATTGCGGGCCCCCAGGGTATTGGGGGGGTGGGGGGTGCACATGGGGGGTACCTATGGTACCCCCCTACATTGTCATGGACAAGGTGGCAGGCACCGCGCGGTGCCTGTCACCTTGTGCATGACAATGCACACAGTGCATTCCCAGCATTGTGGTGGTTGGTGCTGTGTGCACCGCCCGCCACAATGCTGGGAATGGAGGATGCCACCGCCACGGTGGCAGTGGCATCCTAATCGCTGGTGCGGGACCGCCGCACCACTGGCGGCCGGTCCCAGCACCGCTAGGGTGGCGGGCGGACAAAAGTCCGCCTGCCATCCTAATAGGCCCCTTAGTTTGATAATGGGTCAGTTTTAGGTTTGGTATAGCATCAAAATACCACAGATACTAACATGTGGATATAAGGTAGTGTCACTATCTCACTCCAAGACATTGTGGACATTGCCTCCTGTCCTGAACATTTCACCTACAAATCAGTATTTCTAGTTGTGTTAGTTTTGTTAATTTAATGGAAGTAAATCAAGACTGCAATACCCATGAGACATTAGGTTATCACACAAATGTCACCCTAATAAAAGCCAGCCTAATAGAAGTCTGGCTTTCTTCCACTAGTAAGGTACAAGGCATGGTAGAAGGGATGGCCTTGTGTTGAATTTTAGGGATAAGAACCATTGCACCTATTGAAGTCACCCAGTTGGAACTGATTCTGGAATCATGTATCAATGTTTGCACCCCACTCCGTTTTAATTGGAAACTATTACTTCCACCTGTTGAGTGAATTATAGGGGATTTTAATGTTTTACTTGATCCTTTTTAAGACTAACAGTAACCTAATGTGATGGTCAAAACAGATGACCACCTAAGTATATAAAATATACATATGCAGTACTCTCAAGGGGAAAGATCAAGTGATCTTGCTGAAAATTATAATGTAATTACCAATGTTGTACAATTAGATTAGTCAAACATCTAACACTTGTTTTTCATTTTTTCAATGCTGTGGCCCACTGATATCGTTTATGTACATTGTATAAAGGCCCCAGAGTGAATACAAGAATTAATTTTTCAACATAAAACAAAAGCAAGCTTCACATTTTTCTCAGTATACAAAGACCTAGTATATATTCTTGTAACTGTGCTCTGTATTCTGAGCTTGAATGAAGAAGAGAAAGCCAATTTGACTATCTCCTCCTCAACTAATGGTTATCCCATTCCCATGGAGAAAGTGAGAAAAACGCCATTGACATTCCAATTAATACTTTATCAAAGGGCGGAGGGTTGACTTGTGAAAGTTGCAGAGACTTTCGGCTCTATATTAATTTCTGAGCCACCTTATGGCTGTCACAAGGACTTATGATTAAAAATTGCATAAACAGAATATATATAGACATTGACGAAGGCCAGGTGGCTGAAACCCGTTTGTCAGTTTTACTCTTTGAGAAGCATAAATTAAAATTCAAAAAATCATGATGAGCCTGAGTACGCAGCTTTTTGTCTTTTGACGATCGATGCAGTACATTTCACGAGACCGCCTTCGTGAGCTGCGGCACCCGCTGTGCAGAGAGCGACAAACTGCAGGCGGTACACGTGTTTGGAATATATATATATATATATATATTTCAAATATACATGATGTGTAGCATCACACAGAACAAACCTATGCAAAAGAATACATTTGGAAAAAATATGAATTTTGACACTGGGCATAAAAAGAAGGGGGGATCTCTCTCACTGAGTGCATTTCCATGATCTTATTTGGAATGCCTTGTGCATGTGATGTGAGTTTTTCTTAAAATATTTACAAGGGAATCAGGGAAGTGCAAAGGGGGTTCCATGTCTCATCAATTGTGATGTCATGCTGACCATTAGTACAAGGCATGCTTAGCATCAATTGTCTGACCAGGTATATCAGGATTCACAGTGGGTAGCCAAGTGAAGAGCTCTTGTTTGTATTCTACCACTAAAGAAAACATTATTAAGCACACTGTAAAGGCCGTTAAATTGAAGCCGGAAGGAATAGTGGGGTGGGTAGCTGCTCTGAACACTTGCTTAATTCCACTTGTGCCCAAGGAGTATTTACTCTGTGCCAGTGGCGGCTGCAGCTGATACAAAGTGGGGGGGGGGGCAGCTCAGGGGCTGCGAGAGGGAAAAACAATAAAAAATGATAAAAGTACACTTACCTTCCTGCTGTTGGCCGCCCTTGTGATCCTGTGCTCCCGCGCCTCCCCTCAGTTCTCCTCTGCTCCAAGAACTGCAGTCCCCATGAGCAAAGGCTCCCAGACTCCCCTACGGCCCATACCAGCGCTTCTCAAGAAGTGCTGGGACTGGCCTGAGCGTGCTTGTTTCCTGCTCCAAAGGAGACTGGAAGCCTGCACCTGCTGTTCTCTCCACCTGGCAATGCAGCTTCGGTTTGGAAGATGTCAGTGCGCATGTCGGTTTGGCCGTCCTGAGACAGCCAGCCAAACTGACATGCGCACTGACAGCAGTGCCCTGTGCCCATCACACTTGGCTGACGGCTCCTACAGGTAAAATAAAATGATAATAAAGCAGGTTTATGAATTGCTTTATTATCATTTTATTTTAAATTTTGATCTGCTGCTTCCAGCAGTGGGGCGACGCTCCTCCGCCATAACTGAGGAGATGCCCCTGCCTTGATTTTATCGACATCAATATAGTTGCCACTACTGACATGGTAACAAGTGGGTGTGAGGTTAATTATGTCCACAAAGTCAAAACCCAGGTGCTGCTATGTTGGAATAGTGGCAATGAAATTATATGAATTCATTTTAAAAAACTTATATTTTCTTTACCAAATCCATTATAGCATATATAAAATAGAACTTTTGATCACATGAATTGCATATATTCATATATTCCAAATACATCCAGAGGTTGTGAATCAAATGAAGATTTTCATAGAAGGAACTTCTTCATAAAGAACATGAGCCAATATTTTGATACAATCAAGGATTATTTTACATGTTTTACAAAAAGCTTTAGGAAGCATATAGATTAAGTATATGATTCATAGTTTTGGTTTTCTAGACAAAGTCTCTGACCTCCTCACCACCTCATCGATCCAACACACCCATACCACTTTCCTCAGACACTTTAACCTCCTGAAAACCCAAGCACAAAGAAAGCAAGAAGTACTCCAATTAATCTCATAAACACCCTCAACATGGCACAGAATGATTCTCAAACAACCCCATTCAAAGGCCATACTCTTGATCTCTGATGTTTAACCTCTGATGTGGCCTTGAACCGTCCAGTTAATCCTGTCTGATGAGCTAGCGCCTTGACACCTTCGGGTGAATGTTACGCGCTTTATAAATTTCATTTTCATTTCATTTCGTTTCATATGGTGCTCTCAAAAACATTAACCATTCAACCCAAAACTCCTACACCTCTTGACTGGACCAACCATCTTGCCATCCTCTCAGCCTGTTTTAACTCTAATCAAGAGATTGTGATTGATTCAAAAGAAAACAAAAAATTATGATCCTTTAAGACTTCTCTATCAGCAGAATCAATTTAAACTTCTTAAATACACTGTGACCGTTCTCCCCAACTTCTAATGTAAATATTGTCCTCAGTAACTTCAACAAGCCATGTACACATTCCCACCAATAAAAACACATAAGTGCAAATCAAAATTAAAAGCTCCCTGGTAATCAAATAATTCACCAAAAATGATTTCATCAGTTGCAAATGACCTCAGACTAGTATAGTCCCTCTGCTGAACATGCAGACAACGCATCATGTCTTCCAAAGCCATATAAACACCAATGACTTTAATGAAGCAACCACCACATACAGGTACCCTTTCTAACAGCGATATGCTTGATTGTTTAATCAAGAAGTGCTGTCAAAAAGGATGGCCATACCTGATTTCCACTACAGGAGCAATGGGGTGTTATTGATTATACACATCTCTTCCACCTGAGCCTCAATTCTCCACTTCAAATATTGAAGCAAGATAGTTCCTTTGGGAAAAGGGCGTGGGGGATGAGAAATCACAGCCAGTTGGCAATGGAAAAGTGAACCTTTGGTCTAAAGGACCTATAAAACAGTGAGAGAGAGAGAGAGAGAGAGAGATAGTAAGCATTACTTTCTGCCTTAATCAAATATCGCTACAATAACCTTGCACTTATTGTAGCCACTCACCTCTATCTCAGCCACCTCATTTTTGCATTTTGTTTGTCAAAGACAAAAGGAGCCATGTAACATGCAGACAAAACAATGATATTTGGTCATCTTTCCAACTATTGTGTGACTCCAAAGATTGGGAATGCCAATATAGACTGTATACCTGAAAATAATGGGCTGAATATTTGCTTGGCGTGGAATTGCATAAATATGTCTCTATATAAGATACATCTCTTGCCTTTCAGTACCATTACTTATTGAAATACTTTCTTGTAAGTGAGAGGTCTTAATACCAAAATAAATTTTTTTAAAAGATGCTTGAAAATTCCACTTTTGAGCAATTAACAAATATGACCTTATCAACAGAAAAAAGGGGACTTTGTTAGGATCAATACCGCCATTTTCAATTTTGCATCTAGATTGAACACACCCATCGGGGCCCTCCTGCATATCTATAAGGCCAAGTGTATCACTAAGGTGGCCTATGGTAGTGAGATCTGGGGGTATATGGAGCACAAGGAACTTCAAACTGTCGAAAGCATATTTTTTGGGGGAGTTAAAGAGAGCTTTATTGAAATATGTAAAAAAGAAAAGGTACAACTTACAACAACGATTAAAAATAAACAATGAAAAATAGTACAAAATATACATATCTAAAATAAGAATATCATAGGATACAATAGCATTATTAAGCAAAAAGTCAGGAAAAACAATAAATGAAAAAGTACCTTAATGAAATAGCATTTTATATTTTGTAAGTAAAGAGGAAAAGGAAAAAGGGAGAGAAGAAAAAAGAAAATAAAGAGAGAAAAATCAGCAACTGTACCAAAGATAATCAATATTAAAATCCAATAACTTGCACTATAAGTGTTCAAACAACTAAAAGGTAACAGTAATAGACCGAAAAGCTCATGGCGGTTGAAAAACAGAGGTACTGTCCTGGATCTGCATTGAATGAGAGGATAAATAATTAGTAGGCAGAGACCAGAAGGCTTCTTTTCGGAGAAGTTGGTGGGTGGAAATAACAGAATCTCCGTCCAACCTATGATAGTGACAAAGAAGGTTCCACCAACCAGAAAAAGTGACTTTATAGCATCTTTCCAGTTAGAAGTAATAATTTGAAAGCCAATAGCAAGTAATGGATCCACAAACATCCCCAACTTGCAAACACCAAACCAAATTGGGGAAGAACTTCCCAAAAATATAGATTTGTTCTCAATGGGGAAACTAATAGAACAGGTAGAGGAAATTGTTTTACAAACCTTTATCCAAAAAGAGGTAATGCTTGGACAGAGAAAAAAAGAGTGTAAGTATGTGCCAGGAGTATTTGAGAAGGTCCAACATGCAGGTGATAAACCGGGATTGTATTTAGAAATAGACGTTGGGGTTAAATAAAGCATATGATAAAAATAATATAAAGTCTGAGTGGTGCTAGCATTGCAGGACGTGTGATGTATTGGTGATGAGATGGAGTTCCAAGTATGTACAGAGAGAGAATGTTGCAAGTCCAACTCCCATAACAGTTAAATCTTACTCTTAAGGCGATTTGGGAGAGAATACTGAAGGTATTTATAAATGTGGGAGGCCCAAAGGAAGGAGGTGGTGGACAGCGACTCTAAAGGAGGATCCGATAAAGGAGAGGAAGATCGGGAAAGAAGGAGAAAGTGTTGAGTAAGGATCGTTTTTAAGGAGTCATATTTGAGAAGGGAAGTAGCGGAGAAGCCAAATTTAGATTGGACTCATTGAAAAGAGAGAAGGTGAGTTCTTCAAAACAAATTTTTAACTTGAACTATTCCCTTAGTGCCCAATCCTTCCAAAAAATAGTACGATTTGAAAGTTTAATGGTTTTTTTATGCCATATAGAAGAATCAAGGAACGCCTGCAGTGGTGAGAGACATTTGATAAGGACCGGATAAATGGCCGATATAGACTGTGAAATGGTGGGTAATTTAAAGGAACGAGGAGGGTGCGAGAAGTTAGCCAATGATGGAAAAGAGAAAGGCTGAATCAAAGAATCCTCCAATTTACGCCAGACCGTTAAAGGAGTATCCGCGGAAAAGGAGAGATGAGGTCAAATTTGATGTATTAAAAAGGGGGAATGGAACTGTCGGAAGTTCAGAAAATTGACTCCACCCCTGTACTTTAGTGCAGATAAAGAAGACAGAGAGATACGTGCTTTCTGTTTTTTCCATAAAATTTTCCTAGGGCACTATTAAGGGTTTTAAAACGTTTTAATGGAATCTTTACTGGTAGCATGGACAGGTACAAATTGATGACAAGGAGCATCATCATTTTAATCGTGTCTAACCTACCCCACCAAGATAAATATAAGGGCAACCATTTCTCTGACATATGAAGCACTTTTAGTAGAACGTCATCCAGATTGAGTTGAACCGTTTTAGCGATTGAGGAAGAATATTTAACACCTAGACAAGTAATATGGTTAGCATTCCATTTAAAACCCTTATCCGCAAACATTTCTTTTAAGCAAAATTTGTTTAATGGAAAAACTTCAGATTTTGTGAAATTTAATTTATATTCCGATAAAGTAGTATATGAAGATAAAAGATCGTTAAAAGCAGGTATGGAAACCAAGGGATCCGAAACATATAACAAAATGTCATCAGCATAAGCTGTAAACTTAATTTCAGTGGTTTTATGAAGAAAGCCCTGAAATAAGGGAGAGTGACGTAAGGAATGAAGGAAAGGTTCAAGAGATAGCATAAAAGTAAAGGCGAAAGAGGACAACCCTGTAGCTTGCCCAGTTGGTCACTCTTTATTTTTAAAAAGTTTTAAAACTCAGATTCACCAATAGCTCTAGCCACTGAGTCCCGTCCTTTGGGTTGTCCTCTTCTTAATCTTGAGAGGCTTTTCGACAATTGCCACCAATAAAATGCCCAACCAGATATTTTACAATTTTTGATAGGATAGGACATACTACTACTGTCTACTCTAGTACCCGATTTGTACTAGTGATGTATGTGGTGTATGTATGTATTGTATTAACTATTTTCAATCTTGCTAGTGAAAAAGAATAATTAGTGGGTAATGATTTTTCTAGGCGTACCGACCACCAGTGCCGGGGCCAGCAGCAGGGCAGGTGACGCCAGCCAGGAGAGAGCGGCGGATGCAGCAGCTGCCGCAGCGGTGGGTTGAGCTAGCAGCTGTGGCGGGCGGTGGTAAGTTATACTTATATTCCTTACTTATTGACAATAGTTACACACTCGCTGCAAGGGTGTACACTGTACTGTTGAGAGAGACTAAGTTGTTGTGAACAACGGTTGAAGAAGAAGACACACTTTACTTAGCATTAGCAATAGCATTAGCGGCGGGAGTTGAGTAACTAATGGCTTCTTCTATCAGACCAGTCGACTTACTGTTTATCACAGAAACGTGGCTGGATAATGCATCTGACCCGTATGTCGCCCTGGCCACCCCTAAAGGCTTTAAAATCGCCAGGGCGGATCGCCTGGCGGGGAGGAGGGGTGGAGTGGCGATCATGTATAGGGACAAATGGGACCTTGTTCGGGGCGACATTCACGCTTGGGGTGACTGTGAGGCCCTGGACTTCAGTATCAGGTTTTCCCCCCATTTCTTGATGGGAGGTTCTCTGATCTATCGTCCCCCGGGTCCTGCTAGGTCCTTTTTGCAATCATGGGGCGATGCAGTGACCTCCAGGGCTCTCCGATTTCCACAATACCTGGTATTGGGCGATTTGAATATTCACCTTGACCAGGCTGATTCGAAAGACTCGCTTGCTTTTGGGGACACCCTCCAGCTCGCCCAATTGTCTCAATGGGTCACCCGCCCTACTCATCAAGGCGGTCACATCCTTGACCCTATCTGTTCCAATTTCACTATTGCAGCTGATGATCCTCTGCCAGTCGCTTGGTCAGACCACTCTCTTACCTACTTTTCCTGGGAGCTAGCCTCGGCCGGCCCTGCGGGCCACGGCTACCGGAAACCAGCCTTTAAAAAAATTGATCCTTCTAAACTTGCTAAGGTTCTGATGGATTCTAGACCCATTCTTACTCCGGATCTAGACGAGAGTCTTGCAGGCTTTACCAATTGGCTATCCAATTCTCTGTCATTGCTGGCCATACCAACCTCGTCTAGGTTCTCCAGGGAATCCCCCTCCAAACCCTGGTTTACTCCGGGCTTGAGCGTGCTTAAACAGGAATGTAAAAAACTTGGCCACTCTCAGGGGCAGGCAAAAATTCTACTATGCGGCTATAACAATGGCTAAAAAGCAGTATTTCACAACCCGCATTGAGCAGGCTCATAACAATTCCAAGGAGATTTTCTCTATAGTTCAGAGTTTCACGTCCCCTGCAGCACAAGCATGCTCTCTCCCAGCCTCTGAGGGCTGGTGCAACACTCTTTCTGATTTTTTCATGGACAAAATACGCACGATTCAGGCGGCCTTCACTGCCTGCCCCGGTCCTTCTTTTGCTTTTGCTGTACCGCCTGTTGCTCTCAGGCACACTCTACGAGCCCTATCTCCCGTGGATTTGTCCAGTTCTCTTAAAATCCTGAAGGCTTTGAAATCGGGGTCACCGGCGGACCCCTGTGCTGCGAGATTGCTTGCTGCAGTCGCGGAGACTATTAACCCTGAAGTCAATTTAATCATAAATGCCTCCTTAGTGAGGCTCGGGTACCGAAGGATTGGAAACAGGCAAAAATCCTTCCCCTTTTAAAGAAGCCTACTCTTGACCCTATGACCCCAGGGAACTATCACCCTATCTCCCTTCTCCCCAGTTTAGCTAAAGTCTGCGAGAAGGTGGTGACCAGGCAACTGACGGAGTTTGTGGAAGAGTTCGATGTTTTGCATCCAGCGCAGTCTGGGTTTCGCTCCTCCTACAGCACTGAGACTGCGTTAGTGGAGGTTTCTGAAGCCATCCGCGACTGCTTAGATGCTGGTGGGAGAGCAGCATTGGTAATGCTCGACCTGTCAGCAGCATTTGATACGGTCCCGCACTCTCTGCTGCTCGCCCGACTCACTGAGATTGGTGTCTCTGGCACTGCCTGGGACTGGTTGAGGTCCTTCCTTGAAGGGCGGACTCAACAGGTTTGGCTGCCACCGGCCTTCTCTACCCCGATGCCGGTCTCCACTGGCGTCCCACAGGGGTCTTCCCTCAGCCCCTTCTTTTCAACATCTACGTTACTCCTCTGGTCTACTTAGCCGAGGATTTGGGGGCTAAGGTGATAGCCTATGCTGATGACACCCAGCTTCTTTTCACGTGGGGAAAGGATGAGGATTCTATTTCTTTTGTACAGCACTGCTTGTCTTCGGTCTTTGAGTGGCTTGCGGCGGCCCAACTCAAATGCAACGAAGACAAGTCAGAGATTCTTCTCTATGGCAATTTCCCCCCCTGGCTTTAGAGACTCGATCTGGCCTCCTGGGTTTCCGCTACCAACCTCCAATGGGAAATCCGCAAAAAACCTTGGAGTGTGGTTTGAGGATAACCTCTCCTTTTCTACTCAGGTGCAAAAGCTCTCTAGTAGCTGTTTTGGCCTTCTCAAAACACTCAGGAGCTTTTTGCCTCTCCTTCCCAGGCCGGCCAAAGAGACGGTTATCCATGCCCTGATCCTCTCTCGATTGGATTACGCTAATGCGTTGTACATCGGCATCCCTGGTTACTCTCTGAATAGACTTTAGGTCATTCAGAATGCGGCCGCTAGGCTGCTCCTGGGAATTGCGAAGAGGAGCAGTGTGCGTGAACATCTTCGCGCTCTCCACTGGCTTCCCGTGGCGGACCGAGTCAAATTTAAATCTCTGGTCATCTGGTCATTGCCCACCGAGCCCTTTACGGTCGTGGGCCCGCCTATCTACAGAAACGGTTTACCTTTTACGTCCCTCTGAGACAATTGCGTTCCTCAGCCCTCCAACTTGCTAGGGTCCCCCGCTTCTTCCGCCACAGGCTGGGTGGCTGCTCTCTGGCTGTCAAGGCTGCCCAGGCTTGGAATGCCCTTCCGTTTCTAATACGCAATACTCAAGACCCACTAGCCTTCAAGAAACTTTTAAAAACTCATCTATTTCCATAGTTATTAGTGGTGTAGTTAAGGGACTCCTCTTGGATCCGCGCCGGGACACTCTTCGGAGTAGCTGTTGCGCGTTATAAGAGCACTTAACATAACAACATAACTTCAACTCAGCTGGGAAAGTTTTATGGAGAAGACTAAGAGTCAGACAACCTTGATGGATGGGTTGAACAAAAAGGGGAAAAAGGATGGAAGGAGGAAGGACGGGTGAGATGTAATATATGACTGGCAGAGAAGGATGCGTGGGATGCATAGGTGGCTGATAGGAATCGGATGCATGGGTGGTTGAAGGATGGGTGGAAGGTGAAAGAAACGATGACTGCCTGGGTGTGTGAAACTGTATGGGTGATAGGAAGAATCCTCTGGGGGTTTCATAGGTCAAACTCAAAGGCAAGCAAGGAAGAATGCATGGGTGGTGGTTTAAAAAAATAACAAATGTATGTTGTTGGTGAAACTAAGATTTGTTGCGAGATTAAGAAGAATGATAGACATGTTTACTTTGAATGGATGGATTCCTGGATGGTATTCAATCATCATAGCATAGGTGGAGACTGTCACTGGATGAAGAGTCTTTGAAGGGAATGTAAAAGAAAAATAAACCGCGCCAGAGTAGCAAAGCCAAGGAGAATAGAAGATTAGAATTAAAATAATATAATGCTAGAAGAGCAATGCAATGATTGATAAATGGAAAAAATGCTGGGAAGAGAAACAGCAGGACTGTTTTGTGCAAGGTTTTTGATTCAAGGTTGTATTTTCAGAATACTCCCTTGACTCACAGTAGTTTGCAAGCACAGCATATATATTGTGTATGTATGTTATCAAGCACCTCCCTCCGACTCCTCCCATATATAATCAATGATCATTTGGATCAGATATCATCTGCCTTGTTGTAGTAGTCAGGGTTAAAGTGAAATTGAGCAGTTGCCATTGAAGTAACAGAGTATGGCCATAATAGAAAAATAAGATAATTGTGTAGTTGTAGACTACAACTTCCCCACCTGCAGACAGTAGTAAATAAAAATAATGTGAGTCTGAGACACGAGTATGTTTGTCTAGGGCGCAAGTTGACTGAGCTGGCATGCCTACAACAAGGTTAATTTAGCTGAACAAGAGAGAGAAGAAGACTTGTCTACTCCATAGTGCCTAGTAGTAGTAATGCCTGAAACTCCCACAAATGTTAGAGGCCGAGGAAGTGGGAGGATACCACAAATGTTATGTACTGTGCTTGCTAGTGCTACTGTGCCACTATGTGTAGAATTAATTTTGTGTTACTGTTTTGCTAAGAGTATTGGTTACAATTGTCTTTTTTCTTTCTTGATATAGCTACTACTTCCCAACCAAAAGCACAACCAAACAGGAAGGAGTTGGCAGCCATGGCCTGGCGCTGGAAGCTGGAGGCCATCTGCAAAGAATATCGGCGGCTGGTGGTTCCGGCGGAGGAGGAGGCGGCAGTAACTACAGCCTCTCCAATGCCCGGGCCCCAGCCAGGCCCCCCCAGTGGTACAGCGCCGCGGTCTGGCAGCCACCCGCCATGCTTCATTCAACACTGCTGCCCCCCCCACTGTGGATGCAACTGTAAAGCATTCAAGCGCCGCATGCTCCTCCGGGTGGCGCGCCTAGAGGAGCGGATAAAGGTCCTGGAGGGTAACAAGCGAGCCCAGCGCTAGAACTCCGTCGCCTTGCCCCCTTTTTTTTTCTTTTTTTTGGTGGGTGGGAATTGGGCATTGGGGAAAAATTGGGGTTTATATTTATTATTTATTATGGACAATGGAGCGGACATTGGACTTTTTCTTTATCTTTGGACATTGGTTGGGGTTAGGGAGAGGGGTTGGTCAGGTGTTGTGGGATTTTTACATTAGTTTATTTTGTTACGGGAATAAATTATTTATACTTGAAATTTACATACAATGTAAATGTTTTGTGTGGGGGGTTACTCTTTTACTTCACACGGTTTCCTTTGCTGCTGCAGGGCCACAGCCAGTTTTTGATTTAAATAATCTGCCGATAGTGTAACACACGAACAGATAGATGCGGTACCCTCACTTGTGAGTGACTTGTCCTACTAGTTCTGTCAGTCTCTCCTCCTAGTCTATGCAGTCTGCAACTGGACTCGGGTGGGTGTGTGAATTAATGAATTAATTTCCATATTATTAATTATGCATCCCCAAACTTCTCCTGTGATTGATATTTATTTAAACTTAGGCAAAGTGATGGCTGCATTGTGATGATGGTTTGGTTTCCCAAGATGCCATGGTGGTGGTGGTAGTATTAGTAGACACTAGCAGTAGCATTTGCAAAAAAAGAAAATGAGACAGACAGTCGCCTGAGGGAGACTCGGGAAGGAGTAGTAGAAGTACAGTACACAAGAAGACTGCCAAACAAGAAACCATGATGATGATAAGCAATGCTAAAGTAAAATAAAATATAATGGTGGCGGGGATAGCCCAGTACAAGAAACAAACTGTAGTTGACTCGACCTAGGAGGAGGACAAGTGTAACCTTTAGTGCTGTAAGGATGATGAATCGATGCCGGCAATTAATTATGATGGATTATGTTCCTCTGGAAAAAAAAATGACTTGCAAATACTGAGCATGGGTGGACAAGCAGAAGAAGATCCTCGCCCTGCCTTGAGTTAGTGTTGCTTTCACCACATCCGCCCCAGCAAGTGTGTGATCAATTATTGGTGTAAATTAATTTAATTTAGTCACACCTCAATATAAATCACACAGCCCGGGGGAAGAGGGCTAGGGTTTGATGAATGGTTGGGAAGGGGTATTTGAGGGAAAGGTTTGACAAAGACAAACACTACACATGGCCCACACACAATCTTGGCAGATGGCTATCATAAATCTGTTAAGGGAGAAAAAGGAAATGCATGCATGATGATGACTTGATGGTTAATGCTGAGTAGTACAGGGCAGCAGTATATTATTAATTATTATTATGCAATTGCCTTGCCTGTCTGCCCCAGAGAGACCCAAATTACATACATTTTATGTTCTGTTGTACCGGACTTCCTTTTAAAGCTAACAAAGAAAATTAAAAAATAGCTGTAGGGCTGAAATATATAAGCAAACATAATAAACAACAACACACACAGTCGTAAAATGATTGAAGAGAAAAAATGAATCAAATGAAATAAAAGAAGACAATACTATAAGTTACAATGTTATGGCCAAATTGGGAGTTGCATCTCGCCATTCCTCTTTGTCCTTCGTTCCATGGACGCTCCGTCCATCAATCTTGGGTGCCACTGCCTGCCTGGCGGATGCAGATTGGTAAGGTAAGTGTGAGATGTTTTTCCCAGTATATCACAGGGTAAAGGCCGGCCTGTAAGTGTAGATGGAAAAACAAAAGGGATATTGAAAAATCAAGGAGAAAAGTAAAGTTAAAATGCATAAATTAAGGAGGAGTGCAACAAGAACACTTTCAGAGGAGGCATGGCTATCATGTCTACTCTGTTTCCAGCATTAACCTACAACAACAACAACAGGACAGAGGCAGGCCCGCGGCGCCTACTCAACCTCCACTTAGCTTAGATTTTGAGTCAGACAGCACTGAGCAGTGCACACATATACAGCAACATATAATTTTCCAAATTAAGTAACTAAATCAATGCACGGCTGTCAGTCATACCACTACACTCGCCTCCACCACTACACAGACATGTAGGTCTGGTGTGGTTGTTGTTGACTTGTTTACCATTTAGGCTACTTCATTAATTCCATCAATAATCTCCGATCCTACTGACTGACTGCGAGTATAGTATGGTCATCATGTTGTCCAACTCTGTAGTGCTCCGAGTGAATCCAGATTCCAGAATCAAAAATGCAATGGATCGGCCTGCTGTAGTATAATTTGTTTATTAAACAACAAGAAGGGGAACATTGTCTTGAGTCACTTTTTTGTGTGTAGATTATACTAGTGCACTTCATGCACAACAACAACATAATCACTCAGAGTCAGCGTCCAATGCATGCCATCATTTACCTGTTCTTAAGGGGCAGTCCCTCTTGGCTCGGAAAAGAGGATAGCTATAATTACTAGTCAGGTTCTTTGGAGGGACTCGATGAGGCAGGCACACATTTCTTGTCCTTTCTCCATCCAATGTCTGGCTTGAGGGAAATGGATTTAGGGTGAGTCAGGAGTGGACTGGAGCAGGACTCGGAGGAGTGGACTTACTTCTTCACTGACTGCACACAGTTGCAACTCCAATCCGGCAATAAAAGAGTAAGACGGTGGTAATGGATTTGTTGTGATTCGAACCAGAAAGACAGAGACACATACAAATAATAAAAGTAAATAAGCAAGAAAGAAAGTAACAAGTTGAAAGCCTAGTTGTCAGGGAAGTAGAGCTCATCCTTAAACTCTGGTGGTTTACCCATAAGTGCGTCATCTAACATACTTCCATGACCTAAGTCACCGTCATCATCTTCCTGCTGTGCTACTTCTGGTTTGGTATAATCCGGTGGCATAAAGTGCTCATTCATTTTGATCATGGTTAACCTCTCTACATTTTGGGGCGAGAGACTGGTCCTTCTCACTGTCAGAACGGCACCAGCAGCACTGAAAACATGTTCAGAAGAGACACTTGTCACAGGGCAAGCCAGATAGTTTATCACCAGCCTGCTGAGCACTGGCCATTGGCGCCTTTTCCCATACCAATACACCAATGGGTTTTGATCAATGTAGACCTCTGTTGGGTCATCCAGATAGGCCTGGACCATCCGCTCAATGCTCAGGGGTGCTCCGCTTTGCTCGGCCTCTTTTGCCTTTGCCTCAGCACTGGACCTAACACGCCCTTGCTGTAGAAACCATTCCTGTACCAATTTTGGTGGGGCTGATGCTCCTGTTCTTGTTGTTGTTGATGTTGTTCTTAGTGTTGTTGGTGGTTTTGACTGCTGTGAGCCAACAACACTGCCCTCAGGCTCTGAAGTTGAACTTGACGCCGGCTGCCCTGCAGTACTTGGTGTGGGCTGAAGTAGCGGACTCTAATTCCAAGCCGTTCTTTTTCTAAGCGACTGGCTTCCACAGCTATCCAAGTTTTGTACTAGGCAACATCCACTTCTGAAAAAGGAATCAATGTGTTAGTGTTCAGTACTGCTTTGTACCGTGGATCCAGAATTGTGGCAGAAATGTAATGGTTGGATGACGCAATGCCTCTTTCCACCCTTGTATTTTCAGATACGCGAAGGGTTAAGCTCTCCACCAACTCATATGCTTCTTTTTCTTCCTCCACACCTGCGTACATTGCAGACACCCCCTTCAGCTGTTCCTGTAGCATGTGCAACAATGGATAGCTTGGCCCATAGTACAGTCCTTGCTGACTTCACGTGTGAAGAGCTCGAAAGGAAGTAGCATCTCTGTCAGGCATTTAACTAGGCCCCATTGGTCCATCTCAATGGACATGCCTTTCACAGTAGCATCCCCTCTTTGCATGACACATTCATTGATTGGTCTGTATTGCTCAAACAGACATTCATTTTTTAAACAAGCAAGGCTTGGGTCCTTAACTACCTGGACTGGACCGCTACAATAGTATTAAACAAACATAGTGTCCAAGTAGACTGTTTAGGGTTAAATCTAATGGAGCCTTAGACCAATAATTCTAAAGTCCACGTGCTTTATTTCACTTAGCTTGTGTTTTTTTTAGACAAACACAAAATTAAACCATTTTTACATGTCATGAAATGGGCAACACATTGTTTGGATGCACATTATCATATAGTGATCATTTGTACAAGAAATACACATAAAACACATCAAGACATCACAGTTGTGAAAAAATGCAATGCAACAAAAGTCAAGACAAAAATCTGGACATGCATAGATACTAATAGACAATACAATTGACCAGTCCTTCATTCAAAATTTGCACTAGGCGGACAGTATCATGTTATACCCCAAGGCATGTGCCTATTGTCCTGCCTGTGTAATAAGTAGTGGGATAACACAATTTCAACAGGTGTTGTCTAAAGAGGGAGCTACAAATCTGACTCCTTCCCTCATGGCACACCCTGTATAAGTTAACCCATACTATTGAGCCAACGTGTTTCGAACCCCAACTTGCTAGGAGGTTCTCCTCAGGACTCGGACCTGGTCTTGGACACTAAAATCAAAATAACAAAGATTGTGATGTAAAAACTAGACCACCCTGTTCAAGGGCTACACTTGTCAGTTCAGGGCCTTTCAATTTATATTTGTACCTGCTTTGTGGCGCTGAATAGATCAGGAAATGGATAATCAAAAAGAGTGGTGATCCTACTCTTCAAGCGGAGAGGCTACAAGAATTCAAAACGAATTGGTTAGAATATATGAAACTTGGAGATCGACCGCAATTAACAGAGGACGGAAGGAGGTGATTCCTACCTTGCAGACACTGGAGAGCACTGTTAATCAATTCATAATCTTTGTAGTGTACATTCATGTACATGGGATCTGAAACCAGCAAATGGTATGGCCTGTATGTTAGCGCTTTGCTCTGGGTGTGACATGCTATGTTACAGACAGTTTTAAAGCACTCCCGCGTGGAGATAACATTCCCCCAAGTGGCATTCAAGCATGCATTAAGTTGAGTTCCAACATGTTGGCACCTCGTGGATGAGTGCTCTAACTGGAACTCTATGCTCACGTTAAATGATCCTCAGCTGCTTCCGGGCTTTAAAAGAATGGCTGAAATGTGTGCAGATTCTTCTGCAGGTGGTCAGTAAGTTGCTGACTCGGTCTTCATTTTTCAGAAAGTCTTGTACAATGATGTTAATGCAGTGCGCCAAACACAGGACCCTGAAATAGCCACCATCGTACATGGCCCCAACTATATTACTGCCATTGTCCGTGGCAACAAAACCAATGTTAAGCCCTCTTGGGCGCAGCCATTCAAAGACCTTGCTGTCAAAGTCTTCCAAAATGTTCGCAGCAGTATGAGATTTCTCCATGGCGAACATGGCTACAGTTGCATGTTTCCGAGTGGCATTAAAAATCTCAGCAGTGTCAACAACACCTGCTGCAGATATCTTTTCTCTAACCCCCACAAAAGAAATCCAGTGTGCAGTGATGCACATGTAATCAGTGGCTTGGCAACTGGTCCACAAGTCTGATGTCAGGTGGATAGTGTGAACAGCACTCTGCTGCAAAGCTTGTCCAAGCAATTCCAGCACGTCGTGATGTAGTGCTGGAACAGCAACTCTGGTGAAATAGGACCGGCTGGAAATCTTCCATTTTGGGCAGATGGCTGTCACAAATTCAAGAAAACCCACCCCTTCCACAAAAGAAAAAGGGAGGAGGTCCAGCGCTAACATTTTAGCCTGCTTTGCATTGTACAAACGTGCCGTTGGGTGGTTGTGTTCATACTGCCCCTCCGACCTAAACATGCTGAGAATGGTAGCCTGGAATTTTTCTTTTCTTGTGCCACTGATGCAGGTGACTTATTGACGCCAGATGTTGTTAGGCTCAATGCACGTTTTTTCGTTGCGGTACTCTCTTGCCTGGGATCCCTTGGTGTCTCAGCCTGACTCTTACTCTTGTGTGCCACTGAGATGTTGCTGATAAGGATGTGGGCGGTACCACTGCACTGTTTGGGACTGGGCTACTTTGTGTACCAGAGAAAGTGTCTCCCTCTTGTTCACCTTCCACAGAGATCGTATCTTCTTCTACTTCTTCATCCCCACCAACAGCAATGGGTGTAGTTTTTTGGCCGCTAAGGTGCGCCTCCCACTGGATCGAGTGGTGTTTTTTCAGATGGGTTGTTTGGCCTCCGGTACCATAGTTTGTACCGAGCTTACCCCGACTAACACCTTGTCCACAAATGGAGCATATAGCAATGTTCACCTCCTTCGTGCTAACCGAAAAGGAGTCCCAAACTGAGGAGTTCAACTTTCTGGCGCTGCTGATGGTGCCACTTGCAATGCCAGATGAACTGGTAGGTGGGCGTGAAGTTTGACTCTCTTCAGTACCTACTACTGAGGTGGTACTTGTGGTGGATGTACGTGGCTGCCGGCGAAATATGGAAGCTGAAGGTGGTGTTGGTGGTATAATCTGTGTTGGTGTTATCCGTGCCACATCCCTCACAGCAATTTGGGATGGGGTAATGTCGGTCTCCACTGGGGCGGGAGTAATGTCCATGATGACTGCCTCGTCATCATCATCCTCCTCTTCTACATCTACCTCCATAACTCTAAGGCTTTCTGGAACCTTCCTTTTCCCTAGCCTTGTCTCATGGCGTGTCTCACTCTCAGACTGACGTGATCGAATCCAAGTGGCGTCTAGATAATCAGAAGGGGGGCTTTCAGAAGAAGTTGATGAACTAACCCTCCTTTTCCTTGCTGGGGATCTGGAAGACAATGGATCTTCAGAAAGAGTGGCTTGCTCTTCTTCTTCCTCTGCAAGAAGCTCAATCTGGTGGTTGCGGCTGTTGTTGCCCACTTATCACATTTCCCTGCATTGATTGGGTACTACTTTGCGATAACGATAAGTCAATTTCAACATCACTGCTTGTCTGCGTTGTCGTGATTTGACTGGATGCCTCTATGACAGACATGGGCTTGGGCCTAGGTTGGTGGGGTGGGTCCACTGATGCGGGGGTGCTGCTCCCAGCTTTCTCCCCGGACACCACTGCTGCAGGCACAATTTTTGGTTTCCCAAAAAAGGTCTTGGGTGCCATACCGGTCTTGGTAAGTGGCAGTGCCTTCTTCTCACTGGCAAATTTCTTGATACTGGACCTGGTACCTTTCTTTGGGGCCATCTTGAAGATGTCAGCAGCACGCAGTGGCACAAGTTGAAGAGATGTCTGTGGTTACACGTCACGGACGTGACGTTGTGCGCAGCAGGACTTCTGTCTGGCAGTACAATGGGTGATGTTGTCTCCTCCTCTTTTGTGCACCTAAAAGCAAAGAAGCAAGAAGAACATCAGTGAAACGTGGCATTCATTGCTGTGGTTCAATTACTACTAGTAGAAACAAACAAATGTAATATATTTAACTTAGTGTGTGGTTGGTTACACTTGTTAGTGTTATTAATATTATTAAATGTATTACCTCAGTTATTAAAAAACATAACAATACAGGTTAGCATTTGTGAGACTTTGACAACAACAAGGGCTTTCATGGTTGGTGTATTGTTGTGTACAGTACACTCAGGAAGGATAGGAAAAAAGAAGAACAATAATACAAATGTAACAGGCCCGGTTTGGCATTGTGCATCATGTAGGATGCAGCATTTAGGGAGCTGCAGCTGACAATAGATGGAAGCAATAAGCCAAGAGGAACAAAGGAAAAACATGCAGGCCCATGGCAAAAGCACACTAACTACCACCAAAAAATGGCCACCAGCCACACGGTCACTCACAACAACCACAAGCAGGAGGCCTGGAAAACAATGAACTCAAGCAGGCCTATATGGACACAGACTTTACAAAATGGCCCCTGGCTACATGGAGAGGCTCAGCCAAGGCAAATGCTGGCCCACGCACTATTACAAAAACACTCACACACTGGTAAGACAAAGGAGGCATGCTGAACAACACAGCTTTAATGCAACAATGCCAAAAACAAAAATCCAAAGGGCAAAAAAAGGTTTGCAAGTAAAACCACACACATCCAACAAAGGCATTTATTTAACACACATAAAAAAAGTGGAAAACCCAAAAAACCCACATTTTGCATTTCAATCCAATGCCATCCATGCCCTAAATGATGTTTAAATTCAACAGACGCCACAGAAACAGTTGTTTCATGCACCCATGAGTAGCTCTGGGCCTATTGGTTGGAAAACCTATTGGCAGAATAGGCCACATAGTGAATCAATCAATTCAAATCAATAATATTGCACATTTATTAGAAAATGTAGTGAACTGTGCTACATTTTTTGCTGGATAAAAGAAGAAAAAATTGCATGCAAAACAACAACCAGCAAGAAGGCAAGGCCACCACAAAGAAGGCTTGCAGGCCTAATGCAGAAGCACACTGGCTGCCCCTTCACAAAATGGCCGCCAGCCACATGGCCAGGCCACAACAACAAGAAAGGGAAGACAGACAATGCAGGCAAATGGCAAAGGCACACTGGCTGCCTTCACAAAATGGCCGCCAGCCACATGGCCAGGTAGGCCACAACAACGAGAAAGGGAAGACAGATAATGCAGGCCTATGGCAAAATCGCACTAGATGCCTTCACAAAATGGCTGCCAGCCACATGGCCAGGCAGGCCACAAGAAGAAGCAATAAGCTAAGAGGAACAAAGGAAAGAAGACATGCAGGTCTATGGCAAAAGCACAACAACCACCACAAAATGGCCACCAGCCAGATGGTCACTCACAACAACAACAAACAGGAGGCCTGGAAAACAATGAACTCAAGCAGGCCTATATGGACACAGACTTTACAAAATGGCCCCTGGCCACACGGGGAGGCTCAGCCAAGGCAAATGTTGGCCCACTATTACAAACACACTCACACACTGGCCATTCACAAAGGAGGCATGCTAAACAACACAGCTTTAATGCAACAATGCCAAAAATGAAAATCCAAGGGCTAAAAAAGGTTTGCAAGTTACAACCACACAATCCAACAAAGGCATTTATTTAACACACATAAAAAGTGAAATACCAAAAAAACACATTTTGAATTTCAATCTAATGCCATTCATGCCCTAAATGATGTTTAAATTCAACAGACATCACAGAAACAGTTGTTTCATGCACCCATGAGTAGCTCTGGGCCTACTGGCTGAAAGGACTATTGGCATACTACTGGGCTAGTGAATTGAATAAATATTGCAAATTGATTTCAAAAGTTGGAGAAAATGTAGTGAACTTTGCAACATGTTTCCTTTATAAAAGAAAACTAGAAGAAAATTACATACAAAGAAACAACTAGGCCCCTACTGAAACTACAGGCCACCCACCACAATACATTAAAAAAAAATTATGAAAAGTATTTAAAAAAATGCAGGTGCAATGCCCAAACAAACAACACCAATTTTCCAATTTACTTGTGAAATCTCAAATCCAAAAGTCCTCAAATCCAATGATATATGATGCAGCAGACACAAAGAGTGATCCTTCCAGCTTCAAATCCAAATGAGAAGTGAACAGGAGATGGACAAGGCACTGGGAGGGGCCTGCTGGACAGGAACAGGAAGTTGGAGACTCTGGAGCACTTCCTTCCTCTTCAAAAAAAAGAAAAAGGACTCCTTGCACAAAAAAGTACAGCCAAGTGTCAATCTGGGTTTATCCAAATCATCCTTTCGAGAAGGTTTTGATGCTGCTCGAGAGAGATTCTTCTCCAGATTGCAAATTCTGCGTGTTCGGGATCGCGATCTTCACAAATGTTCCGCCGGAAGTCCGATGGCGCACCCGAATGACATGTTCGCGATCGCACACTCTTGCGGGACCACGCGGCTGGCTACAAAATCTTGTGGTGCTCGCGAACGAATGGGAAATCTCGTCGGCGAATGCAGGCATCCTGGTAAGTCGCTCCCGCGCACATGAAAATGCATTTCGAGCACGCAAACACAAAAAAACCTCCGCTCCATTGCGGAGTGCAGAGTTTTCGGTAACTCCGCTTTCTACACGGAACGCGGAGTTGCCAAAAATCTGCAAACTCTGCGAGCGGAGTGGATTTTACGCCCAGGGTTACTCATCAACAACAAAAGCAAATAACAACTTTTGTCATCCTTACCCAAAAATGACTGGAGAGATTTAGCCTTTATCTTTCAGTGCTTAATTTGTGAAAAAAAATAAGTGCCAGGGCCCTCATCAGGAAGCTACTTCTGCTTGCACTGTCAGCGCTGCTAATCACAGTAACAACACAGCTGAAACAACTGTTTATGTGCTCGTCTCTAAATTACATGAACAGCCCCACTGTGTTTCAGCGTGCCAGTGTTGACAATTAAGTGCCGGTGCTGAGCACTGGAACTCACCGGCTCAAATTAAGCACTGTCCTTCACTCAGTGCCAAGTCACTCAGATTAATATACAACACCAAAATATCTCAATGACAAGCTGACCACCTCCATTGGTTCTCATCACATCTGCAGCTAGATACAGCCACACCACAGATGAAGAAATGTAAAAAAAGGGAAAAACAACAGGAACAGGCCTTCTCCATCTATGCAACCCAGGGTGTGGAAGAACATCTCTCTATCCATCAGGATCACCTCAACCATCCATGTTGGAAAATACCCTTTTAGCATGGTTACCCCAAACTTGTTGCCTTCCTCCTCCCCTGTTTTTGACCTCATTTTGGTGGCTTTAGAACTCTGAGCACATTACCACTGCTGACAAGTGCTAAAGTGCATGTGCTCTTATCTAAAATGTGATGACAATTGGTTTATCCATGACTGGTATATTTGGTTCACTTATACATCCCTAGTAAAGTGGTACCATATACCCGGGGTCTGTAAATTAAATGCTACTAGTGGGCCTGCAGCACTGATTGTGCCACCCACAGACGTGGCCTATCAAACCTGACTAAGGCCTGCAACTGCAGGCCCTGTGGGTGCAGTCTACTGCCACCTCAACTTGGCATTCCCAACTGCCTGTCAAGCCTTAAACTCCCCTTTTATTACGTATCAGTCACCCCTAGGGTAGGTTCTAGGTAGCCCTAATGGCAGGGTACTGTGTAAGAAAACAGTAGGACATGTACCTCTTTGTTTTAAATGTCCTGGTAGTGACAACCACCCAAGTTCGTTTGCAGTCTTATGAGGTCTGCTCCTCTCATTGGTTAACATTGGGAAATCCGCAAATACCCTTTTTAAGCATAATTTCTGATTGCATAGGAGTAGCTGCTGCATGTTTTATATCATTGGATTGGTAATGACAAATCCTCTTTAGTGGTCGAGTTGGATCTGCTGTTACTAACCTAGAATTGCCACTTTTTGAAAGTGCACATTTCTCTGCTCTCAGCTCTCTTGTGTACCTTACAGCCTATCTATCTCCAATGTACCTCTAGTGTGGGGTGACAGCTATACTTTGTGCATTCCCTCTAGACAGCCACAAGTACAGGACACTCAGCTGCTTCAGCATTTATCTGCATATTGATGGGTCTTGCTGGGCAAGAGAGAGGGGAGGAGCTGACATGTACATCTGAATAAGTAGTGACCTGGCTACACACAAAACACTGATTTGCCCCCCACAGATAGGCTGGCAGACACAGCTGGGCTGAAAGGAGACTTATGCACCACAAAGGCTTTGCTTTGTAGTCACCTCCACTTCAAGGAGGCATGTGGGTGTAAGTATTGCATCTATGTACCCTCTCTCACTAATTCACTTTGGGGTCTTAAGGAGACTCTGCCAAGAAGAGGAGCTGTGCTACAGGAGAGTCTGCCACTTTGCTAACTCTTTTGCTGTGTTGGCCTGCTGATTGCAGATTGCTGGGCCACAGGAGGGACTGCCACTTTGCTAGCTGATCTGCTGTGTTGACCTGCTGCCTCTGACCTGGGCAGTGAGAAGGACTGGACCTGTTCTCTACAAATTTTTGCAAGCTAAGTAAATCTAATGGCTCTTGGCTTCTCCCTTTTAGGAAATCTTAGGGACATCAAAGATTTCACAAACGACCGCTGGTAGGCTCTGCTAATCCAGAGTCTGCCTAACTTGCCCTCAACCAGTTCTGGGCTTTTTCTTTTGCAGAATGTCGGCAGATGCTTTTGAGCATCCACATGCATCAGCCAAATAAAAAAATACCACGTCAGTCTGTTCGAGTGCAGACCATCATGTTTGTCGACTTCGCTGAAGTCGCATCACCCAAAGACAGTCAGGCGAGACCCTGATCACTCTGCACACATCAAGGAAAGATGGGCATCTGCCCTCTGTGAGTTCAATCACCGCATTGTAACCAGCAAGGGGAGACTTCAGCAACACTGGTCCTGATACCTGGGCTGATGGCACCGCTGCAAGCTCCCAAAAAAGGTGCTGTGCACTTCAGGTCTCTCACGGGCTGGCCAAATGGAGCAAGTAGATCAATCACCCACTAAATTGACATTGCATTTTAACTGCAATAAATTTGGAAGCATTGCTTCGAGCTGACCTGGGGAGAAAGTCTGTTCCTGATCCACAGCGTAGATTGCTGTCATTTCCCCAGCATAACTGTAAAGGGCTCTTTCAGCATTGTACATTCTTGAAGTATTCGTAAGTTGAGATGCTTTAATTGGATTATTGTCATTTTTCATCTTGTTTGAAGAGTAAAAGAGATACTATTTTTATTCCTCATTTTGGAGTCTTTTTTTATTGTTGTGTTTTACTATGTTACTGTATCCAAGTATGCACAATTGCTTTACACATTGCCTCTTATGTTAAGCCTGAATGCTCCGTGCCAAGCTACCAGAGGGTGAGCACAGGCAGATTTAAGTGTGTCACTTACTTACCCTGACTAGAATTGCGGCCCCTACTTGGACAGGGTACTCTGTCAAGTAGAGACTCGATTTCTAACAATCCATAATCCAGGGAAGAGCAAACGATTTGATCCTCCTTATCACTTTTAATGTTTTCCAACTTTTTTCCAACTGCCAAACCCGGTTTACTAAATTGCAACCTGAATAATTTTAAACACAACCATGAATAGTTGTTATAATCATTCATACAGGGGCTCGAGTATTTTTTGTACTCTTCTCCGATTTGTGTAATGTCCTATTATTTACTGGTAATCTTATTACTCCTGGTCCTGTTGTCCTCATCCTATTCATTACAAGTGAGATAACCTATCTCACTGCACAGAAAAAAGAACAAAGGAAATACTGGTATATACTGCCCCGCTCTCTCCCACTGTGGCGTACTTAAGCAGTACTTACCCAGTATTCCTCCTGAACTAAAAAGCCCCTACCGTATGTAGGCCAGACATCAAGAAGGGAGGGAGGGGTGTGATGAATGGGACGAGGACAACAGGACCAGGATTCATGAAGAATACCGGTAAGTAATAGGACATTACTCCCAGGTCCCACTTGCCTCACCCCCTTCATCACAAGTGAGAATACCCAAGCCAAGCAACCCATCATTCATAGGGAAAGAAGAAAATCACACAAGGATATCAACACAATTAAAGCAGCACCCCACAGTGACATATTCACACAGGTAACAGGGAAAATGTTAAAATAACAGAATGAAAGTTCCCCAAACCAAAATTGTTTTCATCACATAAAACATTTCGCAACCTGTAATGCTTTACAAAGGTATTGGAGGACATCCATGTAGCCGCCCTGCAATTCTCAGAGATGGACATCCCTTTTGATTCCGCCCAGGTAGAAGCAATCCCTCAGGTGGACTTCCCTGAATCCCAGCAGGAGGAGGGGACCGCGATAAATACTAAGCCAGAGCAATCAACTGCTTGATCCACTGACTGATGGATGAAAATTATGCTTTATTACCCCGGGAAGAAGCACCAAAAGAAACAAACAAAAGTCTATCTTTCTAAATGACTTGGGGCCAGATGTACGGACATTAGAAATTGCGACTCGCAAATGGCGCCAAATTGCGAGTCGCAATTTGCGAGTCGCAATTTCCAATGTACACCAGTGTCTGAGACACTGTTTGCGATTCCCAATGGGCTCGCAAATTGCATGCCTCATGAATATTATTGAGGCTGGTGCAATGTGCGCCCCATTGGGAATGGCGGGCACTCCCAGGGATGGTGGCTTGCTGGGGTCAGCAGACCTCCATGTCTGGGACTGCTTTTAAACGCTTGCCTGCGGCAGGAATTCCAGCCAGGTGCTGGACATTCCAATCGCGGGCGTGTTCATGATGAGCTCAGCTCGTCATGAGCACACGCCCAGCGTGACACATGACGAGCTGAGCTCGTCATGAGCATGGAACGGGTTAAATAAAGCAGTTTTTTTTAATGCAGCCTGTTTTCCTTAAAGGAAAACGGATGCATTTAAAAATGAAATGTTTGTGCATGCATTTCCAAAGGGGAAGGGGTCCCCATGGGACCCCTTCCCATTTGCGAGTGCTTTACCACCTTTCTGAGAAGGGTGGTAAACTGCGAGTGTTTTGCAACCGCAATTTCAGTCGCAAAACATTCTTACATAGCTGTTGGGTCGCTATTAGGGAGGGAACGACCCTTCCTAATAGCGAATCGCTAAACACTATTTTGCGAGTCGCAAATTAGGGTTAGTACATGGCCCACAGGATTTTTGCATGTGCAAACGGGTCTAAAACCCATTTGCGCATGGAAAAATCCGTCGTACAACTGGCCTTTAGTCTTATCTAGATAGACCATTGAAGCTCTCTTCACATCCAACAAAGACCACTAGACCTCCGAGGAAGAACCTGGCTCTGCACACAGAGCCAGAAGAATCACTTCCTGATTCATGTGAAATTGGATTGCCACCTTTGGGACAAAAAAGGAATCCAATTGAAGAACAACACCATCATCCAGAAAGGACAAAAAAGGTTCCCTAGCCATCAAGGTTCCAATTCACCAATGTGCCTTGCAGACGTTATAGCCACCAGAAACACTACTTTGAAAGTCACCAACTTAATATCCACCATTTCCAATGAGTCAAAGGGAGGAGAAACCAAGGCTGTCAAAACCAATGCCAAATCCCACAAAGGAAACAGAGGATTTACCAGAGGACGGAAAAGAGAAAAGCTGTGCAACAACTGTGCCACCAAATCCTCTACATCAGCCAATTTACCCCAAGGGGACCTAAAAGCCTTAATAGCTACCCACTGGGCATGCAGAGCAGAAGCTACCAAATGTTTCTCAAATCCTTCTCACAAAAACTGCAGAACCTCATTCAGATTACAGTCAAGCGGGGACAGCTAGAGAGGTTTATACCAATGCTGAAAACTACCCCAATGCCTTTCATATGACTTCAAGGTAGATGGCTTGCAGGATTGCTAAAATGCCACTGCTAAATGATATGGTAGTCCCTTACTCTGCAATCCCCTCCTGACAACTTCCAAACCGAGAAAAATAGCCTCTGCAGGGACAGGAAGGGGGATGACCTGAGATGGGAGGGAGAGCTAGGACTCATCACTGGCCCCTGAATTGCTAGAAACATGATCCTGGGGAACCATGAGCACCGGGGCCAAAATGGAACAACCACTACTCTTGCTTCCCACAACAACCTCCCCAGCAACTTGGGGATGAGTGGAATAGGAGGAAACACATACAATAGCTAGTCCATCCATGGAATGGTCAATGCATCCAACCCCCAGACCCCCTCCTGTAGGCTGTGAAAAGAGAACCTGGGAACTTGCACATTGAGCCAGGAAGCAAAGAGTCTAGAAAAGGCACACTAAACCTCTCGCACAGCTGAAGAAAGAAAGTCCTGTTGAGAGACAGCTCCTGGGAAGGAAGAAATAACTGGCTAAGAGAATCCGCCACCCCATCGTCCACGTCTCTGATGTAGACTGCCTAAAGAGACAGCAAATTAACCTCTCCCCACTGAAACAGCAGGATAGCCACAGTATTGAGGGGACTGGACTGTATCACCACCTGATGGTTCAGGTAGGCCACCGTAACCTGGTTGTTGGATCGGACCACCAGATTGCAACCCATAAGAAGCTGCTGTAACCCCATCACTGCTCTGTAAACAGCCAGTAGTTCTTGCCAATTGGAGGAGCGCCTGCCCTCCTGCAGAGACCACCATGCCTGCAGTGTCCTGTTCCCCAGAGTGGCTCCCCAAGCAAAGGAGCCAATGGAGGATCCAGCTGCAATGCCATGCCTTTGGAGAGAGATTACTGCTGAGTCAGGACATTGATGAGCTCCGCAGTCACTGGAACAACACAGTCGATGTTCCCTAACTTTGGGTCCCAAGGTGAATGAAGATGAAACCACAGTGGACCAAGATGAAACCAGGCCCAGGGAAACTGAAAAAACAACCCCTGCCATTTGCCCCAGCAGTCTCAACCACTGACGTACTGAAAGAGTGGCAGCCCATTGATCTCAAGGTCAGAGACCTCAAGAGAGCTGTCCTGAGAGAAGGATGGAATACACTGCTCAGATGCGTACAGAACATGGCCCCTGTAAATGTCAAATCCCTGGAAGGAACCAACTGACACTTATCCTGATTAAGCAGAACCCTGTGAGCCTGGATCATTGAGCAGACCAATGCTAGATTGTGAAGGAGCTGCTCCTCCATGGGAACATGGATAAGCCAATCGTCCAAGTACGAATACAAGTATATGCCCAGCAGATGAATAGATGGCACCAATGGAGCGACCAACTTCGCGAATACCCTGGGTGCTGACTTGAGGCCAAATGGCAGCACCCTGAACTGATAATGCTTCTCCTTGATGCAAAATCTCAGATACTGCTGGAATAGAAACCCCTGCCTCTCTCCTCCAAGGAACTCCTAGAATTGGCATCTTCTGTAGAAGAGATTCGATGCCCTGAGCCAGAGCCGGCCTCTTTTCCCTCCGAGATGAACAAGGAATCAGACAGACTCTTGATGGGTGAGGAAGATCTGAAAATTCTATATCGTACCCTTTTCTTAGAATACCCAGCACCCAGGCGTCTGAAGTAGATACTTCCCAGACCAAGAGAGACCACTGGATCTGACCTCCTACTGCACATCCCTGGCCATCCACCATATAATCAGGATCAAGGATTTGGGGGAGACTGGCTTTTTGTCTCTACCCCGACAGGCCTGAAACCACCCCTGTAAATGTGGATATTGTTTCGGAGAGGGTTGTTGAAACGGAGACTTAGGCTTTGCAGGTTGCTTCTCAAACAAAGCATTTTTCAGGGAGGAGGAATGTTTCTTCTCCTTAAACAATTTGTGGAGCTTTTCCTCGAGCTTCACCCAAACAGCTGATTACTCTGGATAGGCAGCAGTGGCATAATGAAACTTGAGGTGGCCCCCCTGCAAAGTACATGGAGTGGGCCCCCCATGCTCTAGACCCAATCTGGAGCTCTCAGAGGGGCCTATCTGGAGCTTGTGCTCCCCCTACACCACAGGGGCTGTGGGCCAATTGTTACGCCGCTGAAAGGCAGCCTGAGAGCGGATGCCTTCTGGGCCAAATCAGTATGGCAGTCCTTTAATACCAGGTTGCGTTGGACCACCACACAAATCCCTTCAGACAATGCTGGGGCCCTCACCACATCAAAAGAGATATCTGACATGTATTCCACCTGACGTTCAATTTTTCCAACAAACTTGAATAATCAGATGCATCATCCATAGACCTTAATGTCTGAAATCAAAGTTTGGGCCACATATGTTCCATATACCTCAGCCGTCATAGCCAGAAGCGAGCCACAATACACTATCCACAGGGTAGCATCAATCTTTTTGTCCACTGAATCTTTTATGATTGCATCCTCTGCCAAAGATGTTCTCCCTGCCAAACTGGGCACAAAAGAATCAATAAGGATTGAATCCGGAAGATACTGCTGCATATCCTACAAGGGATGCAATTTAGCCATAAATCTAGAGAGCATGATTTTGCTTGGATCCCTCCACTCCCTTTTCAGGACCTCATTATTGTACAAATGTACAGGGACATCCAGGGCAGCTGCACTCTGAAATTGGCATAGGAGAGACCCTGCTGAAGTCCCCGGACCCTCATCCTCCAGAAAACCCATACTAGCCTTAATGTGCATGATCAACTCAGGCAACATCTCTCTAACACTGTACTTGCCCTTATGTTCCTCTGCCCCTGGCACCTCATCCTATGATCCCAAGAACTGAAAGGATCTCATTGGCAGGACCTCCTTCTGGTTAACTTTGTCTGACCCATTTCCAACAATGTTTCTTTGGCAAAGGGGGCGAGGACGAAGATTCCGAAGAAGAAGAGGATGTCTCCTCATGTCTCTTCTTTCGTACATGCTTGCCCAACATGAAATCTCCAGAAAACACCAACAGAAATGCCAAATATACTCCACTGTCAATATTTACAAAAATCCATTATGCAGTACTCACCTAATTGCCGGTATTTGAGGTACTCCCATTGCAACTGAAATGACTCTGGAAAGCCAAGACCTGCATTTCGCATTTGTGCACTCCTTGTTCGGCGTGCATGCACTCACAGCAATCAGGAAGTCATGCGCCCATCCTGTGACTAAACTCTTCTAGGCCCATTGTCCACATTGGGAATATTACATTGCACCAAAATCAAGAAACATAAAACCACCTGCATACCTGCATGTCCCCGCAAGCCCTGCAGGCAGGGAGACGCACAATTCTGCTGGCTGAAACCCTCACCTTGCTAAAATGCTGGCCAGTGAAGATTGACGCAGGCAATTGTACCAGTCCCGCAGGAGCAACCCAATTTCCTCGTCCTCTTCATCCTGTCGGCTGACAGAAATAACAACAGGAGGAATGCTGGGCAAGTACTGCTTATGTTTCCTGCAATGGGAGGGGGTGGGGCAGTATATACCTGCATTCCTCTATTCTTTTTTCTGTGCAGTGAGATAGGTTATCCACTTTTGATGAAGGGAACGAGGACAAGGGGTACCTGGGGGTGATGCATTTAGTTGCTGCACTAAACATTAAATCATTGTGGTAGCTAATTACGTCTTCTAATTTGCGTGGTCCTTAAATGCTCCTGTTCCAAGCAGTTGCAAAACTCGTACTTCAGATGTTCAATGGTGTCGTGCGTGTCAAAAAGCTAGTTTTTATTTATTTATTTATTTTGCCTTTTAAATCAAAAGATGAATACGTGTAATGAATTTCTGCGCTTTTCAAGTGCGAATGCAGGCTTATGTAATGACTTGCATGAGTTTTTGATTAATTATTCAGTTGTTTTGTGCTGTGTCGCCGTAGGTCGTCCATTTAATGGCACTGAATTAAGCAGCAATACAATGCTGAAATACTTTGTTCAGCGTGCATAAAGACAAGGTTCTAAATTAACAAAAAGTGACATCAAAGTAACTCAAATTTACTTTCAGGGTTCCTAGTCCTCGGTAAATTGTCTACTGCCAGACTATCAGAGAATTGGCCAAGCCGATCTTTTGACATGCATGGGAAAAATATTGAAGGCAGTGAGTGCTTAATTTGAGCCGGTGGTTGCCGGTGGCGGCCACAGGCACTCTTTTTTGGGGAACGACACTTATTTTTTCAGCATTATACATTTCCCGAGATCAAGAGAGGGAAAAACAACACACGGAAAAGGAGGGGGAAGAGAAAGACGGAAAAACCGTCACCAAGGCCGAAAGCAGGAACCTCCAAGACTGCAATAAGGGGCAGGCAGTGTCTGTCTGTGGCTCACAGAGCCCTGAAATCGATTCAAGACTACCTAGCCTTGGTGTTTGGCGCACGGATATTTAACAGTGCCACCCAGGCTTTTGGGAACTGGCACTCGTTATTTTAGAAATTGAGCACTGCAGGTAAGTGCATTGAATTCAACATATCAATAACTAAATGTTAACACATTTTGGAAGTCTGCCTAGGTGCGTAAAACCACTGGCTCTGAATGTCCTCAGCCTGCACCTCTGGAAGCGGCGCTAGTGTGAACGAGCAGCTAAGCACAGCTGATCTTATGGAGGGTGACTTTGATGACAGAACCGCTCCTCAAATGTAATGCGTAAAGTGGATGAGATCTCTGTGCTTAAAACCCCGAGCCCTAGGCTACCCAGAAGAAATACGGATTGTGTAACCCATAATAAGAAAAATCCTGTTGCTTCGCACCCCACAGAATATTTGAATTTAGTGAGCTCTCGGTCCAAATCCATAACACAGACGGACAAGCGAGTGCTCGAGCTCTGTGCATGGAACTTGACAGCAGCTGAATACTCTGCTAGAAGCCTGGAGTATATTATTTATGTTTTGGGAAACCTTATTTTGTAACGGAATTGTACGGCAGAGAGATAGAAAAGCAAGGATGTCCTTGCATATTTTATTCCGCTCTTTTTTTGTTGCCAAAGAAGATCTCAGCCAGCATTTTTTGCTCAGGACTTCTCATTTTGACATTTCCCAGTTGTCGGTAAAGCTAGGCAATAATTAAATATCAGGTGCATAAGCGGTTCTTTAATTTGACATGCATGCCCCAGGCAATAAACACATGCGGTGCAACGTGGGAGTGTTGCTAAGGAATAAAATCTTGTACCAAGTCAGATCATTGTATCAGGTACGTTGTGACAGCTCATGTGATCATTATGCCCAGGCTAAAGAGGTTGTCTAATTAGTTTCCATTAAAAAACACCCTTTAATCAGGGATTAGTCTTGCATGGCGAGTGTCACTTGGTCCAGATGAATGAACAATGGTCCCCCGTGAGATTCAACTACTGGATCTATTACACTTAGGATGCCATGTGTCTTTTCAACAATTATGACTGTGGGTTTCGCAGACACTTCGCACGCGCTCTGAACAGGGCTTTCATTTTAATATCTGACTGTACCTTTGCACCGAGGCAAACTTTGCACTGCGGCTACATGATAAAACAAATTGATAGCAGTTTGCCTTTTAAACATAATCATGGTATTGTCACATATATAGTGACAGTGCATCAACTACATGAACAATTAATAAAAATGTGACTGTTTTCCCTTTTTGCTTCTATCTTCTATAGAGAGTCAGAAGAATGCGTGTCAGCTATGACTACTCTCAGCTTAGTTTTGAGACAGGATGCCTTGTTTCATTTATTTATTTTACATTTTTACTAGTGTTACTTGACTCATGGCAGGTGTCAGTGACCTTTAGTGAAAAAACCCACAGTAGAGACAATTGCTTGCTTTCCATTAACACATCATGAAAATCTATGTGATTTAGAAATCAGATGTCAAAGAACAAACGTATTCAGTGTGCAAAATAATGTTGTTTTTTTTGTGCAAAATGTAATGGGAAACCTACAAACAAAGCCTCTGCACACGCTACAGTGTTAAAAATCATTACAATAGAGTAAACTTGAGGAAGCACATGAGAATTCGTGTGACGATTCTTCTTGATTTTATTCGAACAATTGGTCCAGCCAACACGTGTTTCGTCCGAAGGGAAATGTCCCTGGACTTCTTCAGGGCTGGAAATGATACAAAAAGCTTATTTACAGTGGTAGTGGGGAAATCTCATGAGTAACATGGTCATGGAATAGTTCACACATTTGATGTTCTGTGACACACGTCCGTCAATGTGTTGAGTTCATAGAGACATGTGGTCGACTTCGTGGTGACCTGTGGGAACCTTCAATGTGAAGGCAATTATTGGTGGAATGTCAGAGGACTACCAATAAGTCTGTGTCTGCCGATAGTGAAGGAATGACACATCATTTGTATGTGAACAGCTAAGAAAACGTGAGAGCATGCAAGTGTTTTGTGTGCATGCTTGTGTCATGACTGGCCAATTGGGAGTAAAGAGCGAGATGCGGTTGCTATGTGAGAAGACTCCTGATTGGACTAGACCAGCAAAATCTGGTCGTGGAAGCAACATGCGGTAGCGATGCAATCAGAGTGAGCAGACCACGGCATTATAAAAAGTGTAAACCGAGTGTGACGGATGGTCGTGAAGACAGAGGGGGGACGGTGGGGGCAAGGGGGGCGGGAAAGGCGGGAAAAGGAAAAAAGAGCGAGGGAGAAGGCGGGAATAAGAAGGGAGGAATGGGGATGGGGAAGGGACGCATACCTGATATGATAGCACAGTAACTGAGACCTGTGGAAAATCAATGGGCCGAACCAATTAGTCTTAAGAAGGTAGAAAAATCTGTATGGAATGAACTATGATAACAAGTACAAGAGGTAGACCCTCACCTGTAAGCCGGTGATAATTCCAACCCGGCCGGTCACGGGTAATACCACAAGATCCTTGTAAAGTGAAGGTGACTGAAACTGGAAGAGAGTGTTGAAGGGTAGCTCGTTATTGAGTCCATCGCAGGTATGAGGAGGTCTAGAATACTGGTGACCATGGTCATGAAAACATGTGGGAAACTCACCTAAAAAAACAGTATACTGTCCTAACCGGTATGTTGCTGAGAAATTTCAATTAGTGATAATGTCAAGGTATTCTGATTCTAATCTGTTGAGATAAAGTAAGTTCAAAAATTAAAGGTGAACGTAAAATAATAGTAAAGGTCTGATCTGCTGTGGTCTGGTAAGTATTAGTAAGCCGAGGCCACTTTCCTTGGGGTTCAAACTCTCTCTACAGGTCAGCTAATCTCTAGGTCAGCTAATCCTTAAGCAATTATTTAGAGAAGGCCAGATCATGCCTAGTCAATCCGTCATTCTGTGAGGATAGACAAACAGGATTATTATACCATTACGTATAAAAACCGTTAGGAAAGCCAGGGTAGCTGACTAGATAGGCTGCATACTTTCGTATCAGCGTGCCCAAGTTTGAGGGGAGAAAACGACGAGGTAAATATCTTCCAGCGAGTACGCTAGGACCGTGGCTGTATTTCTCCCGGGAGCGCGTAGAAACCGGATGTGGTTTCAAAAGCGACCCGGAAGTTCTTAAATACTGTCATTTTGACAAACACTAGAACGTACACCCTGGATTTCTGTAGATAACAGTGGTGCACTAATGGGCTGCGCGCAGGGGTTCCAACAAAAAATGGAAAGGAAGGGTATAGCGTGTACTGTGTGCCAGTGTAGTTTAAAATGTTTAAAATTACCGGCAGCAATTGTGAAGTTCCGCGAGATTGTGGGAGACGTGAGAAGGTAAGTAATCCAACACGCCACCAGTGAAATAGCAAAACATCTTGTATACAGTCAAATCGGCAAATGCAAGTGCGTGTGCACATTTCAAAGCGCTCACAGAGCGATGTCTGCTACATGTCATTCAAGGTAACATGAGTGGAGGTTTTGTAGTGCCAATGGAGCAATGTATATTAAGGTGCATCATATCAACAAGAACAGTACATAAAATAGAAGATTACGGTATATCATTCATGGCGATAAATATGTCAAGCATTACATATAAGAGAAGATAAACAGACAGTCATCAGAATTTCACCAAATCATGGAGATTTGTACAGCGGTGATGGCCACGGCAAAAGAGTGAACAAAATCAATACGTCAGTGTCATGGTGTCAGTTTTAGGCGAAGAGAAAATGTGACACCGAATATCAATGCTGAAAAGCGATGAAAAAACATGATGAAAAAACAGGGGGACACGCACAGTGTAAACATCAATACTTTTCACAGTGGGAAGTCACTAAAGCACTGGATATAAATGATGAAAAACGATGAAATACAGGAGGACACACATCATGGAAACAGCAATACTTGTCACAGTTGGAAATCACTGGAAAGCAGTCATACGCATGATATGGTATGTGGAATGTGGAATTTACTCTATTGTAATGATTTTTAACACTGTAACGTGTGCATAGGCTTTGTTTGTACTTTTGGGACCTTGGTCCACTGGTCAGAGGGCTTTTGTGGTTTTCCCTCACCTTGTGCACTGCTTAGATAGTTGCACAATTACAGGACGATACTCAGCGTGCGCCACCACCTCCTGCGTTTTACAAACTACCATATTCTATATTACTGACTAGAGTCAGGAGAGGCAGCTGCTACGTCAAGACATATTCCAAACATGGATAGGGACAGAGCAGCAGAGGAACTCTTTGATAATCTGGCTAAGGGCAACACCATTAGCATAGGTCCAAGTAGCGGGAACTTTCAAAAGAAAGAAGGCCTCAGAGAGAAATGTTTGAGGCTTGAAAGACTAAAGAAAACCGAGAACTCCAAATGGTGGGATGGGGCCACCCTAAAACAGTATTTGAGACTCAGAAGAGTTCCAAGAGGACTGAGATCTCAAATATTCCCCACTTATGATGACTTAGAAGATGACCTCCTCAAACAATGGGAAGAGGCACTCACGGTCAATTCCAACACATTAATGACCATCCTTATTGAAAACGCCGACCGCAAGGTCTCAAAGTTACAGGCCGAAATCGCAACCCTTGAGAGAGAAATTAGGGACTTAGATCTGAAGGAAGCAACCGAAAAAAATTACACGATACTTAACGATATTCTGTTAAAACATCAGAATGACATAAAAGAAAGGAAAGCCAGGAAATTGAAACGGGATGAAATAGACTATAAAGGAGGGAGAGTTTTCACTTTTGCGAAAAAGTATGAGCAGTTACTCCAGGAAGGCCATGATAGAAATAGGTCTAACAGATTGGAGACTATTTCCATCTCATCCAGTTCCACCTCTCTAAATGCCCCCTCCTCCAGCGATGGAGAAATAGAGAACAATGCAAGTACATCCGGGGACACGAGACCAGGTAATTTTTCTTTTTTAAGGGAGGTACAGCGAATCAGAAAGGGCAACAGAGCACAACCAAGAAGAACAGATCAGGATGTAAGACCCGTAGAGGAAAGAGAGCAGGACAAAGAAGATTACAGAAGGAAACTAAGATCAGGGGACAACAGGAAGTCATTGACAATGCGGAGGAAGGTGTTAATGTGCTCAACCTCTCCTCCAAGACACTGACCCGTGATATGATCTCACTTTGGGAAAGAGGCCTAAGCTTTAACCCTAAAACAGAGGGGGATATATGAAGTATAAAAATTGATTTGTTTAAATTTGTGCGAAATCTCAAATTAAAAAAGTTTTTCACTGATAACCCCATGCCTAATAAAAAAACTAAGAACATCCCAACTGGTCTCTTGTCAGATGAACTTAGCATACAAGATGTGCATGATACCCACCTACTGCTTTCACTTACAGACAGAGAAGACACACCATACCAGATAGAGCGTATCCTTGAAGACCTAGAGGTGTACCCAGATCACACACTAACCAGTGGTCTTAGGAACAAATCCAAATGGACACCGACTCTACCAGGTGGTAACGCAATAGACACTTTCTACCAACTAGTACTAGAAGACATCAACAAATATAGCGACCTAAACAGACCTATGAGATCTAGGCACGGGGACAATCTCCTCCCAGGTGAACGTCAGGCTCTCAACACACTAGCCACTGATGATGAGATTATGATAAGAGAAGCAGACAAGGGAGGTAACGTGGTCGTAATGGACAGACTAGATTACAACAGGGAGATCATGGCACAACTGAATGAAGCAACTTGCTACAAGAGCCTTCCTCAGAACCCCATAGGACCACTAACACTCAAAATTAACAAACACCTGACGGAGTGGCATAGTGCCAGTCTCATTGATGATGATGAGCTGATGTATCTGAAAGTCTTTAGACCTACATTCCCGTGCCTCTACACCCTTCCGAAGATACATAAACATCTGCCTTTCCCACCAGGCAGATCCATTGTTTCTGGAATAGGGGGACCAACAGAACGCCTTGCAGAATACTTGGACCTCTTTCTGGGCCCATTAGTGCAGAATCTCCCCTCCTACATCAGGGACACTAAGCATATTCTGAGTATCCTCTCAGATCTGACATGGGAACCGGGAATGATCCTAGCTACATTGGACGTCGTAGCATTATACACGAGTATCAAACCAGAGTTTGGTCTCAAGGCCATACAGAAACATCTTCACAAAAGAGCAGCAACCCAGTGACAGCACACTGAAATGCTAATATCAATGATGGAACTTATTCTAGAGAATAATGTGTTTTTATTTGAACAACATTGGTACAGACAAAAAAGGGGAGTAGTCATGGGCTCCAAATTTTCGCCATCCTTTGTGAACCTCTTCATGGGTGATCTTGAGGAGGACTGGATCTGGGGCACCAAAGGCAGCACATACAGTGATTCCATAATCTTTTGGGGCCGATACAGTGACGACTGCATCCTAGTTTGGTCTGGCACGCAGGAGAAACTCGTCCAATTTTGCACGTATCTGAACACTAACTCGTACGACATCAAGTTCACCCACATAATCAGTAAGGTCAGTGTCACCTTTTTGGATGTAGAACTGTTTGTTAAGGATAACACACTACATAGCCGCCTGTATCGCAAAGATAGCGCCTGTAATGCAATTCTGCACGCAACAAGTGCACACCCGCCACACCAGATCTCAGCTATCCCTTTTGGCGAATTCACCAGGGCAAGAAGAAATTGTAGTGATGATGAGGACTTCAAGTCCTGCCTGGCAAGCATGAAAACACGCTTCAGAAATAGAGGCTACACACAACCTAATCTAGGAAGAGCAGAGGGTAGAATCAAGAGGATATGTAGAAACGACACACTCAAGGACAGGGTACAGAGAGTTACAGACAAGCAACGAGTCAGGCTCATCACAGACTTCAGCAACCTCAGCACCATCCTGAATAAGAGTCTTAACAAACACTGGAGAATACTCGCAGGTGACACCTCCCTCAAAGGCCACATCACCAAACGACCACAGATCACATATAGAAGAGGCAAGACTTTGAGATCCAGACTCAGCCCTAGTTTTCCCACAGTAAATAAGCCCACAACTTGGTTGACACAGAAGTCACTAGGCTTCTATAAATGTGGCTCCTGAGGCGTGTGCAGGTGGGCCAAGAGCAACACGAGGGAATTCTCTGGACACAACAGAAACTACACTATCAGGTCCAACATCAACTGTAGCACCAAATATGTAATATATGCACTAGAGTGTGCATGCGATCGTCTCTATATAGGCAGTACCATCAGAACACTCTGGGAGAGAATTAGTGAACATGCCAGAGCCATTAAACAGCAGGATGCAAGGTACCCCATGGCACTCCACGCAGCAACCTGCCCCACACAAGGGATTAACAAACGTTTTAAATTTTACGGAATTGAAACAGTCTCACCCAACCCCAGAGGTGGGAACATGGAATTACGTTTGAGACGCGCAGAGGCCACATTGATCATGCGCTTGAGAACGGTTGAGCTGGGACTCAACAGCGACCATGAGCTCCACTATTTCTTAGGTGATTAATTTCTGTATAAAATGATGCATCTGGTGTTGCGACATGTACACTGATTCCACATACCATATCATGCGTATGACTGCTTTCCGGTGATTTACAACTGTGACAAGTATTGCTGTTTCCATGATGTGTGTCCTCCTGTGTTTCATCGTTTTTCATCATTTATATCCAGTCTTTTAGTGACTTCCCACTGTGAAAAGTATTGATGTTTACACTATGCGTGTCCCCCTGTTTTTTCATCGTGTTTTTTCATCGCTTTTCAGCATTGATATTCGGTGTCACATTTTCTCTCCGCCTAAAACTGACACCATGACACTGACGTATTGATTTTGTTCACTCTTTTGCCGTGGCCATCACCGCTGTACAAATCTCCATGATTTGGTGCAATTCTGATGACTGTCTGTTTATCTTCTCTTATATGTAATGCTTGACATATTTATCGCCATGAATGATATACCGTAATCTTCTCTTTTATGTACTGTACTTGTTGATATGATGCACCTTAATATACATTGCTCCATTGGCACTACAAAACCTCCACTCATGTTACCTTGAATGACATGTAGCAGACATCGCTCTGTGAGCGCTTTGAAATGTGCACACGCACTTGCATTTGCCGATTTGACTGTATATACAATGTTTTGCTATTTCACTGGTGGCGTGGTGGATTACTTACCTTCTCACGTCTCCCACAATCTCGCGGAACTTCACAATTGCTGCCGGTAATTTTAAACATTTTAAACTACACTGGCACACAGTACATGCTATACCCTTCCTTTCCCTTTTTTGTTGGAACCCCTGCGCGCAGCCCATTAGTGCACCACTGTTATCTACAGAAATCCAGGGTGTACGTTCTAGTGTTTGTCAAAATGACCGTATTTAAGAACTTCCGGGTCGCTTTGGAACCACATCCGGTTTCTACGCGCTCCCGGGACGAATACAGCCACGGTCCTAGCGTACTCGCTGGAAGGTATTTACCTCATCATTTTCTCCCCTCAAACTTGGGCACGCTGATACGAAAGTATGCAGCCTATCTAGTCAGCTGCCCTGGCTTTCCTAACGGATTTTATACATATTGGTATAATAATCCTGTTTGTCTATCCTCACAGAATGACGGATTGATTAGGCATGATCTGGACTTCTCTAAATAATTGCTTAAGGATTAGCTGACCTAATCGTGATGCACTCTGTAGAGAGAGTTTGAACCCCAAGCCATGTGGCCTCGGCTTACTAATACTTACCAGACCACAGCAGATCAGACCTTTACTAATATTTTATGTTCACCTTTAGTTTTTGAACTTACTTTATCTCAACAGATTAGAATCAGAATACCTCGACATTATCACTAATTGAAATTTCTCAGCAACATACCGGTTAGGACAGTATACCGTTTTTTTAGGTGAGTTTCCCACATGTTTTCATGACCATGGTCACCAGTATTCTAGACCTCCTTATACCTGCGATGGACTCAATAACGAGCTACCCTTCAACACTCTCTTCCAGTTTCAGTCACCTTCACTTTACAAGGATCTTGTGGTATTACCCGTGACCGGCCGGGTTGGAATTATCACCGGCTTACAGGTGAGGGTCTACCTCTTGTACTTGTTATCATAGTTCATTCCATACGGATTTTTCTACCTTCTTAAGACTAATTGGTTCGGCCCATTGATTTTCCACAGGTCTCAGTTACTGTGCTATCATATCAGGTATGCGTCCCTTCCCCATCCCCATCCCTCCCTTCTTATTCCCGCCTTCTCCCTCGCTCTCTTTTTTCCTTTTCCCGCCTTTCCCGCCCCCCTTGCCCCCACCGTCCCCCCTCTGTCTTCACGACCATCCGTCACACTCGGTTTACACTTTTTATAATGCCGTGGTCTGCTCACTCCGATTGCATCTCTACTGCATGTTGCTTCCACGACCAGATTTTGCTGGTCTAGTCCAATCAGGAGTCTTCTCGCATAGCAACGGCATCTCGCTCTTTACTCCCAATTGGCCAGTCATGACACAAGCATGCACACAAAACACTTGCATGCTCTCACGTTTTTTTAGCTGATCACATACAAATGATGTGTCATTCCTTCACTATCGGCAGACACAGACTTATTGGTAGTCCTCTGACACTCCACCAATAATTGCCTTCACATTGAAGGTTCCCGCACGTCACCACGAAGTCGACCACATGTCTCTATGAACTCAACACATTGACACACGTGTGTCACAGAACATCAAATGTGTGAACTATTCCATGACCATGTTACTCATGGGATTTCCCCACCACCACTGTAAATAAGCTTTTTGTATCATTTCCAGCCCTGAAGAAGTCCAGGGACATTTCCCTTCGGACGAAACACGTGTTGGCTGGACCAATTGTTCGAATAAAATCAAGAAGAATCATCACACGAATTCTCATGTGCTTCCTCAAGTTTACTCTATTGTAATGATTTTTAACACTGTAGCGGGTGCATAGGCTTTGTTTGTACTTTTGGGACCTTGGTCCACTAGTCAGAGGGCTTTTGTGGTTTTCCCTCACCTTGTGCACCGCTTAGATAGTTGCACAATTACAGGACGATACTCAGCGTACGCCACCACCTCCTGCGTTTTACAAACTACCATATTCGATAGTAATGGGAAACCTGTCCCAGCAGTTTGTGCTGGAATATTCTTATTAGGACAGGACTTATGCCTATTTGCATAGGGCGGTTTCTGCTTAGAGTGCCACAGTGGCTGAAAAATATTGACTGGAATGTGGCACAGAGTGACTGCCAGTGGCTGAAATTCATACAATCATTACTTTCCCAACGTTTTTGTTGGAGTAGATGCCCTAAGTGTCACTGGAACACCCAGACATGAGACCCCTGCTCACTATGCCATAGGCATCTAGCTATACCTCACTCATGAGGCCCACAAAGGCCGGAACTGGTTTGGGTGGCTTATCTTCCCATTTGGAGAAGACATGTCCTGTAAGTTTAGCAGGACTATTCCTAACAAAGCATGACAAACCTTGATATGCATAACACGGTCTCTGTCTAGAACAGCACAGTGGGTGTAAAATGATGCAAAGTATTGCAGCTCAAGTAATTGTCAGTGGCTGAGATTAATTAAAGCTTACCTTTACTCACCTTACAGCAGCACCCGCCGCAATGTCAAAATTGCGGAATGCGACCGACAGGGTGGCGGTCGCATCTCAATCAGCTGTGCGGGACCACCGCACATCTGGCGGCCGGTCCCAGCACCACTAGGGTGGCGGGCGGACTATCAATCAATCAATCAATCAGGGGTTTGTTAAAGCGCGACTACTCACCCGTAAGGGTCTCAAGGCGCTAGGGGTGGGGGGGTGCAGGTTCCATCCATCAAGGAGGGGTCTGTCGAAGAGCCAGGTTTTGGAGGTTTCTTGCGAAGATGGGGAGCGATGTTGTCTGTCTGAGGTGGAGCGGAAGGGCGTTCCATGCTTTGGCCGCGAGGAAGGAGAAGGAGCGGCCTCCCGATCTGGTCTTTCTGGTGCGGGGGACCACGGCGTAGGAGAGCTGGGCTGATCGTAGGGTCCTTTGGGGTGCGTGGAATTTGAGTCGGCTGTTCAGGTATGCTGGTCCGGTGCCGTGGAGGGCCTTGTGTGCGTGGGTGAGCATCTTGAAGGTGTTTCTCGCCTCGACAGGGAGCCAGTGGAGTGTGCGCAGGTGCTGGGAGATGTGGCAGTGTTTTGGCAGGTTGAGGACCAGTCTTGCGGCGGCGTTCTGGATGTTCTGTAGCTTGCGGGTGAGGTTTTTGTTTATTCCGGCGTATAGTGCGTTGCCGTAGTCGTGTCTGCTGGTGACCAGGGCGTGAGTGACGGTCTTTCAGTGTTCGAGGGGGATCCATTTGAAGGTCTTACGAAGGAGGCGGAGGGTGTGGAAGCAGGAAGACGAGACAGAGTTGATCTGGCGGTCCATTTTGAGCTCGGAGTCCAGGATGATTCCCAGGTTGCGTGCGTGGTCCGTGGGGGTTGGCGGGTTTCCGAGGGCGGGGGGCCACCAGGTGTCGCTCCAGGCATCGGGGTTTGGGCCCATGATGAGTACTTCTGTTTTGTTGGTGTTTAGTTGTAGGCAGCTGTTTTTCATCCATTTGGCGATGGCTTCCATGCCTAAAGTCCGCCCGCCATCCTAATAACCCCCTAGGTCTTCTTGAAACGAAATTGTGCTTCTGAACTTGGCCTGAAAACCCATTGGTCATAATCCATGCGTTAAATTTGCATGCCTGGGACTGAACCCTACAAAATAATCTGTTTAAATATTGAGCAGTGGCAGTGAAGTAATAATTATCCAGTTTTAGAAGAGCCCAATCAAAAAATTGTATTGAAAATTTGTGGAAAACATGAGTTGTAAGTGTCGTTAAATGCTCCTCGGTCATATCTTTGTAAGAAAATGCCTCATTTTTAATAAACACCCTCATTTTTGTATAACTGATGCTGTTGGTCTTTGGACTCTGTACACTGAGGCCCTGCTAACCAGGCGCCAGTGCATATGCACCTGCCCCTAAAAACTTACAGAGTCAGTTAAAAATCGCAATTGGCACATTTACCTTACCTATAATTCCCTAGTATATAGTACCCAGCTTACACAGGGCCTGTAAGTTAAATGTCACTAGTGAACTGCAGCACTTATTGTGCCATGACTTGAGTGACAATGCAAAACTTGTCTCCAGGACTGCCTTGACAGCCCGAGTGTGCAAAATAAACCTTGTGTCATTTTCCTGCCTAAAGCCTCTAGTAGTCTTTCTAGAGTAAATACCCAATTGTCACCACTCAGCCTCCTGGGCAGTGTGATTGGCTCCCAGAAAAAGGAACAAAAGGCCTTGGCTGGAAAGGAGATGTGACCTCCTCCTGACAGAATGAGCTGGGGGATGTGCATATCAAAAACACAAGCTTCAAAGGGGCATCCCCTGTCTCAGGCAGATTTAACTCACACCTAGGCTTGACCCTGCCATTGCCCAAGTAGTCAGAATGGCACCAAAACAATCCCAGTGAGGGAAAACCTTTTGCAGAACTGGTTTGCAGAGGGACTACTTCATTTTGTTAGGACACACCTCATGGGTATGCTGATATGCATAACACGGTCTCTGTCTAGAACAGCACAGTGGGTGTAAAATGATGCAAAGTATTGCAGCTCAAGTAATTGTCAGTGGCTGAGATTAATTAAAGCTTACCTTTACTCACCTTGCTGTTTATTGCAATAGCTCATCAGAGTAGGTTTCATGCAGACCTGGACTAATCTTTCCATAATCCTCAGTTTTAATTTGCAGTAACTGCACCCATAACTCCTACCCATACCCAACTAGGGGGGCGATTAGGATAGGGGGCAGATCGCCATCGCCAGCCAGGCAGTGGCGATCCGCCTGCCATCGCCACCCGATTTACCCCCGCCATATTATAATGGCGGGGGGTACCGCGGCGGACGCAAAGTGCGTCTGCCGCTTTTCCGCCGGTCGGCAATCGTTCCGATTGCCGGCCGGGCGGAGCTGGGGCCTAATATGGTGGCGGTGTCTAGCAGGCACCGTCATCCATATTAGGATGTATGGTTTTTAAGGCCTTTCCAGGGCGGCGAGGCCGCCATGGAAAGGCTGGTGGGGAATCGCTTTGGGGGCCCGTTGCGGGCCCCCGGCGGGGTGGGGGGCTGCACTTGGGGGGTACCTATGGTACCCCCCTACATTGCCATGCACAGGGTGGTAGGCGCATGCGGTGACTGCCACGTTGTGCATGGCAATGCACAACATGGTAATTTGGCATTGCGGCGGGTGCTGCTGTAATCAGCACCCGCCGCAATGTCAAAATTGCGGAATGCGACCGCCAGGGTGGCGGTCGCATCCTAATCAGCGGTGCGGGACCGCCGCACATCTGGCGGCCGGTCCCAGCACCGCTAGGGTGGCGGGCGGACTTTAGTTGTTGGAGTTGGTCACAAAAGTGACGCAACTCCAGCAATGCGCCAGAAAACATAGGTAGGTCCCATGTAAAAAGCCCTGCGTCAATCCTTATGCCTGGTCTGAGCAGGCGTAGGGATTTTGACGCAGTGAAGGCGTAGAATGACGCAGGGAAATCTTGTAAATTTCACTGCGCCAGTTCTACGTGGCTTTTTGCATGGGAACGCCTACCTTGCATACATTATATCTGGTGCACGTATAATGTGACGCAGGGCTTTACAACGTGACGCATCTCCCTAGATGCGTCACGTTGTAAATTGGCCGCATTTTTTACGCCGCCACTGCGTCACAAAAGTGACGCAACGGCGGCACAAAAGTGTTGCAAGGGGCTTGTAAATCTGCCCCATCATTTTTAAATGAATACTTCGGTAGCGTAACAAATTGTTGTTTAGTTTTTGGAATTCCATGATTTATTAGGGGTTCATATTTAATAAAAGAAGATTACATTTTTGCTAATATTTTAATTGTTTTTACCTGTCTACTTTTGCCTTTTACTTTGTGAGTTGTTTTTAATTAAGGCTCCCTGTTCTCCGTTTTTACTGATTTTTGCAGATAAATACAAACAGAAAACCATTTATTTTCTTGTCTTTATTTATTTTTAAATGTGGATAAAGACGGAAATTGGGTGCTTTTTGAGTGATTCTAAATACGCTTTGTGATGACTGCCAGGCCAATAAGTGTGTGGATTGATAGGTAAGGGGGTTAAAAAAGAAAATAATTTTAGTAAAGAGGCTTAAACGGCAGTAGATATGCACAAAACTGATACTGAAATGCATATATTTTCATATAAGTGCATTGATTTATCTTCTGCGGGTGTTCATATCACTGAAACCTGGCAGGCATTCAAGCATGACTCCATATTTATTGGTTAAATAAATGTGGAAATATACCAGTTTCAGCTTTATTTTTCTCACAAAATCGATAATAAATATGGATAAATACAGATAAAGTTGCCAAAAAAGAAATATGGATAAATACAGACGGAAATGTCAAAAAAATACATACCATTAAACCGGGAGCCCTATTTTTAATTAGTTATAGTTTTATTCCTATAAATCATAAAAATGTAAAAATATTTAAGTCACTATTCACATCTCCACTGAGTACCTCAGCACCCCCTAGCTGATATCACTGCAAGGGCCTTTCCCACCAAAATCTTAAAGGGAAGCCCCCTCCTGTGTTCGCTCCAGTTATCTGCGCCTCCTCCTTTGTTCAGTGGGCCTGGGATGTCCCAAACCTGGCACAGTGTGACAGATAATTAACAGATGCAGATTTTCTTCCTCACCCCTTCCTCCTCAAGGAGCTGAGAGAAGCACTATTAATTACTCCTTTTGAGTGGGGAGGCCTTTGTTCCCTCTGCTGGTGAGGAGTGTAATTAACTTGGCACAGCGGGGTGACAAAAGGCCTGCACTCGGATCCTCAGCTGATCCAAAGAAATATGAAAATTCTGGACGACCTATAAGGTGTACATGTATGGTCTTGGGACCTGCATATTCAAACTGGGCACACATGTTTCACCACTGTTTCATAACTTATGGGACTTTGAAGGCGTAAGGAAAGCAAAACTACACTCTAAGGCAGATTTCCCCCTATGTGTATAATACGGTGTCACTGCAGAAAAAATAGTAAACCATACTGACTTTACCTATAAATGGCCACTATTATTACAAGGCCTATCCCAGGCCAACTTATTACCTAGCAGGGTCCCATCTGCACCATCATACCTGTGCGCAGTTACCAGCCTGCTCACAATGGTAGTCTCACACGCGCAGCCCGCACGTGTGCACATGTGTTCACGTGTAACCAGCCAAGTGCCCCTTCCACTACCTGCACCACAGCAGCCTTAGCTTAAATGGTGAATACTGGTGGTAAATACGTGCAGTTAATTTACCATATGATTACCATGGATAAGACGCAAGTAGTGACACTCACCTACAGTAAAAAGTTCAAAATTGGGTGATCAAAAAAATCAAAAGATCTGAGCAATTAAGTTGGTGGAACCCTCTCAGGAAATCTTCTAGAGCGGCCAGTACAACACAAACACTTTTCTTTATCTACAATCGTTTGTTTTTCACCCCAGTTTTCCTAAACAAGATACACAACACAAATCCTAACACATGTTGGACATGTTCCCGAGGTGACGCTGACTTCAAACACATGATATTTACAGGCACACATGTTTTTAAATTTTGGAAACAAGTTTGGCACCAGATCAACGTTATTTTTCATACCAAAACACCCCTCTCCCTTACCAACATTTTCTTAGGTAGTTTAGCACCGGAATGGGGGGAACATCAACCCCAACTAAGACTTATTGACTTGCTACTGGCTGTAGCGTTTCAACAGATTTAAAAAAATTGGAAAGACTCTTCTAAATTATCCTATTTAGCATGGTAGTATGCGGCATGCCATAACCATCGTTTAGATACAGCCCTTGTCCACCCTATCTCTTTAGCTACGAAAAGATTACACCTCTGGTCTCCTCTCACGCACTTTCTGAATACAACAGCAAAGAACACTTCTTCACCAGCTCCTTCAATGCAAGAAGTTACCAAGCCTCCTTGACTTCCTACTGTTTGTTTTTACATAATTGTGCTCAATTTATCACTTCCTATTACACCCTTTCAATTGTATATTTTTTGACATGTACTACTATTTACAATATCTATGAACCTTTGAATGTATTCATATCATTCCTTAAGTTATATTATTATTACCTTGAAGATTTTTGTATATCAATATTATTCTTAAATATCCTTTTCTGTTTACTATGCATCGGTAAATGATTGCCTGTATGAAGTATTGTTTTTTGTAATTACTTTAATTTCTAAATAAACCTTTACTTGGACTTAAAAAAAAAGTTGGTGGAACCCAATCACAACAGATGTGTCTCATTTCTGGCCAATGGCAGCATAGGCCATCCATTCTACCTCCTACTACCAAATAGCATCCAGAGGGACCAACGTACACTTGCAAAACTGAGAAAAAAGTGATCTATGCAACAGGATAGCAGTCCCCCTAGAGTCTCTTGTGTAACCAACATTCTATACACTATCATAGCCAAAACGACCCAGGAATGGTCATTCCATCAGAAGAAGGAGTGTCCCTTGAAAGAACAGCACCTCAGTACCCTGCCTCTTAACACATGGTAAAACTGCTCCCCTTTCGATACACTCATTGGAGCCATTTATATTGCAAGCCATTATTTCATTTTAACCATGGTGGGAATCGAGGTATGTTTTGAGGATAGAAAGATGGGACTGAACGGTCTGGATTCCCCAAGGTTAAAATATGTTGGAAAAGGCTGTGCGATAGACCTTTGTTTATTATCATATCATGTTGCACCAGAACTAAGAAAAACCAGCATATCGCATCTAAAACAATCCCTCCTCAACAGCCTGCCACTTCATACTTCATTCTAACCCTGAAGCATCTATTTCTCCAGCAAACAACATATACAACCCAACTACTCACGGGAAAGTGGTAAACGACTCATTCCCACATAAAAAAACAACTATTAATCAAGAACTATTATTTAAGGGCATTGGCACTCTGGGTTGCATAAATTTGTACTTCCATGAACGAGTACTCCTGTAGGTGTAGAGACCTGCCTGCAGACAACACCTCCACCTCCAGGAGGATCACCCCCATTAGACTCTAAGGTGCCGATGGCATCTAAAGGTATGTCGCTGTTTTGTACACATTTTGAATGGGGCCTACACCTCACAAGGCATGATCTCAAGTTAACCCTTGCTTCACATGGCTAAAGGCCATGTGCAGAAATGATTAAGCTGTCTGCTTTAGGTTGCGCACAGGTCTTGCTACTCAGACCTAAAATATGTGTTTTGTGATAGTTATTCCTATTTATAGAGAAGGGGGGGGACGGTAGGAGCTGATTGTTAGGTCCAGTGACCCTTGCTCCCGATTAATAACTAGTACAATAAAGGGAGTCACTGTTCCTTGTAAAGGGAAATCAAAGAATGAAGTTTTGTCCTGTGCTACTCTATGTGTGGGGATAGTGTGTCCTCATCATGATGCCCTCACACACCCCGAAGGATGTCATGCTTCATCATAGGGCTTGTTGCTCCTCGTCGGGCCGGCGCTGCAATGCCCTACGGGTCCCCCGAAGGGTCTCTTTATTGGAGATCTTTTGATGAAGAAGCTGTATGGGTGCGTGAGTGGTAGTGAGGTCTCAAGTAGTGTTTTTTAAAAAATGACTGGAGGGGGAGTGAATAATTTTTATTAAGGTGATCCCTCTGTCATTGTTAAAAGGTGTGTGGTGCTGCTCTGGGGGATATTATGCCCCTAGGTAGCTAGATATACGTCTATAATGGGCGTATAAGGTGGTCGACATGTTTCACGCTCTCTGTGGCCTCAGGAGGAGATCCAAAGCGTTTCTTCAGGACCAAGGTAAGTTTAGGTATCACTAGCGGCCTGGATTTGACCCGTGCTGCTAGGTTAATGAGAGGGAGTAGCGTCCCCCTTATTTTTACAATTATTGCCTCATGAGATTGGTGAGGGCAGTCGGGAGGGTTCTCCCATTTAGCTGTGCCGGTACACCTGCCTGCCTCTCTCCATCTCCGCCGATTACTTCATTCTAACCCTGAAACATCTATTTCTCCAGCAAACAACATATACAACCCAACTACTCACGGGAAAGTGGTAAACGACTCATTCCCACATAAAAAAACAACTATTAATCAAGAACTATTATTTAAGGGCATTGGCACTCTGGGTTGCATAAATTTGTACTTCCATGAACGAGTACTCCTGTAGGTGTAGAGACCTGCCTGCAGACAACACCTCCACCTCCAGGAGGATCACCCCATTAGACTTCTAAGCAGTGCCGATGGCATCTAAAGGTATGTCGCTGTTTTGTACACATTTTGAATGGGGCCTACACCTCACAAGGCATGATCTCAAGTTAACCCTTGCTTCACATGGCTAAAGGCCATGTGCAGAAATGATTAAGCTGTCTGCTTTAGGTTGCGCACAGGTCTTGCTACTCAGACCTAAAATATGTGTTTTGTGATAGTTAGCCATAAACCAAAGTTGAGGTAAAAACACAGGTCAGTGTGGAATTTGTTAAAAAAACAAAATACAATGCAACAAAAACAAAGGTTAAAGTGAGGTTATGGTTAGGTTTGCTTATAACACCATAATGTATGTTTTAAAAAAATGTGACAATCACTGAAAAAACTAAAATGCAACTTAACAGACCCTACAGTTCGCCAATTATGTTTCAGAATAACAATAATTTATGCCCCAACATAGTGATATGCTTATAGCTTCACATATTACATCACTCATTACATGCTAAATTACATCATTGCTGATGTCACTTATCATGATCTTGGAATGGGGATAGCTAGTTCTATGTCCTCAGCCCAACAGCATCAATGGCATTATACATTTCTAAAACGATAACTAGATGCATATACTGATCCCGTGAGTATGAAAGATGGGAAGCTGAATATAATTATTTTTAGACTGTACTACTGATAGAATATCCATGACAGATCACCCTTCCTTTCTAGAAACAACTAAAGTGTGCATTTCTATTCAAATGACATATGTTTTTCTCCCTCTTTGAAAATATGGAGCAGACAGCATGAATTTTTTTTTTGCCGGATGAAGTTTAAACAAAACTACTACATTGTGCTTGTCACATATAACTAATTCATGTTTTTATCAGAATTAAGGTTTGTCAATTTACATTTAGGTTTCAAAGTAAAACTGATTTGGCTAACACCATATCCCTTCACAATCAATTTATATTCAACATAAATATATGGGAAATAGCCTCAACCTTCCACTGTTGTTCAAGTAAAAGATAGGTTTAAATATGAATACCGGCCTAAAATCTCACATGTATCAGAATCCACATGTTTTAGAAATGGAGTCCAAAATGCAGTAGAAATTTATCTTGTGTTATTCTCATTGAAACAGAAAGAGAAGGTAGTTTTTTTACATTCCTAAGTCTACACATGGTTATCACATAGATCCATGACGCACCAGAGTGAATTTGCGCATTAGGGAAGGGTAGGGAGGAAAAGTACAAACATTCCCTCTGCTTTAATACTTAATTCAAGACTTCTGAAACCAGACAAAAAAGCAGCACCAAGAATCTAAAGGACAAGCATGGGGTAGCAGCTTCCACCGATGGCTACTGTTGGACCTAGCCCTCTGTAGGGTCACCACCAAAAGCTTTAGCCTTTTTCTTTCCACTTTTTTGCTGAATTTGTTTTTGCTGGCCTTGGGACTCTGTGTTCTTTACCACTGCTGAACGGTGTTAAAGTGCTTATGCTCACTCCCCTAAAACTTGGTTAAATTGGCTTATGCCCAATTGGCATAGTTAATTTACTTAGAAGCCCCTTGTAGAGTGGTATTCCCTAAGCCCAGGACCTGTAAATTAAATGCTACCAGTGGCCCTGCTGCACTTATTGTATCACCCACTTAAGTAGCTCCTTAAAACATGTCCCAGGCCTGCCACTGCTACCTGAATGCAGTTTGAAACTGTCAATGTTGACTTGTTAATAAAACCACCTTGCCAAACCTTAAACTCCCCTTTTACTATATATAAGTCACCCCTAAGGTAGGCCTTAGGTAGCCCATAGTGCAGGATGCCTTATATTGAAAGGTTGGACATATAGTTTTACATGTCCTGATAGTGAAAAATTCCTAAATTCATTTTTCAATACTATGCAGCCTATTTCCCCCCGGAAGACAATGGAGATTTATTATTACATTTAATAAGCTGTAATGTTTGGTGTCTATGAAATTGTAATGATAAACCCTCTTTAATGGTAAAGTCTTATTTTTCATTACACGCAGCAGCGGCCGGTGCAGGTAAGAGCAGTGGGGCAGGTTTGGGGGAGGGGGATTCGACAGATGACCACGAGGGAAAATTAAATAAATAATTAATTTTCCCTCGCCGTCATCTGTCGAAATCCCCCCCCCCCCAAGTGACCTCACCGCTCTTACCTGCACTGGCCGCTGCTGCTTACAAGTTTGAAAATGCCACTTTTAGAAAGTTAACACAGAGGAGATCTCCTTGTGTTTACTTTTAGAAAGTGGCCATTTTCCTTCCTTATGCCCTTCTGTGCCTGTAGCCTGTCTTGGGTTACATGACTGGGTGTAACTGACAGTTGAACTTTATGAATTCCTCCCAGACAGTCAGTCAATGGAGGGATCAGGTGTGCATGATTTGGTCATCTGCTGGCCCGATGAGGGGGTAGAGCTGAGCACAGCCCTACTTGCAACTGAATAGCCTGTGCTCTGCCTCCACACAAAGGATCTAACGACCCCACATTATCACTACAGCCAACTTAAAGCCAGGACAGGGGAGGCAGGAAATTCCGAGCACTTCAAAGCCACTGTCTAGAAGCTTCTCCCACTTTCCATCTTGAGGACCCAGCCTGAGTGAGTGCTGGCCATCCAACTGGTTCCCCTCCAGTCCTGGGTGCTTGGAAATGGTGCTCAAGGTGACAAGATAGCCAAAATCCAATAGTGGGAACTTCAACATTTTTTGGCTAAAAACTGCTCTGAGAACCAGGAGAAGACCAGGCTCAACCTGAACCAGGAGAAGACCAGGCTTGTCCGAGGAGCAATGCCGGTCAGATTGACTTTGCGGTTTCTCCAGCTATGTTCTTCTCCACAGCAGCAAATCCTTTTCAGCGGTCCTTTGCCAAAGGGGTAAAGTGGTAGCCATCCTTGTCCCACTGGAGATTTTTGACTTCCATTCCAGAAAGTAAGTCTGAGCGTAGAAATCTTCACCACAGCTTTGACCCAAGGCTATCTGACGACAACGCTCCATTCTTAGATACCTCCTGCAGCCTTGCCCTTCTGAACTTTGCCTTCTCAGAACATGTTTCTCAGAAACTTTTCTAAGCCTCAAGGTAAGCACTGAGGGGCATTTGTACAAGCCCCTATCGCCACCATAACATCACTTTTACCGATGCTGTGGTGGTGATAGGGGCTGTGCTTTATGTACAAGGCAGCGTTAAGCCACTTAACGTGGCTTAACGCTGCCTTGTACATTAGGCACCCTTTCACGCAGTGGGTGTTGTGGTGGGCGTTCCACCGCAACACCCATTGTATTTGACGCTGCCCCCTATGTACAAGGGTGGCGTACATAGGAGGCAGCTCCAAAATTAAGACCAGAAAAACCCTGGTCTTAAGTTGGCAAAACGAGGAGAAATGCATTATTTCTCCTCGTTTTTGCTTTTTCTATGTGTGCTGCCTTGTGCGGCACACATAGAAAAAGCAAAATGCCATGGTTTGTTTATGTACAGGAAGGTGTCCCTTCCTGTACATAAACAAACCTTTAAAAAAAATGCCATTTTGTCACTTCCATGTGTGCTGCATGAAGCAGCACACATGAAAGTGACAGAATGGCATTTTAGGATTGTTTATGTGCAGGAAGGGACACATTCCTACACATAAACAATACTCCCCTGCACGTAGACACCCTTGCACTATGGTGCAAGGGTGCCTGCATTGGAGATAAGTTGTTAAACTTAGCGCCATCGCAGGGGAAAGCGCAAGGCAGCACCACATTCTTGTAAATATGGTGCAGCCTTGCGTTTCAGAAGTGGCGTAGCGTGTTGTTAAGCCAAGGAGGCTAACGACACGCTCCGCCACTTCCTTGTACATATCCCCCTGAGTGTCCAAATCCACTTCTTGTATCTGAACCGTGCTCCACTGCAGTCAGCAAAGACTTTGATCCAGGCTTGTGTCAGTTTTTACTAAAAACTTTAAAAAATCATTACCCCGGTTCTACTGATTGAATTTTTGTAGTTTTGGTGTCAAATAATTTATGAAAGTTTATTCTAATTGAGCAAATTGGTTTGGGATTTTTCTTGTGTTGTGTTTTCACTTTATTACTGTTTGTGTGCTGCACAAATACTTTATACATTACCTCTAAGTTACGCCTGACTGGGTTTTGTGCCAGACTACCAAGTGTTAAGCACAGGTTAATTTAGTGACTTTTTGTGGTTCACCCCGCAAGGTATTGTGACTGTTGCTTCATTAGGGCTTACACCCCAGGCAATGAACAACCCCATTTCTCACTGCTACTGAAATTGAGAGTCATGAGGCACAACAAAGCTTGGTCTCAATCAATGCATGTCTGCAGGAGGTCTTAAAATGAACACAAAATTGATGGATAGAATGCCACTTCGTATATGGACCTGCTTTCTGCAAGTTAGCTGAGGGAGCCAAGTGCAAGCATGACTGCAACGTTTCAAAGAATAAAGCAAAATAGCAAGACCCAGAGAGTTAATAAAACGTAATAGAATTATGGAACAGTCTGATAGGAACAATAAATAAAATCAAAGTACAATAAGCATCCAGAGAGTATGAAGAACTGTGTCATAACATAAATATGTATGGAAAATATAAAAAATACTGCTCGAACATTGAAATTAATATATTAGGGATTCCTGGTAAAGAGGACCGTGAAGCCCGTATTGAATTCTTGCAGAACATTTGTATTGTTGGCTACTAAGGCCTGCTGTCACGACATTCACAGGGTCGCCAGACTAAAAAGAAAGAACAGAGCAGGGGAGACTATTTGTCACCTATCTTTTTGTAAGATGAGTAAATGCACGAGATTAAATTACAGGTCACATAGCCAAAAATCGACCTAGAGTTCTATATATTGTTCTTTCCGGACATTTAGCCTGCAGCAGAAGTAGGAAGGGAGGCACTTTAAGGGGTGAAGACAGACTTTGTAGCCAAGGGAGCAGAAGCAAGCTGTGAAGAAGGGGACAAAAACGTTTATGAAAATCAAAATACAGACTTCTCTCCTTTAAACCTGGTGGTTGAGAGTCTTGTAATAAGAGTTTATAAGGAGACTGCATAGCTACTCAGACTTACAGGGTATTTTTCAATTCTTCCGTAGGCGCACATCAAGAGCAAAAAACAAAGTGCAGGTGCTCTAGTTTAGGTACCCTAATTGAGTAAACGATATAGATGAAAGAATAATCCAAGCAGGTTCCAAATCAAGTGCATAAAACCTACAATTTTAATAAAACTGTAGAAAGAAATATGAAGGTATAGCTTCAGCCATGGCCGGTCCATTGGGGCTGAGGGGCCACGCCCCCCCACCTTTTTTCTCTCACGAACAGTGTCTGTCAGGTTGAACAAAGGTCAGCCTGATAGACACTGTTCATTTTCAGGTCAGGCAGCCAGGAGCCAGACATGCGCTAAATGCGCAGGCTACTGGCTGCCTGAGCTGAACTTTGCTGGGCTGAAGAAGTCACAGCTCCTGTGGGCGTGACCTCCTCGGCTCAGCAAAGGTCCCTGAGGCCCTCCACTCAGTGACAAGGGGTAGCGTCACTGATTGCCTCGCACCTGGGCGCTTAAATTTTAAGCCCCGAAGCACCCAGGATTGAGGATTGAGTGTCAATCAGTGACACTTCATCACAGAGTGGGGTGGGGTCAGCAGTCTCACTGACCCCATCCCACGCTGTGATGACGTTGGGACTGCTGCCTACCCTCATTGGCTGACCTAAGGTCTCCTGGGACCTCCAAGGCAGAGCTGCAGGTAAGTGTGTGTGTTTTTTTAAATTAATGTTTGGTGCATGCATGCGTGTATGTATGAATGTTTGGTAATGAGTGTTGTGAATGTATGTGTGTGTGTGTGCGCGTGTGAATGCATTGCTGAAAGTGTGTATGTGTATGTGTGTGCGTGTGTGTCCCGTCCGCCTCTCCCTCCTAAACTTACCTGCCGCCACTATATAGCTTTAACAATTTTTAATTAAATACTGTCGGTAAAACTTTGATCAGTTTGTCAACATTTAAGTGTAGGCTTTATTTCAACTAACACTTATCACAGTGCTTATGCAGCATGGTGAGTGTAACATCGGGAATCAGTGCTTTAGCGGTCAGTACTTCACATTGAGGTAAGTGGATGTTTTATTTATGGGTTGGCACTAATTTAGGAATTAATTAGATTTTAAGGGTACAGTGGTAGGTTTTCAGTTACAGGATAGTTAATTTATAGAAATTATGGATTAGTAGGGTTAGGAGTGGCAGTGTTGTAGTGGGTAGTAAGTTTCGTAGAGCTCAGAGCTGGACTTTCAGTTACGTGTTGTTGAGTTTAAAGGGTTTATTGTGGGTAGTGTATTAGGGGATTGATGAGGTTGTTAGGGTTCGTGGGTTTCAATTATAGGTTTCTGATTTTTATGGGGATAGAGGTGAGTAGTGTTTTATGTGGTAATGAGTTTTTATAGGGTCCAGGGGTGGGTTTTCAGTTATGGGTTATTGGGATTTTGAGGATTAGAGGTGGGTACTATATTATATTTTAAAAAGTAAACAAAAACAGTATAACAGAAATAGCAATTCAAAAATTATTTAATTTAAAAATATTATTTATGAATGCAAGTAATAGTAGAAACACTTTTTGGAAATGTCCCATTAATCAATAAAATGTGAAAAATATAACTCTTAACATTTATCATAAATAAATACATGTGTTTAGGATTGATAATAAAATTCTCAAAAATAGGTATGTTTTGGACAACCCCTAGGATTGAACACGAAGGCTCAATGGAATTGCTAGCTACTGCATTTATTTTTTTCAACCGCTTCTCTGACTACTGCATTCAGTGCAGATACCGGGTGGTTATGCTCTGAGGTCCTTTCTACAAAGAGAGCTCTGGGTTTGGTGTATCATTCTCTGCTATAAACGTACTCCATATGGCTATGCAACCTATTACCCCTTTTAGGGAATGCAAATTTAGCAGGAGTCATGTGTTCTCTTACAATACAAACATTTACAAAATGCTTAATATTCAAGTTAAATCGATGTATTCTACTAATAAGTATTGGTTTGAATAACCAAACCTTTTTTGGATTTTTATTTGATAAGCAAAATTAGTGAAGGGAGGATTTTGTTGCAAGTAAAAACACCTATTCCATTCTTGGTCAATAGTGTCAGGAGAATCATTCTGATTCACAACAGGTATCAAGTTTGTGGACAAGGTCTGACATAATATTAAAGGGAAGTATGTCCCCATCAAGAAAAGTTGCCAAAATCTGTTTGCCATTATATATGAAAGTTTACATTCTCTTCTCAGATGGGCTAATTGTGAATTAAAATGTTTTTTTACACTTCAGTCTGGGAATATAATAGAAACTTACTTGAAAGTAATTTTCCACTTTTTATCAAACCTTTAATTCAATGGTGAAAGTATATTTTTGCTATCTGTAATGGATAAGCAGCTTTAAAAAAAAAAAAATTCTGTTGCCTATAAGCCAGACTGAACTCAATAATTTCTTATGGCTGCCTTTTCTCTAATGACGATATTTGGCCTCACAAATTGGTGTAAAGTATGGGCCTAATAAAGAATAACACAACCACCTCTAAAACCAAGAAGACTATTGTAGTGCAAACACTGACCACTTAGGGCCTCATTACGATGTCGGTCGGAAAGGCTCCGAACGGCATTCAGATTTTCCTAACCCGTGTCGGAACCCATGTTTCCGACCGACTCGGAAACATTTCCGACTGACCAATTACGATAGAAGGTAAAGGCTCGGTCTTTCCAACTCGGTTCCGACCAGCATTCGGAGACTCTGAGTCGGTCGGAGCCGAATTGTACAGGTCTATGGACCGCGTTTCTGACCGACGTATCACGATGTTAGATTCAGACAGCCTTTCGAATCGGCCTGTCCAACACGAAACAGCTGTCGGAAACTGACTTTGGAGTCCTGTAGCAGGCCCCCCTTCTCCCGGAGGCCTCCGGTTGGGTCCGTGGGGGTACCCAAGGGATCCCCCTTTACAACCATGCACAGTGTGGCAGGCACCATGGGGTGCCTGTGACAAGTTGCAAGGTTTTCCGCAACCACCCCTTTTTTCAATGGGATCCTCTGTTGTCGTTTGGAACACAGGCTCCCAGTGAAGTCAATGGGAGACTTTCCGAACGGTGTTCGGAACCATCGTAATGGGTCGGTCGGACTTGATGAACGCGAGTCAGTCGGAACCGATTCCGACAAGGAGCCTGTCAGATTGCCTTCCGACTGAAATCGTAATGAGGCCCTTAGTTGTAATTTGCAATCTGCAAAAAGTAAGATCAGATGGTATGAAAATGCAAAAAACACCAAATGCCCAAGTGACAAAAATCATTTTAGCCAGAGAGATTTCTCACACATTCCACCCTGTCTACAGCAGTAAAAGCTGTTCCTCAAAAGGGAGAAGGGGTGTTCCCTGTCTTCCGTTGGGACTGAGCTGGGACTACACACAGAGCATCGATAAGAGGGGAGCTTGGCGAATGTCACATTGAATGAGGTTCTGGAAAGGTTCACAAGTACCTTGATAGATGACGTCCTGAAGAAAGGTGTTGGTCAAAATCCTGCCAGGGTTGGGCCCACGGTTTTCTCTAATCCTTGGCTAGTGCAAAGGATAAAAATAGCACATCAACACCATCTTCTCAGCAGATTCCTTGACTTGGAGAAGCACCTGAAGAAAGAAGGAGAATTATGCCAGACTGCTGAGAAAGGTACCTGATCTTTAATGAGAACAAGGTACTGTAACGGTTCTCAAATGAACATATGGGCTTGGCTCCTCTTCTCAGTTACAGGGATACAAAAGGTAGAAAAGGACTCCGTACTTTGAAAAATATCCAGCTGGGCATTTGTGAATAGACTCAACTGGACGTTAGAAGAGCCCTGGCTGCAGAAAGACATGTTTCAGAGGAGCCTGCCCTGATGACTTTGTCAGCACCCAAGGATTGATAAAATCGGGTCTTAAATCAATCAACCCAAACTTACAGCTTGTATCCTCAAAATCCTGTGGCACTCCATCAGGTCGATAGAGCTTTGCCACCGTATTCGAATGGAGATAAAACAGATTTACAGGTCTTGTATATCATCAACTATCAGGTTCTTAATTTTCAGTCAATGAAGAGAAATTGAAGGAGTTTCTAAAACGTTTATTTATCTTTTTTTAAGGAGTTAGTATGATTTTGTAATTTTTTTTCAGATTAGTCCAATTGCAGAAATATAGAGAAAAGGTTGTTTAGTGACAGCATAAATCAACAGAGTGTTCCATAAAGGAATTCATCCTGATTCTATCTAAGAGCCTAATCTACCCTATTGAGGTCTCATGAATAGTCTCTTTTGGAAAAGAACAAGATTTTCAGAGCATAGACAAAGGCTTGAACTTCTCATAAAGGGTTGTTCTGGAAACTCAGCCTAGTTACCCACAGTTGCAACCTTTAAAATAAATCACTGATTGAAGAATGATCGCAGCAGTAGCATTGATCAAAAGAGTCAAGTAGAAAGAGGGTAAAATAACTGTCAACAGTAGCTTTCAGTAACGTGGGCAGAGCGCCTGAAGCATCAAGTGTTGTGCATGGTAAAGGGTCTTCTCTCCTCTCTAGCTAGTAACACTTGATTATAATATGAAATGCACAATAATGTAACAAAAATTAGTAGGTGTACGTTGTCTTCAGCCAATGGAACCACTCATCCGATGGTGTAGTTGACATACATTGGTTCTCCTCCTGATACCCACGGTAGACATTCATGCCTGTACATAGTTGACTACTGTTTCAATGTTTGGATACATGGGGGAAAGTTCTCATGAGAACCTTCAAACCTAAACTAATAGCTGTTTTTAATGTTCCGTTGTGAAGACAAAGGGCTAGTCAAAATGCAATGAAACAAATATATTGATAATGTCCTGGTTAAGCATACACATGATATATCTAATTTGTTCTTTTTGAATATAAAGCCACAGGAAATTCATTGTTAAAGCATGGTGGACTAATGTGGTATGATGAGGCAAAAGACAATAAATCTTAAAGTGAGCACATTCTTTAGTAGGATGCCAGTGCTAGGCAAAATATTCTAAATAAACGTCTATTTAGCTTGAGCAAGAGTCGAAAGAAAATGGTTTGGGCCTAGTTACAGAAGCACATTGAAAATGGTAGCCTACTACATTTATCATTTCACATTAGTTTTCCTATACGTTTAAAGCAACCACATTTTTCCTACGTGTGATTTCTTTATGCTGTTCTTTTTCCAGAGTTTTAAATGCATTCTACAGTGAAATTCTAATTCATTATGCAAGTCAAATTTATTTTAAAATTTATTTCTATCAACCTCAAAAATGTAGGACAAACCAGGAGTGACTTTCCATGTATCAAGAAATATTGGCACCTTTTTAAATGTTCTGACTTCTGATGGATCATATGCATGTTTTCAATGACCACATAGTTTATTGTACTTTTTGAGTTGGTGGTGATGACGATAAAATTGGGTATGTAAGAAATTATTTTAAAGAGTTTTATGTTTGATTATAGCCCTGATGAAGTCAGAGGCAAATTACCGTAACCACAAAACATGTGTTGGCTTAATGTAGCTATGAAGTAACATGAGTTTGTGGTAACAAGAATCCTTTGGATCTGCTCTGAAGAGCGCAATAAAGAATTCAGGAATATTATTTGACTTGAAAACTGAACTTTTTATATCTAAGGATGCTCAAGGAGCTTTTGTTTCTTTCCCATAGGATAACATTGGGCTACCTGGTTACATGTAGTAAGTGAAAAATTTTAATTGGGTGCAAGTGCATATCTGCAAACTTAAAAATTAATGTCACCATGTGAGGAGGTGCGAGGCCTTGGAGGGGTGGGGCATCATGCTGCGAGATACCTAAGAGGCCCTCTGCCCCTCACCAAGCCCCCCATATCCCTTCCAAAAAAAGAAAAAGAAAAGGGTCATTGAGGCTGTGGCCGATGCCATGGGGTGTTTTCACACATATTAAATGTCATCGACTGGTTACTGCCTCTGAAAATCCACTGTTTACAGTGGTTTTCATCTCGTTTTCCCTGCCTCCGTGTGATTTTGATTCCTCACCAGGCGACCGTGTGAAGAGAGCTGAAATCGCGAGACACACAGTGGCACCGTGTGAGTTGGTAGGTGTGCAAGTGGGAATGTCTAGTTTGGCGTCTAAAGAATTGCAATTGAAAACACAAATGGTAAAGTTGGATTTTAAGTAACTTTTAGAAAGTTGTCATTTTTTTGTCCTAACCATTTGGTATTGTGTAGTTTGTTTCCACTAATCAGTAAGAACTGCGCGTTTGTGTGGACGACATAAAAATTGGATTGGTGGCAGACTGATTCCGTGCACCCCCAGGATATGTTGTCCCATAGACCAGCTAACTCACAGTGCCACCATAAGCCCCACCTAAACCTAGACAGGAAGAGAACAGTTCTGGTAACCACTGAATATGACAACTATGTCCCCTCAGGAACCATGGTGACAGATCTAGAACCTTTCGTTCATACACTCGTGCTCTCTGTTGCTCAGAGAGATATACAAAGAATACACTGAGGGATGTTTTCAATGTTTGCTGAACCAAAGTGATTCTTGTATAGAATATATGTGCTGCAATGATCAATAGACAGAAGCAGATGAAAGTTATAAGAAGTATCAGCACAGTGAACAATGCAAAAAGTTCCACAATCTTGCTTAAACGACATATATATGAAATAATATAACAATCTGGTGTACTTCTACTATGTGGACCCTAGCCCATGTGTCTAGGATGTATGTGTATGTTCTACCAAGAATCCCCTTACTGAATGATCCAACCCCATTACCTGGTGGGCAAGTATGTAGGAACCTGTCTTGGTCACAACCTGGATAACCCACACGACGATGTTAGTCAGCTGCTGGGTGAAAGCATCAACATGTAGAGACCTCTTGATGTCAGCAGAAGTGCCCCCTCTGGCTGCACTCAGAAACAGATGTTTATTTATGGAAAAAGGCATCCTTGCTTGGGCTGAGATTGTGATCAGGCTGCCATTGTTTGTATGCTACCGATAGCTGTGGCACTCTTTGGACAAAAATAACAAACACATTTGCAAAACTTAGGTGTAGGCCTTGTATATAGTGTGAAGGAAATATGATAGTGTTCTCACGAAGTTGACTCATGTAAGCAAGGTCGGTGTTTCTAGGAAACTAACCCAAAGTGCCACGAATGCAAATGTGTGTCCAAAGTTTATTTGAAAAGTGAAGCCAACTTTATGAAAGCCTTGTGTTAATGTAAAATTTAAACGTTTCCTTCTAGGCCTAACTGAGACACATAACACCCACTCCTAGGACATAAGTCGACTAATTCGCTATCTGAAGCTACAAACCCTACTGCTAAAATGCAACAACATATGTAAAGTAGATTGCTTAAAAATGTCATGTTAGAATAATAAGACAAGCTCTTAAAAAGGCACCTATGCTATTCTGAGACCCAAAGCATAAAGAAAGTCATATTTCATTTAAAATAATAAAATCTATAAAAAAAAGTTAAAATTACAACAATTTGGTATATTAAAATCAGGCCAAATAAAAAGTTCCCACCAAACGGAATAACCAGATGTTTATGTATTCCGATTGGTAGACGAAACATTTCTGTTCCCAGCATCTGGAGACGATGATCCCAGAGGCACACCAAGTATGCTCCCATCCACTCCCCACAGCAGCCACTGCAGGAGCGAGAACAGCTGGTCGATGTCCCCCCAAGACACAGCCAATCCACTAGGCACAGAAGCAACCCAGGGAAGCTCGTAGAATGCAGCCAGGAGCAATGGAATCCACAAGGGACAGCTATACAAATGGGACTTTAGCATCAGTACATGTATGTCCGAAGGTTCAACCAATTGTGACCTCAAGCACAAATCCAGGACACACTCGTAAGGGCACGTGAGACAGCGGAAAACAGGCTGCACACAGTGAAGTCATGCAGGCCAAAATGTCAGGAACCAATGCTCATTCAGTTCTCGAAGCATGGGTGTGCCAAAGTAATGAACCATGTGCTCACGACAAAACAGGACTTGCGGCAGTACTAGCTCCATTGGCTCTCGATATGGGACATCCATTGTGAAGCAAAAATATTAAAATCACTATCCCTGCAATTAGGAACAGGACCAGTGGAAGACTTCCAAAGATGCTTACGAGGATAGAGTGAATGAAAGATGGAATAACTCTGAACACCATGCTGTATTCCCGTAGTGTGGGACATGCTAAAAATACGATGCACCTATTCTCTAAAATGCTATGGGAAGTTAGTGTAAAGTAACGCATGTTTCTCTGAAGAGGACAGTGAATTGTCCTTAACTGTATGGGCAGGTGGAAACAGGACTTGTGTGCAACAAGTAACAATGGAGGACACGGTCACCACATAGGCAACCCCGGGTTTCATTCCACTGCAACCTTGGCTGTTCAACATTAGGTAACTCCCATTCAAGAGTAATCTGAAAGTCGGATGTATCACAGCCGCCGGGGAGGCTTTCAAGTAGCAAGACAAGGTCATCACAGAGTCAATACATGCTCCGTGCAATGAAACATCTTTGCATACTTGAGACCTGCTCAAAGTATTCTCGCAGTCAGAACCGCTGAGAAAAACTTCAGTATCCTTATTCCAACACCAGAATTTGAAAGGAAGCTCCCAATGTTCATGTATACACCCTTCACCTAACACTTCTTGTCTGCCCACTTGATGGTGTTGTAGACAGTACTGAAAGTGGAAAGTCAAAATTGGTAGTGTAATGTACCCATTGATTATCCAATACGAGGATGTATTTCAGCAACAGTAAAAGGTAATTTCTCCATTCTTTCAATATGTAACATAGTTTTATGAATCTTTATGTGCCATAATTATCTGTTGTTCTGTAAGGTGGTATGGTGAAAACAGATTTGTGGTGTTAATGTGTCACCCTGGCACGTGGCCAGAACACAGTGTCTGTAATGTCCATCTCAACAATAGAAGGGACCTAAGTTTGGACTGTCTGTGTTGTAATGGAGACATATCTTGCTGTATGACGTCTATTGTTGAGGACGCAATGTTACCCAAGGAGTAGATTCTAGATGATAAGGTGGTCATCCCATTGCCCACTACTGAAAGAGCCTGTTTTATGTTGGCCCTATCAATATCGGGCAATCTTTCAGCAGCCTCTTATTGAGATATTTTCCATACATCATTATAGATAAAATAAAGAAAGTGTATTGGACGTGGTCTTGGAGGACCTGATAAAAAGTCCCATAGTTCCAGGTCATCAGCTAAAAGGAACAAGTGCTGTTGTACCTGAGACAGTGTCATGGTCTTTAGCCAATCAAGGCACAACTTCCCAACACTGTAACTCATCGCCACCCCGAATGTTCAGTATGCACATATTGTATGTTGGGCCCATTTACTGTAAATCCGTTGCTGTTACCTAAGAATCAAGCCTGATATTTGTTTGTGTCAAATGGCTAGGCTAACCATCCCTTCCAATTGGGGTCTGATGAGTTATGCTTGCTCTTACGCAGCATGGTATCTATGGTATGCTTATTGTATGATGTTAAATGCTGCCAATTTTCGAATCATGCAAGAGTAGAAACCCGTGGTGTGTTCAGATCTTTTAGCTTCACGAGGCCAATACATGTCTTTTGCACAGTTTTGTTCAGGAAAATCATTTGTTGTGGTATTAAGCAGGCTCTAAATAAGGCCTCTGTTCCCTGAACCTGCCAATCTTTAGTCCCCAGATAGACTTCACATCTATTGTGCCCCTTCAAAAGGGAAACCTTGGACAGAGAGTTGGGAAAGGAAAGAAGCACAGTAAATCAGTTTCGTGTCTGTTAACATATTTTTCTTTGCAGGTGACGGTGCAAGCCTATAATAGAAAGAGGCTGGGTCAGAGATGTCATACCTAGAAAAATAATCAAACTTCTCTGCAAATGCCTCTCAACTACTCCGTGGTGGTGTAGGGCAGTGTTCCCATTATGTAAAGTTAAAAACTACAAGAGGAATAATAGCTTTTTGTAGAAAATGATGTCCGTAGTGTTGAAACAAAACATCTCATCATAGTTAGCTGTAGCCATCATATAACTCATCCGAAGAAAACACAGTTGAATGCTGTAGATCTTCTAGCATTTCATACACTGTACAATGTCTCAATCAACACACCGACCCACAGAGAAGGACACACCCTCGACCCCATCTTCGCGGCAGGAAACAGCGTCCATTTCAGCCACACAACGCAGCCGCCATGGACCGACCACCACTGCGTACACTTCGCCATCAACAAACCCAAGGCACCCAAACCAGCCCCACGCCCACCACGAAGGAACTGGAGCAAGGTTACCGACGAGCAACTCAACTCCACCCTCACCCGAGACAACCACACCTGGGCACCCGACGCAAACAGCGCAAACGACGCAGCCAGAGAACTCCACACCTGGATCTCCAACTGCGCAGATGAGCTCGCCCCGCTATGCAACCCCGACAAACAACGCCCCAGGAAAGCCGCCTGGTTCACAACCGCTCTCCAAGAAGCCAGACGCACCTGCAGACGCCTGGAGAAGAACTGGAGAAACACCAAGACAACCGAAAACCCCACCACCTACAAGGACGCCATGACGGACTACCACAACCAGATCAGAGCCACCAAAAGGAACTTCATCCACAACAAAATCCTGGCCAACTCCACCAACTCCAAGGAACTTTTCAGTGTCATTCAAGAATTCACCAACCCACGCAGCGAAGCCACAGACATCACCCCATCCCAAGACCTCTGCGACAAGCTTGGAACCTATTTCCACCTCAAGATCAAAAACCTCTACGACAACTTCATCGACCATCCACCAGGCACCACAGATGGCCTCCCGCCCCCCAGAAACACCAGCCAGCCCACCATCTCCAACTGGACACCGATCACGGCCGAAGACACCGCCTCGACCATGAAAAGCATCCACTCAAAGGCCCCCACCGACTCCTGCCCCCCTCACATCTACCACAGAGCCATGGCCGCCATCGCACCCAAACTACAACGCACCATCAACACCACCTTCAAAACAGGCACCTTCCCAGACGACTGGAAGCGCGCAGAAGTCAGACCCCTGCTCAAGAAGCCCACAGCTGACCCCACCGACCTCAAGAACTATCGGCCCATCTCACTCCTCCCCTACGCAGCCAAAGTTGCAGAGAAAACAGTCAACAGGAAACTGACACGATTCATTGAAGAGAACGCCGTCCTCGACCCGTCCCAATCCGGATTCCGAAGCAACCACAGCACAGAGACCGCCCAAATCGCCGCCACAGATGACATCCGCACCCTCCTGGACCAAGGCCACTCCGCAGCCCTCATCCTACTCGATCTATCAGCGGCCTTCGACACCGTCTCCCATCGCACACTAGTCGTCAGACTACACGACGCAGGCATACAAGGAACAGCCCTGGACTGGATCCGATCATTCCTCACCGGAAGAAGCCAAAGGATCAGACTCCCACCCTTCCTCTCCGACCCCACGAAAATCACCTGCGGAGTCCCACAGGGTTCATCACTGAGCCCCACCCTCTTCAACATTTACATGGCCCCCTCGCAGCCATCGTCCGACAACACGGCATCAACATCGTATCCTACGCCGACGACACCCAGCTCATCCTCTCCCTCACCAAAGACCCCACCACTGCCAAACTCAACTTCCAGAAAGGAATGCAAGACGTCGCAGTCTGGATGACCAACAGCTACCTGAAGCTCAACGCCGAGAAGACAGAAGTCCTCGTCCTCGGTACCACCCCTTCTGCATGGGACAGCACCTGGTGGCCGACCGCCCTCGGGAGCCCACCTACCCCCTCAGACCAAGCCAAGAACCTCGGCATCGTACTCGACTCATCACTCTCCATGAACCGACAGGTCAACGCTGTCACCTCCAGCTGCTTCAACACCCTCCGCATCCTCCGCAAGACCTTCAAGTGGATCCCCCTGAGTCAAGGAAGACAGTCACCCACGCACTCATCACCAGCAGACTGGACTATGGAAACGCACTCTACGCCGGCATCAACAAGTCCCTACTCCGCAAACTCCAGACAGTACAAAACACCGCTGCCAGACTCGTCCCTCGGCATCCCCCGACACGAACACATCAGCCAACACCTACGAAGTCTCCACTGGCTCCCTGTGGAGAAAAGAGTCACTTTCAAAATCCTCACTCACGCCTACAAATGCCTACACAACAACGGACCCAAATACCTCAACGACAGAATCAACTTCCACGTACCCAAAAGAAACCTCCGATCTTCCAACCTCGCACTGGCCGAAACCCCACGCATCCACAGAGCCAGAGCAGGCGGAAGATCCTTCTCTCACATTGCAGCCAAGACCTGGAACAAGCTACCGGCAGACATCAGACGCGCCCCCTCCCTGAACACCTTCAGGAAGACCCTCAAGTCCTGGCTCTTCGGCTAAACAGATCTGCGGACCCCCCCTCAGCACCTTGAGACCCTCACGGGTGAGTAGCGCGCTTACAATTCCCTGATTGATTGAATCATCTGAAATAGTACTAGGGGCGATGACATAATTTAAAGACATTTTAAACAAATGTGGAATTTGAAAAAGTTCAGTGGGACTATACACATCAGATGATACCTTATCCCATAAAATCCCATCTGGAACTGGTACAGCTGAAATGTTCACCAGGGAAAGGTCTCTTTCTTCAATGTGTGATGATGCATGTAGTTCCAGAATCAAGTTTACCATTTGTACTACAGAGCGTTCTGGGATAAAATGTCTATCTAGAAGCAGAAAGAACAGTGTCACAAAACCAATCCAAAGGACCAGGAAAAGTAATGCAATTGTAATCCAAGGGTGTAACAATGGATATACAAATTATGTTCTTTTCAGCCAAAGATAGAAAACATGCACCTTTAGTCCAAAAGGTAAGGGTGGTGGAGACGTAGGTTGCTCTGATGTGTCGGAGGAGAAGTCATCACATTCGATGAAGTAGCAAGAAGCCATCCGGTCTATCCTTGGCAGCTCAGTAAGTAGTGTATAACTTGATGGAGATTCGATCTGTTGTATGTTGACGTAGACCTTGTCCATTTCAGGATTTCGAATTGAAATTTGTATTTCTATACTTGTTGACTGTACATTTGTTGTGGTTTTTGCAACAGGTAGAAGACATACTTTGTTGTTGTTTAATTGTGTCTCTTGTTGGAGAGAACAAGCTTCATTTGTAATTAACGCTTTCATCTGAACCTCCGGAACTGTAGTGAGAGGAGACTGGTAGCCACTCAGGAGCCCACATGGCTTACTCTTGAGTATCAGCAACATAATGTGGTTTTATCAGCTCAATGGAGACAAACCTTTTGTCTCGACTACCGGCAAGGGGCGGAAGAAGTACAGTTCTTGTTCCTTCAACAGTGAAGACAGGCATAGGTGCTCTGTAGGATGGCCTAAACTCTCTCTTGTCCACAATTATTCCTCTGACCAGATCCCCAACCTTCGGGATGCAGCCAGGCCTTGCCGGAACTACCAAGAAAATTCTCCAGTAGGTGTGCGTTTTACTTGGGCGTTGCTTTGTTCATCCCGGAAAGCATTCAGTTCCCATAAAACAGTCAACCTTTCAATGATGTCAAATGGTGTTTCCGCCGCCACTGTCCTGGCATTGTCAGGGTCTAGCACCCACATCTTAACCACAAACAGGATTTCATAGGGAGTATGACCATCCAAGGATTTTCCTTGCATGTTATTCAAAGCCCTCTTTACCCCATATAAGTGATGGACCCAACTGTGACCTGAGCCTAGGACCCTTGCTGTTAATGACTGCTTTAAGTCACAGTTTTTCCTCTCCACTACCAAATTTCCCTCGGAATGGTAGGGAGATGAGAAACACAGGGTCACACCCAAACTTCCCATGGCCTCTTTCTGAGCCCTTGAGCTAAACGATGGACCCTGGTCGGAATGTAATATGGCAACTAAGTATGTCCCGATAAAGACTCGCAGATCCTTTATAACAGTTTGGGCATAAGCCAATTGCTGTGGCCACACTCACAGGAATCAGGAGCAGAAATCCACTGCCATCAGCATATACTTGTAAGCCCTGTCTGATAATAGGGGGCCGCAATGGTCCAAGTAAACATAAGCCAGAGGCTTGCTTGAAATTAGTAGAGTCATCTGTGGTGGACGCGCCACGGTGGAACCCTTCATCTGCTGGCAGATGTCACATCTAAGGACAAAGTCCTTGGTCTGTTTGTAAAGACCTGGCCACCAATAGCATTGCTGCAATAATGAAATTGTAGCAGCCACCCCTGCATGTACAGAAGCCAGACCCTCATATGCAGCCAGAATTAACCCCAGTCTGCGATCACTGTTTGATATCACTCTATCCCCCACTTCTGGAATCTGAGCATAAGGTGTATTTTGTGCATCTAACTTGTAGGAGTACTTGTGTGGAAAGCCCTTAGGCATGTGTGTGTCATTGCGAGCAGCATTGTCGGCCACCATGATGTCTCTGTCTAGCCTCGTACAAGAATGAGTAATTGCAGCAACCATGACAGTGCGAACTGTTGCTTTTGCAGCTTTATCAGCCATGGATTTCCCAGCAGCGTGACGCCAACACGTGGATGGCTCAGTGTGTGAATGACATGAGCCCATGGCAAGCATTCTTTCAGCTTTGCCAATTGTTCCCAAAGCAGCTTGTGCTTTACTGTGCACCCTTTCAAGTCTCTGAATCCATTCTGGCTCCAGTAATGTATATATTCATTATATGACTGCACACAATCATACGAATCACACGCTATAAGTGTGGGGAATCCAGCATCCGTATTCTGTAGTGCCAGTACTAGAGCTGTTAATTCTGCCTAGCTGTGCAATCACCTATGAACTGCGTGTAGGTTTTTGCAGGATGAAATTCTCCATCACGCATATGTCCTTTCACTTTTGCACACACTGCTGAGTATTGGGGCTTTGACCCTACGGCAGGCTGAGCAGAACCATCAGTATAAATGATGTACTCATAGCGATCTAGAGGCATTATTTCATTAGGCAGAGTATTTTCTTGTTGGTACTGCAGTAAGGCTTATGTTGATAGCGTAGAATCAAATATGTAATCTACATCTGTTGGAGTGAGTGAGTTAGCCCATTGAATTAATTGTGGAACGCTTACGCTGGTGACCGCCTCCAGGGTAGGTACTGGGGTCACGACAATTATGCATTTCCCTTGAGCCAGGGCTCGCTTTCTCACTACAGCAGTCTGTACTGCTGTCAGTATTTTCTCAGTAGGTGCAAAGTGCATTTCAGCATTTTAATATAAATGTGATTTTTATGCAATTGGTACTGTGTCACCTTCATTGAATGTGACATAAGTGTACCCTGCCAACCAGCGATCACACATATCCCCAGGTTTGTTGCGTTTAAACTTGTGTGTAGATGTTTGGAAGCTATCATGTCAGCTTGCATGGAACGTAGAATTTCTGTATGTGCCTGTGTCCAGTGTTTGCTTGAAAAGTCTGGACGTATCAAATCGTAGAATTGTTTAACCTGTTCTGCATAATCTGGAATATATGTTCTGCCAAAAGTTAGAAATCCTAATATAGATTGTAATCTTTTTTAAGTTGTTGGTGGTTGAAGCAATGCACATTTTAAAAAAAATGGGTCGCCAGACTTTTTCTTTCACTTGACAACTCATATCCCAGATATAGGACATTGAGGTGGGTGATTTTTGATCTCTTGAAATTAAATTTATAGCCCATGTGAGCAAATCGCTGAATTTTGCGGTCTACGCTGGACAAGTGTTCCATAAGTTCATCATCCGTCAAATATATGTCATGGATGTAGGACAATGCCTGGCCATCAAAATGTTCAAGTAGTTCTGTAACTCTGGCTGAGAACAGCCCAAGGCTATTCTTATACCCTTGGGGCAAACAACAGAATTTGTTTTGAGAACTGAGCGCACTGAATGCCATTAAGTATCTGCTTCCAGGTGCTATATTTTGGCAGAAAAATCCATTCAAGATCTCTAGCATTGTTTTGTATTTCTTCTGCACAATGTTATTCATTAGTGCAGCACTGTGTGCATTTTGTACTGCAAATGTGTGAGTAGCTGAGTTCAAATGTCTGTAATCTAATACTAGTCTATATGAATGATCTGGTTTCATGACTGGAAACAAAGGATTATTAATTTACGAGGTGCAACTTTCTATTCAAGTTGCTGTAGGATTTCCCTAACTTGTTGTTTAGCTTTGTTTTTTTATTGGATATTGTCTTCGAGGTTGTGGTGTTGTCCTCAATGGAATGTCATGATAAGGTGAACGGTCATCCCACCCCACATGGTTGCGGTATAATGCACAAGCTAGTGCTAAAGCCCACTTATTTGTATATGAATGTTTAATTGATTCTGGGAAGAGTTCGGAAAAAGCTGGTAATATCACTGTTTCCCCATTTGGGCAATCCATTATGAAATCAGGTGGCCAATCCTTTACCACCAGAAGAATATTGTATCCTTGAATGAGGTCCTTGTGAGAAGTTGGCCTGGTATATGCTGTCCACTAATTAAAGTGGGCACCTTGCACCAGTCCAAACGACCCTTATTGATGATTAGGTTAAAGACAACCTTTATAGAAAGCTATCCTAGTGGTAGCTGTGGAGAGCAGCCTTCAGGCTAAGTCTCGAAGGAATGTAAAGCAGCTTGTTTTACCAGTATATAACCTCCTGAATGACCAAATGAAAGGAGAACCACACCAGGTGTATATAAACTATATGTATTTATTACTAAACACTCTCTACTAACCTCTTTATGAAATTAGAGAACAAGACCCACAATATTAAATCACTAGAACGACAGTAAATAGCACAATACACAGCGGGCTCCAGGGGGAGACCGAACCATATACTAAGAAAGTGGTATAAGAACCACGACTTGACTAGACACAGTGCCTAGAGCATGTAGAATCGCTGGGACCCCAAGGAACCACCCAAGGTAGTGACACAGGGGACCCATGGAGGACGGGTGCAGTGTGGGAACACAGACGCGAGCTCCGTACAACTCTATGGGAAAGTCGTGGTTGGAATGTTAAAGATTAAGGACACTTAGGAGAGGACTTGAAGCAAACCCAGCTTAACGTAGAAGGTTCTAAGGCCAGCACCCATGAGAGTCCCGAGGTACCCGTGTTACCTATCCCAGAGGAGCCGGGTGCATAGGGGTCAAGTGGTGTCGGAAACCCTCGTCGTTTTCAATGGCGTGATGCGAGAAAGTACTGCTGCCGTGGAGAAGAAAAATGTCCGGTGTGATCCAAGCCTGGATCAGAGATGAGAAGAACCTGAAAGCAGAGGGGACAAAGTCTGGGTCACTTCACGTGACCAGGAGTGGAGCAATCGAATGCCCACCGATGTCGGGTGCTTCAGGTGCATAGAGGTGAAGCTTGACTCTGCAGCCACGGGGACCAGGAGATGTCTGCGATGACCACAGTCCGGATTTGAGCTGTCCCACAAAGGATGTCGAGTGCTGGGGGATCAGTGTCCGGATTGAACACCAACAAGCCTTGGCAACTGCAACCCACGCGGTCAGAGGAAAGATGCGTCTGCGAGGACCAGCAAGGTCCTGGGGACTTTCTAAGCAATGGAGAGTCAGGGAACGTTTGGAGCAACCAGGGAAGCCCAATGAAAGTTAAAGTTGTCTTCTCAGGGACCCACAGGCCAACGGACCAGGGATCGCAAAGGGACCTCGAGCTGAATCACCAAATACCAGCCCACAGAACACTCATGGAGTGTAGGCCAGGAATCTTCAGTGGAATTTCTGCTTGGGGTCAGTACTACAAGTAGCCTAAAGCACAGCTTCAGGGATCACCAAAAAGCATATGCTGCTGCAAATGTACATGGTGCCCAGGGGTACGGGTTTCACGGTCCCCACAAGGGATACGGGCCTCAGAATTGCTAAGAGCGCAGATCGACCTCGGAGACCTCAGGAACCCACCTCCTGTGTTGCAGAAATCTTCAGAGTCCTTTGGGAGCTTTGTAGATGCAAACCGGTCAGATGCGTTTAGGTGCCTGCTCAGCAGGGGAGTAACTCCTTTACTCCAAGGGAGATTCTTCAGTCGTCCAGCAAAGTGTAGATCATCGAAGGTTACTTGATTTCTGTAGCAGAGTTTAGTCCAGGTAATATCTAAAGTCCTGTAGTCAGGGGTTCCTACTTTATACCCAAGGAAGGGGTGGGACAAACTCTGGGGACCCACCTAGGGGAGGGTCAGGACAGAGGGGTGGCTACACCCATGTCCTTTGTCCAGTTTCGCGGCAGAGCAGGAGCAAATGGCTCCTGCAACTGGTTTGAGCTGGACTATGCACAGGGACACCAAATGTGCCCCCAGTGCAGACATCAAAGCACTCTGAGAGTGCACCCACCCAGCCCCAATACACTAAAGCCTGTCTGGGAGGTGGTCACACCTCCCTGTGACAGGAAACCTATTGTCAAGCCTTCCCCTGCCGGAGTTTCGTCCAGCAGCAGGAGGGCAGACTCGTGTCTGTGGCTGGCAGCATCCATTGTGTGATGCCAGGGTTCTGTGATGCTGGTACCGGGTGTACCGGTGTTGTCATATTTCTCCCTCTAAGAGAGTGGAATCATACCTCCCACACCAGTTACTGGTGTGGAGGTATGATTCCATGGTGTTTGACACCAAACACGACATGTTTCCATGCAGCCGTTTTAAAGTTAGCATTTACCGCGAGGTTATAATGCGCTTAAATATATATGGTTGGCTGCATCACAAACAACCCCGGAGAATAGGTTCCGAAGGCTGCAGAGGGGCTCTGCTCATGCATGGGCACCCTCTCACATAAAACCCAGCACCCTGCCTTCAGGATCAATAAGGCCTGCTATAGGGGTGACTGATGTGCAGTGATTAGGATAGATATAGTGAACCTATATCTAAGTAAGGGGTGCATGCACCACCTTACACAGGCTGCAGTAGCAGACTTGTGGTGTCATTTTAAATGGTCTCTCAGGGGTGGCATAATACATGCTGCAGCCCCTGGGAGGCCTCTGGGGTACCTACGCCCTAGGTACATAGTATACCATATACTAGGGACTTATAAGGGTACCCCAGAATCCAATCTGGAGTGTACCTAAAGTACATGCAATCAATTTAGAGGAGAAAGCAGATAGACTGGGGTCCTGAATAGCAGGATCCCAGTCAGACTAAGTCGAAAACAGTGAAACATCAGGAAAAAGTGGGGGTAACTATAAGAAGCTGATCCTACTCTCCTACAGTCCTCCCAAAAGAGGACATTAATAAACCTGGGCATGTCTAGGGGTGGGCAAAGAAAAATCACACACTAGACCTCCTTCCAGAGAGATTTCTCGATGCCGGCAGTTGTGGCAGGTTGCGACCGCCTGCGTTTAGAAATCTGTTCCTAGAGTTGAAGAAGCTGCTGCTTGAGTAGAATATCTACTCGAGTGGCAGAAAGAAGCAGTGCCCTCTGGTGTGATAAGTAGTGCCGTTTGTAGTGATTTTACAGTGTGGGCCAAACTCCTGCCACTAAAAATCAGTAATACTAGCGCGTCTTACCACACTACACTGCTCACAGAACTCCGATGAGTGTGGCGGAGCTTTTTCGGTACTTTGCGGAGTTCAATGGAGTAGAACTCCATGAACTCCGTGAACTCCACCTAGGCCTAGGCATGTCCCCTTCCAACCATTGTTGGACTTCGTATAGACGATGTGGAACGCTTAGCCTGGTATCTTGTGTTTCCATCATGATGTACTCATTCAGCGCTACTCCCACCAGGCAATCCATCAGGTACTAGCAAAATATTGTGGCTTCTGCTGTGCTCCTCAGCTTTGTCACTGCCCATTCCAGACTCAAAGCAGAGTCGAAAATATCCGGTGCATGCCCGATTTTAAGTCCGGCTATCATCTTCTTTTTGAATTGAGGTTTTGGTGCTTCAGGTTTTTCTTCTTGCTTAATAATGTAGTCAGATGAGCGTTCTGACCATCCTCCTCTCACCAAACATATATCAGATGAATACTGGAAGGAACAAGACGAATGTGTATCAGTATCCTTATTCCTGTCAGGTGGTGTAACATTATCACGGTTCAGCAATTTCTAATTTTTCTCAGTGCATTTCTGTGTAGGAGACCCACCCCATTATTTTGTTTTATCTTGGTGTTTCATATTATCCCATTCCTTCTTTGTAGAAGAGTCAACTGTGGTTTCCCTGGTCTGTCTCCCAAATTATCTCTACCAAGCGTAGCATAGGTTTCTTCAATAATTTTAGGTAATCACGCTCCTGCTGTGCAGGAGTCAAATCCCTCAGGCATTGGCGTATAGCTAACACTGCTGCTTCCTCTTTAATGTTGCTCAACATTATGGCAGATACTCCGGCAAAGTTGCCCATCAGTTTGATCCACAGGTCCAGGGCAGGTACTGCCCCGTACTCATTCTGGATCTGTTCCAGCACTTCAGGCAGAACAGCCAGAGAAGGAGTACCACGTGTTCTGGTATATACTGCAGCAAAGACCATACCCCAGTTTTATAGTCCTCCAGAGGGGGAGCCATCCCTATTGGCAAACAATTGCTTCAAGCTGATTTGTTTTTTGTGCAATGTGAAATGGAGTTTCTTCCCTCTTGCTGGGCATCTTACCCATAACTGCATTCAGTGTTTGTGGGCTAATGCCCGATGCAACCAATTGTGGTGGTGCAGCTTGAACAGCCTGCGCAGGATCAAGTGTTAATGTTCGCATCACAAACTGTGTAAGACATCTGTATATTGTCACTAGGTTATTGTACAATCCCTGCATCTGAGCGGCGGATACGTTATTGTTATCGGGTTGTGGTGTGTATCTGGCTTGGACTGGCCATGTCACCCCCTCATTGCTGAGTGGCCTCAGTCTTATATTTTCTATAGTGTGTTGGAGGGCACCTTTAAACCAATTAATATGTTCTTGGTAAGTGAGAGGAACTTCTAGTGCCTCATATGGAATGTATTCATCTGGTATTTCATCCTCAGTGTATGTGTGAAATACTCGTGTTACAGCATCTACACGTGGTAATGTAACCCAAGAATAAAACAACTCTGTCCTATATGCTTCATGTGCCTCAACCACGAAGGTAATGTCCCTACCATCTAGTGTGGGGCCATTTTGTAGTAGTTTCTGTGTAACTGCATATCTGCAGTTCTCAGCAATGTATGCGAAAATGAAGTACAAAGTAGGCTATCACAGTGGGAATTAGATCCTCCTAAGCTTGAACTACCAACAGCCAATACATAGACTATACGTACTCCACTGAGGAGGATATTCCCTACCACTATGGACGTCTCCAGTTAAAAGGAGGCACGATTGAACTACTCAGTTGATCCATACAAAGTAAGAACCCAACCAATGTTGGTGGCGCCATGTCATGTAGATTCGTCTAATCAGAAAGAACTGCACGTTTGTGGTCCACCTAAACGTTGGAATGGTACCAGACTGATTCCATGCACCCACGCAAGATATGTTGTCCCATAGACCAGCTAGCTCACAATGCCACCATAAGCCCCTCTAAACCTAGACAGGGAGCAAACAGTTTTGGCAACCACTAAACATGACAACCCTGTCTCCTCAGGAACCATGGTGACAGATCTAGAACCTTTCGCTAATACAGTTGCGCTCTCTTTTGCTCGGGAAATATACAAAGAATACACAGAGAGACATTTTCCATGTTTATTGAACTAATGTGAATCTTGTATAGAATATATGTGCTGCAATGATCAATAGACAGAAGCAGATGAAAGTTATAAGAAGTATCAGGACAGTGAACAATACAAAAAGGTCCACCATCGTGCTGAAACAACGTAAATATACAAGCACATGAAATAATATAACAATATGGCGTATTCCTACTATGTGGACCCTAGGCTACATGTCTATGGTGCATGTATATGTTCTGACTAGAAACCCCTTACTGGATGATGCAACCCCATTACTTGGTGGGTAAGTATGTAGGAACCCGTCTTAGTCACTAGCAGGACATTCATCAAGGAGATGTTAGTCAGCTGCTGGGCAAAAGTATCAGCATGTAGAGACCTCTCAATGTCATCAGAAGTGCCTCCTCTGTCTACACCCAGAAACAGATGTTTATTTATATAAAAAAGGCATCCTTGCCTTGGGCCGAGATTGTGATCAGGCTGCCATTGTTTGTGTGCTACAGATAGCTGTGTCACCATATGAATGAAAATAACGAACACATTTGCACAACGTACATGTAGGCCTTTTACATAGTGTCAAGGCAATACAATAGTGTTCTAGCAGAGTTGGCTCGTGTAAGCAAAGTCGGTGTTTCTAGGAAACTAACCCAAAGTGTCATGAATGCAAATGTGTGTCAAAAGTCGATGTGAAAAGTGAAGGCAACTTTAGGAAAGCCCTGTGTTCATGTATAATGGCAACGTTTCCTTCTAGGCCTACCTGAGACACATGACACTGCATGTATCCTGGGTGACATGACTCGGTGCAACTGGCAGCTCATCTTTGTGTATTACTCCCAGACAGTGAGCCACAGGGGGAATAGGTGTTGGCAGGATGAGCTATCTTTAACTTGATGGGGGGCAGAGCTGACAGCTATAACACCTGCACATCACAAAGACTTTGCCTCAGCACACTCACTAAGGTTTTCACACTACTCCTTTGTGACCACAGACAAACTGGGTCCCTGGCACAAAGGAAGGAAATTCCAAGCACCTCAGGGGGAGGAACCCTCTAGAAACGAATCCTACTTCAAAGCTGGCACCAAGTATACATATTGAACCCTTAGACCTAAATCTTTAGTACAATTCTGGACCTATGGGAGACTCAGAAGGACTGCTCTGCTATAAGAAGGACTGCTACTCTGCTGTCATGCTGCCTGAGTGAGAAGGAGTGGAACTTCATCTTGAACCCAGGACTACCAGAGTGACTCCAAGGGCTAGTTGGCTGGCCTCCTGATCAGAGCCTCGACACACAGCTGCAAGCTTCATCAGAACCAATGCTGAGTGCCAGGGAGCCCACAGAGTCTCGCTGGACAGCTGCCAGCCTCAACAGTATCGATGCCATGTGATGCAAAGCCTCCCCGAAACTCGTCGCCAAGCTGCCAGCTTCATGAGAACTGATGCGACTCGATGTAAAGCCTTGCAAAGCCTCACCGTACAGCTTCATTGGAACCAACGCAGTGTGATGCAACCTGATGCAGGACCTCACATCGCGGACCTTGCAGCTCCTCGGAACCGATACAACACAAAGCATTGCAAAGCAACACCGGGCAGTCTGTGCACCAAGAACATAAGGCTCCTTGTTCATCAAGCCTAACTGGGTACCTGTATCTGCCCCACGCCTCCTCATGGTCTGGAGTGACCAAACAACCACAATTGACACTTTGTGCTTTTATGCACTATTTTCACGTAAATATCCAAAATTCCATATCACCAGTTCTAATGATTGGATTTTTGTCATTTTGGTCTCAAATAATTTTACTCTGTTTCTTTAATTGGTGTAACATTTTTCTTATGTGTGTTTTCACTTTATTACTGTTTCAAGTGCTACTTACATACTATACAGATTGCCTCTAATTTAAGCCTGATTGCTTTGTGCCAAGCTACAGAGGGTTGAGCAAAGGGTTCATTTGGGGGTTTAATTTTGGAGCAGCGTAAGTTTGGCTCCACCCTTGCACATCACAAATATGCAATATAAAAATGCACTAAGCACCTGTTTCTGTATGGCCTAATGGTATTACTATAAAGTGTTGCACTTGACATCACTATTAAAGTGCATTAAATGTAGAGTTAGATAATTTATATATACTGTGTGCTGTAATTCATTAAAACAGATTGCTGCGTACCCTATACTAGGGGACGTCCCCTTGGGCACAACTCGACCTCGTGAGAGGTTGTCTAATTGTTCTTTTCAAGTTGTAGGCCTAATGTAAACAAAAGTTCTCTGATGCGTGTTTATTGCTTCATGTTTTATTTGTCATCATATACTTTCAATCCATTGGTGATTCAGTACAAATTATTACTATTTAGTTCTTAATTCATACTCCTCATGCTCCAATGCTCCAATGCATTTCGGGTTAGGCACCCTTCGTCAGGGAACAAAACGCTGTAAATTAATGTGAACGAAACTTAATACATGAAGGGACACTGTATGTGACTCAATCTCAACTTAGTGTGGTATTGATTGTGCCACTAAATAGGAAATGAAAATCATGCTCTGGTGAGGTTAATTCGCAACTACGTGCTGCTTTAAGATAGCAAGAAAAATAAGTCTTCGTTACTAGTTGTCCACTTTATAGGTACTCCATTATAGGTGACCCCAATCCCGCTGAGAAGTAGGTGTGTGCGATATTTATAAGTGTTTAAATTCATCACGACCTTAAGTGTCATATAACATGTGCACATTAGCAAGTCTAAGCATGCAATAAAACAAGACCTCGGAAACACCAAACTTCTTATGAGAGCAGTTGCGCATCGCATTCTCTAGCAGTAAAGCCATAATGCGTTATCCGTGCTGGTTAGAAAGTGTTATCTTGCGTTACAAGTGTGGACATCATTAATATTTACAAGTGTTTGGATTCTTCGCGACCTTAAGTGTTACATAACATGTGCATATTAACGAGTCTAAGCCTGCAATTAGGATACCTTAGAAAAAACAAACTACTTACGGGAGCAGTTGAGCGTGGCGTTCTCTAGCGGTTAAGCAATAGTGTGTTACCCGTGCTTATTAGAAAGTGTTATGTTTCGTTTCAAGTGTAGACATCGATGATAGACTACATGCGCTGCATCGGTCGCCATGTTGGAACGGAGTAAATATCTGATGCTTTGCCTATGTTTAATATTGTGTAACAACCTATTGCCATGCTGTTAATGAGTGCGCAAAAACGATAAATCGTGATTAAACCCAATGTCTATAACCTGGTTTATCCGAACTCTAACATAAACAAATACAATTAAAATTAACAACCATGTCTGTAAACTCACGGTGGTAATGACTCGTATTCTAAACAATATAGTGTGTAATCTTGGTCAACCATGTAAACTGACTATGGAAATTAAAATTAACAACCGTATCTATAGACTCTCAGTGGTAATGATTTATATTCAAAACAATATAGTGAGTAATTTCAGTCAAACGTGTAACCAGACTATGGAACTTACATGTCTAATTTAATGATGTCCACACTTGTAACACAAGATAACACTTTCTAACCAGCACGGATAACGCATTATGGCTTTACTGCTAGAGAATGCGATGCGCGACTGCTCTCATAAGAAGTTTGGTGTTTCCGAGGTCTTGTTTTATTGCATGCTTAGACTTGCTAATGTGCACATGTTATATGACACTTAAGGTCGTGATGAATTTAAACACTTATAAATATCGCTTCACACCTACTTCTCAGCGGGATTGGGGTCACCTATAATGGAGTACCTATAAAGTGGACAACTAGTAACGAAGACTTCTTTTTCTTGCTATCTTAAAGCAGCATGTAGTTGCGAATTAACCTCACCAGAGCATGATTTTCATTTCCTATTTAGTGGCACAATCAATACCACACTAAGTTGAGATTGAGTCACATACAGTGTCCCCTCATGTATTAAGTTTCATTCACATTAATTTACAGCGTTTTGTTCCCTGACGAAGGGTGCCTAACCCGAAATGCATTGGAGCATTGGAGCATGAGGAGTATGAATTAAGAACTAAATAGTAATAATTTGTACTGAATCACCAATGGATTGAAAGTATATGATGAAAAATAAAACATGAAGCAATAAACACGCATTCGAGAACTTTTGTTTACATTAGGCCTACAACTTGAAAAGAACAATTAGACAACCTCTCACGAGGCCGAGTTGTGCCCAAGGGGACGTCCCCTAGTATAGGGTACGCAGCAATCTGTTATAAATTGTGTACAAGACCGGAGTACACACCCAAGGAGCACACCGAACTGTTTAAACTTACCTTATACCATTGGTTGTGCGCGAATCAATCTACATTAATGTAATTCATTAAAAGACATTTACTGCTTAGGTGATTGAATAAACCATCCTCACACTATTAAAATGTATTTATGTGAGAAATGAAAATGACTTATGTAATGTGTGCACTAATGTTTCACCTTTGCATTTATAGTGTAGTTCTCAGTCGCACATATATATGTGTACTCAAAGTTATTTTACCTTTATGAACCTTAAGATGAATCCCATGTACTGACAGTTTTATTTAATAGTAAGTTGAATGTGCACATGTATATTAAATGTGCACCATTGATTTAATATGCTAACTTAACATTGCTAAGCCTGTATTTAGTTCTACATAAAATACTGTTTTCTATTTTCTACTTGTGTGTCTTTTCCTTGCAGGTGGTTTCTTAGTTTGGGAATAGAGTCAACTCTGTATTAGTGATAGAGAGAGAGCCTGAGAAGAAGACCCCGACAAGGAACATGGAGAGCCAGGGCATCAACTGGAAGTGTCAATTTATGAATGTTGCAACATGTCACAGGTGACAGAGGACAATACCATTCCCATGTTTGGCCTGGGAGATATGGTCGATGTTTCAGGTTACAACATGAGAATGGAAAGCACAAAGTGTAGCCTACGATAATGCAAACAGAGGGGTGTTACCTTGGAGATTCAGGTAGAAATAACTGAAGTTCACAGTGTCTGAGGTCAGGCTACATTCCTTTGGGCTTTGAGAGGTTTAGACCTATATTCTTATCCCTTTGATTCTTGCAGAGTGTGGCTTGGGCTAACACTCATCTCCCTGAACCCAAGAAGACTCTTGACCGATCTTCTGAAATGCTGACACCTTCCTTTACCTTCCCACACTTTCCCACATTTTCTTATTTTTCTTCATTTCCCTGATTTTTTAGATGCTTTTAAGTGTTAAAACCATCCTCCTTAGTTTGGACCTTTACTTAGGCAATTTTAGACTTCCCTCATGTATAGAAGGGAGAATCATAAACTCTTCTCTGAGCATCAAATTCTGTTATTGATCTTTTTTATTGCTGTGAATGAACTTCTTGTTTGACTTCTTGGGTTACACTGTTAATTAAATTGATTAAATGTTAACTCCCTTTACCTCTCAGTCAGCAAAGAAAAGGTCCATCAGATCACCAATGGTAAGAGGGCTGGCCTAGCGCTGCATCACTTTTGTTTCAAACACAAAGAGGGGGGACTAGAGGTAAAACAAGGTCCAGCATACGTGCCCCAAGCAGGTACTTATTTGACAAGAGGTATGCAGTTCCTATAGAGAAAAGGAGGTTTTTACCAAGAAAAAGGGAAGTGCTCCAACTAGGAGCGAGGGCCCTCACACACCCCAAGGGATGTCATGCTTCATCATTGGGCAACTCCTCGTTGGGTCAGCGCTGCAATGCCCAACGGGCCCCGCAGGAGGGCTCTTTGCCAGAGTTCTTTTTTTTTGCCAATGATGAGTCTGGGGTGCGATGAGAAGGGTGTGTGTAAGTAGTAAAGTGGAGGGAAGATCAGACAAAAATATGTAGTATAACTTCAAGGTAAAAACTCAAACACTAGGATCTAAAGAGGCCCAGTCGCCCGGCCTGAACAAACTCTCACTTGCGTCCCGATAATCGGTTGTTAATGCTTGCAATTTGTGGCCGACCTACCCTGTGTTCATGCCATAGGTTTTTACCCTGAAGGTATACTACATATATTTGTGTGATCGTAATACGGTATGCTTTTAGACACTGGCACTAACCACCCCTCTGTTAGTAGATATTTTGGTCCTGAAAAAATGCCATGATTGCATAGACAGTAATAGACATGAAACATGTCGACCCACATTCTTACTCAGAACGCGCCAGAGTAGACCATTACATCTATTTCTCGACATAATTGAAGCTTTTTAATCATAACATAGGAACCCAGCAATTAAATTAGTTTAATTGAGCTCTTATAGTTATTTTTACAGCGCAATCCCTCCGCTCTACTCACCACTTACACACATCCTTCTCATCGCACCCTAGACTCATCATTGCCAAAAAGAAAAGAACTCCGGCAAAGAGCCCCCTGCGGTGCCCGTTGCGCATTGCAGTGCCAGCCCAACAAGGAGCTGCCTGATGATGAAGCATGACACCCCTCGGGTGTGTGAGGGCCCTTGCTCCTAAATGGAGCACTCTCCTATCATTTTGGTTTGGTAAAGACCCCCTTTTCACTTTTATTTCACCATGAAAAGAATTGTGGTTACTGCTTGAGTAGGGTTTCACCCCACTCAACAATTAACTCAATTTCACACACACCCTCATCATGCAACTTTGAATACCATGGTAATCCCACATTCCACCATTAACAAAATTCAGGGCACCATTAACTTTAGCATTGGTAATACAGCATTGCTAACCCCATAACCGTAGAATGTGTTATTTTAGTCCAAAGCAATACATATATATTTTGGAATGACTATTAGTCTAGATCAATATGCCTTTAAAGCAAACAAATGCTACAAGTCAATCTGCAAATGCTTGGTGTACACCCAATCTTGCGGGCATACTGCAATTATTGTTGAGTCATATCTGTATTGTACATGCTTTCTACGTTCTACCAGACATATATTTGATAGTTGTTGTTACTATTAAAACCACCAATCAATTAAAAACTATTTTCACAATCATAAAATGTATCTCATAATGTGTTGCATTGAAGAATGCCCATTTTTTGAAAATGAATAAACATTTTTCTAACAGTTGAGAGTGATTTGAGTGTGAGCCGAAGAGTATCTTAAATTTAAGCATGTCCTTTTAGTGAAAATAGCAAATTGAGCTGAGTACTTTGAAATCTGGATGCATCAAAACTGTTTTTTACACTAGGGATTCATTAAAAAAATTAAAGAGGTGCGGAAAACTGTGTCGGTCTTCTACCTCACTGATGCTGAGATTGGTCTACTTACTGACAAAATGAGATCCTGCTGAGCTATACAGTAAGATTAAATGACCAACAAAAAGTAAAAAAATAAATAAACAACTTTGGGCCAGATGTACGAAGTATTTTTGCATGCGCAAACGGGTTTGCAACCCGTTTGTGCATACAAAAATACCTAAGGGCCATTTACAAACCCTAATCAGCGAGTCGCAATTTATTTGCGACTCGCTAATTAGGATTTGCGACTTGCTATTAGGAAGGGGCGTTTCAAGGGTGTCCCTTCCTAATAGCGAGTCTGGGCCCTATGTATGACTGTTTTACGACCGCATTTGCGGTCGCAAAACAGTTGCAATTTAGCACCTACTTCAAGTAGCTGGTAAAGCATTCACGAAGGGGTCCCTAGGGGACCCTTTCCCCTTTGGGAATGCATGTGAAAATATTTTTTAAGGGCAGGCAGTGGTCCCAGAGACCACTGCCTGCCCTTAAAAAATTAAACGAAAACGTTTCATTTTTTTAAAAAAATGCATCCCGTTTTCCTTTAAGGAAAATGGGCTGCATTAAAAAAAAAAACCTGCTTTATTTAAAAGCAGTCCCAGACATGGAGGTCTGCTGAGCCCAGCAGGCCACCATCCCTGGGAGAGCCAGCCATTCCCAATGGGGTCGCAAATTGCGAGTGGCTCATTAACATTCATTAACCTCGCATTTTGCGACCACATTGGGAATCGCTAACAATGTCTCTGACACTGTTGTACATTTGCTTTTGCGAGTCGCATATTGCGATTCGCAATTTGCGACTCGCAAAAGCAAATTATCGTACATCTGGCCCATAGACCTTAGGAGCATGACTTTTAACTGTTAATCAAACAACCATATTGTTGATGACATTGTGTTACCTGCATGCTCATGCAGCATGAAGATCCAGTTTTACATTCCCTTCAGCATCTTAACAATGCCCTTTGTAACTTCATTCTAGGTACCTTGTAGTTGTGTTCAGTAGCTTGTGTTCTACATAAACTTCTTTCCGGTGAAAACTTTCAGCAGGTTGAGTGTAAACATGGATTTTTGCTGAAACGAAGTTCCTACAGGTGATTCTTTGCTAATATGAAAATGACATCTGCAGTCGTTTGGAGTTCTTAGTACACAAAGCATAGTAATGATCATTAGCTAAGGACAATTTGATGGAAGAATAATATAATGTCCATATGGTTATTACATACAGAATACTCAGAGGCACATTCTTGATGGAGATCGTGATTTAAGATTAATCATATTGTGAAACAATTCGGCTTTTTCCATAGTCACCCTAATTCTTTTGCTGAATTCTTTTAATGTTTTTTAGACTGCATGCTGTGTTGCTGCTGTCCAGGGCTCTACTCCTAAAACATGCAAAAACTGCAAATACTGACAGGGATAATTAACTCTTCTTGAACGGCCTAGTGTATGGTGTAGAAACTGTAGGAAGCTGGCTCTTTATATAACATACTAAAAAGAGGTATATTGTGTAGAGAGTCCAGTTATCCCTTATGAATGCAGTGTGGTCGAGCAGCCTTAAGCTTATCAAGGAGGTGTATTAGACATTTGTTGTACACACACAGTCAATAAATGACACACACACACACTCACACTCACAAAGGAGATCCAAACCAATTTAGAAAAATAGCACATATTTTTATATAATTTTTGACACCATTGGGTAAGTGCTTTTTAAGTTAGTAGTTTTGAAGAACACAGGAAAATACACTTGTATTGTCGCCTCTCTAATGCAGTAATGTTATCCTATGGGAAAAGACACATATACTACATGCAGGCACTTAGCGGCAACTTACAGGACCAATCTTCTGGAGTTAAGGTCAGTATGGGGCAAGGTCCAAGGCAACACCAATAGGTCTCCTCAGTCGGTTCTGGGGCATCCAGGTGCATAGGTGCTTTAAATGGGAAGTGGTCCTGGGAAAGAAAGAGGCTGCAAGTAGGGACTTGGGGGGCCAGTCTGGCCGAACTAATATGGGGGACTCAGGTCTCGAGGGTCTTGCGCACACAAGGTCACTGTTTGTCCACAATAACTCTGGCTCTGGGGTGCGTGTGCAGTGGGGCTTTAAATGGCGGGGCCTAGTCGTGAAGCCTTTTCACAGTTATGGGTTCCGGCACAAAAGAGGCTGCAGGCAGCACCTTGGAGACCACTCTGGCCAAACCCAAAGTGGGGTTCTGCTCTGCAGGGTCACAGGACCTTGTTGGCACAATTGGCCCACTTCAACTCAGGCTGGGGGGCTCGGTGTAGTGGTGCTTTGAGATGTCGGGTTTCCGACAGTCCGGGGCTCTCACGGTTCTTCTTCGGTGCCTGCAGGATACAGGGGAGTAGCTTGTCTACCCGACAGGAGATGCTGGTTGAAGTGCTGTCAGTCCTCCTAGACTTCTGGAGGCAGAGCAGCTGCAGGAAAAGTTGACTTTGGCGCAATTGTTGAGGACAGCAGGCAGGCCAGCAAAGCTGGTACCCGGTCAGTTGCTGCTTCTCAGTTCTTGCTGTTCAAGGCTCTTTACTGTCCTTCTTCATCTTATGTCAGTAGAATCTGCTTTCCTGGTTACAGGGGGTCCCCTAAATACTAGATATAGGGGCATTAAGGGGAGTGAAGGGTCGTAGCCAATGGGCTACATACCCTTGGGGTCACTTCACCCACTATATGACCACTTCCTGTGCGAAGTGGGAATAACCCTCTCCCAGAGTGCCTAATTATGCCATCACCAAGATGACAGAATTCTCCTAAAGTGGAGGGGTGCATCAGGCAATTCACCTTAAGGGGTGACTGTCCTGGTAGTGCACCACTCCTCCCTGCATATCAAATTTCCCTCCTGTTCTGGTGCCAAATGGGCCTTTGGGCAGGTGGTGGCCTCTTCCAGGTCTGGGGAAAGCTGGGGTTGCCTTTATCAAAGGTGGCAGAGGCATTTGAAGCCTCCTGCCTTCATATGCTGAATACTTAGCCATCCTGCTTTGAAGACGTGACAACACCTTCACCCAGAGCAGGCCTTGTTTCTGCCCTCAGAGAACATAGGCTCTCCCCGGCAGGGGGTCAGAAACCTGTCTGTGGTGGCAGGATGGTCTATGCCAGTCAGCCAGCACACAAGAGGCAGGTAGGTTGTCAGAGGCACCTCTAAGGTGCCCTCTGGGTGCATGTATTAATAAGTCCACCACTGGAATCAGTGTGGGTATATTAATGCAAGGTCTTTGATACCAAACAGAATAGATTTCAGTGAAGCCATTACGTAGCAGTTGAACTCGTTTTTACCAGTGTTTAGCACATGTACTTAAAATGGATTCCCTGTTTACTTGTGATACCTAAGAATTGACTTAGATAGCACAGGGGCATATTTACTCATGCAGATATGTCCACACATGTACTGTAGTGTATCCTGCCTTAGGGCTGTAAGTCCTGCTGCAGGTGTGACTTTCCTATACTGCATGCAGTATCTGCAGGCTTGGCACACAGGGATGTGTGACATGTCGTGTTTTCACTTTTATCTGCACAAAGACACAAAGCCTCCAAGGGCAGTCTGCATGAGTTAGGTGAGGGGTCCCTTAGGGTGGCACAATACATGCTGCAGCCCTTAGGGACCCTCTTTAGCCGGGGATCCATTTACTAGGGACTTACAGGGGTGCTAAAGGTATGGTCAATTGGGGGAACAACTGTACAGTGTCAGGGAAAGAGATCTGACACTGGGACCTGGATAGCAGGAACCCACTGCACAGCTGTCAAAATTGCAAAGCAGGCAAAAAGTGGGGATGACCATTTCAAAAAGGGGCAGTTTCGTACAGAATCTACACCCATGGTTTCGAAATGTAAATGCCAGCTGTTGTTTGCAGCACTTATTGTGCCATCCACTAATGTGAGAAGGAACACAACGTTCCAGGCCTACCAATATAACATGACTGCTTCAGTTTAAACCTGCAGCCTGACCTGTCAAAATAGCCCCTATGAAATGGGAAAAACCTTCCTTATAAATATTAATAAGTCACCCCTATGTAGGACTTGTAGCCCACAACGTAAGGTGTATCGAATTTAGAAGTGCGACATGTAGCAATTTAATGTTACTATGAATCTGTAGTGACATGCCCCCAAACAATATTATTTCTGTGGAAGGTTTTGACTGTCCTGTGAGAAAGCTAGAGTATGGATTAAAATGTTAATTTTGCAATATCCGGTTTAGGACCAGAAAATAATTCAAACACTTTAAAAAAATATTTATTAAAAATCTAATCAAATGGTAAAGGCAGGTTTTTAATACATAGTTAGAGAAAGTAACCTTTAGAAAGATACCTTTTTGTTTCCCTAAGCTCCTGGAGGGTAATTTGCATTAGCTTGACAACAACTGCCCAGCCAGTGCTTGACCTTAATAAGGTGTGAAAACTGCTCTCACTGCAGAACAAATTGTCTGGTTGTAGTGAGGCGTTTTTCTTCCTCTTACAGGAAGACCAGTTAGGGTGGACCCAGGAACTTCATTAATTTATCAAAGGGCTATCTTTTCATGAGTAATTGTAAGGAAACGCCTGGGCAGACAAACCATTGTTCTCCATCCAGTTTTGGTCCAAACCCAGTGGGAATGAAGGTGCCACCATTACCATTATTGAGTGACCACAAACAAAATGGCTTTTTAGTTCATTGGGTACACCTCAGGTGGGCACACAGGCATTGAACAAGAGAAAATGTTTGTCCATTTTAGATTTTAGGAGTAAGGTGCACTATGGGATTGTTTGCAATAGGACAAACAGGAACTGCTGACAAGTAGGCAGAGTTCCCCCTGGACAATTTTACCCTATTGATTAGGGAGGAGCCAGGTAGAACTCCCATCCGCTAGCTAGTGTGAACAGTAATTGCAACACACCAAGGCAGCCTCCTCAGAACACATTTTGAACCTGTGGAAGAATAGAATGAGAACTAGACACATTGTTTGAGACCTGTGTAGAGACCTGAAGGACTAAACTTGCTCCCACATGCACTCAGAATAAAAAAGTGGACACTAAGGGTCAGTTGGATGACCGCCTGTGTGGGTTCAAGAAAACAACAAGCTGTAAGAGGCCTTTTTCTTGGAATCACTAGTGACCAGTTGCAACTGGAAGAGAATTGGGCCCTGATGGTGGCATCTTTTGGAGTGAGTCCAGACCCTAAATGCTGTCCCTGCAGTCGTGGGAACTTTAGTGGTGCCCGGAAGGACTTATTCTGCAATCTCAGAAAAATTAGGACTAAGAAAGATTTTGGACTTCCAGACCTCTAGGAGCCCTGGACCAACTATTCAAGTTGAACTGCCCAGGGTGTGACCTCACTGGGCAAGAAAATCAGGTTGGTCCCCTTGCTGCTTTTCCACAGTAGCACATCCATTTCAGCAGGCCCTCGGGAAGAAGGTATCTAGCCTTTTGGGATCCATCAATGGAAACAGCCTGCAGCCTTGACCTGCTGGAGGATTCTGAACTCCAAAGAAGAGACTAAGGGGCCGATTCTGATCTCGGCCGGTAGGGCTCCGAATCGGATTCCGCATAACCGGATCCGATTCAGAGCCCTATTTCCCGACCGATTCGTACGCGCGTCCGGACGAGCGAGTACGATGCAAAATCGCCGACCGACTCGTTCGGGCGTCCCAACCGCTCCGACCGACTCGTTCCCGGGTCGAACCGCACCGACCGACTCGCTCGGACACGACTCGCACCGCGCAATGGAGACGTTCCCCGGCTGGGTAAGTACGATGCGCGCCGCGAGCAGTCCGACCGACACGCGCCGTCCGGCTCGAAAGAGCAGTCGGAGCCGTACTTCGGGGGTCCGTGTCGGACCCCCCTGTGCATGTACGGCGCGAGTCGCTTCGCCGCGTACCCGCTGTAGGGGGCGCCCTTGTTCACCGCGCACCCATTGAGGCAATGGGAGCCCGCGTACGCGTTGTACGACCGGGTCCCATTGACTTCAATGGGAGTCCGACCGACTCAAGTACGATAGCATACGGACGCATCGTACTCGTTCGGTCGGGCTGCACGGGTCCGATTCGGTCAGAAATCTCTCCGGGTCCGGCTCGGTCGGAGAGATTTCCGGCCCGGATCGGAATCGGCCCCTTAGTGTGATGGTAGAAATCTTGACCAGGAGAAGGCGCCAAAAGTATTCAGCTGACAAGATGACTTCTCAGGGTGCAGAACCTTACTTTTTGTGCTCTGAGTTTTTCCCGCCAAAGCCAATGGCTTTAGCGGGACTTCACTCAACTCCTATCCAACTTTGAAGGGTTTTTACCAACTACAGCATTGCACCGCTTGAGAATTTTGACTTCCTTCTTTAGTCAGAAAGTAAAATATTTGAACGGGACAAACCTGCTTGGTGTATCTGACCCATGCTCCAGCAAGGTTGGTCTGAAATCACATTTAGGTCCCGGTCAGACACTCACAGTACCATCCATTGGTACTTACGTTTTCTTGGTTCTCTTTCTCCTAAATCTTTAAAATTCATATCTCAGGTTCCCAATTATTGAATGTTTGTCATTTTAATTGCTAAATTTCTTTTAATTTTCTAAATTTGAGTGGGGTTTTTATTGTGTTGTGTTCTCGACTTTGTACTTCTAAATGCTTTACATATTTTCTCTTTCGTTAAGCATGTCTTATTTCTGCTATAGGTACCATGTGTAGCAGAGTTTTGCCTGCACCTAACAGGTCAGCAAATGTCTTACTTGTGTTGGACTACCATCCACCATGATTAATAATTCAGTTTGTTATGACTATTCCAAAATTAGCATCTAATCAGAAGGTAATGACGGTTGTTTACTAAGGGAGAGTTCATTTGACACCATGGAAATGTCTTGCTGAAGGAATGTGTGATCGTCAGGGTCTTGAGGAAAGAAAGATCAGTTTTACTCTCCCCCTGTGAATTAGAAGACCAGGCGTTAACTAACTATTGTTCAGGTATTCATTTTTCATGTATATTAACTATGGTTCATATATATTTGTTATTTTCCCATATCTGTTCTGGTTGTTCTCCAAACTGAGGTAATGCTCAGACCACCTTGCACAAAAGATATACAATATTTGCAGCAACTTGAGAATGCTGCAGCACATACTCATCTCGGCCTCAGATCCATGAGGTTACTTTGGAGTGAAGATAGATGCATTCACTTGGACTTGGTCATTGCTGGAGGGTCACCACAGATTTTTGCCCTCCTTTGCAGAACCTGTTTTTCTTGGTTTTAAGACTGTGTGCACTTCACTCCTGCTAACCAGTGGTTGAGTGCTTGTGCTGTTCCTTCTAAAAATTATAAAATTGATATACACCAGATTAGTATAATTATTTACTTATCAGTCGTAGTATATGCTACTACATGTACCCCATGGCATGTAAATTAAATGCTACTAGTGGGTTGCAAACACAAGGAGATGATGGACGGAGCACTGAAACTTTTCAGACACTCACCCCCAGTCACAAATCTGGGTTGAATCCATCATCGTTCATTAGCTCACTTCACCACTCCAGTTCAGACACAGCTATATACAGCGAGGAAGGGTATGGGGCAATAGTGACTGCACTTATCCCTTGTGTAGGGTAAAAGGTAATTCAAGCTAGCTGGGTGCCAAGGACCTGAGACTCAATACCCTTAAGTCCCCTAGGATACAAGATCCCACCAATCATTAAAACACAAGAATGATCCAGCACTCCTAAACAAATTTAGATTATAACAGTTAATGAGAAATGAGTTCAAAGAATGATTCAGCAGGTCTAGTCTTGTTCCAATTCTTTATTCAAATTCTTCTTAAAAGAGAAATTGTAGCCTACGCGTTTCGTCCATCAAGGACTTCCTCAGGGCAAAGCAGCAAGACGTTTACTCCTCAAAGTTCATTGAAGAAAAGTTTTTATTTGGATACTTGGTTTTTGGATGAAATGAATTAAGTCCTTAAGTATTTTGCAACAGTATGAAAGTCATCCAATATAATCAACCCAAGCGGTATCGTAGACCATTATTATCAACGGTGCATGCGTAATATTTCCATTACTATTTGTGATCCGGTATTCGAACTGCTCAGTAAACGCGATCAGTTCATTTCATCCAAAAACCAAGTATCCAAATAAAAAAATTTCTTCAATGAACTTTGAGGAGTAAACGTCTTACTGCTTTGCCCTGAGGAAGTCCTTGATGGACGAAACGCGTAGGCTACAATTTCTCTTTTAAGAAGAATTTGAATAAAGAATTGGAACAAGACTAGACCTGCTGAATCATTCTTTGAACTCATTTCTCATTAACTGTTATAATCTAAATTTGTTTAGGAGTGCTGGATCATTCTTGTGTTTTCAGACACAGCTATATGCAAATCAGTCTTGACCCTGTGCCTCATGGGAACAGTCCAGCCCGAACTGCCAAGCCATGTCTTACCTGGACCGGAAACAAGCATCCTGGGACCAGTTTTGGGCTAACAGACCTTATCAGCCAGGCTAGCTTGAATCCAGTGGCAAAGTGAGCAAGGGACCCACGTCTGGGCATACCCTGCCAACTTAGGGCGAACAAAGCAAACACAAGGAGTTGATGGACGGAGCGCTGAAACTTTTCAGACACTCACCCCCAGTCACAGATCTGAGTTGAATCCATCATCTTTCTTTAGCTCACTTCGCCACTCCAGTTCAGACACAGCTATATGCAAATCAGTCTTGACCCTGTGCTCATGGGAACAGTCCAACCCGAACTGCCAAGCCATGTCTTCCCTGGACCGGAAACAAGCATCCTGGGACCGGTTTTGGGCTAACAGCCCTCATCAGCCAGGCTAACTTGAATCCAGTGGCAAAGTGAGCAATGGACCTACGTCTGGGCATACCCTGCCAACTTAGGGCGAACAAAGCAAACACAAGGAGATGATGGACAGAGCGCTGAAACTTTTCAGACACTCACCCCCTGTCACAGATCTGGGGTGAATTCATCATCATTCTTTAGCTCACTTCGCCACTCCAGTTCAGACACAGCTATATGCAAATCAGTCTTGACCCTGTGCCTCATGGGAACAGTCCAGCTCAAACTGCCAAGCCATGTCTTCCCTGGACCGGATGGAAACAAGCATCCTGGGACCGGTTTTAGGCTAACAGCCCTCATCAGCCAGGCTAGATTGAATCCAGTGGCAAAGTGAATTGCAGCACTCATTGTGCCACCCGTTAGCAATCTAAAACACACCTCAGGCCTAGCTCTGCAGCATGTGCGTGCAGTTTTAAAACTGGAATTTTGAACTGGCAAAGGAAACCTTTTGCCAGGCCTTAAACTTTCATTAGTTATAAGTCACCCCTAAAATAGGCCTTAAGGGCGTATGGTATTTAAAAAGTAGGGCATGTGTACATAATTTTTCACTGCAGCAAGGTGCTCTCCCATAAACTAACAATGGGTTACTTTATTACAGTTGATAAGTGGTAACTTCAGTTTGGGAACAGGTAGAGAAATCCTTTTTTCCAATCATTGTATGTAATGTAAAATCCTCTTTAATAGTAAATGGATTTTTAACTAATTTCAAAATGCCACTTTATGCAGGTTAGCATTTTTCTTCCCAAACCAAATGTGCCTTTCTGCCAGTGTCCAGGGTCACAAGACTATTAAGGGCTCTCCTACAGCGTGATGTGTGTTCCTTACAGACAGGGGACAAAAGGGCATTGGGTGTGGGGAAGGATGTTCCTCTCCTGAGCAGGATGCCCTGGGCAGGGTTGCCCCTTACTGACTTCAAAAGATGCCTGCCCTGTCATTGACAAATGCAGTCCACATTTGGACCTGTCTGGCCTTAGTTTCCCTAGACAGACCGGAGCCAAACCTAGGGAATATGACGAGCTGACCAATACTAGTTTTGGGTTAATCAAAGAGGGTGTCCCACACATACAGGCAGGCACTGGGAATAAAAGATGCACCCGCAGAACCTCTCATCAGAACAGTCCTGGACCTGTTTAAACTCAGAAGAAAGGCTGCACTGCTGTATGAAGCCTAAAGGTAGACTGGACCTGCTTGCCTTGAACTCAGGACCCCAGAAGTGACTCCAAGGGTCTTTAGATTTGCCCTTCTGTACTGGAAGTATGCACTGCTGAACAAATATAGATTATATGTGGCTTTTGTAGATCTGCGAGCTGCACTTGATCTTGTCCCTTGTGAGAATCTATGGAGAGTTTTAGTTGAAATGGGAGCTCCAGGGAATTTTTTCAATATGATAAGATTTATACTCAGGTTCGCTGGGGTAGTAAGGGTGAATGGATAAGACACATTTCCATCTCACGTGGTGTATGCCAGGGGTGCGCTGTTTACGTTGTATATCAATGATGTGGTGGATGAACTTATGACCTGCAGGAATGATCCTCCCGTCTGAAATGGCAAGAAGGTCCCCATACTTCTCTTCGTGGACGATTCACTTCTTATGGGGCTTCAGAACCTGATTGATAAGTTTGTTGGGTTTTGTACAGTCAGAGGCCTTGAGTTGAATGTGTCAAAAACGAAATACATGGTGTTTGAGACCGGGGTAGCTAGGAATTGTGTAATAAGGGCTGCCAATGAACCTTTGGAAAGGGTCCACTGTTTTCACTATCTTGGGGTTAAATTATCTGATAAGTTTAAGTGGAAAGCTCAACTCAATAAGAGTTCCCTGTTAATACAAAATAGATCCAAAGCAATTGTTTGAACAAGAGAACTCACTCCCGATCAATATTCACCGCTCTTAAACTGTACCGTGCTAAGGCATAGAGTGCAGCGCTTTTTGGAGCCAAAGTTTGGGGTGTGTGCTAACGCTCAGAAGTTGGCCATAGCAGAGAATAACTTTGTAAGATCGCTTATTTTATTCACTGTCAGCACTCCCCTTGTCCCTTTTTTTCTTGTTTTCGGTGTCGATAGAATCGCTGACATGGCACAAATGAAGCCTCTAGCAAATTGGATATGTCTCTAGTCCACGCCAGAGCTAATCGAATATAGGGATTCTCTTGGGAAATTGAGGATTATGAACAATGCTATGAAGGTTCCTCAGCTTAAGTTTGTATCGAGCTGGTTCAAGAACCTAGGTTTACAGAGACTAAGGGAAGACCCAGGAAATATTTTAAGAGCTGAGGCTGATGGTCTAATATCCCGCTACTGGGTTTATGTTTGTGAGCAAAATGTTGTGAGTGGGTCAAATGGGCCCTTAACATATCAGTTTATTGAGTTCAAGATCAATCCGTGCTTTGAACTATTCTTGAATACTATTACACCATCTTTAGCCAAGAGCTTGTTGTGCGCTTTAGTCTGGGTAATTTACCCCTGAAATCACTTACAAGTAGATGGAAGAAAGATCAGAATTCTTACCTGCACCCAGCCTGTGGTTTGGTCTCTGAGACAGAGGAGCATATTCTGTTCTTTTGCTCTGATTATCTTGAATCGCACTGCAAGTGGATATGTCCAGTGTGTCTGAATCTGGGGGTGACCCGATATTTAGTTGCCCAGAGAATTTTGAAAACTGATAACTCAGGCCCAATTGTATTTCTTGTCAGTTGCTTCTTGATAAATGTATGGTACAAGCGTGCTAATTTTCTGTCATAATTAGTCCAACGAGCAGTGAGTTCCAATATAAACAAAGCCATTTCAGCACTGTTCAGGGCTAGGTTTCTGGAGTATACTTGATACTTTGCACTTTGTAGATTATGCACTTTCTAACTCTGCCTTGTCATATTGTTAAGTCTACTGCACGTACTTGATTTTTCTCCTTAGACTTATAATGGTACCTTTTTCAGGGTTGCTGATTAACTGGTTTTTCTTTTTTTTTTTTTCAACCAGATTTTATTGGAGTTTAAAAACAGATACATTACACATATTCAACGATCATTCTCCACATCCCTCCTGCATTGTTACACATTTGTAGTAGTGGTATCATCCTCTGGCTAGTTGAAATTAATAGTCCCATTAAGCAAAACATAACATTCCCCCCTCCCCCCTTGAGTTGCATGTGATAGACAGTCACATTCTGTGCACGATGGTATGCTCGCATGAAATATTCATCCATTTCAGCGGGTGTCAGCGTGTTTGGCGGCGCCCTATTCAAAGTTCCACTCAACTATTCTCTTGTTCCGGTGCTGTGGGTTGTGGAGTGCTCGTCCCACTATCACTGTCCTGCCGTCTAGCTAGTAGCTCATTCACTAGTCCTTCCCACGCTTTGGCTCTATCTAGTTTGCCTATCCCCTGGTGGGCTTCCCTAAGCAATAATCTGCCTTCCGCCCCTGCCCATTTCTCCACTTCTGCTGTCCAGGAGGTAATCTTGGGTCCTCCCGATGCCTTCCAATTTCTGGCTATCTCTCTTTTAGCTAGTACATAGGCCAGGTCTTGGAACTTCCCAGTCGTCTTATTTTTGGCCGTGTGGGGGAACCATCCTAATAGGAAGTGCTCTGGGGTGTGCGGGAGGTCCTTATCAGTGAGTTCGCCCACTACCTGTCTTACTTCCTCCCAAAAGAGTTGGAGCGTGGGGCAGCTCCAGAAAATGTGGAGTATGTGTGCCTCTCTTTCCCCACATCTCGGACATGCTGCCATATCCGTGCCGAAGTATCTCCTGATTCTGGTTGGCGTAAGATACGCCCTATGCAAGACATAGAAATTAATCAATTTAAATCTCGCGTTTCAGGATACTTTCAGGGTGCGCTCCAGGATCCTATCCCACTCCACCTCTGGTATTTGTTTTCCTAAATCTTCCTCCCATTGTAGTCGCAAGCGCTCTAGCGGCTGTTGTATGTCTTGTTTCATGGCCTTGTAAAAACATGAAACTGTTTTGATCCTCCCCGCAGAGAGTGCCACATATCTGCACCCTGTTAGTGCCCACGGCTCAGCGGCTCCTCCTCCCCAATGGTGTCCGATACCTTGCGCAAGGGCCCCATACTTCAGGAAGTGACCTCCCGGCAGTTCATATGCGGCCCGTAGCTCTTCAAATGGTAGCAGCGCAGAATCCAGGTACAGGTCTCCCACCAGTTTCAGTCCTGCCTCCACCCAGTCCTCTAGCCCTGTCCAGTACTCACCTTGTGGCAGATAGCGCAGCAGCGTGATGGGTATGTCTGGAGAATAGGGGGTCTTGACGCCTACTCGCCTCAAGTACCTGGCCCAACATCGCACCACCACCCTGATCTTAATTGAGTCCTCAGATGTTTCCCGCCGTACTCGAAGTAGTATCTTCGCGAGGGTTGCAGTGTCTGGTGCAGCCAAGCACTGCTCTCGTCCCGGGTCTTGATCTGCCACCAGCCATTGAATCAGCCAGTACAGTTGAGCAGCTAAGCCCCCTTCCGCCCTAGAGCGCCGCAGGGAGGTCAAGGCCACTCTCCTACGACCCGCCCCCCAGAGGAACGACGTGATTGCTGAGTCAAGATCTTTGAATGTGGCCCGCGGGATCCACACCGGGAGGGTCCCAAAATAGTACAGTAGGCGCGGAAGTGCTATCATCTTCAGGACAGCTACCCACCTGGCTACAGACAGTGGCAGCGTTCCCCAGAAGTCCATTGCAGACTTCACTGATCTGATCGCTCTGCCCACGTTGCCTTCTAGCAGATCCGCCGACCCATGATATATTTTTACTCCAAGGTATTGTAGGCAGCAAGGCTCCCATTTCAGGAGTTCCAGCTCGGGTGGCGGGGGGGGGCATTCGGCGAGATAGGGTATAAGCTTGATTTCCGCCAGTTGACCTTGAGGCCAGATACCATACCAAATCGGGCTAGCATGTTTCTCGCTCCTCTCAGCTCACCCGCCATGTTATTAAGGAATAGCAAGAGGTCATCCGCATACAGAGCTATAAAATGCTGCCCTGCGTCTGTCCTCAGGCCACTAAAATCCTGTCCACTTCGGGCCCTGCATGCCAGCGGTTCCATGGCAAGGGCTAACAGGAGCGGGGAGAGTGGACATCCCTGCCTCGTGCCTCTCTCTACTTTCTGCCTGGGTGAAATGGTCTTACCCGTGCGCACCCAGGCTGTGGGAGACGCATATAACAATCGTACCCAGTCTAAACCCCCCCCCCCAATCCCATCCCATTGAGGACATCATAAAGATAGGGCCACTCCAGGCTATCAAAGGCCTTTTCAATGTCTACTGCAAACACTGCTGCGTTTTGCTTGTCGTACCCGCCGGAGCCCATAACAGTAAGGAGTTGTCTAATGTTTATGGCCGTGTTCCGTCCTGGAATGAACCCTGCCTGGTCTGCGTGAACTAGGCCTGGCATATGGGGAGGAGGCGCGTCGCGAGTATCTTGCTCAGTATTTTGTAATCCATGTTCAACATGGAGAGAGGCCTGTAGGCCGTGAAATCATGCGGCTCTTTCCCAGGTTTGAGTACTGGTACGATAAGGACCTCTCTAGCACTCTCCGGCAAAACTCCCGCCTCCCGGGTCTCCTGGTACATCATAACCAGTCGGGGCGCCAGCTCTTCCAAGTATGTTGCATAGAACTCAGCAGGTAGACCATCCGTGCCCGGGGTCTTATTCCTAGCCATACTTCCGATGGCAACTCGCACCTCCCGCTGTGTGATATCCATGCCCAATTCCTCTGCCTCCTCTGGGGCTAGCCGTGCCATCCGCAGGCCTGTAAGATATTCCCGTGCATCTGCGGAATCATCCGCTTGCGAGCTCCTGTAGAGCTGTGCATAGTATCGGGCAAAGGTTTTGGTAATCGTTGCTTGTGCATAGTGCCTGGCGCCCTCCTCGTCCTCAATTTCGACTAGAGGCGAACTTCTGCTCACTGGATTCGCCAGCCACACTAGGAGCGATCCTGACTTGTCTCGCCCAGCGAGAGTGCGCTCCAAATATTTTTTATAGTCAAAACAGCGAAGTCTTTCTGTCTGTTTTGCCACCTCCTCCTTGGCCTCTAGCAGTGCCTGTTGCAGTGCAGGGCGTCCAGGTCTCTTGCGTTCCAGTGTCCTGAGAGCCGCCTCTGCCCTCTCCACTTCCTCCAGAAGGACCCGCCTGACCCCTGTGGTGCGCATGATACACTGACCCCTCAAGACCACTTTGAAGGCATCCCACTCCGCATTCGTCGAGGAGGCCGTCCCCTCATTGGCCATAAAATAGTGCGTTATTTCCCCCCTGATTTCTTCCCGGAAAACCTGGTCCTCTAAGGTGTCTGGGCGGAGTCGCCATGTAGGGATCGCTGACGGGGGTGACTCCACTTTAGAGACAGGACGAGTGGGTTGTGGTCAGATATTGTTTGCGCTAAGTATTCCGCAGCTGCGACGTGACGTTGCACATCCGCAGAGCTTAGGAAGGCGTCTAATCACGCATGCACGTCATGAACAGCTGAAAAGTAGGAGTAGTCTCTATCATGGGGGTGTAAGGTCCTCCAAGCATCTATCAGTCCCCAGCTCTGTCTCCAGGTGTTAAAAGCATGCGATGCACGCGCTGCTTGTGAATTTCTGAGAGGTGGGTGAGAACGGTCTAGTTGTATATCATCCACACTGTTGAGATCGCCCCCCAGCAAGATAGTGCCCGTCAGGTAATGTGGTAAGCAGTGGCTCAGCTTTGCAAAAAAGGCTGACTGGTCCACGTTAGGTGCATAGGCGTTAACTATGCTTATTTCCCGACCCTCCAGATGTCCCTTTATAGCTACATACCGCCCCTCTGGGTCTATTACAGAATCTGTCAGCTGGAAGGGAACCCCCGCTTGTATCCAAATTAGCACCCCTGCGCGAATGCCGAATATGTAGTGTAAAAAGCTGGCCCCTCCATCGTCTCTGCAAAGCTTGCCCCTCTTTCTGCGTCAGATGCGTCTCCTGCAGCAGGGCTATCTGGGCTCCCCGCCACCGGATATAAGAAAGGACTTTGTGGTGCTACGTCATTGTGTGCATACCCCTGATGTTCCATGTCATGCATTTGTACTGTTGCTTGTCAGCCATTGGGGTATGAAATGAGAATCCAACCGCCTCCCTCCGCCACCCGTGTCGACCGCCCGTGTTCCCCATACCATCTTGCATAGTTCCTTGTACGCTGCAACTCAAGGTGTCCCCCCGCAACAACATTAAACATTTCCCCCAACTCCCACTCCCCAGGATAGGCAGAAAAACATCCCCCATCCAAACCACAATAATAACGTCCACAAGTGACTGTTTGCAGTTCGGTCAGTCAATAGCAAGGGGGTAGGCTGTTCTCTTGCTGTGCTCCCAGTCTCTGCAGCCGCCTCTCAATTCCATTGTCCCCTCAGGACCCCCGCGCCATCCCCCCAGTAACAGTCCCGGTACCTCACTGTAGGGCCGGTGGCGTCTCGTTCTGCTCTAGGCTTGCCCAGGAGAGGGTTCCGCTCTTCCCAGCTAAGCGATGTCGTCCGCCGTCCGCGGTGTGACCTCCGGGAGCACCACGCTTGGTGCCTCAGACTCGCTGGTTCCGTGCTTCGAGTCTGAATCCGCCACTGTCTCACTGTCCTCAGGGGAGACATGATCCCCCTCCTTGCCGCTGATCAGCGCAACCACCTGCATCGCGTTCTGGCGTTCGAGCTGTGTTTCTTCCCGTGTCGGCGCCAGAGTCTCTCTCATGGATCTCCAGACCCTAGAACGGTTCTCTCTCCGCCTCCTTTTCTCCGGCTCTCGTAGCGGCGCCAACTCGTTGTGTTTCTCCAGCCAGTCAGCTACCTCCTGTGAAGACCTGAAGAACTTTTTGCCCTTTCCTGTGACGACTCGCAGTGTGGCCGGGTATTGCGTTGCATACTTGTAGTTTAGCTGCCGTAGCCTTTGCTTCACTTCTCGGGAAGATCCTCTTTGCCGCTGCACCTCCCTGGAGAAATCAGGGAAGATTCGCACCACCGAGTTGGCCACCTCTATGTCCCCTTTGAGGCGTGCTTGGATCAGGATATGGTCTCTATCCCTAAAGTGTAACAGTTTCGCTATCACCACTCGGGGTGGTGCTCCAGGTATAGGTGGCTTTGCCGGGACCCAGTGCGCCCTCTCTAGGGCGAAGAAGTTCGACAGTCCGTCCGGCGCTACTTCTTCCCGCAGCCATCTCTCCAAGTAGGCAATCATACTGCGGCCTTCAATTTTCTCCGGCAGGCCGATGATTCTGAGGTTGCTTCTCCGCGATCTGTTTTCAGCATCTTCGGCTCGATATTCCAATGTTTTCACTTTCGCCTCGAGCGTTGTAAGGCGGTGTTTCATGGTTATTATGTCCGGCAGTGTTTCGGAGATGTGACCTTCCGTTGTCTTGACACGGTCCACTAGCTTTTTGTGGTCGTCCCTGAGCAGGCCCTGGTCCAAGGATAACGAGTCAATTTTACTTTCCAGGCGCTCACTAGATGAGGTGATGGCTTGCAGTATGTCCTGCAGTGTAGGGTCGCCCGCGGATTCCGCCTGGGGCAGGGCCTTCCCCCTCTCCACCATCTGCTTTTCCGGCAAGGCTTCTTCTTTATCTTTCTTCTTGAGAGCCTTCCCCATGGTGTCCTTGCGGTCTATCGTGCTTCTGGTGCCGTGTGAGCTCATGAGATCCTCCCAGGACGATTGCGTCCATCTGCGCCGCGGGTTCTTCCCGTGGGCGCGCCTGTGTTCAGGGCCCTCACCTCAGCCTTCTTGCCTCCCGAGGTAGGGCGGGGGGGCAGCACCGCACCGTGTTCAGGCCTTTCGGGTTCACTACAAAGACAGTTGCGTGTCACCCTCGTCGAGGGCAGAGAGTTCTCCCCCCAGTCAGTAGGCAACGTATCCAGGGTTGGGGTTCCGCTGGGGTCCGCTGCTCCGCGACTCCCCCCGGCTCACCATGCTGGCATTCTGCCTGTCTACGGGCCCATCCACCAAGTGCTCCCAGTCAAGCTGTGGCGTTGCGCTCACCCCCGCAAGAGGTTAGGTCTCTCACCCCTCACAGCCACTCTGAGGTTGCCCCTTCTCCCCACTACGTGGGGTCGCCGGCTTGGGGGAGCTCGCACCCCACTCACTGTCGTTCAGCAGGTCGTCTGGAGCCCAGCCTCCCTCCACAGTCCCAGCTCACCTAGGCGCTCAGTCTAGCGCATATCAGCCTCCATTCTGCCCCCAGGCATGATCACAGGAGGGATTGCACCGGCTCCGGTATGGCACTACAGTGATGCAGGAGGGAGGGGGATGCTCGCCGCTGCCTCTAGCCGCTGGTCAGCTCGTACTAGGCTCCCGGCTCAGTTACTGCCCAGTGGGCGCCACCATCTTGGTCAGGATCTGCACACGCCGCTTTGCAGAGTCTTGCCCCATCTCCCCCCTGCGTGGGGTTGCCGCAATCTGCTCTCCTTAGGGGGAGCTCACACCCCACTCACCGTCTCACAGCATGGCGCCTACAGCCCCACCTACGTCCTCAGTCACCCTTCATTCCGGTGCTCGAGGTCACCGCACAGGGCTCAGTCCGGGCTCCACCAGCTTCTCTTTTGCCCCCAGGCGTGATGAGGGACCGTGACAGCCCTGTACCGGCTCTGCTGTGGTATAGGGGGAGAGGAACACTCGCCGCCACCCCCAGCCGCCGTGCAGTCCTCGCTGATCTCCGGGCACCGTCACTGCCCGGTGAGCGCCGCCATTTTGACTTGCCTCGCAGCCGGGATCGGGTCCCGCAGCTTTGCCGATTCGAGCTTCTCTGCTGCCCCCAGGCATGATGAGGGACTGTGACAGCTCCGGTCCGGCTCCACAGTATTATAGGGGGAAATGAACACTCGCCGCCGCCACCAGCCGCTGTGAAGTCTTTGCCAATCTCCCGGCACCGTCACTGCCCGGCAGGTGCCGCCATCTTGGCTCGCCTCGCGGCCAGGATCGGCTCCCGCAGGTTTGCCGATTTGAGCCGTTCACCCAGGGTTTTATCCACTGCAAAGCGCACCTTGCCCTGAGGCAGCTGTGGGGGTGCGTCGCGGGGGCCCCAGTCTCACTCAGGGCATCAGGATGGTAGCAGATGGTGGCCGGCCGATGGGAGCTCGCAAATTTGCTGCTCACTCCATCGGCGCCAAGCCACGCCCCCCTTGCTGATTAGCTGTTTTAATGTGCATTGTTTTATAGTATGACTGGAAATTTCAGAACTGTTCTCAGTACTTTAGGCAGACTTGTATGAATGCCACCGTAGTGTTTCTTCAAATAGACCATCAGAGAATGTCCCATGATTGATCTACGAGAGGTCCTTTGGCACAATTGCTTATTAATCATCAAATATTAATAATTGTTATCTTATATTTATTGTGATTGTTCACCACTGTGATTTTTTTGTATCTTTATTATTGTATGCTTTGATGGTTATAATAAGTGAATAAAGTACTTTTGAGACTGAGACTGAGACTCCAAGAGTCAGTTGGCTGACCTACTGTTTGAGGTAAAGGGAAACAACAAGCTTGCAGAGGCTTTTCCCTGCTACTGCCCAGCTGATCAGCACCAACTGCACCTGCCTGAACCCTGCTGCTGGCTTCTGCTAGAGTGAGTCCTGACCCCCAACAGGTGCCCTAGATCCTTGGCTAGAGTTAAAGTGTACTCCTCCAACCCTTAAACTGAAAGATCTAGTCTCCACATGAAACACCAGAAGCTCTGGGATTTTCATGGCAAAAAGAACCATACTCGGTCTCTTTGCAAATGTGTGCAGACTTCACCGAGGCCAATGCGGAAACTGCATCTGACTGCCAATGAGACCAGCCTAGATACAAACCCAGGAATACGCTGGCCGGCTTTCTTTGGATCAACAAGAATTGGCACGCATTTTGCAGCAATGCAAAGTTCTGATCGTCGACCAGTTCTTCGTGCCGATGATGACTGCAAAGTTCTGACAAAGGCCTGGGACTTTCGGAACCCCCCTTTGACGAACCTTTCTCTGGCTCCAGCCTGCAGCACGACCACCCACGACCTTGTCGACAAGAGCTTCTCATGTGAAACTGGACTAATTTAGGAGGTAAACTTTAAACTGGACCTACGCTCCATCACAGTAGGACTGAACTTTTGGCTTTGATCCGGTCCAGCGTGACCAGATAAATGTGATTGGTGCAGTGTGCTTTTTGCACAACTTTTTACTGAAAACTTTAAAAATACATATCTCCAGTTCAACTGAATTGGATTTTTGTCATTTTAGTGTTAACATATTTTTTCTAATTTACTCTATTTTTCTAAATTGGTTTTGGTATGTTTCTTGTGTTGTGTTTTCACTCTATTGCTGTTTGAGTGCTGCATAAATACTTTACACATTGCCGCTAGCACATGCTTTTTTTTTCATATATATGCACGTGCATTTAGCAAATGTCATTTTTGCCACTTTCACTAGGTTCAGTGTCAGAATATGCACTATTGATAACTGCACAAAAGCAACAAGAACTTCGGTGCTGAGCATAGCAAACCTGCGAGCAGGAATAGAGAAAGAGCAAACAAGGGAAAAAGAGAGACAGAGGAGGGTATACCATCAATATATAAACTCCATCGTAATTTTTAACGGATGGCTAAATACCATTACCAATACCAGTAACAAGTTCTCTGGAGTCAGGCGAATGCACAATTAACTGAAGATCTTAAGTGGTAGGAGAGTTTTGGAACCCCCTGACCGCCATGAACGATGGGCAGACTTTACTCGTGGCAAATACGTTACATGAGTTCAAACCTTGAAGCTATTATGCTTGAATACTTTCGGATATCAAAGCATGTTTTAGCTTCTGCAAGGAAATTGTCTTTATGGTAACTTAAAAAGATGAGGGATTGCTGACGTGTTTTCGCAAATGACTTCCTTTAAAAGCTTTTTGTGATCAAGCTCCCTTGTGGTGCTCTGACCACCAAACATATTCAGTCTGCCAAGAACGGACTCCCAGCTTCCCATTCCATCTGTACCAAAGTTGTGATGCACCTACCTGCACTTATTGCTTTAAAGGGTATCAGTAAACAAATGCAACAGAAGAAACTCGTGACTATCATGAACAATGTACACCTGTCCACAAGTGGGCTTCACACCTCCATTTGCACTGGTGCACTCACGTGTGTGAGTGTGTGTCTGTGTGTGTGCGAGCCTGCGTGAGTGCGTACGCGTGGGTATTTGTGTGTCTCTAATCACCACTTTGGGCACATGCCCACAGTTGTGATAAGTGCATATTGACATTTTATAGTTATTATCAGTTAGTGTTTTGACGTTGCTGTTAAATGAGAATGTGTCAAAAAACAAAGGGGCATATTATCAAGGGCTTTATCGCCGCTTTAGCGGCACTTTTTGCCGCTAAAGCGGCGATATTTTTAACGCCCTATTAGCAAGCTGTCGCTAACAGGCGTTAGCGACAGCTTTCCGGCGATAGCGGCCGGGTTTTACATCGCCTTGCATGTCAGCGATAATTATCGCTAATGACATGCAAGGTAGGCGTTCCCAACTAAAAGCGACAGAAAACAGTCGCTTACATACCTATCGCCTATTAGCAATACCCGCGAAGCGATAAAAAGATGCGCGCTAACCCCGATTAGCGCTTGTTTTTTAGAACTGATAAAAACATGACTTAGCAATGAAAGTCAATGGGAGGTGGATTGTAAGGTTAAGTCCCCAGAATTAGCGATAGGATTTTATCGCTGGATTTCTCGGGTTAAAGCTGGGTTTCGCCGCTATCGCTGGATATTATATCGCAATGGAGATAAACCTTGCTAATAGCATGTTATTTCCGCGGTAATATCCAGCGATAGCCGGCGATAAAAAAAGGCGCGCTAAGCAAGGTTTGCGATATTTATCGCATGTTCTTGCTAATATGCCCCAAAGTGATTGGTCTTCCATTTTTTTTGGTTGGAACCCACTTCATAAAATGGGCACTGACAGATATAAAATAATTTGCACTGATTAAGACAGAGGCATGCGGGCAAACTGATAATTAGACTATAAATTATAGAAACGTGGCTGCGGTATGCAAAGGGAGGTGAACAAAAATATTTTTGCCTATCTGCACCTTGCTCATAACATGGCCTCTATATTACAAGCGTTTGTAGGCCGACGTACCTCCAAACGCAGTCCATTTTCTGGTGAAATTAAATGACTTGATACTCTTTTTAAAATGGACTGGGGCCTGCACTTTGAATCCAAGCCTCTGATGCATATCGAGGCTGTCAACATATGCAGCTTGACAGAATTATCTTGGTGAGCTACTTTTCAGCGAGAAATTAGGCAGAATCCAGTTTATTGAGAGACTTTGCTGAAGTGTTGTGAGTTCTCCTTCAAGAACAAACGCAGCTACACTTTTCCACTGAGCGCTTTTACCTAACGGGCAAAAGTTCAAACAAAATATAGCTGAAATTATACTGTAAGTAGTCTGCAGTGTGTGGAAATAACGGCTCAAAATACATTTGCATTCATTAGTTAACTACCTGCAAAATCAACATGCATCCTTTAAATTACAGTACATAAAGAATGCAATGGCGCCTGTCACTAATTCTGGTCGGGAAGAGCAGAGACTCAAATGGGCTTGTTTATGGCTGTTGTTAAAAACAACCTCTGGAAAACTGCAATGTTAACTTGATTGTTGCTGGCAGAATGCGAGGAATTTACACGCTGTTAGGACATTCGCATATATAGAGAAGTTATACCGGAAATAAAACAGCGCTTACAACTAAAACTGGAGTTGTGGTGGTAATGAAATGTGGGCTACTGTACAGCCATTTGTATAGAAAATTGAAACATCCATTGCTCATCTGTTGCACTTCTAAATAATGTGAGGGCATTCACTGCGCCTGCATTCCTAATGGGGTTCGGATGCACAGGCTCATTTATATCTTTTAGATTCTTTTACAATGCCACTGAGTAAAGTCCGCACGAAAAACAAAAATGACATTGAGGAAGCGGTACGCAATAACATTCTATTACACTAAACAATTTGAAGCCTAATATACCTGGTAACATCAAAAGTGAATATCTGAACCTGTGCAAGGAGGGTATTAATAGTACTCATTTCGTTATTAGTCTTTACCGAGTACTTTAGGACTTGCAAATTATAAATGGGGTGTAAAGATTACATTTAATCAATCTGCAACAATAGACATGTAATACAACGAAATTAAGCTAATTATTGAAATGGGAAAAACAAAATGTAAAGCGGGGCGTTCAGAAAAGTAATTTAGTTGTGTATATTCTACATCGGCTGGTTAAAAAAAGTGACAAACATAAAAAGGAAGACAAGGGGAAACTTTGAAACTTACCGTGATGTTAGGGAATTTTTGCCATAGGTCGAAGGATGAGGAATAATAAATTTATAATGCAGAAAGAATGACATATTAAAATGCAATACGCATGTTGTATGCTTGGACGAAAATATAGTAGACTTGCTGCCTGAAGACACCAGTTCCTTTAATTCTCAACCAAAAAGCCCACTCAACAACCCTAAGAAGTGATAGCTAAATGACTGTGTGCAGAATCCTCATAAAGATGGCGTGGACTTGAGAAACATGATACAGGTTGCTTGGTCCCTAAACAGAGATTGTCATCAAGGAGTGCCACCCTGGATTACACTGACCAGGGTGATGGCCTGATGCTGCGGTTTTGGCCGACGGGACATTAGCAATTATGTGTTGAAGCACAAAATGTTCATTGTTAGCAGGTCATTTAATTTGTAACATACACATTTCTAAGGAAACGTTTCCTCCTAATTCAGACATATTGTGGAAATAGATTTTTAAAATATATATTTTTTTAAAGTAAAGCATTTACAAGGCCGCAGTACACACATATTTAAAGCTACAGTACGCACACATCAAGTTTCAAGTTTATTTTTATTTATGCTATGGAACGCCGAAGAGATCCACATAATATTGCTCGTAAAATATGCATATACTCATAGTACATAAAAATTAACTTAGTAAACATAAAAAATCCCAGTCTACATTAAAACTGTCATACTGTAACAATCATAAGATCAATACAAGTTTAAAAAAGCACCTAAAAAAGAAATTGTTTTTATGACAAAACATTTCATTAGGAGGCGCATAAAGTGACTGTAGTTTTTCCAAGACCAATCGTATTGATCACTGCAAGCATATGGTCCTCAACCATTTTCAGCGGTGTAATAAAAGCACCAGACAGACAAAAAGGACATGATTTAGATCTTGAGTCCCATTATAGCATAAATTACATTCAGAGGAGGTTCCGTACCTCTTGACCATGAGGGGATTAAGCGGGAGCATGCCCAACCTCAGCAAGATCCGCAAACGTCTCATCCCATGAGGCAAATTTCAATTAATATATGGTTGTCTCTTTTTGATGTGATAGTGTCAGTTATGTGTTGAAAACCTCCCTGTCCAAGCAAAAGCATCGTGCCCAAGTGGCCTGCTTTAAGCTAGCTTTTAATTGTGTCGATATGAGGACCAAGTTGTAATCTAATTGAAGTTGATCAATAGCAAAAATGAAATTTCTGTATTTAGTACACAGAAATTTCATTTTTACTTATCTTTTTTGCCTTCCAAGATTTCTTTCTTCATAAATGACCTTAATGTGTCTTCTTCACTCCTCACTAGGAAGGCAACCCAGCGTACCACCCTCGCCAAGCCCTGGACAAAAGCACTTCTCAGACCCATCTCCAACCTTAAGGCAGCCACTGAAATTTCAGAGTTAACAGATGTAATATTTCTTAATACTCACCCTTCCATCACATTTAAAAAGCCCCATTTAGCAACTCCAATCGGCTCCAGACCATAAAGTAGTGAGACAGGGATTTTTGCTCTGTAAATCTCAAGGAGGTATGAGAAATGCCTTCTGCCCATTGCCCTGTAAAGAGCACCCAATCCTCTGGCCTGGGTCTGTGTTTACTCATATTATTCTCAATATGGGCCTTATCACTAAGATTGCTTTAGATTATCTTCCCCAAAAACGTATAAGGTTTTATATTTCTAACTTTTGGGAGCCCAGAGACCAAGCAAAATTAGTGGATGTAAGTTTCTTCTTACCATGGAAAGACATCATTTTACTTTTCGAGATGTTAATCTTTAAGTGATGAGTATCGGCTAATTGTTGCAAAGCCTGCAGACAACTGTTTAGGCCTTTAGGATTAAGGTCTAAGTTTATTATATCATCTGCATATAGTAAACAGGCTATTGCTTAACCGCTAATTAACAACACTATACTCTCACTCTGTGATAGGCAAACTGGGAGGTGTGAAATACAATAAGAATATTGGGGCTAGAAGGCACCCTTGTTCTAAACCGTTTTGGGTGGGTATTTTCTTAGAAAGGCCCAATCGCCACTTAGTAATACTCTACACCAGGTAGAGGAATGGAGTGCGATAACTAAATCTAACAGGGTGCCTGGCATACCCAGCCTTGAGAGCTTCCTCCACAGCAAAGTTCGATCCACTTTATCAAATGCTGTGGAGAAGTCTATAAAGGCTGCATAGTTCACTCCTCCTCATACAACTGCATATTTCTCTTTAATCAGTTGGAAAGGAGCTATATTATCAATCCTTCCATGATTTATCCAGACCTCAATTTGCTGCACAGATATGATATTGTTATCTTCCCCCACTCGCTTATCTGAGTCAGTAAGCATTTTGTAAAAACTTTGCCCACCGCGTCTAGAAGGGCTATCTGTCGATAGTTCCCTGGTGATTTTTGATCTCCCTTCTTAAATAGTGGGACTATGATACTTCCTGTCCAAGAGGAGGGGGCTCTCCTATTCTTAAAGCAACTTTTAAAAACAATATTTTGCTCCAGAGGGCTGCTTCTTGTTTCATAGCAGAGATTGGGACTTCATCTGCACCCATCGCGGCAGAAGTACGCATTTCTCGGATTGCCAGCTCAATTTCATTTGCTGAGTCATCCCTAAGGTAAGCCCTAAAAAGCAGATAGGGCAGGGTGCAGTATGCAGTGTATTTAAAAAGTAGTACAATTCCTTTTTCACTACTGCAAAGTCTACCTCTGCCATAGGATAACATTGCATCATCAATGAAGGACCTCTCTTGGCATTCCGGCAGTTATTGGGAACTGCTGCTGCATGACGGATCCTCAATACAGAACCTCACATCACAACCCCGAATCACTGCTGCACAATGCATCCCCAGCAAGGGATCTCGCAACTTTACACAACCAGAATTTAAGGTACTTTGTTCATTGCGCCTAACTTGGTACCTGTTCCGGCCCTAGCTCAATTGTGGTGACTCTGTCCCAGTCTGCGCGACATGATAACCACAGTTGGTGGTTTGTGCTTTTAAGCACTATCTTTATCTAAATCTTTAAAATTGCATGTCTCTGGTTCTACGGATTGGATTTTTATTGTTTTGATGTCACCTTATTTATTAAAATGTACTCTTTTTCTAAATTAATGTAGAATCTTTCTGGTGTTGTAGCTTTACCTTATTGCTGCTTTTGTGCTGCATAAATACTATAGACATTGCATCTAAGTTAAGCCTGAGTGTTTTTGTGCCAAGCTACCATAGGGTTAAGCACAGGATAATTTAGTAACTTTGTGGTTCACCCTCACAAGGATTGTAGCTGTTGTTTGAGAAGGGTTTTCACCTCCCTCAACCAATAACACAATTCCTTACAGGGTCTATGTGAGTCCACCATCAGGAATAAAAACCAAAAACTTGTCAGGATAAAACATGTTTCCAATAATTTAAACCTGCACTCAATGGTCTGCTAACTATAGCACAGGGTAGACAGGCTAAACATAGGAAAATATGTAAAATAATCTGCAAAACAGGTCAAAAGTCACAATACAATAAGAAATCCCAACACCAATTTTTAAAACTAGTGAAAAATGCAATGAGTAAAATGACACCCAAACACAAAAATCCAATAAGGGAAACTGGAGATATGATTTTTTAAAGATTAAAGGCAAAAACGCCAAGATAAAGTAAAGCAACAATCAAATGTCACTGTTTTTTTTTTGACCGGGACTTAGGCACGGTTTCAGGCGGACCACAATGGAGCATCCTCCAGTGGGGTAATTCTGGAGCTGTCTCTGACAAAGGACTCTTAAAATTAACCACTGTTGCAGTGAGGGCCCACTCTCCGGAGGTCTTGAAAGTCCATACATTTTCCAAGTCTCAAATTTTCAGAGCTTCTGAAGAAACCCTCTTGGTCACTTCTAAGGCTCCCAGGACCCCAGGGACAGGACATAGGGGCCAGGACTCACTCCGGAAAAAGCCATCAACAGGGTACAGTTAAGCTTCACTTTCTACTGGTCAGCTTGACACTTCAGGAAAAGGCCTCTCGCAGCTTGCTATGTCCCTGTAGCTACACAGGAGGTCATCCACCTGACCCTTGGCTTCCACTTCTTAATCCTAGGTACAAGTGGGACATGTCCGGCCTATCAAGTCTCCACACAGCTCTCAAACAGCAGGTCCAGTCCTCTTCTGCTTTTCTGCAAGTCCAGAGAGTGTTCTGATGAGCTGTAGGTGAGGTGCCAGTTTTGAAGGGTTCACTAGCCAATAGGTGGAGGTGACTCAAAGGCAGTCTCTAGCCTATGAGAAAAAAGTTTCTAGTGGCACACCTTACCACTTTTGCAGCAGCAACTATTTGCAAACTATCCCACTGTGCACTATTCTGAGGCAAATCCAAAAAGGCAGAATCTTTTAATTGCTAAATGGAGCTTGTGTGCCACTAGGGGGTGTGTTCAGGGAAATAAGCTGCACCCAACTGGTTCTGGCATCAGCTCCCCTTCCCACGGGGCTGGTGCAAAACTGGCTACAAGGAGCCCATGGTACAAAATGCTTCTCTTCTCAAGTCTCCCTTGATGCCTAACTATGAATGGACAGGCCTCACCCATGTCCCTTTCAAGGTAATGCAATTTAAACCCTCCCCAGCTGCCCTTCCTGAGCTGATATCTGTCATATACCCCATGCCCAGGACTTCCTGTGAAGCTACCTAAGCCACTGTTTCTGCTCTGGGAGCAGTTTTCACACTTACAAGGAAGCACTGACAGGGCCCAGCTGCTGGGTAACACTAAACAACCTATTGGAGGTTCAAGGAGGTGAAGTGTAACTTTTTCAAAGTCATTTTTCCTAAATATTCACTAACAATCTGATTTCACCAATGAATTAGATTTAGAATAAATATTAAAAATAGTGGTCTCATCACCATTGTAGCTTATCCCAATCCAAAGTTTGCGGATTTATGATTTTATTCAGAACTTTAGTTTTTAACATAGGACAGCTACAGCCCTTCACAGAGAAAATATCTTTTGGGGGCTAGTCACTGTATGCACATACCAATATTCAATTTGCACATGTACCATTTTTAAATACTAGGCATTGTACATTGTGGGCTGCACAGGCTACTTAGGGTGTGAATTATTTAATATTAAAAGTAGGGTTCTATCCTGTCAACAAGGGTTATTTTGACCTGATTGTCTGCAGGTTTAAAGGCTGCAGCAGTCAGGCTACATAGCTAGGTCTAATTCAATGTTTTCTGTGCCACTCTAGTGGAGGCCACAATATCTGTTGCAGTCCACGTGTAACATTTAACTTTCCATGCCATTGGTGTATTTTCTGCACCATATACAGTGATGTTGCTGACAAGTCTATATATATATACAGACTTTCAGCAGATGATGTTTTTTTTTTTTACCTAGGGAGAAATAGAGGCCACATTAGGTAGAATAGTGCCGTCCAAAGCTCCAGGACCAGATGGCATCCCGGGGGATTTATTCATAGCTGATATTCCAAATTGGGCCAGCTATATTCTACTCTTGTCAAATGCAATAGCTAGCGGTGCCCCAGTCGCCGGGTCTTGGAAGGGCGCAGAGGTGGTCCCAATTTACAAAAAAGGAGCCAGAGATGAACCCTCAAATTAAAGGCCCATTAGCCTGATCGACGTCCTACGGAAGGTCTTCTGCAGAGCTATGCTGCAGAAGAACCAGTTATGGGCGGATGATAACTCAATCTTATCACAGTATCAGGCTGGTTTTAGGGCAAAGACGGGGACCATTGACCACGCATTCTGGCATCTGCTCCTTTATTGGAAAGTGGTAGTGATCGCCAAGGGCAACCTTTATTTAGCTTTTATCGATTTAAAGACTGCCTTCGATCTAGTCCCCAGGTGCAAACTATGGTTGGCGCTCAAAGATATGGGCATCCTGCCACCTATCCTTAATCTGGTAGTTCGGGTACATGAAGGGAAATATGCACAAATTAGATGGGGGGCACAGGGGCAACTGACTAATCGCATCCCAGTTAGCAGGGGAGTTCGACAAGGTTGTGTTTTGGCTCCCACTCTATTCTCTCTCTACATGAATGGAGTGATTAGCTTCCTGCAAGAAGAACCAGCAGATGCACCAACCCTGGTGGTTGACAAGGTACCAACCCTTCTGTTTGCAGATGACACCCTGCTGGTGTCGAAGACCCTAGCGGTGTTGCAGCGGCTACTTAACAGATTCCACTCCTTCTGCGACACCAGGGGGTTGGTTAATAATACCTCTAAAACCAAATTTATGGCCTTTAACCGCTTCGCTGCGGCCAGAATTCCGCCCAGGTGCTGGACATTCCGATCGCGGGCGTGGCTCGGACGGCCCCCGCGCGTCGTGAGCACACGCCCACCGTGACTCATTACGGCCGGGGGCCGTCATGAGCACGGAAGAGGTTAACCCTCACAAGTCCTACAAAGGCAGCCCCTTGCTAGATGGGACTCCCTTGGAAAGAATTGGTACCAGTGGAGGCAAGATGGCGGCTGTGTGACTGCTGTGGAGCCGCTCTCCTCGCCACGGAGAAACTAAAAGGAAGTAAAAACCTGTAAAAACTGACAAAACTTACCGCCGAACATCCTGGGAGAGACACGACGCCGGATGAGGCCGGAGCAGGGAGTTGGAGCTCTGTTGGTCCGCGCGGTGAAGGAAATTTTTTTTGCTGTCACCGGAACAAGGCTAAAGTTGCACCGGTGGTCCTGGAGTGCTCTGCGGTATCTGGCCCCAATACGGAAGAACTCTGCAGCCCCAAGGCTCATCGATATGCCCCCAAAGATGAAACCTCCACTTAAGGAAGGCGGAGCGGCTGGAGGAGCAAAGGGGATGCCGTTGACTCAGAGAGTAACTGCGGAGGTGAAGAGCGTGGATGCTACTCTCTCTGTCGGCTTGGGAGAGGAGGAGACTGACGGCAGGATGCCTAGTGGAGAGCAGCGTCTTGTCTACACGGCAACCAGGCCAAAACAACAAACTGTTCCTGGGATGTTTGCCGGTTGGGGCTCACCGGCACCCAGACAAAATCAATAAGCAAAGGTAAATCCAACATAAAAACTGCTAAAATCACTAAAGATTTGGAGACTGTTGAAGAATCCATAGCTGGCAAACCTTCTAACACAGGAAAGCTCCCCCCTGGGTCATTATTAGCTGCAAAATCTGACGTGAAAGTAGCAACCCTGTCTGACATCAATACTGAGACTGCTGAGCCAGGCATTCAAACAGAAATGTGCAGGGATGAAAGAAATGGGCCGCAAGTAAACACCCCTATGCAGAAAGTACAGAATAATCAGAACTCTCAGGATCTAAATATCGTAGATCCCGTCCAGATGGATGGCAAGAGCACAGGGACTCCAGTGGGAGACAAATCTTTTTCTCTGACAGATGAATCTGAACTCACCAACAACAGCGAGATTGAAGGCACTGATGCTGAGTTCACAGGAGAGGATAGTGGCAGTCCTCCCCTGAGATCTGATACTCAAAGGCGCATACCCGTTCGCACCAAAAAGAGAAGCACCAGATGCATAGGCAAAGACAAGGGCTCAAACTCGGATAATAGCCAGATAAGTCAACTAAAGTGGGATTACTCTACCACCCATTTCGGGATAGAAACAGACGAGGAGAATGGAATACAACTCGACGTCCCTAAACTATCTATGGAGTCCAAAATCAGCTTGAAATCCCCCCCATCTATGGAACTGATCTATTCAACGCTTAAACAGATGCAGACAGAAGCTCGTCATGAACATAAGCAGGCTCATATGGCGACAAAGAAACTCCAGGGGGCTATTCGTAAAGTTAATAAAACGTGCTCAGAAATTTCGGAACGCACTACGATGTTAGAGGAGCGCATTGTCCAGCTTGAGGCCGGGGCAGACAATACAGGACAACAAATAGCATTAAATAAAAGTAGGATGTCTGATGTTCTCTGGAAATTGGAGGACTTTGAAAACCAGCAATGGCGAAATATCCTGCAGCTATTGGGGATTGAAGAGAAAGCGGAAGGGGATGACATACGTGGATTTGTTCTGAGATTACTCAAGGGGGCCTTCCCTGAACTTGCTCACTGGAGCTGGGAATCAGAGGTGCAGAGGGTGCATCAATTCCCTTTGATGCTGAAAAAGAGAGCAAGGCAAAACGAGAAACCCAGAGCCATTCTTATATTTTTTGGACAATATTTGAGAAGCCAGACCCGATGCAAGAAGGGCAGCTGAGGGACACTCCTTTGTACGACTGGACTTTTGTCATACTACGGTGGAAAGGAGATGGAGGCTCCGGCAGCTAATCACCCCTCTCCAGAAACTGGGTTGCGAGGTCTTCTTAATGAATCCCGCCCGACTCAAGGTTATCTTTAAAGGCACAACAAGGGTATTCGCTTCAGAGATACAAGCCCAGGAGTATATGCAGGAACTTTTTCGGAAATAGGAGAACAATACAAGGGCAAATCATGTTTTTCCTGTTTATAGGGTACTAGGGGGACACATATAATAGGATGCTTGTTTTTCGGTTGAATCTTTTTACTTATTCTCTTTCTTCTTTTTGTTTTTTTTCCCTTGTATTTTTTGTCTTAAATTGTGGCGGGGAGTGGCTAGGGGCACAGCAGGGCGCAGGAGGCATCACAAGGGTCCATGGACCTTTTTTGCCTTTCTGAGTGGGTATGGGAGGGTGGGGAGGGCGGGATCCAAAAGAAAAATTGGGGGGTTTTATTTTTATTCTGATAGGCAGACGTATTTTGGGGTGGGTATCCCACATGCTGGTTGAACTCTTTTTTCTGGGTAATGGGTAAGCTTAGAATAGCTACGATTAATATATGTGGATTAAATAACCCCCCAAAAAGTCGGAGAGTTAGTCTGGATGTCCAATTCTTGAAGGCCGATATTATCTACCTTCAGGAAACTCATATCGAAACCAGTAGACGGGAGGTATTGGAATTGGCAAGCTACCAACTGATCTCTTCCACTACGCAAAATACAAAGACAAGAGGGGTGGTAGTTATAGCACGGAAAGGATTAGCTAGGTTTCCACGGTCTAGCTCGGACAAACTGGGAAGATAGGTTATTACTCAATGTTGTCTGGTAAATAACATGTTTACATTATGCACAGTTTATGGTTCGGTTCTCGATGACCCGGCAGTGTTCGAATGGCTTAATGTGGAATTAGTGGGCTGGCCTCTTCCTCTTATTATTTGCGGGTATTTTAACATTAACTTGAATTGTCAAACATCTAATCAAGGTGGGGTAGCATACCAAGGCCGCAAACCTAGAGTGTTCAAATCGTTGGCACAGCTAAAATTACTTCACGGGCTAATGGATGTCTGGGCTAAGCAAGAACCCAACGACCTTGGATTCACGTACTTTTCAGCACCACATCAAACACATGCTAGATTGGACTATTTTTTTGTCTCACAGGAACTGCTGCAGGGTTGAAGACTATACAAATACCCTAAAGTTATGTCTGATCACAACCCCTGGGTATTGGAAATATATATTCAGACTAAATCCTCACCGGCCTGTTGGACGCTTAATAGGGCTCTACTTAGTGAGGAGGGCTATGTTCAGCACATGAAGATATGGATTCCCAGGTTTATTGAAGAGAATTTAGGGAGCACAAGCATTCACATTGTCTGGGATGCCCTTAAAGCTGGTATCAGGGGGGAAACGTCAAAGTATGGCTGAAAAAGAAAAAAAAAGAGAAGAAGCTTTTACATTCGCTATATGAGAAATTGGCAATGGCTGAAACACATTTGATAGAAGCTATCTCCAATGGGGGAGACTTTGCGACAGCTCAATCAAGGATATTGCTCACTAGGTCCGCAATTACAGAGATCTCAATCAAGAAATCTGCAGGAGGGTTCATGGCTTGGGGTAGCAAGGCATATGAGAGCAACGAAAGGGTAGGTCATATGCTCGCAGTCTGCACTAGGGAGAAGGCTGTGCAAGCTAGAATAGTTGAAATCAGAGACCCTAGCAGCAGCATAGTTATGGAACCAGCAGCAGTTCTTTCTGCAGTCCAAAATTTTTATCAGAAGCTATATACAGAGGACACCCACGTAGTGGATAGAGGTATTGAAGGATATCTGAATGGCCACCCCATGGATCAGCTTTCCCCTAAGGAGAGAGAAAATTTAGAAGCACCCATAAAAACAAAGGAGGTAAGAAAGGCGATCGAATCAACACCTTCAGGTAAGGCTGTTGGTACTGATTTAATACCTGGGGAATTTTATAAAAAATTTGCTTCACACTTACTGAAAATCATTCAAGAGATATTTGTAAGAGCACAATCAGGGGAGGAGGCCCCCGAGTCCTGGAAATCAACTAATATAGTTGTGTTCCCAAAGAAAGGCAAACCTATTAGTGAACTGGGCTCATATAGACCAATTACACTGGTCAACAGTGATACGAAGATATATGCCAAAATCCTGGCTAACCGACTAGCCATAGTCATTAAGAAGTTAGTTTCTCCCTTCCAACATGGTTTGTCCCAGGTCGGGGCACAATGGATCATATTCGTAGAACAATTGCCCACTTTGATTCCTCCAAGTTTACAGGAGACCCTATGGCTCTAATATTATTAGATGCAGAAAAAGCCTTTGATAGGGTCTCCTGGCCTTTCTTATGGGCAATCATGGAGAAAAAAGGACTGGGTAAAGGGTTCACTAGAGCTATCCAGACTATGTACCGTGATCCTACAGCCAGAATAGCTATGATGGGCTGTATATCTGATATAATCAGGATATCACGAGGTACACGACAGGGCTGTCCCTGCTCCCCCTATTGTTCGCCCTGTACATCGACCCATTAGTTAGGAAAAAAGAAGAGAATGGAATGATCCAGGCTGTACACACTATAGGCGGGGATACTATGATCTTAGCTTATGCGAACGACCTGGCCATAATTACATCCAGCCCGCTTGACGCTCTTATGGAGATAGAAAGAGAGGCTAGTCACTTCGGCAATATCTCAGGGTATCAACTCAATGATAGTAAAACACAAATTGTTAAAAATGACAAAATAGATCTAGAAGATACCCGAGTAACTCAGAATGCTAGGTATCTCGGGGTGGAGATCAACGCCAATGTTGAGAAAATTGTTGAACTTAATTTAGGACCACTATTACGGAGATTTAAAACAGATTTTATTAGAATGAATAACCTACATCTCACAGTAGTAGGCAAGAGCAAAGTTATCATAATGCTGTTTCTGCCAAAAATCTTATAATTTTTCAGAGCCATCCCAGTTGAAATTAGCAAATCCTGGTTCTTAGTTTTAAACCAGCTGATTTCTAGGTTTTTATGGGCTGTACAACGACCTCGAAGAGCCTTAAAATGTATGACTCTGCCAAGAGATCGGGAGGGTTGGGCGGTTCCAAACTTTCAATTGTATTATTGGGCCGCATCTATTCAGCATATGGCTGGTCTGTTGGGAAGAGCCAATAGTGAGCCGGCTGAGGAACGTAATATCTCTATATATGAATTAATATATGGGATAGAAGCTCGAGGCTGTCTTATGCGCCATATTGATTTTGCTTATTTCAAAAGGGTTACATTTAAGACACTGTTGGGGACATTTAGAGTTTGGACTGCAATCTGAAAAAAACTGAATCTTACAAGAGTTCATAGATATACTCCCTTGGCTAATAACAATCTACTCCCAGATATATTTCATGATGGGTATATGAAATGTTGGGCCGAGAGAGGAGTGAGGAACCTAGGGAATTTAATGGAAGATAGGATGATGTATTCGTTTGACGTAATTAAAGAAAAATATGGGCTAGGGAATAATCACTTTTGAAAAAAATATTTACAGATAAGGGATTTCCTGGCTAAGAAAACAGTTAGCTGTAGCAAGGTCCCTCTACTGGATATCTTGTTGGGAGCGTGGCCAACATTATCAATAATCTATAAATTACTAAATAAAGAAATGGGAGATGATTTATTAAAACATATAAGTCGTTGGCAAGATCTCCTACAAGCAGGGGCCGGAGAATGTGAGGACTTGCTCCTGCTCGGTCAGACGGCCTTTATCTCGGCTAATCTTCCAGTACAATGTTTCAAAACCTGGCTTAATCTATATATTACACGTGCACGAATATCTAGATGGGAGGGGACCTCAGGTGTACACTGCCCATGGTGGGGATCCTTAGCAGCTGATAGCGTGGATATGTTTGCCACATGTCCCAAACTTGCTTCTTTTCTAACTGAGATTAGTAAACGGCTTAGAGATATGCTGGGATTTGGTCTGGATCTAACCCCCCAAGTGATAATTCTAGGGGTGAGCAATCAGGATATGGCTTGGCGGATCCAGACTTTTGTGTTTACAGCCATGACAGTACTTAGACTCTGCTTGGCTAGTGTCTGGCTAGACCATGATCCTACTTCCATACATTATTGACTTGGCAATCTGCTCACGGTTTACCGCTGGGAGATGGCTGTGTATAAACGGAGGGGACATAGGGCAGCAAAAAAAGGTTCCAAAATGTGGGCGCCATTAATTAGTTGGACTGACGGGGATGACGGATTGATTGAATCCAGCAGAGAGAAAAGGAGTAAAGGAGTTATGTTTTTTGTATATAACTCAATAATTTATTTGGAATGTCATGTGGCTGCTCTTAAATTCAGGTGGCCTATTAAGAAATGTTAAGCTTAACTGTCTTTTGGATCAAGAGGGTGGGTGGAGGGAAGCCGCTAGGGGGGGGAACGACAACTAATGTATTCTTGGTGTTCTTTTTTTTCTGTTTATTGAACCTATGTCCAAAATAAAAGATTTATAAAGAAAAAGGAAAGAATTGGTACCTTCGACTATCTCGGTGTCCAACTCTCAGACAAAATGTTGTGGAAGCCTCACTTAACTAAAATGCTGTTGGGTCCCAAGCGAGTAACGGGGTCACTAGGAAAGGAGCATTGTGCTTCACATAGCAGACCGGTAGCCCCAGCCCTTCAGGTCTACAACGCAAAAGCAGTTAGCACAGCTCTGTATGGAGCAGAGCTGTGGGGATTCGAAAAGATCCATGATCTCTGCAGATCCGAGTATAAATTCCTAAGGGATTTAGTGATGCTGCCCCAAAATATTCCGCTCACCCCCCTAATGCTTGACATGGGCAGGCGCTCCATTGGTGATATAGCATGGCTTTGCCCGCTGCTCTTTTGGGCTCGCATTAGGCAGACCCTAGAGCTCTTACCCTATGCGGAAGCCTTATCTGAGGTTATCCGGATAAACACAAGCAATAAGGTAGGCTGGATCACCAATGCTAGGAAACTGATGTCTGCACTAGGGCTCCAAGCCCAGTGGACCAAGCAGGATCCACCGAGAAAAGATGTGCTCAAACGATATTATTGGGAATGGGTGGATCAGCAAGAATCCAGAAAACTTAACTTGTGGAGACTAACCGCAGAATTCCATCTCCACAAACACATTAGACACCTGCAGCCCTATCTAGTCATAATTCAGGTCCCTCGGGACAGGATGTTATACATCCGTTTTAGATTTGGCACACTTCCTGTTTGTGAGGCAAGAGCTAATTTTCATCCATGCAACCTAACATCAAAGGTTTGCCCATGCTGCAAAACCGGGTGGAATGTGTTGCCCATGTTATGTTTGCTTGCCCGGCCTATGCCAAACCAAGGACGAAATGGCTAAAACTGACCTGCCGGCAGCTGGGCACAGAGAACCATCGGGTTGCCTTGTGCATATTTAAATCCGACTCTAGACCACTCTTTTCTTGCGGAGTGGCCAAGTTCTTAAGCCATGTATGGCTTAGAAGACGGTAGGCTCATACAGGAACGCCATAGCCCCCTTTAGGACGAGGATCACACACAGTTACCCATATGTTGTGTACCAGCACTTTATCGTTCAAAGCCTCTTCGCAATGTTGTCCCAAGGAGGGTTGGAAAAATCAACAAAAAGGCCTCCTGGGTATCGGGAATTGGGTTCAACTGTAAAGGCCCCAAACGCGAAAACACTGTGATGCTCCTTCTTCCTTTCCCATATTGTTTAAATGTATGTTTTAGTATTCCAATGTTGTTTTAAATAGTTTTTTATTATTGAGCTGCTGAATTTTATATTGCTCTTCTGTTTCAGCCATGTATTAAGATGAATTGTTCGTATGTATTTAATTGTAATAAGCTGTTGCATGAACTGTTTATTTTTATATTTTTTCTTTTACTCTAACTGGCGTCTTTTATAGCTTTTATGACACGAGTTGTCGAAATAAAGCTTATACAACAATATATATATATAAATATATTCACTGAAAAAACCAGAGGTTTCAGGGACGTTATAGTTAGTATTAGCATGAAACCATCGAAATTCACTGAAAAAACCAGAGGTTTCAGGGACGTTATAGTTAGGAATTAGCATTTAAAAAACCTTAGAAATTCACTGAAAAAACCACAGGTTTCAGGGACGTTATAGTTAGACTGACATTTCACTCATACAAAACCAGAGAAATTCGGCCGTTATAATTAGCAGAGCTAACTATAACTCGCACCCCCACAATGCACTGCTGATGATGTCACATATAACATCACTCATGACATGGTCAGTGACATCACTGATGACATCACTGATGACATCTCAAATGACATCACTGATGACATCATCCACTTAATATCTGATGCACCTCCTCACACCTTAAAATAGCCTTTCATACACCCACTCGAAAATACACACTGCCATTCTCGAAACCATAGACACACCAATACCAGTTAGTAATCACTCACTGATTCATAGGTCTACACACACATCCACTCACCCATACAGTCACTCATCAATACAGCCACTGATATATGCACTCATACACCCAAACACACGCTCACACACCACCACTCACCCATAGAGTTACTCACACACCTAGTCAGTCAACCAAAGAATCAATCCCACTACCATTTACTCACCTATAGAGTTATACACACACCATCTCACTTATTCATACAGATAGTAACACATCCTTACTCTCTTCTACAATCACTGACACAAGCACGGACTCACCCATATAGCCACTCTCACACTCACTCACACATACAGTCACTTATATACTCCAACACTCACATATACTGCCTTTTACATATGCAGCTACTCACCCATATACCCCTGAGACATCCAGACACTCACCGACACAACCATATGCAAACTCACTCAACCATAGCATCCCTCACAGATGCACAAATGAGCCCATATACCCAGGGATTCACCCACTCATACATCCATGCAGAGAATCAAACAACCTCTCACCCACCCACACAGACAGTCAGGCACCCATACAAGTACTCAGACAACTAATCAATAACTCATATAGACACTCATGTACCTACTCACCAACCCATGCAGCCAGTTACACACCAACTGACAGACTGATACACACATTTACACAGATTAGTCACTCACCCATACATTCACTAAGACATGTTTAATCACTCACTCATACAGTCAGTCACGCACCCAAGAAATCATCCATACAGACACTCATACACCCACTCATTCTAAGAATACACCTTGGCGTATATATATATATAATGCTAATTGGCTATCAAGTGGCTGTCAACACTCCAAATCAGGAAGTGTTGGCAGCCATTTTATGCCTCTGTAGAACCGAGGCACAGAAACAAGTGCGCAAAACGCACAAAGGGGGCAGGGTAGAAACACCCTGACCCCCTAGGTCTGCTCAGGGGGTCCCACAAGGACCCCCTGGGCAGAAAAAAGCATTTAAAAAAAAAAAAATCAGCGGGATGCGCTTAGGGTGCGCGGATCCAGCCGAAAAAAAAAAACGAAGCGCGGTCTCCCGCGCTTCATTGTTAATTGGCCCCCGGGTGGGCCAAGTCCCGGGGGCATGCGGGGGGGTATGAAATTAATGAATGGGGGGCCTCTAAGGCCCCCCCAAGCCTCGGGGACCGCCACCCCCCGGGGCTTTAAAAACAAATGGTGCGGGAGGGCTCTCGGCCCTCCCGCAGCCCCGGGGACCGCCATCCCCTGGGACTTCTTTTTTTATTTTCTAAGTACCTGTTTGGGGGACTAAAGATTTAAATATGGGGGCCCGTTACGGACCCCCAGAGCCCCGGGACCACCACCTCCCCGGGGCTTTCAAGATGGTGGGAGGGGGGCCGCACGGCCCCCCTCCTGGAGCCCTTGATGGCCCTGCGGACCGCCACCCCCCAGGGCCGGCTCCTGCAGTGTCCCGGGGTGCCTACCCCGGGACACTGTAGTTTGCTATGGCAGGGCGGGAGCCTCGCGGCTCCCGTCCTGTCATAGCAAACTGCTTTGGTTTTGGAAGAGAGAGCAGGAAACCTGCTCTCTCTTCCAAAAACCAAAGACAAATGCTTTTCCACACGGGGAGCTGCATCTTAGCAGCTCCCCATGTGGAAAAGCAATGCGGCTCCTGCAGGACGCGGGGAGCCGGCGGGACCGTGGGGGATTGGGGACCCCCCCACGGTCACCAACGGAGAGGGCCAGCCCCGGGGGATGGGGTCCCCGGGGCTACAAGTGGCCGGGAGGGGGGCAACGCAGCCCCCCTCCATAAGCCATTTAAAAAAAAAAAAGAAGGCCATGCCCCGGGGATGGGGTCCCCGGGGCCGATTAAGGCCTCGGGAGGGGGCCACGCGGCCCCCTTCCAATTATTATTTTTTTTATAAGAGGGGGCAGGCCCTGGGGGATGGGGTCCCCAGGGCCAATAAATTAGAAAAGAAGGGGGCTACACAGCCCCCCTTCTTTAAAAAAAAAAAAAAGACCGGCATCGCGCCGGAGGCCACGCCCCCTCCTTGCAGCACTCTGCAAACGCGCCCCCTGGCGCGTTTGCAGATGGGGAACGAATTCCCCTTGAATACTGGGGTCCCTGGGGGCCAACTAGCCCACCAGGAACCTCCAGTATGCGCCAGGGGCTGTGTTGCAGAGAGTTGTACAGAGGCCACGCCCCTTTTACACCTCTCTGCAACGCAGCTCTGTGGTGCTTTTTGGAGGTACATGGTGGGCTAGTTGGACTCCAGGGACCCTCAGGATTCAAGGGGACTTAATCCCCCAACTTAAAACGCGCCACGGGGCGCGTTTGCACAGTGGTGAAGGGAGGGGCGTGGCTTCAGGTGACATGTGTGCAAACAGGCCCCATTGCGCGTTTTAAGATGGGGATTTAAATCCCCTTCAATCCTGAGGGTCCCTGGGGCCAACTAGCCCACCAGGTACCTCCAGTAGCGCCACGGAGCTGCGTTGCAGAGTGTTGTAAAAGGGGCGTGGCCTCTGAACACCTCTCTGCAACGCAGCTCTCTGGCGCATACTGGAGGTACCTGGTGGGCTAGTTGGCCCCTAGAGACCCTCGGGATTGAGGAGGAATTAATTCTCCAACTTAAAACGCGCCACAGGGCGTGTTTGCAGACATGTCACCTCAGGCCCCACCCCTTCCTTCACCATTGTGCAAATATTCCTCTAAAATCAGCCGAACTACGAATTCCGATTTACTCACCTGTTATCAGGAGAGACCTCAGTGTTGCATCTTTGAGCCCAGTACTGATCCTGAAAAGTAATTTTAACCGTTCTTACCAGTAACTTGAATTTCCTTCCATAGGCTAACATTGACTGGTTTCACTTGGAAATTCTTCTAAGTGTGGAGTTTTGGAACTTTATAATATTCCTCTAAAATCAGCCGAACTACGAATTCCGATTTACTCACCTGTTATCAGGAGAGACCTCAGTGCTGCATCTTTGAGCCCAGTACTGATCCCGAAAAGTAATTTTAACCGTACTTACCAGTAACTTGAATTTCCTTCCATAGGATATCATTGCCTGCTTTTTGCTGAAAAAGTTTCTAAGTGTCGATTTTTGAAACTTACAAATATTCCTCTAAAATCAGCAGAACTACGAATTCCGATTTACTCACCTGTTATCAGGAGAGACCTCAGTGCTGCATCTTTGAGCCCAGTACAGATCCTGAAAAGTAATTCCAACCGTACTTACCAGTAACTTGAATTTCCTTCCATAGGCTACCATTGACTGGTTTCACTTGGAAATTCTTCTAAGTGTGGAGTTTTGGAACTTTATAATATTCCTCTAAAATCAGCCGAACTACGAATTCCGATTTACTCACCTGTTATCAGGAGAGAACCCATTGCTGCATCTTTTAGCCCAGCACTGACCCTGAAAAGTAATTCTAACTGTACTTACCAGTAACTTGTATTTCCTTCCATAGGAATCCATTGTCTGATTTTCAGCAGAAAGGTTTCAAAGTGTCGATTTTCACAAACTACAAATATTCCTTAAAAATCGCCTGTATGACTTAAACGCATTCTTTCAACTGTTTACAGGAGATGCACCAGTGCTGGATCCAGGATCCAGCACTGAGTAAGAAAAGTAACGATAACACTACTTACCTGCTAAGTGAATTTCCTCCCATAGGATAACATTGGTGATTCTATGTGAAGAAGTTTCTAAGTGTCAACTTTTAAAATACAATAATATTCCTTAAAAATCACTACTGTAACCAAAACGCTTTTACTCAACTGTTTACAGGAGATGTCCCAGGACTGAATCTAGGATCCAGTCCTGTGGTTAGAAAAGTAATCCATAAAGTAACTAATTGCATTTAACTAGAAATTTACATTGAGCTCAATGTTGCATTGTGTTTGAAATTGTGTTGCCCATTGCAACAACTGTAACTACTGTACTTAAAAGTCTATTGCCTATTTGCAAAGTATTTAAACTAAAGTAATTCATTCTGAGAAAGTATATTTTGTAATGTAATGTATAATGTAATTACAATGTAATTTAAAAATAAAATATCTAAAAATAAATAGTTTAAAAAATGTAGTAAATCAGTATCGAAAAAATAAATATAACAATTAATACATTTAAAAATTGTCATTTACAAAACCTTTGAAATTCACTGAAAAAAACCATAGGTTTCAGACATGTTATAGTTAGGAATTAGCATTTAAAAACCTTTGAAATTCACTGAAAAAACCATTGGTTTCAGGCACGTTATAGTTAGAAATTAGCATTTAAAAACCTTACAAATTCACTAAAAAAAACATAGGTTTTAGGGACAGTTATAGGTAGTTGGACATTGCACTCGTACAAAACCCGTGAAATTCCCCGTTATAGTTAGTTCAGCTAACTATAACTCGCGCCCCGCAATGCACTGCTGATGACGTCACATATTACATAACTCATGACATGGTCAGTGACATCACTGATGACATCACTGATGACATCTCTGATGACATCACTGATGACATCACTGATGACATCATCCACGTGATAATCTGATGCACCTCCTCACACCCTAATATAACCTTTGATACACCCACTCTAAATTACAGACTGCCATTCGCAAAACCATAGACACTCCTACACCAATAACTACATACCCACTCACTGATTCTTAGGTCTACACACACATCCACTCACTCACCCGTACAGTCACTCATACTTACGGTCACTCAGTACAGGACTATCATATGCACTCATACTCCTATATAGACACTCAAACACCGCCACTCATCCATAGAGGTACTCACACACCTAGTCAGTCATGCAAATAATTAAACACACTGCCATTTACTCACCTATACAGTTATACACACACCAGCTCACTTACTCATACAAATACTAGCACATTCTTACGCTCTTATACAATCACTGATACAAGCACACACTCATCCATACAGTCACTAACACAATCACACACTCTGCTATAGCTATTTATATACTCCAACCCACATATATACTGCCTTTCACATATGTAGTTACTCACACATGTACCACTGGGACATACATTCACTCACTAACACACTCTTACACACACTTACCCACCCATACAGTCTATCACAGATGCACTCTTGAAACCATCCACCCAGTGAATCACCCACTCACACATCTATGCACAGAGTCGCACACACCCCACCCACACAAACACTCAGGCACCCATACAGATACTCAGACAACCAATCAATAACTCATATAGACACTCATGTAGCTATTCACAAACCCATGCAGCCACTTATACAGCAACAGACAGACGGATACAGACATTCACCCAGTTTAGTCACTAACCAATGCATTCAGTAAGATACGTTTAATCACTCACTTATAGAGTTAGTCATGCACCTACTAAATCATCCATACAGACACTTATACACCCACTCATTCTTCAATACGCCTTTCCCTATATATATTAAAAATATTTAAACTTTACAGAAACACACAGTCACTGGATGATGTCATCAGTGATGTCATTTGAGATGTCATCAGTGATGTCATCAGTGATGTCACTGACCATGTCATGAGTGATGTAATATGTGACGTCATCAGCAGTGCATTGCGGGGCGCGAGTTATAGTTAGCTGAACTAACTATAACGGGGGAATTTCACGGGTTTTGTACGAGTGCAATGTCCAACTACCTATAACTGTCCCTAAAACCTATGGTTTTTTCAGTGAATATATATATATATATATATATATATATATATATATATATATATATATACATATATCCCAAAGCAAACAACATGTCGAAGCCAACTCGATGACACACTGGTGTTTATTAAAACCCGAACTGGCAGCATTTCATTCCCTTTCCCTGACACGTTTTGGCTCTACTGGCTTTGTTCACTGGTGAGGAAGATTATAGTGCAGATTTTTTTGTGCCTTAAATCAAATGACATTTGGAGACTTTTTGCTTGAATTGATCTGGGGAGCATGTCCCGCTTGCCTCTGTGAGACCTAAAAGGATTTTCAAGGTATTTCAGCTCGAAGGTGAGAAAGGGTGAAAAGAGGAGAATTGTCTTCTCTTACTGACTTTGATTCAACTGCGTGTTTTGAAAGGACATGGTTTTGGCAGCATAAATTGAGTGAAGCTGGTAATATATTTTGGAATATTCATGTGACCTTTCATGCACCTAGATGAAACAACTTATTGTTTGTCGAAACTGTGATTTCAAAATGCTAATAAGCATAATTAATTATTTATTACAGTTCTTGATTTTTCAATGATACTGCAAGTGCATTATGGGAATAGAAGTATTTGAACTAGGTCACATGACCTCTGTGATTTAAGGCACGAAAGTATCTGCAAAATGATCCTCCTCACCTGTGAATAGGGCCAGCAGACCCGAAACACGTCAGGGAAAGGGAACGAAATGCTGCCAGTATGGATTTTAATAAACACCAGTGTGTCATCGAGTTGGCTTCGACATGTTGTTTGTTGTGGGATATGAATGGGGGAATATTCCAGGTCTGTTTCGAATCTGCCCTGCAGGGATGGGGGCTCCCAGGATTTGGAGACTTTTTGCTTGAATATATATATATATATTCACTGAAAAAACCATAGGTTTTAGGGACTGTTATAGTTAGTTGGACATTGCACTCGTACAAAACCCGTGAAATTCCCCCGTTATAGTTAGTTCAGCTAACTATAACTCGCGCCCCATAATGCACTGCTGATGACGTCACATATTACATCACTCATGACATGGTCAGTGACATCACTGATGACATCACTGATGACATCTCAAATGACATCACTGATGACATCATCCAGTGATTGTGTGTTTCTGTAAAGTTTAAATATTTTTAATATATATAGGGAAAGGCGTATTGAAGAATGAGTGGGTGTATAAGTGTCTGTATGGATGATTTAGTAGGTGCGTGACTAACTCTATAAGTGAGTGATTAAACGTATCTTACTGAATGCATGGGTTAGTGACTAAACTGGGTGAATGTCTGTATCCGTCTGTCTATTGCTGTGTAAGTGGCTGCATGGGTTTGTGAATAGCTACATGAGTGTCTATATGAGTTATTGATTGGTTGTCTGAGTATCTGTATGGGTGCCTGAGTGTTTGTGTGGGTGGGGTGTGTGCGACTCTGTGCATAGATGTGTGAGTGGGTGATTCACTGGGTGGATGGTTTCAAGAGTGCATCTGTGATAGACTGTATGAGTGGGAAAGTGTGTGTAAGAGTGTGTTAGTGAGTGAATGTATGTCCCAGTGGTACATGTGTGAGTAACTACATATCTGAAAGGCAGTATATATGTGTGTTGGAGTATATAAATAGCTATAATCGAGAGTGTGTGATTGTGATTGTGAGAGTGACTGTATGGATGAGTGTGTGCTTGTATCAGTGATTGTATAAGAGCGTAAGAATGTGCTAGTATTTGTATGAGTAAGTGAGCTGGTGTGTGTATAACTGTATAGGTGAGTAAATGGCAGTGTGTTTAATTATTTGCATGACTGACTAGGTGTGTGAGTACCTCTATGGATGAGTTGCGGTGTTTGAGGGTCTATATAGGAGTATGAGTGCATATGATAGTCCTGTACTGAGTGACCGTAAGTATGAGTGACTGTACGGGTGAGTGAGTGGATGTGTGTAGACCTAAGAATCAGTGAGTGGGTATGTATTTATTGGTGTTGGAGTGTCTATGGTTTTGCGAATGGCAGTCTGTAATTTAGAGTGAGTGTATCAAAGGTTATATTAGGGTGTGAGGAGGTGCATCAGATTATCCCGTGGATGATGTCATCAGTGATGTCATTTGAGATGTCATCAGTGATGTCATCAGTGATGTCACTGACCATGTCATGAGTGATGTAATATGTGACGTCATCAGCAGTGCATTGCGGGGCGCGAGTTATAGTTAGCTGAACTAACTATAACGGGGGAATTTCACGGGTTTTGTACGAGTGCAATGTCCAACTAACTATAACTGTCCCTAAAACCTATGGTTTTTTCAGTGAATTTGTAAGGTTTTTTAAATGCTAATTTCTAACTATAATGTGCCTGAAACCTATGGTTTTTTCAGTGAATTTCAAAGGTTTTTTAAATGCTAATTCCTCACTATAACATGTCTGAAACCTATGGTTTTTTCAGTGAATTTCAAAGGTTTTTAAAGGCTAATTCCTCACTATAACATGTCTGAAACCTATGGTTTTTTTCAGTGAATTTCAAAGGTTTTGTAAATGTCAATTTTTAAATGTATTAATTGTTATATTTATTTTTTGATACTAATTTACTACATTTTTTAAACTATTTATTTTTACATATTTTATTTTTTAAATTACATTGTAATTACATTATACATTACATTACAAAATATACTTTCACTGAATGAATTACTTTAGTTTAAATACTTTGCAAATAGGCAATAGACTTTTAAGTACAGTAGTTACAGTTGTTGCAATGGGCAACACAATTTCAAACACAATGCAACATTGAGCTCAATGTGAATTTCAAGTTAAATGCAATTAGTTACTTTATGGATTACTTTTCTAACCACAGGACTGGATCCTAGATTCAGTCCTGGGACATCTCCTGTAAACAGTTGAGTAAAAGCGTTTTGGTTACAGTAGTGATTTTTAAGGAATATTATTGTATTTTAAAAGTTGACACTTAGAAACTTTTCACATAGAATCACCAATGTTATCCTATGGGAGGAAATTTACTTAGCAGGTAAGTAGTGTTATCGTTACTTTTTCTTACTCAGTGTTGGATCCTGGATCCAGCACTGGTGCATCTCCTGTAAACAGTTGAAAGAATGCGTTTAAGTCATACAGGCGATTTTTAAGGAATATTTGTAGTTTGTGAAAATCGACACTTTGAAACTTTTCTGCTGAAAACCAGACAATGGATTCCTATGGAAGGAAATATAAGTTACTGGTAAGTACGGTTAGAATTACTTTTCAGGGTCAGTGCTGGGCTAAAAGATGCAGCACTGGGTTCTCTCCTGATGACAGGTGAGTACATCGGAATTCGTTGTTCGGCTGATTTTAGAGGAATATTATAAAGTTCCAAAACTCCACACTTAGAAGAATTTCCAAGTGAAACCAGTCAATGTTAGCCTATGGAAGGAAATTCAAGTTACTGGTAAGTACGGTTAGAATTACTTTTCAGGATCTGTACTGGGCTCAAAGATGCAGCACTGAGGTCTCTCCTGATAACAGGTGAGTAAATCGGAATTTGTAGTTCGGCTGATTTTAGAGGAATATTTGTAAGTTTCAAAAATCGACACTTAGAAACTTTTTCAGCAAAAAGCAAGCAATGATATCCTATGGAAGGAAATTCAAGTTACTGGTAAGTACGGTTAAAATTACTTTTCAGGATCAGTACTGGGCTCAAAGATGCAGCACTGAGGTCTCTCCTGATAACAGGTGAGTAAATCGGAATTCGTAATTTGGCTAATTTTAGAGGAATATTTGCACAATGGTGAAGGGAGGGGGCGGGGCCTGAGGTGACATCTGTGCAAACGCGCCCCGTGGCGCGTTTTAAGTTGGGGGATTAAGTCCCCTAGAATCATGAGGGTCCCTGGGGTCCAACTAGCCCACCCTGTACCTCCAGTATGCGCCAGGGAGCTGCGTTGCAGAGAGGTGTTCAGAGGCCACGCCCCTTTTTGCACCTCTCTGCAACGCAACTCTGTGGCACTTTCTGGACGTACCTGGTGGGCTAGTTGGCCCCAGGGACCCTCAGGATTGAAGGGATTTAATTCCCCATCTTAAAACGTGCCACGGGGCCTGTTTGCACACATGTCACCTGAAGCCCCGCCCCCTCCCTTCACCACTGTGCAAACGCACCCCGTGGCGCGTTTTAAGTTGGGGGATTAAGTCCCCTTGAATCCTGAGGGTCCCGGGGGTCCAACTAGCCCACCAGGTACCTCCAAAAAGCGCCACAGAGCTGCGTTGCAGAGAGGTGTAAAAAGGGGCGTGGCCTCTGTGCAACGCAGCCCCCTGGCACATACTGGAGGTTCCTGGTGGGCTAGTTGGCCCCCAGGGACCCCCAGTATTCAAGGGGAATTCGTTCCCCATCTGCAAACGCACCAGGGGGCGCGTTTGCAGAGTGCTCCAAGGAGGGGGCGTGGCCTCCGGCGCGATACCGGTATTTTTTTTAATTTGTTTTTTAAGAAGGGGGTTGTGTGGCCCCCCTTCTTTTTCTAATTGTTTGGCCCTGGGGACCCCATCCCCCAGGGCCTGCCCCCTAATATTTTGTTTAAAAAAAAAAAACATTTGAAAGGGGGCCGCGTGGCCCCCCTCCCCAGGCCTTAATTGGCCCCGGGGACCCCATCCCCCAGGGCATGGCCTTCTTTTTTTTTTAAATGTTATGGAGGGGGGCTGTGTTGCCCCCCTCCTTAGGCCACTTATGGCCCGGGGACCCCATCCCCCGAGGCCGGACTTTTTTTTTTTTTAAATTAACATTTGGGGAGGGGGGCCGTGTGGCCCCCCTCCCGGGCCACTACTAGCCCCGGGGACCCCATCCCCCGGGGCTGGCCCTCTCCATTGGGGACCGTGGGGGGGTCCCCAATCCTCCCACGGTCCCGCCCGGCTCCCCGCGTCCCTCGGGAGCCGGCATTGCTTTTCCACATGGGGAGCTGCTAAGATGCAGCTCCCCTTGTGGAAAAGCAATTGTCTTTGAATTTTGGAAGAGAGAGCAGGTTTCCTGCTCTCTCTTCCAAAATCCAAAGCAGTTTGCTATGACAGGACGGGAGCCGCGAGGCTCCCGCCCTGCCATAGCAAACTACAGTATCCCGGGGGTAGGCACCCCGGGACACTGCAGGAGCCAGCCCTGGGGGGTGGCGGTCCCCAGGGCCATCAAGGGCTCCAGGAGGGGGTCCGCACGGACCCCCTCCCCACATCTGCAAAGCACCGGGGAGGTGGTGGTCCCCGGGGCTTCGGGGGTCCAAAACAGACCCCCATTTTAAATTTGTTAGTGCCCCGGGGAGGTGTCAGTCACTGGGGTGTGTGGGGGGGCTGGAGCCCCCCCACACAGGTGATTTAAATTTGAAAAAAGAAGCCCCGGGGGGTGGCGGTCCCCGGGGCTGCGGGAGGGCTCAGAGCCCTCCCACACCATTTATTTTTAAAGCCCAGGGGGGGTGGCGGTCCCCGGGGCTTGGGGGGGCCTTAGAGGCCCCCCCACATATTATAAATAACCCCCCCGCATGCCCCTGGGACTTGGCCCACCCGGGGGCCAATTAACAACGAAGCGCGGGAGACCGCACTTCGGTTTTTTTTTTTCGGAGGGATCCGCGCACCCTAAGCGCATCCCGCTGATTTTTTTTTAAATGCTTTTTTCTGCCCATTGGGTCCTTGTGGGACCCCCTGAGCAGACCTAGGGGGTCAGGGTGTTTCTACCCTGCCCCCTTTGGGCGTTTTGCGCACTTGTTTATTTATTTTTTCTCGGCGGGATCCGCGCACCCTAAGCGCATCCCGCCGATTTAAAAAAAAAAATGCTTTTTTCTGCCCAGGGGGTCCTTGTGGGACCCCCTGAGCAGACCTAGGGGGTCAGGGTGTTTCTACCCTGCCCCCTTTTGTGCTTTGCGCACTTGTTTCTGTCCCTCGGTTCTACCGAGGGACAAAATGGCTGCCAACACTTCCTGATTTGGAGTGTTGACAGCCAATTAGCATGCAGCTCGTGATCGGGAGGGTACGCGGACCGTACTCGGCCATAGATATATATGTGATTTTATTTGTGATTTTCTCAGAAACTGCTGAACGTATTTACACCATTTAAGCAAAAGGCACGACACTGAACCAAGGGCTACCTCTTTGCCAAATTTGGTGTAATTCCGTTCAGCAGTTCAGGCTGTAGCTGCGACTAAAGGTTCCTATGGAAAAATGAATGGGGAAAACGCGTTTTGGGACCCCCCTTTTTTCTCGGCCCCCGCTTGACGAATCACCCCGATTCGTCAACCAGCATCAACGTTATTTCATATAGAATGTTGCGGATTTCCTATGGAAAATAGGCCCTAACTATAACTATCTACTGGCGACTGCCAGTAGATAATATATATATATATATATATATATATATATATATATATATATATATATATATATTCACTGAAAAAAACACAGGTTTCAGGGAAGTTATAGTTAGTTGGACATTTCACTCGTACAAAACCAGAGAAATTTGGCTGTTATAGTTAGTTGAGCTAACTATGACTCGCGCCCCACAATGCACTGCTGATGACGTCACATATTACATCATTCATGGCATGGGCAGATGGTCAGTGACATCACTGATGACATCACTGATGACATCTAAAATGACATCACTGATGACATCATCCAGTGACTGTGTGTTTCTGTAAAGTTTAAATATGTTTTATATATATATATATATATATATATATATTATATGCCAAGGTGTATTGAAGAATGAGGGGGTGTATGAGTGTCTGTATGGATGATTTCTTGGGTGCGTGACTGACTGTATGAGTGAGTGATTAAACATGTCTCGGTGAATGTATGGGTGAGTGACTAATCTGCGTAAATGTGTGTATCAGTCTGTCAGTTGGTATGTAAGCGGCTGCATGGGTTGGTGAGTAGCTACATGAGTGTCTATATGGGTTATTGATTGGTTGTCTAAGTATCTGTATGGGTGCCTGACTGTCTGTGTGGGTGGGTTGGGAGGGTGCGACTCTGTGCATAGATGTGTGAGCGGGTGATTCACTGGGTGTATGGGTTCAAGAGTGCATCTGTGAAGGGCTGTATGGGTGGGTGAGTGTGTGTATGGCTGTGTTGGTGAGTGAATGTATGTCCCAGTGGTACATGTGTGAGTATTTACATATGTGAAAGGCAGTATATGTGAGTGTTGGAGTATATAAATGACCATATGTGAGAGTGAGTGATTGTGAGAGTGGCTGTATGGATGAGTGTGTGCTTATGTAAGTGAATGTAGAAGAGAGTAAGTATGTGTTAGTATCTGTATGAATAAGTGAAGTGGTGTGTGTAAAACTGTATAGGTGAGTAAATGGGAGTGTGATTCTTTGCATGACTGACTAGGTGTGTGAGTAACTCTATGGGTGAGTGGCGGTGTGTGAGTGCCTGTATAGGTGTATGAGTGCATATGATAGTGCTGTATTGATGAGTGACTGCATGTATGAGTAACTGTATGGGTGAATGAGTAGATGTGGGTGTAGACCTAGGAATCAGTGAGTGGGTATGTAGTAACTGGTATTGGTGTGTCTATGGTTTCGAGAATGGCAGTGTGTATTTTAGAGTGGGTGTATCAAAGGTTATATTAGGGTGTAAGGAGGTGCATCAGATTATCATGTGGATGATGTCATCAGTGATGTCATTTGAGATGTCATCAGTGATGTCACTGTCCATGTCATGAATGATGTAATACATGACGTCATCAGCAGTGCATTGCGGGGGGCGCGATTTATAGTTAGCTCAACTCACTATAACGGCCGAATTTCTCTGGTTTTGTACGAGTGAAATGTCCAACTAACTATAACGTCCCTGAAACCTGTGGTTTTTTTCAGTGAATTTCAAAGGTTTTTTAAATGCTAATTTCTAATTATAATGTCCAAAAAATACTTTTTCAACATTTTTAAACTTTTATAAAAATAATGTGATGTTTTCTCCTTTCTAAAATATGCTTTTTCCTTTTATTTATTATTATTATTTTTTTTTAAAGTGGATTTGCGTACCGATCGTGTACCAGTCATGGTGGTTGCGTGAATTCAAGAATTTTGCCGCCATATTGGTTAAGTCGTGTACGATGCGCGTTCGGTATGCGATGGGTGCGCGGTTCTCGGCCCCGCGTAGCGTCACATACGTATTTCCGGGGTTCACGCCAGGTGCGCGAATCCATCGCAAATCTTTAAGTTTTAAAAGTATATGTATATAACTTTATTATATATATTATACCAAGAGATTATTTAACATAATTGTAAATATCAAATATTTGTAACCGCAATAAAGATATATTATTGATAAATATATTTTCCCGGAATCGCGCTGGTTGCGCGCCGGGTGCGCGAACCCATGTGACATTAAAAGAAAGCATTTCATTGGTTAAGAAGCTTTTTATTCTAGAAGTTACAGCACCCCACCCAAATTTCTCATTCCTCCAACAACATTGCCAGGAGACACACCTTTTGTGTTTACTGCTCTTGTTGCATTTTTTTGGTGTTTTCTTTGGAAAAAACTAGGAGAATGGCATCTTCAGATCCACCAGATGACATCCTTGGTGAAGAAGATGACTTGGAGGAACCAAGAAAAACAAGATAGGAGAGTATCGTTTGGGCCTTCTTTACCTTTTCACCTGGAGAAAAGAAGGTTAATGCGAGGAAGGTGACCTGCACTGTTTGTGAATGAATTATATCTCGTGCGGTACTTCATCGATGTTGAAGCACCTCCAAACCATGCACCCTCATCGGCTAGCACGAGAACAACATCGACGAGAGCTGGAACAACAAGCCCAGCAAGGTGATCATGACCCAGGACCTAGCACCTCAGCTGGTACATCAAGTTCAAGCAGAGGACCTGATATTAGACCAGAGTTTGCTGGTCTAGAACAAAGATGTATTAAATGCAAGCAACTTATTTGCTATGGCGAGCAGTCTGTTGACACAATTTTTAATTGCAATTTTTAATTGCAAAAGGTTAGACAAAAGTTTTCTCAGTTTTTTCTGTTTGTTCATTTTTTTTTTTTAAAACACCAAAATAATACAAAAAAGAGTTAAAAAACACAAAAAATTATAAAAACAAAATAAGAAGCAAAAAAATGGTTCTTGTTAGAACCGCCTATTTGGTTAAAAAAAGACAAATTTCTATGTGTTGTATGAATTGAGGCAAGTGTAATATATGGAAAAGTACATGGGTAGTGCATGTGTGATTGTATGAGTGCATGTGTACTACCTGCGTAATTGGAGAAGTGCATGGGTAGTGCTTGGGTTATTGCATGGGGGCAGGGATAATATCTGGGTGATTGAAGGAGTGCATGGGTAATGCCTGGGTGCATGGAAGAGTGCATTGGTAGTGCCTGGATGCATGTAGGACTGCATGAGTAGTTCCTGGGTGATTGGAGGAGTGCATGAGTAGTACCAGGGTGATTGCATGAGTGCAGGAGTAGTGCCTGGATGATTGGAAGACTGCATGGATAGTGCTTGAATGATTGAATGAGTGTTGCAGAAGTGCCTGAGTGCATGTATGACTGCATGGGCACTGCCTGAGTGTTTGTAGGAGTGCATGGGTAATGCCAGGGTGATTGCATGAATGCAGGGATAATGTCTGGGTGAATGGAGGAGTGCATGGGTAGTGCCTGAGTGATTAGACGAGTGCATAGCTAGTGCCTCGGTGATTTTATAAGTGCATGGGTAGTGGCTGGCCGATTGGAGGAGTACATGGATAGTGCCTGGATGAGTGGAGGAGTGCAAGGGTAGTGCCTGGGTTATTTCATGAGTGCATAGGTAGTGCCTGGGTGATTGCATGACTGCAGGGGTAGTGCCTGAGTGATTGAAGGAGTGCATGGGTAATGTCTGTGTGATTGCATGAGTGCAGGGGTAATGTCTGGGTGATTGAAGGATTGCATGGGTAATGCCTGGGTGCATGGAAGAGTGCATTGGTAATGCCTGGGTGCATGTAGAACTGCATTGGTAGTTCCTGGGTGATTGGAGGAGTGCATGAGTAGTACTAGGGTGATTGCATGAGTGCAGGAGTAGTGCCTGGATGATTGGAAGACTGCATGGGTAGTGCTTGGATGATTGCATGAGTGTAGCAGAAGTGCCTGAGCGCATGTATGACTGCATGGGCACTGCCTAAGTGATTGTAGGAGTGCATGGGTAGTGCCTGGGTGATTGCGTGAATGCAGGGGTAATGTCTGGGTGATAGAAGGAGTGCATGGGTAATGCCTGGGTGCATGGAAGAGTGCATGGGTAGTGCCTGTGTGATTGCATGAGTGCAGGGGTAATGTCAGGGTTATTGGAAGAGTGCATGTGTAATGCCTAAGTGATTGCATGAGTGCAGGGGTAATGTCTGTGGCTTATACCTAAGTGATTGGATGAGTGCAGGCATAATGTCTGGGGGATTAGGGGAATGCATAGTTAATACCTTGGTAATTGCATGAGTGTAGGGGTAATGTCTTGCTGATTACAAGAGTGTAGGGGTAGGGCCTGGGTGACTGCAGGAGTGCATAGGTAGTGCCTGAGTGATTTTAAAACTTGAAGGGTTCTGGCTGGGTGATTGGAGGAGTACAGGAGTAGTACCTGGGTGATTGGAGGACTGTATAAATAGAGCTTTGGTGATTTTCTAAGTGTATGTGTACTGCCTGAATGATAAAGCATTGTAAAGATACTGCCAGGATGATTGAAAGAGTGCAAGGGTAGTGTCTAGGTGATTGCATCAGTGCAGGGATAAGGCTTAGCGTATTGGAGAAGTGTATAGGTACTACCTGGGTGATTGGAAGAGTGTACAGATAATGTCTAGCAGATTGCATGAGTGTACAAATAGTACCTGGGTGATTGGAAAAGTTCATAGGTAGTGTCTGGGTGATCTTATAACTGTATGAATACAGGCTAGGTGATTGGAGAAATGCATGGATAGTGCATGGGTGATGGCTGGAGTGTGGGAATAATGCCTAATGGTATAGATCAGTGCATGGGTAGTGTTTGAAAAAATGGATGACTGCAATAAAAGTGACTGTAAACATTACTTCATATTATTATGCTTATTACATTATTTCATCTTACCTTCTTTATTAAAGTAGATACCAAACTCATTGAAACTATTTTACAGTAGTTTTATTGTAAACTGAATTTAAAGCCTTTTCAAGCTTTAGTATTACTTTCTGTAAAAAAGAAGAAAAACTGTTATTGCATAAAATAATATAGTTTTAAGAACACAACATAATTTTAGAATTACATAACATATTCGGTTTCCCTTTTTTGCTGTTCTCAGAATCTACTGAATTTCACCATACACAGTGATTTCAATGTAGATCATCATATAGCAGCGGGGAAAAAAATACAATCAATGAGATTGTAAAAAAAAAACAAATCTGCGTTGAAAATATTTACAACAAGTTCAACTATCTGTTTACCTATCTACAGTTTCTAAATTACCTTCTTCATCTACAATAAATCATTTATTTCTCTGAAGTACATTTCTGAAATATACATTCTCATTTACATCGCGTATAATATAAAGATCAAATATATAAACTATTTCTTTCAAACACAATTTTGCAAATGCAATAAGAATTAGCACAAACAATAATCCAAACAGTAATTCTTCACATCTTCCCAATAGGCTGAATAATGTTTCCAAATCAATTTGCATTGAAAATATCCAAAATAAACTCATTAATTTGTGTTTACAACTTCCCAATAGGCTGAATTATGTTTTAAAAACTTTGGCATCAAAAATATCAGATATGAATCTAGTAATTCGAAAGGCAACCTACATTTGAATTCCAAAGGGGCATCATTGCAATGTGTCCATCCTTTATTGCACTTTAAATACACAGTATAGTGTCCAGATGTTGTAGTAGGTCCATCATGGAAAATAATAGCCACAGCTTTAAAAGTTCTTCCTGAAATTGATAGTTGACTTGCCACAAAATTTTTAATTTTGATTTCCAATTTTCTTCCATTTGCTCTACATCGTTGTAGCATTAAAATGACATATTTTCCAAATCTTTCTATATATAACGTTCACAACATTTCTGATTTACAATGAGAGCATTTCATATCTTAATTTGCTGATTTTACTAATTTGTTATGATACTGATTTGCAATCTGGTATTGTCAAATATATGAATCGTTCAGTGTCTATTTCAGTGGTAGAAGAAAATGAACACTCTTCACATTTATGATCCCATCTGTAACTTAGTCCAAACAAATTTTCAATTTCTATTCCTTCATCTTCCAATACTGCAAGCATAAGCATAAGAAATTCTTGTGCATCTTGTTGTATATTGAGTGTAAATTTCGAAGAACCAGTACATATATCCAAAAGATGCCGAATGCCAGAAGCAGTATGGATTTTACTTCTATCAGTTACCAACTTTTGAAAAATATAATGTAGTAAAGAACAGAATCTTTTTTCTCAATTTTCCATAATTTCATGATGAAGATCTTCTAGATAAAAGACAACATTCACAATTACATTAGCATAGCAGTTCATACCTGAACTATTTTCTAACTGGTATCCTACAATATCATCAACAGTGTCCATTTTCATTTTCTTTGCAGCTTCATCATTCTCTTGAATTGTTTTCTTTTTTGAATCTCACTAGAATGTTTGTCATATTTTCGTTTTGGACATAGTACACGTTTCTCATATATGGAATATTCACCTAAGTTAGGAGCATAAAGTCTTCTTAACCGATTATACTCTTTTACACAATTTGCATCAGCACTAATCTTTTTCTCATCAAAATCAATCAAATAAACCAGATAATGTTCTTACTCGAGACAATGCAACGTATGCCATGCCCTCTTTAAACACTGTACTTCCAATATTTACCAAAGCAACGTCTACACTTAAACCTTGAGATTTATGAATGGTCACTTCATATGCTAAAGAAAGAGGAAACTGTTTTCTACGAACATACAAGTCTTTTACAAGCAAGAAACGAACAGCACAACGTCCAATCTGTTTTACCTCTTCAATCTGATCAAATTTAATCTTCAAAAATTCAATTCCACCTCTGTTCTGATAATTAACAAAATCAACAACTTTTCCCATTGCTCCATTTAATAAACCTTTTTCTACATCCAAATTACGTTATAAAATTACCTGACAGTTTTCACATACATATTAAGTTTTTTCTAAACCTGCAGTCTTGACACAGACTTTTCCAAAGAATCCAATTTTGACTGTAATTTCTCTGAGAGAAGAATAGTAACTCCTTTGTGTTCCTTTTATCAATGGCTTCCATTTTCACTATTGGTTGTTTTTCCAGTTTCAAAAGTTCTTGATTGAATGTAGAACACTCTTGCAGTGTTGGCATTAGGCAAACTATAGAGTTCTTTTCTCCAATTTTTTTGTACATTATTTCAGGTGCAATGTTTTCATTTCGAAACAAGTTCGTTAGTAGTCAACTTTGTAAAGCTTCTTAATGATGTTTTGTCAAAATACCAATTCTTATATCTTGAAGAATGTTTCCATAATGTTCATCACTTGCTTGTCGCATATACTTAATAGGTTCTTTATATTCAAAATGAGACCAAATGTTTACATTTCTAATACTTCCCAAAGATTTCCTAGGTCTTCATGCACAAGTGTTTTAAAAACTGGTTGTCCTTTCACAGGAGTAAGTTGTAGTAGATCGGCGAATACAATTACATGTTTTCCTCCAAATAAAACATCATAATCTGTTTTTAAAATCTATAGCATTCTTAAATGTACAAAGGCAAGCATTAAGTTTGAGACCATGCTCACCTCATCAATGATCAGAAGTTTCATTTTCTTTAGCACTCTTGAGACTTCATAACAAGCTTCTCCAGATAGCTTGTGATATTCCAACGTATTTTCATGTTCAACTGGTAGCATGAGTAAACAATGTAATGTAATCCCTTTAATGTTGTGTGCTGCTAACCCAGTTGGAGCGGTTACAACACAAGATAAATGTGATTTAGTGGTTTTTTGTAGATAACTGGTCAAAACTTTAATTAAGAAACTTTTTCCTGTTCCAGCTTGACCACTGATGTACATTCGAGTAGGTTTAATGATGTGCAGTTGCATTCTTTTTTTCATGCAGTAAACCATGCTGTATCTGTTGTGTCACTTGCTGATATATTTCTTTTTGTTCAAAATTTAGTTGTTCTTCCAAGTTTCCCAACTCAATAATATCCTGTTGTGCTTGCTGCATTGCCATTTCTACTTCATGCATAGCTATTGCTGCTTAATTTTCAAGAATTGATTGTCCTAGTGGATCTTGACTCAGAGGAGCAGAACTTTGACTATCTTGAGAACTGTCTCTCCCTATTTCAGCTGCAATAGTAGTTTGTTGTTCAATCTCTTCATTTAACATTTGTAGATAATTTGGAAAAATTGTGCGTTGAATGCTATCTTTACATGCATTAAAAGAATTTTCATAGCAGTCAAAATCTCCAAGTAATTCCATTTCACTACGCCAAGGCTTGAAAAGTTGCAGAAGTGCTAAATAGAAAAATTCCCTTTTATTTGGAGTTTTGCAACTGAGTTTCCTGTGGTTAATAAGATTTCCTATGGCATGTTCTACCAAACATCCTTCACATCCAATTACTGCATATTTTTCTTAATTTATATTTTCTGTAACATTTCTCTTAAAGCTGTAATGTTGCAGTACTTCATAGAGACATATGTTTTCCAGATGTGGACTTCTTTTAGGATAGTATGTATCCAACATATGCGTATTAACAATATCTGTACTTTCTGGTTCATTCAATGCTAAGTATTCAATTTTTTGTACAGATTTCAATACTCAATTTCGTGTTGCAGCAAGACCTATAATTACCCAAATGATTCCTCTTGACTTTGAATATAAACTTGCAGAGGTCAACCGATCCGAACATTCGTAGGATCCAATCTCTCGATGGGTAAGCATCTCCAAACTAAAGCTGTACAATTTGTTACTAAGGGGCCGATCACGATGGCGGGCGGATCGGCACCACCGTGCCAGCGGTGGCTTCCGCAGGCCTGGCGAGTGCTGTTTTGCCAACCACGGTCGCGAAACACCGACCGCCATATTACGATGGGCAGACATAGGCCAAATGACTACAGCCGCGGTGTTTTTAGTTCCGCCAGTAGTTTGGTTCCGCGACAAGGGCGGACGTAGCCAATAGCGGGTGACCGCCGTGCAGAATGACGTGTAGACCGCCGTCCGAATCACAATGCCTCAAATAGGCAATAGGACCGCAACGGAGAAACCACCCATTGAAACACGGCGGAAGCAATACTGCGGAGGAAAAAGGCAATAACACACAACTCCACGCGTTCGCTACCGCAATGGATCCTGCACTACAAGCCCTACCGCTGCTGTTCCTGATCCACGATCAACAAAGATGCCGCCGCCGTCGACAACACCGCAGGTACGTCAAGGCCACACCTCCGCATCGGGGTCATCCATCAACAACGTCATCACCGCATCCTCCCGGTCACGTCACCGCAGCGGTGAAGACGCGGGAAAAGTTCCGCACAATCCAGTAGGCAGGTCCAGCGGCACGCATGGGCTGTCCCAGGGACGTGTAAGGATTGTGTTGGCCCTGGCCCAAATGTACATTGTGTGCCTCTGTTGGTAGCAGCTGTCATTACCTGATACCATCACAGCTCCTACCATCCCACCCTGTTCAACAGCAAAATGTGTGCCCATCTGACATTCAGGGATAGTGATGTATGTGAACAAGTCCATAGGTGTATTGTGGCAAAACAACACCTGCAAGGTGATGCCAAATAGGTGCTTGTGATGTGAAACCCCCTTCCTGCCACTGCCAAGATGAGTATGAGGATGCAAAACAACACCTGCAAGGTGTTGCCAAAAAGGTGCATGTGGTGTGACACCCCCTCCATGCCACTGCCAAGATGAGTATTAGGGGGCAAACCCCACCTGCAAAGTAATGCCAAAAAGGTGCTTGTGGTGTGACACCCCCTTCCTGCCACTGCCAAGATGAGTATGAGGGTGCAAAACAACACCTGCAAGGTGATGCCAAAAAGGTGCTTTTGGTGTGACACCCCCTCCCTGCCACTGCCAAGATGAGTATTAGGGGGCAAACCCCACCTGCAAAGTAATGCCAAAAAGGTGCTTGTGGTGTGAAACCCCCTCCCTGCCACTGCCAAGATGAGTATTAGGGGGCAAACCCCACCTGCAAAGTAATGCCAAAAAGGTGCTTATGGTGTGACACCCCTCCCTGCCACTGCCAAGATGAGTATTAGGGGCAAACCCCACCTGCAAAGGAATGCCAAAAGGTGCTTGTGGTGTGACACCCCCTCCCTGCCACTGCCAAGATGAGTATTAGGGGGCAAACCCCACCTGCAAAGTAATGCCAAAAAGGTGCTTGTGGTGTGACACCCCCTTCCTGCCACTGCCAAGATGAGTATGAGGGTGCAAAACAACACCTGCAAGGTGATGCCACAAAGGTGCTTGTGGTGTGACACCCCCTCCCTGCCACTGCCAAGATGAGTATTAGGGGGCAAACCCCACCTGCAAAGTAATGCCAAAAGGTGCTTGTGGTGTGAAACCCCTCCCTGCCACTGCCAAGATGAGTATGAGGGGCAAACCCCACATGGAACATACACGTTTGTAGTTGGCATGTACAGGGCCACATACACCTCAACACCACTGACAAGGACAGGCCAAGCACACTGTGTGACCACTCAACTGCACACATCCAAATATACCCATGTGAGAACGAAGACAGGCCTTCACAACATTACCACACACACACTGCTGTGCACACATCCAAACATATCACACAGACAACACCAACCTTGGACACCCCGCAAGTTAGACTGTGTGTAGAATTCACCTCTGTTGTGGTATAGCCCCCTAACATGACATGTGTAGAATCATACTGAAATCAACAGCGAATGATGATTGCAAGAGTACATCAACACCCACAAACATCATTGCACCCCCAAACCTCAGAGTCAAGCAGACCAAAAGTGTGTGTTACGTTTGCCAAACAATGACAAAGTGAATGAAGTAAATGGCAATGTGGAACTGCCATGCAGAGCATGTGGCACATATATCCAGACCCACACATCAAAACTTTTTAATGAAGCAAGGGCAGTAACAAACGATACAACAGGAGTAACAGTGTTTATTGCAAAATATTCTGATAGTCACAAAATTTCTAACAAATAAAAGGACATTGACCAGTCCACAGTCTAAACAATGTGTAACACCGTACACTGACATGTGAATGAACAAAGCACTGGGGCTATCAAAGCTCAGTCCAGGCACCGCTGTGGGAGAGATGGTTATGGGAGGGGGTCTGTGCCTCAGACTTGCCTGGCAGTTGGAGTGGGAGGTGGCTGATTGTCGTGGCCACTGGCGGAACTGGACCTGGGAGAGAGAGGATCATCTGAGTCAGAGTCAGCAGTGGCTGTGGCAGGCATAGGGCTGCTTGGACTGGGTGGCATGGTGGCACGTGGAGGCGGAGAGATGCTGCCGTGAGACATAGAGGCAGTAGTGGCTGTGGCAGGTGTAGGCCTGCTTGGACCAGGTGGCATGGTGGCACGTGGAGGCGGAGAGCTGCTGCCGTGGGACACAGAGGCAGTAGTGGCTGTGGCAGGTGTAGGGCTGCTCGGACCGGGTGGCATGGTGGCATGTGGAGGCGGAGAGACGCTGCTGTGAGACACAGTGGGTGAGGGTGAATGTTGAGGGCTGACTCTACACTTCTTGGGTATCCGATATTGCAGAAGTGTCTTGGGAGTAGTGGGAAGTGTGGCTGGCACAACAGAGTCCCTCTCCACCAAAGGTGTGACAGGTGCATGTGGCCCTCCTTGTGGGGATTTGCTGGATATGGACTTAGCCTTGCTTTTTGCTTGCCTTTTGCCCTCCATCCCCTGTGTGCCTGGTGAACCACTCACATTGCTCTCCTGAACACGCTTCACAGGGCTGTGGGTGGGAGTAGAGGTCAAGGGTGAAGCAGCCTTAGGTTGCTTTGTGGGCTTTCCCTTCAGCGGCACCAGCACCACAGCAGGCATGCCAACGGTTTGTCTGTCACTTGGAGCAGTTGTGTGGATGGGAGTCTCTTGTGATGGGTGCAATCTTGTCGACTGTGAGCTAGAGGCCTGCTTCTTTGCCTGATGCCCCTGAGTGTCATGTGACGGGCTTTTATCTTTGCGTCCCTGTGTGCCTGTGTCGCTTTTTGGGGATGGTGTCTGTGGTCTGGCACGCTTGGAGCGCTGCTGTCGTGTGCTGCGTGTCGACGACTCGGGGCCTGAGGGCTCAGTTGGGTGGTCACTCTGCTCAGGGGTTGCCACTGGCAGGGTGGTTGGTGAAGGCATAGAGGCTGGACTTGGATGCTGTGATAGCTGAATGGCTGCCGTCACGGTGGAGGACAAACCCTGGACAGTCCTGTGTAGCCCACCCACATCCAAATGAATGCCCTCCATAAATGCCAGAACCTGCCCCAACTTCTTGTCCTGATCCTGGAAAGCATTTAGGAGAGCTGTCTGACCCACACACAGCTGGCGCAAGAGTTCTATCGCCTCCACACTGATGGCACCAGGGGAGACAGGGGCAGGGGCAGCAGTGCCTGGGGTGAAGGTGACTCTACCCTTAACAGCCCTGCGGGCACAGACAGCACTAGTGGTAGTAGCCGGGATGGTGGGCACTGGCCGATGTGTGGTGGAGGAAGAGGCAGCATTGTCACTCCCTGTGACCACCATTGTCACTGACTCCCCACTGGAGTCCGATGATGTTGAGGTAGTGCTTTTTTGCGCGTGAGTCTTCAAGGACACTCCTGTCCCCCTCCGAGGCGCTGGTCACCTCAGTGTCAGTGATCTCATGGCTATCATGCGTGCCACATGCTTCAGCACTGGTGTCCGTATCATGGCCTTCCGTGCACTCGGTAGATGCTGCAATGGACAGAGACATAGGTTCAGTACCGTGCCATACACACAAACATCAAATGCAAGCACAGAACTAGACTACATAATGACAACCCCAAGTTGCCCAACACCCTGTGCAGTCTGCATGTGCAACAATCATGCTGAACACAGAAGATGCATGGAAATATGCATCGTTTACATCAATGAGCCATGTGAGGTTCACACTGGCAAATAGCAGGTCCCTGCCTCCTTGTAAACTAACATAAACATCTCTGCACGCATACCCACGTGCCTGTATGTGAGAGAGGCATACATCTCAGCATGTTGCCTCTGTCACATATGGAGTCACTGTAAGGGGACAACACAGATACAGATTCTAATTCGTACGTAAGAATGTCCATGAGCTACTGATGTGTAACAAGTTGAGCAATTCATCATGCAAACTGTTGCACGTTGGTGTCAGATGTGGACTTCACACCATTTACAAGTCCTGCACTGCACACATCGTTAAATGCACACTGACATGATGCACACTGCTGTACACTGCCTGGTGATGTCCATGACACCCAGAATGCAGAAGATGTCATAAGGCCACATCTCATCATGCAATGTCAAGGGCCAATGTCTGAAACACATGATCAAGTCCAGCTATGGGAAAATACATGACACCTACACTGAAGACATAAGCCACTGAGAAGTAGTCCCTAAAATTTACACAGCAGCAAGATCAGCAATGGCTCCCGGTCGCCATTCATGCAGTCACTCACACCCAAAGTCAGCCTACGCAGAATACTCACCACTAACTCCCTGCTGATAGTCCCTCAAACGTTCATACAGCTCTGGCTGTGTCACAGACAAGATGCGGGACATTAGTGGAATCATGGTTCGGCGCGCCAACCTGTCACTGCGAGGGACCAACCCCACCGTCATCTCTGCCACGGTCCTCCTCAGACGGGAGATGTCGTCCCACCTCTTGTGGCAGTGTGTGTGCCGTCTGTTGGATACACCCAGAGTCCGCACCTTCCATGCAATGTTCTTCCATGTGGCCTTACGCTGGTGGACCTTCAGCTGCAGGCATAGGAGACAAGAAAAGGAAGTATCAGAGACCCTGTGTCATTCACACTGTGTGTCAGCACAGGGGAACATAAATGCATGGCACACAAATCGCTACATCTCCATCAGAGGCCATACAGCATGACACATAGTACATGTTCATTACAATACTACATAGAAATGAATGCATGTATGAGGCGGCACACAGTACATGGCCATCTCATACACATGCACAATAGCAGCACAGACAGCTATGTGCAGAAGGCCCTCATCTGTGATGCAGTATGTGAGTGAGCATGACATGCAATACAGTGCTAATGAAGTGTAGTGGCAGACTCACTGTGTCCACCACTACACACCCCTCGATGCCCTTGGCCTGTGAATGGCTCAATGCATTTTTCAGGAAACATATTGGGACACAATCAGAATTTTCATGCCCTTCTCACAATGTTAAGTCCTCTATTGTGCTATTCTCAGGACTATGAGGGCTCAGTGAGTATTAGGTGTATGGACAAAACACATGTTTGACTCAGTCCAGTTAGGCATGGCTCCGAGTAACATTGGACAGTGTCTGTGCAGGCCAGAGGAACTTACAGTGCGATACAACATGGTCACTCAGATAAATCACATGGATGTACAGCATGAGAGGGTGAAAAGTGCCAACACATGCGTGACTGAACACATGTTCAAATCAATGTAAGGATGACATCTACTACTTACATTGATGTGAAGTGTCATAGTTGCATTAACATCAAATGTGTTCCACTCATGCATTGGACTATTGTGCATGATGCTCACATCAACATAGTGCACTTAAGAAACATTCAACACACAACAGTTATTGCTCCATTACAAAATACATTTCAACAGTCACATATGAGGTTGTGAAGAGTGAGTGGACAGTCACATAACATGGCACAGTACTAATCAGTCCCGACTCGTGCTGTTTCAGAACACCATCATATCTGTGTGGCTGTTGAAACAATGTATGTCTCCCCCTACCTTCAATCAATTTACGTAGGTGTGGACATAAGCCTACAGTCACCATTGACATGAAGTTAGCATGCATGGCAGTGTAACACACATTAACATCACCTAGTCTCAGACCAACATGTTCCTCAAGTTTGTGCAGGAATGGCTGTAGGAGTGTCCATTTACTACACATAATCAAATTCAATTCCCACAGAACATGTATGGAGCATGCCATGTTAACTATTAGGATGCCTGTACATCGACTTGCACTCACAGGCACATACTACTGCACAGCAACATCATGGTATCATTTTGATCACTCTCACACTTGCAATCAGGAACACTTACCAGTACATCTGGCGCACCAAAAAGCCTCCCATACTGTGCAAGGACCTCGTCCACCAGAAGCTCCAGCTCCTCTGTACTGAAGGTACGGGCCCTGACATTCTCTGTTCTCGCCATCACTGGGTCCAGGATACAGCTAAATATGCAGTTGTAGAGCAATGGCAGTCAGCAGTGTCTGAATTCATGTGAAATGTGTGGCTCTCCCACAGAGATTTATAGGCCCCTGGGTTGGTATCAGTGGCAGGCAGCTGCTGCAATTGGTCCTCCTGGCTGGCATCTTTCAATTGGGCCCAATGAGCGGCTCCGCGGTGGCGGTGCACGCCTACTGCGATTTTCAAAGTAGCATTTCACTACCACGATCGCGGTTCCCATTGGATGCAATGGCATTGGTGGTGTCACACCGCGGAGGGCAGGCGGTCGTTACCGCTATGCTGCATCTTTCAATTGGGGCCAATGTGCGGCACCGCGGTGGCGGTGCACGCCTACCGCGGTTTTCAAAGTAGCATTTCACTACCGCGATCGTGGTTCCCATTGGCTGCAATGGCATTGGTGGTGTCACACCGCGGAGGGCAGGCGGTCATTACCGCTATGCTGCATCTTTCAATTGGGGCCAATGTGCGGCACCGCGGTGGCGGTGCGTGCCTACCGCGGTTTCCAATGTAGCATTTCACTACCGCGATCGCGGGTCCCATTGGCTGCAATGGCATTGGTGGTGTCACACCGCGGAGGGCAGGCGGTCGTTACCGCTATGCTGCATCTTTCAATTGTGGCCAATGAGCTGCACCGCGGTGACGGTGCACGCCTACCGCGATTATGGACACTTTATGTACTAGCAATGGCAATGGTCCAATTTAACAATTGAACACTATGCCTACATAGTGTCTTACTGCACTTGTTGTTTTACAATGAATGCTGGTGTGACATTCAACTCACTGATGCCTACACATGCCATGTCTGTGGAATATGTGACATGCATTGACATGCACTTACTCACGTCACCTACGATATGTGTGTGGATGTACATCTATTGGTTGTATGATGTTGTCTCATCTTTGAAATCAACTTAATGTGTGAGATGGCCAATCAAACAACAGTAATGATTGCCTGAACACATAATGGTGGTACTTTTATTGTGCCCATAGCTGATTTAGGTAGGATATGTGATCAGCTTACACACACTCTGCACATTGTGCTGATAACTAGTGGTCTGTGCAACTTAAACAAGAATGTGTGGCATGTAAAGCAGCTACATATGAGTCAGCAGTGTTGCTGTCTCATACATCTGCTGTGTCACCTACTCCTAGGCCTGGGGACACCAGATGTATTGGTGTACCATTCACAACCTCTGATTATGTTTTTGGGGTAGTCAGTATGTACAACATGTCCACTTGTAAAAACACATGTGGTGAAGGTGTCTCTGCATCTAAGTTGTGGATTAAGCAATTGTTGGGGTACATTCATTGTTTCTGCTGCATGAGTCAAGATGTGAGAAGTCGGACACATCTCATTGTGTAATGTGGATAACATTAGTCCTCTTCCATTTCATGTAGGCGACGACCAAATGTGCACCGGCCTTTCACAGTCCTGGCGGACATGGAGGATGTGGACATCATCCGGAAATTTCGTCTGGATCGCGTTACACTGCAAGAGCTGTGTGCTCAGTTGGAACCCCATCTGAGGCCTCAACGAACATATCCAACTGGCCTATCCCCAACAGTGAAGATCATGGCAGCGCTGCATTTTTTTACTACGGGCTCTTTCCAATACACGGTGGCCAGCGCCGGTGGGATGTCGCAAGCCACATTCAGCATGGTGCTCTGGGATGTGGTGTCCGCAATGATGCTATACAAGGACCGATACATACGATTCCCAAATACTGCAGAATTGCCTGCTGTGAAGGCTGGTTTTTATGCCCTTGCCCACATTCCTCATGTAGTTGGTTCCATTGACGGCACACACATTGCCTTTGTCCCACCACAGGCACGTGAGCAGGTGTATAGGAACAGGAAGCACTACCATTCCATTAATGTGCAGGTGGTATGCCAAGCTGATATGATCATCAGCCATGTTTGTGCGTGATTTGCTGGCTCCGCCCATGACTCCTACATCCTGCGGAACAGCATTGTACCCCGGCTGATGGAAAATCTACATCCAGAGCGTGCATGGCTTGTAGGTGAGTACACTGAGTTAAGTAGTGTGCTGGTTGTGACATGCTGTTCTCGTCAACTGTTTGTATTGCAACATTTCTCTGTGTATGTCACACCTAGGTGACTCAGCGTATCCCAACAGGCCGTGGTTGCTGAGCCCACTGCGGAATCCAAGTATCCCGGGTGAAGTCAGCTACAACGAGGCACATGGTAGGACACGACGTGTGGTGGAGCGCACTTTTGGCCTCCTGAAGTCCCGATTCCGGTGCCTGGACAAGAGCGGAGGTGCACTGTTGTATTCCCCACAAAAGGTGTGCCGGATAGTTGTAGCATGCTGCATGCTTCACAACCTTGCCTTGCGCAAAGCCGTTCCGCTGATCCTGGATGACGATGAGCAGCAGATGCCCCTTCCTGCACACCCACACACTTCCAGTGCGGACGATAGTGGTGAAGAGGAAGGTGTTGACCTGCGTCAACAGCTCATTGCCAACTACTTCCCTTGAATGTAAGTGACTTTGTAGAACAGTGACATTGTGTGTTTGCTTGGATGTTAGTATCAAGGCATAGAGGATTTTAACTGCTGGCTGTCGTTGTGTGTGTGATAAGGGCTGATGTGTGTGGCACAGGGTATTTGTATCCAGGTACATCATGTGTATGTTGAGGTTGTTGATCATTGCTATGTGTGCTTGTTTTTGTACCTTGATGCCTAGTGTTGTGTTTCAGCTGTGATGGCGTCACCTGTTAAGTAAATGTCATTCTATTGTGTCTTTCTAGGTTCATTCACCCTCTCAATGCCTCCTCTCCTTCAGAGCAGTTGGAACATTGAAATCTTATTTGTCATTGTACATACTGGAATAAACATGTGGCTCACACAGACATGGGTATGTGAAGAGTGTTTATTTCAAATTAGTTTTGGTGCAAGTAAAGGGAATATGTACATAAATGTGAACAGTGAATAAATGAGTTGTCAGTCATGGTAGATGAGACAAATGGTGTAGTCACCACAAAGCTGATGTCACACAGTCCAACAGACTCAGGCCATCAACATGGCAATGTGGCCAAGGATAGTCAACATAGTCAATGCAAAGGGGTACAACAAGCTACCATCATGGCTGGCTCTGTGAGTGGCGTTGGTATGGTGGCCTGCCACCAAATCCTCCCCTGTGGATTCTGGGACGGCCCCTGGTGCGTTTGGTGGGGGCACCTGCTGCAGGGTCAGTGGTATCTGAGGACTCACTCTCCTCCTGCACACCCCTCTCTGTGGCTGCATCTGGAATGGTGGGCTGCACAGCAGGCAATCCACTGAAGGGGGGTTGAGCTGCACTTGGGGCTGGGAGTCTGTCCCTCAGAACACACACTAGCTGGCCAACAAGGTCGACAAGTTGGCCCATCCGTGTGTCCATGGACTGCTGCAGCAGGCGGATCTCATGCATGTCTTCAGAAAGCTGGCCCATTACTCCATGGTTCTCTTGGTAGGCACCAAGGACTCTTTCAATGGTGGCCAGGGACTCAGGGTCATTGTCCTCCTGTGTCTCTGCCCCAGTTGTACTCCCACCTGCCCTCCTGACACGGACATGTGGCGTAGTCCCCCGACGCACTGGCACACTCTCCCTGGCATGCTGTGATTGTGTGGTGGTGTTGGTAACCACCGTGGCAGGGCGTGTGTTGCAGGCAGCAGTGGTGGTGGTGGTGGTGGAGGCCACACAGGTCATAGTGGCAGGGGCCAGGACAGTTGTTATTGCCGTGGTGCTGGTGGTGGGGACATTGAGGGCTTGAGACATGTTAGTCCCTGCCACACCAGAGGGGCCAGCTTGAGAATCCTTGTCCGAGAATGTTGGGGCATCTGCATCCGAGAGTTCACGTTCCGGGGGGGTAGACTGACTCCGCATGTTTGTGTCATCCTCTGCAGTTAGTTGTTGATCTCCTGTTGAACAGAGGTCATATGGTAATTGAGTTGCACGCAACAAGCTTGATGTTAGACAATTGTTTGAGACATTTGATACAACAAACACTTTACAATGCAATGACTTTGTATGCCTGCTATTTACTGTGCACCATGACATGACGTTGAGGTACATACCTTAGTGGTCCATGGTGTCCATTGTGAATTGAAACTTGGTGCAGTGTACAGATAGTGTAACTACACGGACATTTCCTCATCTACCTAATTGCGTGACATAAACTTTCTGTTGTGCGTCTTTTCATTTAGCGGTTCATGTAATCTATTTCAACAGAGCTACAAGGAACCATTGTCATGTTATACTTAGCTTTGGAATCACATGTACTTTTCTTTTTTTCATGTAGACCATGCATGTTTGGTGTTGAGATGGGCCTTCATGCTCAGACACCAAGGCGCTTCCACATTGCATTCTCTGCTGTGCATGATTGTGGGATGCATTTGTTTCACTTGTGACTTGGTGAGTATGAGTTCAAAATATGTGTCAGTTACGTGCACTTAGATGTCTGCACACTGGATGTGGCATTTAAAACTATGCTAAGTTGGCTGACATGTTAGTGTTGATGTGGTTATGTGGCACTGGCTACATGCATTTAGAATAGGATGGCGGTGTGCATGCAGTCACTACCTACGTGTAAGTTTTGGGGGAGCAATGCGATAGCTGCCCCATGCTTGGGGGTGTGGGGAATGCTCCATCCTGCAGAGCTGTGGGACAAGGGGGCCTGTTGGGAGTTGTAGTGCAGACTTCCCAGCCACAAAGACCCCTCCCTGTTGAGATGGGTACCTACCTGTTAGGTTACAGATTGGAGGGAAATGGCTGGCCCATGCTTGGGGGTGTGGGGAATGCTCCATCCTGCTCAGCTGTGGGATAAGGGGGGCCTGTTGGGAGTTGTAGTGCAGACGTCCCAGCCACAAAGACCCCTCCCTGTTGAGATGGCTACCTACCTGTTAGGTTACAGATTGGAGGGAAATGGCTGGCTCATGCTTGGGGGTGTGGGGAATGCTCCATCCTGCAGAGCTGTGGGACAAGGGGGCCTGTTGGGAGTTGTAGTGCAGACTTCCCAGCCACAAAGACCCCTCCCTGTTGAGATGGCTACCTACCTGTTAGGTTACAGATTGGGGGAAATGGCTGCCCCATGCTTGTGGGTGTGGGGAATGCTCCATCCTGCTCAGCTGTGGGACAAGGGGGCCTGTTGGGAGTTGTAGTGCAGACTTCCCAGCCACAAAGACCCCTCCCTGTTGAGATGGCTACCTACTTGTTAGGTTACAGATTGGGGGGAAATGGCTGCCCCATGCTTGTGGGTGTGGGGAATGCTCCATCCTGCTCAGCTGTGGGACAAGGGGGCCTGTTGGGAGTTGTAGTGCAGACTTCCCAGCCACAAAGACCCCTCCCTGTTGAGATGGCTACCTACATGTTAGGTTACAGATTGGAGGGAAATGGCTGGCCCATGCTTGGGGGTGTGGGGAATGCTCCATCCTGCAGAGCTGTGGGACAAGGGGGCCTGTTGGGAGTTGTAGTGCAGACTTCCCAGCCACAAAGACCCCTCCCTGTTGAGATGGCTACCTACCTGTTAGGTTACAGATTGAAGGGAAATGGCTGGCCCATGCTTGGGGTGTGGGAAATGCTCCATCCTGCAGAGCTGTGGGACAAGGGGGCCTGTTGGGAGTTGTAGTGCAGACTTCCCAGCCACAAAGACCCCTCCCTGTTGAGATGGCTACCTACCTGTTAGGTTACAGATTGGGGGGAAATGGCTGCCCCATGCTTGTGGGTGTGGGGAATGCTCCATCCTGCTCAGCTGTGGGACAAGGGGGCCTGTTGGGAGTTGTAGTGCTGGCTGCCTGTACATGTGCCCCCATGTAAATATTGTTATGTACCTTTGTGGTGAATGAGAGGGAGTTATTGTGGGATCTGTGAGACCTGTTTGGGGGAGTGTGGTGGACATGGGTACATTTGGGCCTAGGAGGTGTTGTTTTTTAGTTGTGCAGGCTACTACATAGCAGTGTTATGGCAGACTTTTGTTCGTACTTACCAGCCTCCATTCCCCCTCAATTCCAGTGCAACTCTCTGGGTGCAGTATGCCAAGCACCTTCTCCTCCCATGCGTTGAATGTTCTTGGTGGAATGGGAGGGCCACTGCCAGTCCGGTTTGCCAGCTCACGGTTCTTGCTGTCCTTCTCCTTGACCTTGCTCTTGAGGTCAGTCCACCTCTTCCTGATCTCCTTCCTGTTGCGTGGAACTTGCCCTACAGCATTGACTCTGTCAACTATCCTTTGCCACATTTGATTTTGCCTGGCTGCTGGGGTCTGTTGGACCCTGCTTCCTAAAATATATACAAAAGGGGATGATGGACGGAACGTTTGAGCCAATTAAACACTCACCCCCAGTCAACTGATCTGGGTTTAATCCATCATCATTCTTTAGCTCACTCCACCACCCCAGTTCAGACATGGCCATATGCAAATCAGTCTGACCCTGTGCCTCATGGGAACAGTCCAGCACGAACTGCCAAGCCATGTCTTCCCTGGACCGGAAACAAGCATCCTAGGACCGGTTTCTGGCATTCCAGCCGTCATCAGCCAGGCTTGCTTGAATCCAGTGGCAAAGTGAGCAAGGGACCCACGTCTGGGCATACCCCCGCCAACTTAGGGCGAACAAAGCGATACAAAAGGGGATGATGGACGGAACGTTTGAGCCAATCAAACACTCACCCCCAGTCAACTGATCTGGGTTTAATCCATCATCATTCTTTAGCTCACTCCACCACCCCAGTTCAGACATGGCCATATGCAAATCAGTCTGACCCTGTGCCTCATGGGAACAGTCCAGCACGAACTGCCAAGCCATGTCTTCCCTGGACCGGAAACAAGCATCCTAGGACCGGTTTCTGGCATTCCAGCCGTCATCAGCCAGGCTTGCTTGAATCCAGTGGCAAAGTGAGCAAGGGACCCACGTCTGGGCATACCCCCGCCAACTTAGGGCGAACAAAGCGATACAAAAGGGATGATGGACGGAACGTTTGAGCCAATCAAACACTCACCCCCAGTCAACTGATCTGGGTTTAATCCATCATCATTCTTTAGCTCACTCCACCACCCCAGTTCAGACATGGCCATATGCAAATCAGTCTGACCCTGTGCCTCATGGGAACAGTCCAGCACGAACTGCCAAGCCATGTCTTCCCTGGACCGGAAACAAGCATCCTAGGACCGGTTTCTGGCATTCCAGCCGTCATCAGCCAGGCTTGCTTGAATCCAGTGGCAAAGTGAGCAAGGGACCCACGTCTGGGCATACCCCCGCCAACTTAGGGCGAACAAGCGATACAAAGGGGATGATGGACGGAACGTTTGAGCCAATCAAACACTCACCCCCAGTCAACTGATCTGGGTTTAATCCATCATCATTCTTTAGCTCACTCCACCACCCCAGTTCAGACATGGCCATATGCAAATCAGTCTGACCCTGTGCCTCATGGGAACAGTCCAGCACGAACTGCCAAGCCATGTCTTCCCTGGACCGGAAACAAGCATCCTAGGACCGGTTTCTGGCATTCCAGCCGTCATCAGCCAGGCTTGCTTGAATCCAGTGGCAAAGTGAGCAAGGGACCCACGTCTGGGCATATCCCCGCCAACTTAGGGCGAACAAAGCGATACAAAGGGGATGATGGACGGAGCGTTTGAGCCAATCAAACACTCACCCCAGTCAACTGATCTGGGTTTAATCCATCATCATTCTTTAGCTCATTCCACCACCCCAGTTCAGACATGGCCATATGCAAATCAGTCTGACCCTGTGCCTCATGGGAACAGTCCAGCACGAACTGCCAAGCCATGTCTTCCTGGACCGGAAACAAGCATCCTAGGACCGGTTTCTGGCATTCCAGCCGTCATCAGCCAGGCTTGCTTGAATCCAGTGGCAAAGTGAGCAAGGGACCCACGTCTGGGCATACCCCGCCAACTTAGGGGCGAACAAGCGATACAAAGGGGATGATGGACGGAGCGTTTGAGCCAATCAAACACTCAACCCCAGTCAACTGATCTGGGTTTAATCCATCATCATTCTTTAGCTCACTCCACCAACCCAGTTCAGACATGGCCATATGCAAATCAGTCTGACCCTGTGCCTCATGGGAACAGTCCAGCACGAACTGCCAAGCCATGTCTTCCCTGGACCGGAAACAAGCATCCTAGGACCGGTTTCTGGCATTCCAGCCGTCATCAGCCAGTCTTGCTTGAATCCAGTGGCAAAGTGAGCACTGGATTCAAGCAAGCCTGGCTGATGACGGCTGAAATGCCAGAAACCGGTCCTAGGATGCTTGTTTCCGGTCCAGGGAAGACATGGCTTGGCAGTTCGGGCTGGACTGTTCCCATGAGGCACAGGGTCAAACTGATTTGCATATGGCCATGTCTGAACTGGGGTGGTGGAGTGAGCTAAAGAATGATGATGGATTAAACCCAGATCACTTGACTGGGGGTGAGTGTTTGATTGGCTCAAATGTTCCGTCCATCATCCCCTTTGTATCGCTTGGTCGCCCTAAGTTGGCGGGTATGCCCAGACGTGGGTCCCTTGCTCACTTTGCCACTGGATTCAAGCAAGCCTGGCTGATGACGGCTGAAATGCCAGAAACCGGTCCTAGGATGCTTATTTCCGGTCCAGGGAAGACATGGCTTGGCAGTTCGGGCTGGACTGTTCCCATGAGGCACAGGGTCAAACTGATTTGCATATGGCCATGTCTGAACTGGGGTGGTGGAGTGAGCTAAAGAATGATGATGGATTAAACCCAGATCACTTGACTGGGGGTGAGTGTTTGATTGGCTCAAACGTTCCGTCCATCATCCCTTTTGTATCGCTTTGGTCACCCTAAGTTGGCGGGGTATGCCCAGACGTGGGTCCCTTGCTCACTTTGCCACTGGATTCAAGCAAGCCTGGCTGATGACGGCTGAAATGCCAGAAACCGGTCCTAGGATGCTTGTTTCCGGTCCAGGGAAGACATGGCTTGGCAGTTCGGGCTGGACTGTTCCCATGAGGCACAGGGTCAAACTGATTTGCATATGGCCATGTCTGAACTGGGGTGGTGGAGTGAGCTAAAGAATGATGATGGATTAAACCCAGATCACTTGACTGGGGGTGAGTGTTTGATTGGCTCAAACGTTCCGTCCATCATCCCCTTTGTATCGCTTTGGTCGCCCTAAGTTGGCGGGGTATGCCCAGACGTGGGTCCCTTGCTCACTTTGCCACTGGATTCAAGCAAGCCTGGCTGATGACGGCTGAAATGCCAGAAACCTGTCCTAGGATGCTTGTTTCGAGTCCAGGGAAGACATGGCTTGGCAGTTCGGGCTGGACTGTTCCCATGAGGCACAGGGTCAAACTGATTTGCATATGGCCATGTCTGAACTGGGGTGGTGGAGTGAGCTAAAGAATGATGATGGATTAAACCCAGATCACTTGACTGGGGGTGAGTGTTTGATTGGCTCAAACGTTCCGTCCATCATCCCCTTTTGTATCCTAAAATATATGGCTCAACTCTTAATATCTCATCCACCATGACTGACAACTCACCATCAGTGAATTTGGGCATCTTCTGTGCCATGGTGTGTGATGTGCTGAGTGGTTAAGAGTGCAGGTGTGCAGGTGTGCAGGTGGTGGTGGTGGTGGTGGTGGTGATGTGTGTGTGTTTGTGATGGTGTAATGTGTGCAGGGTTGCCTCTCCTTTGTGTGATATTGTTGGGCCCTTCAGTTCTGGAGTTGTGCAAAGACTTGTGGTCATGCAGGGGCTGGTTTTATGGGCTGCCTTGTGGGTGGGTCCAAACTGAGGATTCATGTCAGGTGTGTTGTCTGTGTTGAGCTGGGATTTGTAGTTCTTATATGCCAGGGGCATGTGTCAATGGGGTGTGTTGGCTGATTTTATTGGCTGTGACAGATACACAGCCACATTTGGTGGTTTTGTGGTGTAGTTTTTTTCGACCGCCATTAATATTTCCGTGCGGTCATCGCAGTCGGACTGCAATGGTCATTCCTCCAGCTCTCCCATTCATCATTGCTGTGAGACACGGCGGTCGAAAACAAGCGGTCGTACCGCAGGCACCGCGGTGAGATCATAATTGCACTCGTGGAAATTCCGCTTGTGTATCGGCGGTTTGTGAGCTTTCCGCAGTGGATCCGACCTCCGTGGAGGGTATTTCGCATTTTCTGCACGTGCGCCGCCGGTGTTTTTTGGGTTCCGACCGCGGCGGACGGATTTTTCCGGGGGTGCATCGTAATGTGATCGGCGGTGGTGCCGCAGGCCATGCGGGCGGTCTTTTCCCATTGCCACTGCGGGCGGAATGGTTTTCCGACCGCCATTGTAATCGACCCCTAAGAGTCTTCTCTTGTGAAATTTCTTCCCACATTTCTTTCAACTCCATCTTTTCAGATTTGGTTATATATGATGTAACATAGCGAGCAACAGCAATCAAATTATCTGCAACATACTGGATATCCATATTTGCATTCCACATTGTCAAAATGGTTGGCAGTCAAAATATCGAATTTTAAATATCGACCTACACTAATATCGAGTTTTTAATATCGTAGGGACAGAATATCGAAGTCAAGAATATTGTTGACCAGAATATCGACTTTAAGGTAAGTAAAATCGATTTTTTAATATCGAAGTAAGTAATATCGAAGTCATTAATATCGTTAGCAGAAATATAGTTGTAAATAATATTGATTTTTTTTTTGTTATGTATTTTATATGTATGTTTAACATTTTTTAAATTATTTTTAAATATATGTATTAAATGTTTATAAAATAGTAATTTTTTTAAAGGAAATTTTGTGTTTTAGTATCAGGGGAATAGGGTGGGAAGTAATTTAATTATAATTATTTAATTAATATGTTTTTATTTATTGTTATTCATTGTTAATCTATTGTTAATTAATTATTAATTGGTAATTAATTTATATTAATTGGTTAATTTATAATTATATTAATTATAATTAATGTATTATTAATTTTTATTTATTGTTATTGTTAATTAATTTATTGTAAATTATTATTAATTGGTAATTAATTTTAATTCATTGATTAATTGGTAATTAAATTAATTATGTTATGTTTAATGTGTAGCGGGTTGTGGGTTTATAGGGGAATAGGGTGGGAAGTAATTTAAATATAATTAATTAGTTAATATGTATATTTATTGTTATTGATTATTAATTTATTGTTAATTAATTATTAATTGTTAATTCCTTTTTATTAATTGGTTAATTAAAAATTATATTGATGATAATTGATTTATTATTATTTTTTATTTATTGTTATTGTTAATTAATTTATTGTTAATTAATTATTAATTGGTAATTAATTTTTATAAATTGATTAATTGATAATTAAATTAATTGTGTTAAATTGTTTATGTGTAGCGCATTGTGTGTTTATAGGGAATAGGGTGGGAAGTAATTTAATGTTATTTAAGTAAATATTAATTTAATTTAATAGGTATTCATTAATAATTATTTTGTTAAATAATTATTAATATGTTATTTATTTTAAAAAATAAGAATTTATAAGTATGTTAATTTAACCCCTACGTGATCCTACATTTTCCCTACTGTTGCACTCACTGGAGTGGGACTAGTAATTTTAACCCCTACGCTATCCAACACTTTCCTTACTGTTGCACTCACTGGAGTGGGAATAGTAATTGTAACCCCTATGCTATCCAACACTTTCCCTTCTGTTGCACTAACTGGAGTGGGAATAGTAATTTTTACCCCTACGCTAACCAACACTTTCCCTACTGTTGCACTCACTGGAGTGGGAATAGTAATTTTAACCCCTACGCTATCCAACACTTTCCCTACTGTTGCACTCACTGGAGTGGGAATAGTAATTTTTACCCCTACGCTATCCAACACTTTCCCTACTGTTGCACTCACTGGAGTGGGAATAGTAATTTTTACCCCTACGCTATCCAACACTTTCCCTACGGTTGCACTCACTGGAGTGGGAATAGTAATTTTTACCCCTCCGCTATCCAACACTTTCCCTACTGTTGCACTCACTGGAGTGGGAATAGTCATTTTTACCCCTACGCTATCCAACACTTTCCCTACTGTGGCACTCACTGGAGTGGGAATAGTAATTTTTACCCCTACGCTATCCAACACTTTCCCTACTGTTGCACTCACTGGAGTGGGAATAGTAATTTTAACCCCTACGCTATCCAACACTTTCCCTACTGTTGCACTCACTGGAGTGGGAATAGTAATTTTTACCCCTACGCTATCCAACACTTTTCCTACTGTTGCACTCACTGGAGTGGGAATAGTAATTTTTACCCCTCCGCTATCCAACACTTTCCCTACTGTTGCACTCACTGGAGTGGGAATAGTAATTTTTACCCCCCGCTATCCAACACTTTCCCTACTGTTGCACTCACTGGATTGGGAATAGTAATTTTTACCAGTACGCTATCCAACACTTTCCCTACTGTTGCACTCACTGGAGTGGGAATAGTAATTTTGACCCCTGCGCTATCCAACACTTTCCCTCCTGTTGCACTCACTGGAGTGGGAATAGTAATTTTAACCCCTACGCTATGCAACACTTTCCCTACTGTTGCACTCACTGGAGTGGGAATAGTAATTTTTACCCCTACGCTATCCAACACTTTCCCTACTGTTGCACTCACTGGAGTGGGAATAGTAATTTTAACCCCTACGCTATCCAACACTTTCCCTACTGTTGCACTCACTGGAGTGGGAATAGTAATTTTTACTCCTACGCTATCCAACACTTTCCCTACTGTTGCACTTACTGGAGTGGGAATAGCAATTTCATTTCCTCCGCTATCTAATATTTTTTATTTTTTTAGCTAATGTACTGTATAATTGTTTTTAAAAAGATTTAAAATAATTTTAATTTTTATAAATTTGTTACATATATTTATTTACTTTTTATTTATATTATTGTTTTATGTGTATAGATGTATTTATAATGTATAAAAAATAAATTAAACAATTTATAAGTTATTAAAATAAATATTAAAACATATTAATAAGTAAGTATATACATATATTATATATTATATGTATATGATTAATGTATTTTCAAATTATATATATTACTTATAATTTTTAAGCATTGAAAATATTTTTAAATATGTTTCTTTTAATTATATGTATTATTTACTTTATTTTACAATATTTTTTTAACTTAAATTAAAAACGATATTTTTAACAACGATATTTTTGACATCGATATTTTTTTTCGATATTTTTGTACTTACCTTAATGTAGATAGGATGTCGATATTCTTGTCTTCCATATTTTGCTGCGATATTTTTGTAGGTCAATATTGTGACCTTCGATATTTAGTCAGTGATTCTGTCAAAATCACTGGATTGTAGTCATTAATATACTTTGAATCTCCAGTTCTTTTTATGTTGTAAGTATTCTTTGGAGATTTTCGAGTTATAGTATGCCTTACTGCTGACATAAAATTGTTGACTCTTCCTTTTGAAATTACTGGACGTGGGAATCTTAAACGACATTTTGTATAAAATCTTCCCTTTGACTTGTATTTCTGTCGACAATATTTTCCACATCGATGACTTTGAAACCGTAAAACTTGCTGTCTCAAGTTGTTTTCTCCTCCTTCTTTTGAAATGGCACAGGTAACATATTCTTCAATGAAAGACAAAACTCTTTCATCAGTATCAGTTCCAAACTTAGGTGCATCCTTGATCCATAATAACATGTGTATATGAGGAGCACCTCTGGCTTGGTACTCCTTTTTCCAAAAGAAATCAATACCTTCTCCAAGAGGTGGATTATTTTTATTGCAGATAAAGACATCATAGCTTGAAACTATGATTAAAATATCTGCACAGATTCACAGGATCCAAGGAACACAGTTCCCCAGCTGTCTTCAATTCAATATTTTTTACATTTGAATTTGCTTGTTGTAGAAATTTAAGTAAATCGTCCCATGCGTATTCAACACAGCTAAGCGTAACAAACCATGTAGGGGTTCCTAAGGGGCCCATTACGATACCCGGCGTAAATAAATCCGCCAGGCATGGAATCGGCAAAATACCGCCCGCATACACCGTCTGAACACCGACCACGCCATTACGATAACACAAACCGAAAACCGCCATCGGCGGAAAAATCACACTAAATACCGCCCGCCATCGTCCGAGTCGGAGTCAAACTGCCCGCCACGGACGGAAACACGCCCGACAACACAAAACCGCCCGCCCTCACGGCCGACACACCGCACGTGAAATTACGATCGCACCGCCATGAGCGCGGGAAAACCACAAATATACCGCCCGCCAGCGCAAACAACGCCGATGCCAATCGACACGGCAGAAACCATGGCGCCCACGTCCCTGCACAGAAACCATCCGCTCACAAAACCAATAGCACACAACATGGCCAATAACTCCACACAGCAAGGCACGCACAAATACACAAGCACAGTACACATCCCGAAAACACCCCCCGGACAAACAAAAACTACAAAGGCCAGAACACCAGACACAACACACCTGAAAACAACAGACCATGAGGACACACCCACATAGGTAAGTACAAAAGCAGAACTCCCACAGACCACAACCCCTTGCAACATTGCAAACCAGAGAGGAGAGGAGAGGACACAGTGACACAGCAAGGACAGCAGCACACCACAGAAACGCACACATCACAACCACCACCATCACCAAACACCGGCACCACAAACCCCCTGCACATTACACAACACACACCGCACCAGCACCACAAACACCATGGCACCACAAAGAATGCCCAAGTTCACGCCCATGGAGCTGACGGTCATGGTCGACGAGATCATCAAGGTGCACCCACAAATCTATGGGAACATGGTCCAGCACACACCACTAGCCACCAGAAACAGAATGTGGAACCGGATCGTAGACCAGGTCAATGCAGTCGGGACCCTGCCCAGGAACAGAGTCGAAATAAACAAACGGTGGAATGACGTCAAGAGCCTGGTCAAGAAGAAGGAGGGCAAAAACAGAGAGCTGGCTGCAGTCACTGGCGGAGGGAATCCCGCGCTCTTCAAGACCTTCAAAGCGTGGGAGGAGAAGGTGCGAGTCATCATCCATCCCGAGATCCTCGCCGGATTAGCAGGGGGAGTGGAGGCTGGTAAGTACAAACTAATGTATACCAGCACACCGCTATGTACTCACATGCACTACCACCATGCCACAGCTCCCAGGGACAAACACCCCCATGTCCAGCACACAATACACAACACATCACACACACATACAACAGACACCACCACACACAGCCCAAACAGAACAACTGTAAGATGCGTGGGGACATGTGTACACTCAGCCAGCCACGTAACCACCAACAGGTCCCCAAATATGCCAGAAGCGCCACAACGAGCACCCACCACACCCATGTGTCCGCCATAGCTGCACTAACCGACAAGTAACAGTTAAGTGGCAGGAACACAAAGTGCAGTGGGTGGGAGGGTGGACAGCCCAAGTACAAAACACACCAGGCCCCTAGTCCCACAGTACAGCAAGGAGGAGCATCCCCCACACCCCACAGCCACGTGTCAGCCACCGCAGTGCACAACGACAGCCGAAAGGTAGACATCACGGTCCACAGCAATCGGTGTCAGTGGGTGTCCAGCCACCACTACGACCCACAACACCCCCCACCCCCACAGACCTGCAACATGGAGCACCCCCGCTTAGAGCCATGTGGCATCCAGTACAGTGCACGCACGAACAACTTGCAGGTGGGAAACTGGACAGGGCTGGATTACTGGAGGCATGAGGACCGGAACACGACCAACACATGGGACATGTCACGTAGCAGACGAACACGCAGCACCGCCCACCGTCACGAACAAGTGAACAATGTGCACACGGATATGAACCACAGAGTCACACCCCACATGACCCATCACAAACACAGCAACACCCAAGGAGCCACGTCTGCATGCACAAGCCACACTGAACATAGTACCACACGGCAGCCACTGTGCAACCCATCACACACAACCGAAACACCATTGAAGTCCTGTCCATGTAGCCCCCACTGCCTGTCAACCCCACACCCCACAACTACGCCTATGTAAGACAAACAACACTAGACGCAACAGAGCGGAACAACAGAAATGCACACGAACACCACTGAACCCATCAAACTCACAGACACACCATGCACATACAACATACCATCCATCCCATCCGTCAGCCCCAGTCTCATGAAAGGCATGTCATCCGCACAGCTGCCACACATACAGCAGTCACGCTAAGACACATGCCCATGACCAACCATGTGCCAGAAGTCAATTAAGCGCACGACACACTGTGAGCAACAACACACAACATGGGCCACACCCCCCGAGCACTGCAGTGATGCACATGGCACAGGGCACCACGCACACCAAGGAGATGGGACAACTGCAATACGTTGGCTGGCACACAACTATCACTCACTCATAACGATGCGTCCAATGCCATGTCCAGTAACCACAACAGACAGCAAATATGCAGGGCATGTCAGGCATGCACACACCTCAGACCATGCACTGTCATGCTGCCACAACACATGTCACGTTCGGCACCCATGGCTCACAGCATGTACCCCAAAAGCATATCCCCTCCCAAATGCGAATCTGGGGCATGGCCCCCATGTTGCCATATGCGTTCCTAAGCGTTCCATATGAACTCCAAAAGCAAAGTAAAAACCAGACCCAGGATGGGCCAGGAGCCCGCATACACCAGAGTCACAATGAGTAGGGGCAAAGCAACACACCCATCGGCATGGCCAATCCGTCCCATGCCACATGTGCACAGCACACAGTCCCATTGCCTAGCACACACAACTACAGATGCCACAGCCACACACTCGCCTCCGGGAAACCCATGTACGAGATTGCACGAACTGCCAATGTCAGACGACTAATACATACTTCGCCAGGTGCAACACAATAACAAATCTCATTCTCTCCACAGGTGACGAACTGCTGGACGCTGGGGATGGAGACAGCAGCCAGCACAGCCAGCCTACAAGCCCCCAACGAGGACACACGGATCTGGAGGATCTGTCCACCTCTTCGGACACGGACCACCAAGCTGGCCCATCTGGCGTGGCAGGGCCCAGCCGCTCCCCAGGACCCCTCCTACCCACCAACCCATCATCCAGGGATGCTGAACAGTCCCAGTCCCCTGCTGCCACTGTCGTTGCGGCCACACCCACGGTCATTGCGGCCACTACCACTGCCGCAACCGCCACCATCGCCGCACCGACCACCACCGCCACCACCACCACCACGTCTTCGCTGGCACCAGCCCCAGCGCAGGTGGTGGCCCGGCCGACTGGATCCACCCTGGGAGCCACAGCGAGGACCGCGGTATGCAATGTGGCTAGTGGGCAGGCCGGTGGCAGCAGGACTGGTAGGAGGAGCAGGGTCAGGGAAACGCCAGCCTCCCCTGGGAGCCATGCCCTGCCTCAAATGGCCAGAGTCCTTGGGGCCTATGAGGAGGCCCAAGAACAATGGGTCAGGTCTGCCACAGACACGCGGGAGGTGCTGGGGGTGCTGAGGTCCATGGACGCCCATATGGGCCAAATCGTGTCCCGTATGGACCAACTCGTGGACCTCATGGGCCAGCTGGTGGTGGCGGTGGGGTCACAGGCAAAGCCAGCAACACCACCTCCGCCACCACCTGCTAGGGCGCAGGGTCGGCCAGCAGTGTCCACATCCCCTGCGACCACAGCCAGTGAGCACACCTCACCCACCACCAGCAGGTCGCCACCACACACCCCCTCCCAAACGTGGAAGGGGCCGTCCGAAGAGGAAACAGGTCTCCCGGGAGGACTTCGCACGCACCAGTCGCAAGTGAGGCAGCCAGCCAGCCTTCCGCCAGCCTGCCTTGACCAGCCACTGCATTGACTTGCTCTACGATCCCACTCCACACAGCCAGCTGGATGGCATGTGTGTGTTGGACCATGGACATAGAACCAGTGGGTACACCCTGAGCTTCACGCAGCCATGACCGACAGCTCATTGACACTGCACGCACCACTTTTGTCATCACCTTACGCACAATCACATGTCACAGTTTGTAATAAATGCACCTTTTTCACTAACTGCTGTCTGTGCCCTGTGTTTTATTTGTACGGAATACAACGGCCACCTTGGGCGGAAAGGCACCTGATGCGTGGCATGGCAATGGAATCCGGACGGCCTGTAGGGACCTAGGGGTGGGAGACAGAACAGGAGCACATTCAATGAGTGTGTCACACACCCATCACACAGTACATGTCAACAACTACAAGCAATGTACACACATCGCACAGAGCAATAGGGCACAATGCCACAGTCACCAACAGTGGCATACTACCCTGGCCATGGAGCGTTGACACACAGCACGTAGTGAACAAACGGCCACCCTGACACAGCACACACACACCTGCACAGATACAGCCACATCAGCCGTCGTACATGGACACTCACCGTCAAGTGAAGTAGCGGGCGATGAGCTGCTGCCGCACATTCCCAGCTTCCTCCTCTCCGCTGTCCTCCTCACTCGAGCTGTCCTGGTCTGCGGGCTGGGGCCCTGGTTGATCTCCGTCATCCACAATGAGGGGGATCTGCTTCCGAATGGCCAGATTGTGCAGCATGCAGCACGCCACCACTATCTGGCACACCTTCTGTGGGGAGTACGCCAGTGCACCCCGGTGCGGTCCAGGCACCTGAACCTGGACTTGAGGAGGCCAAAGGTACGCTCGACCACACGTCTGGTCCTCCCATGTGCCTCATTGTATCGATCGTCTGCTGGGGTGCGAGGATTCCTCAATGGACTGAGCAGCCATGCCCCATTCGGATACGCAGAGTCACCTGGGTGTGAGGGACACAGAGAACCGTTGCTATTCCAACTGGACAGGGGACAGCATCGCACAACAAGCACGCTACACCACTCCACATACTCACCGACAATACAGCCACGATCCTGTTGCAGATTGGCCATCAGTCGTGGCAAGATGCTGTTGCGCATTATGTGTGCGTCATGGGCCGAGCCTGGAAACTTGGCACACACGTGGGTGATCACCATGTCCGCACGGCACACCACTTGCACATTCAGGGAGTGCGTGTGCTTCCTGTTGCGGTACAGGTGCTCAGTGGCCTGTGGTGGGACAAGGCCAACATGTGTGCAGTCAATGGCTCCCACGACGTGTGGGATCCTGCCAAGGGCATAGAATGCACCCTTCACTGCCGCCAATTCACGAGCCCTGGGGAAGCGGATGTACCTGTTCCGGTAAAGCATCATGGCTGCCAGTACATCCCTCAGCACCTTGCTGAACATGGGCTGGGACATCCCACCTCCACTGCCCACTGTGTGCTGGAATGACCCAGTGGCGAAGAAATGCATGGCGGCCATCACCTTAGCCGTGGGGGTGACAGCAGTCGGATACACCCTGCGGGGACGGAGATGGGGCTCTAACATGGCACACAGTCGATGCAGGGTTGGCCTGTCCAGCCGAAACTTCCTGATAACCTCTGTATCGTCCATGTCCGCCAGCAATTGGTATGGGCGGTCAATGTTCGGTCTCCGCCTGGGGAAAATGGCAGAGGACACATGTCAAAGCAACACGACACATAGCAATTTCGCATACACATCACTGACATGACTGAGCAAGCACATGTGCCACAGCCCAGCTGTCAAGCTGGGACGGCACGGCCACAATACACTTACACAGGTCTCCCAACAATGGCAATGGCAAGTGAGACATACCACTGCCATGGTCATGCACATGGGGATCTAGGCCCCAATGACTTGCGGGGCGTGCTGATGGGGACTGACTGCATATTCGTCAAGCGGCAACGCCACGGCGACATGAGTGTCTGCTGAGCATGGAACTGCTTCCGAGGCTGGATGAGTATGGCACACGACGACGACGATGTGGGCACGGGCTGAGCGGCCAATACAAGTGGGACCTGTGGCACGAGGGGATATGAGACAGTAGTAGGTGTCAGCACTGCACCCTATGTACAGCACTGTACGGATCACAGCTCCCGAAACATTGACTGGTGTCCACATTGACAGCCCCATGCCAAGACGGCTGTGTGCTTGCAGTCACACGTCACAGGTGAGAGGTTACATTGCACGTGCCAGGTGGCAGACGTACATAGTGGGAGCTGGCATGTGTGTGCATGTGTCTCCTGTTCAGGATCCACCAGATGGGCGCTGACTCTGTACTGACCATTGGACACAGCATGTTCCGTGGAAGGCTTGTGTGTGTGGTGATGGTGGCACTGGATGTGCCTCCGTTGGGTGGGGGGCCATGCACAGGGCGGGTACGTCGATGATTGCGCATTGTTGGTCACGGTGGGTGCACCCACTAAGATGTGTTGCCCTGTGTTCAATTCCTATGTCCGCATGATGATGGACTGTGGATGTGGGCAGACTACACATTGGTCGATGTGCTGTCTATATGCATGTGCCTTCACACCAGGCACAGCTGCCCCTGCACATGTGACCCCTGCTGGACTCGCTGCTGGGTCTGTGGAGCTGATGCACCTTCTGCGCGTGGGGCGGACAGCTCTCCTCACTTCCCTCATTGCGCATGTCATGTCTTTGCCGCAGGTGACATGGATCATGGAGGGCCCACATGTACGCGTGGGTAGGCTACACATGATTGTTCACTGGTCGCCACCCCCAGTCAGTGTTTCGAATGGGAAGGTTGTCGTGCTGGTGGTATGTTCGATGTGGCGGATGGGCGGGCCTAGGTGCGGGCTTACATTCCGGACATGGGGGGTAGTTGAATTGGCGACTAGTTGCAGTACACACGGGACACGTCTCTTCCTTTCCACATCTGGGTCATCCCTTGTACTAACTGACAGTGATACAGTCATCTTCGCCCCAGCCCTCATGTCCTCCCCTCGCCCCCCAATATGCATGCTCACCTGCGAGGCTAGCGCTTGCACAGGCAGCCCCAAGCTCGCACCAGAGAGGGCAAGGAGTGTATGTGTGGGTCCAGTTGCACGAGTGGGCTGTCTCAGGGTATGATGTGTGGCGGGACGCCGTCCACCTGCGTGGTGCCCCAAATGGAGACCCGGCCTGCATGGACTATGCATCACAGTCTTCGCCTTCCGGATCCGCCACCTGCGACACCCAGTGGCTGTGGCTGCCCTTGCGGCCAGGCCGCGTCCGTCTGTGGCTGATGGCCCACACATTCACTCTTTGGCCTCTCTGGGGAGGGCTCAGGGGTGGTGGCGCACGCGCTTGCACTTAGTCGCAATGGCATGTGTCGTGGTTGGTATGATGGGCAATGGATGGGATGGTGCGAGCCACCTCCCGTGACGTCAGTGCTGCTCGTGCTGTGGTGCGTCCCCCTACACTTCCATTTGACTTGTGCCATGCTAGACGTTGAGGTTCTATTGCCTGCGTGATATGACCAGGAGGAGCGCGAGGAGACCTCTCACACACCATGCTCCACTGCCATCCCGTGCCCTGTATCGCCTGTGCGGATTGACTATGTTGGGGTTACACCTGGTCGACTGGGGCTGTGTGTGCCTTGTCAAGGGGCATGGCGGGCGCACAACAGGATCCAGCTTGTCCACAGAGGGTGGGCTGAGGTGCGCCTGGTACCGCTTTGTACGTGTGCCCGGCTGCTGTGCACACACGTGTTCACTCCCCCCGACAGGTGTCCTCTCACAATGCCCAGGGAAGCGGTGGTGTACTGTTCATGACCCCTCCCAACACGGCGTGCTCCGACTTGGCATGTGCGCATCTACCCGTCGCACCCACCCACCTGAGCACTGCGTCCATACGACTTCACACGACACATGTGTGTCTTCCACAGTAGTGCTACTCATTTGCGTTGACATCCAACACCAGTGGACTACATGGTCATGTCACGACTGCCGTGTACTTCACATACTCTCATCCTCTCTCATTCGTACTTGTGAAATGAGTCAGCGGAGACAGTTTTGGTTTCAAACATTATATTGAGTCTTCTGTCCTCTGTGATGCAGTATAGTGGACACTACTGGCAGCGGAATACATGTTGAGGATATACTGAGCATGATTACAAATGGGATAGGGTGTGGGGTTACATCTGCTTGGCCAAGGCTGTGCTAATGTACATTTACGTATAGCTGCGGAGCTGCGGACTTTGACACAGACGGTATACATGTAGCCTACCAGACCGCTCGGCATCATGGGCACAGTCCATCTCAGTTCCATGTGACAGGTTTGCTGCGGTTGTTCCTCATGCACGCGTGCATGTGAGATGACATCAGGGCATGTGCTTGCGTGCATGCAGCGGCGTGCCACTTGTTGTTGCACTGTGGTGGTTACTGGACATGTCACAGTCACTGGGGTCGTGTTGTTGTTGTATGCACTTGTCGTCCATGCAAAGGTCCTGGTATGGGATTCCCGGGGCGGGGGTGGGAGGGGTGCAGCACCCACAGACTCCAGGCGACCTATTCATGTCCACTGAGCGGTGTGTGTGTCCATGGGCGCTGGATCCATGTTGTGTCCTGGTTGTTCGTGCAGTTCCGTCCATGTGGGTGCGATACACAGAGCCCATGCCACTGCCTCCCACGATGCATGCGGTGTTCCTGGATGTGATGGGGAACAGTGTGCATGTCCCGGTCATATCCGATGTCATGGCGATGTCGTTGATGGTGTGGTTACAGTTGCCGGTCGTTTGGTATGGCTGTTGTGGTGGTGACTGGCCAGTCCGTGCGGAAGCTGAGCATGGGTGCGGGGTTGGACTTCATAGGTCACTCGGGGAACCTGCGTTGTGGTCCGACGTATTTACAGGTTGTCAGGTATGCGATGCCGTCCAGCAGGGCTTCCATGTCATTGGTGGTGTACATGTTTGCCAGCCAATGAAGCGGATGGTGGCTGTCAAGGTGTTGTTCGTAGGTTGTCCCTTGGAGGACCATGATGGGGCATGCTGGGTGACATTCGATGTAGCTGTTCTCGATGATCCGTCGTGTGGAGGCACAGTGGTTCCATTTCAGTGCGCGTGCGATGTTGGCCACATACGCCATGCCCCCATAGGCAGAGCAGGCCCTGTCGTGTGCGTCCAGAGGGAGGAGTAGTGGTAGCAGGTCCGCCTTCAGACATGCCGGGTTGGAGAGGCATATCTCGACGGGATGCTGGTAGGGACACCTCCGACAGTAGAAGACGGGCATGACGCAGCTGAACAATGTGATGCGGTAAGTCAGTCGGTAACTTACGTTCAGCAGGGACAGGAGATCGCATCCCAATGTATGTATCGTGCTGGTTTGGTACAGCTTGAGCTCTTCGGCGTAGTTGGGTAGGTGTGTTGCGGTTGCCATTTCGCAGCGGTTCGTTGAGGTGGCGTGCTCCGGCTGTGTGTGCAGTCTGCAATGTGCACGCTCCGGGGTTGCTGTGAGCTCTGTGTAGTCGTGGGGAGACAGGACTTGTGTTCTGTTGGCTTGTTTGGAGGACACGGGCCCTCTTCCCACATGCTTCTCAGACAGTTCAAGGTCGGTGCTGTGTGACTCCTTCCAATTAACTTGCATGTGGCCGACATGGGGGAGTGTTTTCTTCTTTCCTCCCCGTCCGTTGTGTGCTTCTGTGATATGCGCTATCTGCCGTGTGGTCGGTCTCCTCGGCATGCCTGTGTTGGTCTATTCTTGGACAATGGCTGTATTCACCGGCTTCTGTCGTAGGGCTGTGGTTTCGGTGTTGGAATGGAAGGTCATTCAGTGCTGTCTGCTCTCCCTTGTGTGGGCGGCAGGCTGCCTTTCCGCTCTGCGTTGGGCCTTGTGTGTGGATGTAATTCTTGGGCCACCTGTTGTCGGTCCCCGTGCTCTTTGGTGTTCCGTTTTATATGTCTTGTTCATATGTGCAGGGAGGTATGGGTTTTTCAGTGTGGTACTGGCGTTCCTCTTCCCGAAGGGGCCCTGCTTCTCCTAGTTGGTGTTGCCGCCGCTGTGTGCTACGCCATGTTTGTTACACTGGGGTGTGTCCTGCTGTTGCGTGACTTCACTGACATGTGTGCGTCGGTTGTGTGGCGTTGGGTGTTGTCCGTGAATTGGGCGTTGGGGACATGTCTGTGGCAGGCCTGTCACGTGTCATGTGCGTTCGGGGTGGGGCTGATGTGTGTGCTGCTTGGTTGTGTCCCTGTGTCTGTGTGCGACGCATGCATGGCGCTGCGGTTGGCCTCTGCGTTGTGCGCATGTGTGGCGGCGTCATCGGCGCTTTGTGGCCGTGACGGGGTGGTTGGTTCCTAGTCCCAGGTGGTGTGTACACATGTGTTCCGCGATGTTAGGATTTGGCCTGTGTGTCATATGTGGATGCGATGGTGGATGTGTAGTGTACACGCGCTGGTGGGGGGTTGTCCGCTTTTTCCGCCCTTGCACTGTGTGCGCTGTTTGCGTGCACTTGTTGTGTGTGTGCCTACCTGCGTCTCCGCGGTACGTTGCGTCCTTGGTGGTGCATCAGCAGAAGCATGGGGAGGGCCTGCAGTGCTGGATTCATGCTCGGGATGCCGCTTCTTCGTTTTCCGTGCTCTGCGTCCGTGTTACCGCCTCTCTTTCACGTGCGGTGTCTCTTAGCCGTGGGAGCCGTTTGTTTGCGGCATCGTAATTTATACGCCGGGCGGGACGTGTTTCGTCGGACGGTGTGTGTCAGTTGTGCTGCGCCGCTACGTGTACGGGCGCACTTTGATGGCGGACGGTGTTGCTGGCTTGCCGGCGGTGTTTGGCCTACTTTACGCATCGTAATTGGACGGGCGTGTGGACTGCTGCGTGCCGGCGGTAACTGGTGGTTTTTGCATCCGCCAGCACGGCGGTTGTGCTTCCGCCCGCCATCGTAATGAGCCCCTAAGTTCCTTAACATACATTTAAGTTGTCGGTGACGACAATACCAATACTCATTAGTACCACGTTGACACGCCATCAAATTAATTAACTGAGATTCTAAAAGATCGTCTCTTTGTTGAACTTTGTCCAAAAATTCCTTTGCAGAAAGATGTGTAAGATGAACTCCTTTTTTTAATATGTGTTTCACTGCATATGAAAGTCCAGACAAGTCACTTTCAAACAGAATATGAAAGAAATATGGAATACACTTGGATCTTCTGAGTACAATCTTGTTGTACGATATTCTGAAGCTGGAATCTGCATGGGTCGTTCATTATATCGTCCACCTTTTCCAGTGGGGAAGAGCTGTGGAAAACAACGAGCTTCCAAACTTTTTTCTTATACACTCATGGGAGTTCCCTTCGCTTTCTTCATTTGGAATAATTCAATAGTGTTTCCTATCACTTCTTTTGAATGTAGAGGATGTATACTATAATGTTCATAAATTTCTTCACTCCTCGAGTTATCCACTTTTTCTATTTGGCCAGTTGAAATTTCTCTTTCATCTTCTAAAGATATATATCCTTCTTCCACATATACATTTTTATAATAAATATTGTTTTGTACAAGATATAATGTAGCCTTTAGAAGTTTGGTGACATATACTAACTCTTGCCATATTTTCCGACTCTTTGTTGGTACACCCTCAACTAGAATAACTACAGGTTCACTTTCCTCTCTCTCTACACCAACAGTTTCAATATTTTTCTTAAAATCTAAAGGTAAATACACAACTCTTCCTTTTAAACCTCTTTGTAAATCTGTTGGAGGTAGCTTACCTGTTTTAGGCTCCATACGAACTATAGCCTGAAACGGGTGCACAGATTGAATAAGAATGGACTCGTACGCATTTAAATCTACCAGTTCCGGAGGAATAGCTACCAACTCTAGGTTGTTATGTACAGCTCTAGCTGGCATTTTGTTCTCCTCTTATCTGTTGTAACAATATTTACAAATACATTGATCACTACCCAACTCAATACGACCTTCCACCAACAAATAAGCACCAAATTGCTCCCACTTATCATCGTTTTCCTATTCACTTTTTAAATACACATCAACATTCCTAGTTTGACTTCTATACTGAGTATGTCGACAACAAATACAAACATAGAGGGTCATTACGATGGCGGACGGACATAGTCCGCCCGCCACCGCAATGGCAAACGGGACCACCCGCAAGAGGTGCGGCGGTCCTGCCATGGGTATTAGGATGCCACCGCCACGGTGGCGGTGGCATCCCGTATTGTTCACATTGCGGCGGGCGGTGCTGTCAGCAGCACTTGCTACAATGCAAAAAACGCATGTTGTGCATTTGAAAGCACAACATGACAGGCACCTTGTGCATTCAAATGTAGGGGGGTACCATAGGTACCCCCATGTGCACCCCCCACCCCCCCAAAGCCCTGGGGGCCCGCAACGGGCCCCCAGAAGCAAAGACCACATGCCTTTCCGCGGTGGCAACACCGCCATGGAATGGCTGCTTTCCGCCACCATCCTAATATGGATGGCGGTGTCTTGCAGACACCGCCACCATGTTAGAGCCCTTTTCTGCCTGGTCGACGAGTTACGACCTTCCACCAACAAATAAGCACCAAATTGCTCCCACTTATCATTGTTTTCCTTTTCACTTTTTAAATACACATCAACATTCCTAGTTTGACTTCTATACTGAGTATGTCGACAACAAATACAAACATAGAGGGTCATTACGATGGCGGGCGGACAAAGTCTGCCTGCCACTGCAACGGCAAACGGGACCACCCGCAAGAGGTGCGGCGGTCCTGCCATGGGTATTAGGATGCCTCCGCCACGGTGGCGGTGGCATCCCGTATTGTTCACATTGCGGCGGGCGGTGCTGTCAGCAGCACCCGCCACAATGCAAAAAACGCATGTTGTGCATTTGAATGCACAACGTGACAGGCACCTTGTGCATTCAAATGTAGGGGGGTACCATAGGTACCCCCATGTGCACCCCCCCTCACCCCCCAAAACCCTGGGGGCCCGCAAAGGGCCCCCAGAAGCAAAGACCACATGCCTTTCCATGGCGGCAACACCGCCATGGAAAGGCTGCTTTCCGCCACCATCCTAATATGGATGGCGGTGTCTTGCAGACACCGCCACCATGTTAGAGCCCTTTTCCGCCCGGTCGACGAGTTGACCGGTGGAAAAGCGGCAGACGGTCTTTCCATCCACCTGGGTCCCCACCGCCATCGTAATATGGCGGGGCGAAATGTTATGCGGGTGGACGAGAATGGCGGGCGGATCGCCACCGCCATACGGGCGGCGGCGATCCGCCAGACATCATAATGACCCTCCTAGTTTGGATTTTCACAAGAAACTACTTTAAACTTTTTTATTTCTTCTGCAAACTTCACAGTAGTAGTATCTTCCATCACTTCTTCAACACCTACACTTATCAAACTCTCACTTTCTCTACACTCCTCTTGAGGACCAAAGAAACAAAACCCTATATCATCAGAAACTTTTTTTACATCCAACACTGAACCATGCAAAAGAGCTGTGTTTATTTCACTTAAAGATAATGCAGGACTTTTTACATATTACAATCTTCTTACTAACTTCCGCATTTCAGAGTGATGTACTGCTAACATTCCTAAATGATGAAAAGTACTTTGACACACTTTTCTAGAAAGACAAGCCAGAGAATGACCCTGCAAGTTAGTATATTTTCTCACTTTAGAAGGATCTAGTCCTTGAAACATCTTAATCTTCTGTTTAACACTTTTTTTACCATAATCTCGTAAGAAATTTCGTAATATATCAATAGATTCCTGTTGTATACTACAAATACTACTACAATCCCACTTATACACTGGAGCATGTGTACATCTCCCTTGAACAGCTATTACATCTTCCACATTTCTAGGAACCATCTTTTCTTTTTCAATTGGACAACTGTTTTTAACTTTATAACAACAACCACTGGTATCAACTGCATGAACTGATGTATTTTGTTGAAAATAGCTTTCTTCATTAAAAAAAGGTTCAGTACTAGAAGTATGCATCCATTCACCTGGATTTTGTTTGGAAAAGTTAGTTCTATTAACCAGTCTTTTTCTTTTAATTTTCTCCTTCATAAAGTGCATTGTTTTATTCGATGTTTTCATTCTCTTCAATACTAATATAAACAATTTTCTTATCAATTCAAAAGCCTTTTCGACTACACTTTCAATCTGTTGTTTTTTCTTGTAAAATGCTGATCTTCTTTTATATTTTTTGCAATCTTTCAATAAATTTTGTAGTACTCTACTTTTATACATTCTCTTCCTAATGTCTTTATATTGATTCATCCTTTTTTCAACATGGATTGTTTTCCTATAACCTGATTTTGCATTAATTTGTCCTTTTTTAATTTCCTTCTGATTGCTTGTAGTACTTTTCTTTCTCTTTTCCCCATTTTGAAAATCGATTAAATTTTTTAAAAGACTTTTAACACATTTTTTCGTTTTCTTACCAGAAGACTTTTTCCTCAACGTCACATGTTGTACTTCATCTAATTTCTGCTTTTCTCTCTCCTTTAAAAAGTTCTGTTTTCTTTGTTGTCTTTTCTTTTCAACTTTTCTTGTCATACTGAATGTTTCTTAATAATTATGGAGGATATAAAAGAAAAGTTTATAAACTTCTAAAAATTATTTAATATTATTAAAATAATTATATACAAATATTGTCATCTATAAATAAAGAAATACATTGAGTAGTGTCTCAGTGAATAGATGAGTGCAACAGTAGGGCCTGGGTGATTCTACGACTGCAAGGGTAGTGCCTGGGTTATTACATGAGTGCATAGGTACAGCCTGCATGATTGCAAGACTGCAGGGATAGTACATAACTAGTGCCTGGGTTATTGCATGACTGCAGGGGAAATATCTGGGGGATTACTGGAATACATAGAAAGTGAGTGGGTGATTTGATAAGTGCATGAGTACTGGTTGAGTGATTACATAAGTACAAGAGTAGTGCGTGCGTGATTGAAAGAGTGCAAGGATAGTGCCTGGGTGATTAAAGCACTGTATAGCTAATGCATTGGTGATTGCATGAGTACAGGGGTAACGTTTGGGGGATTAAAGGAGTACATAGGTAACGCCTGGGTGATTGCATGACTACAGGGGTAATATCTGGGGATTTACATGACTATATAGAAAGTGACTGGGTGATTTTATAAGTGCATGGGTACTTCTTGGGTGATTACAGGACTACTGAAGTAGTGCCTGAGTGAATAAATAAGTGCAAAGGTAGGGCCTGGGTGATTTCATAACAGCATGACTACTGGCTGAGTGATTACATAAGTACAAGGTTAATGCCTCCGTGATTGAAGGAGTGCAACAGTAGCGCCTGGGTGATTATATAAGTGTATGAGTAGTGACTACATGATTCAAAGAGTGCATGGGTAATACTTTGGTGATTACATGAGTGCAGCAGTAATGCCTGAGTGATTACAGCAGTGCATACGTAGTGACAAAAAAGCGGAGATAAAACTATCGCCCTATTAACAAGAGGGTGCAAACATGCATTAGCGCATGTTAGCACTCCGTTTTCTAACGCCTCCTCTGCATCTCTAATGAGATGCAAAGTGGGCGTCACTGGGCGTACCCGGATGGACTAACTTGTAAATATCGCTGATGTTCACATCGCGATATTTACAAGGCAGCCCACAGGATTATAGCAGACGTTAGATTTTGGCGAAAATGGCCGTTTCGCCAAAATCTAACGTCTGCTAAAATCCTGACTTACCTATGTGTGACATAGGGGGTGGATTATGCTGATACGACCACAGGGTCGTATCAGCAAGGTTATCGCCGTTTTTCAGGGAACATCGCTGGAAAACCAGCGTTGTTCCCTGCAAAACGGCGATAACCTCGCTATCTCTGGAATTTTTATCGCCCTGGAGAAACGTGTTGTTAATAACGCGCTACCAGGGCGATAAATTCCAGAGATAGCCTGCGATAGGAATATTATCGCTAAGCACGGCCAGCGATAATTATCGCTGGCCGTTGATAATATGCCCCATAGTCTTTCTCAACAACCTAAAGGTGTGCATCCGCACTTACATGTAGCTACAACAAACTCATAATGAAAACAAGGGATCTTTTTAGAGCCCCCTATAACATAATAGTGAATATAATTTTTTTTACACATACATATTTTTTTTTATTTTTCGCGCACCCGACGCAAATCTGCAAAAGCATGAATTCAATGTACTAAAACACAATACACTTTTCAAGTTTAATTATCAATTTTTAATTTTATATATTTTTAACAACTCTATCAATTGTAATCTTGTCATTAACTTCAATCACAGTACCTCTTTAAAACAACTTCACAAATACAACACTACCTTCTAAATTATATACTACTAAAATATTTATTCAAGGTGAATTCGCGAATCCAATGAGACGTTACACAGGGGGGCTGCGCTGAGAGCCGCGTTGGGGTCGCGACTCCAAACTCAAAAGAAAGAAAAAACGCCCCACTTCCATTATTCGGTATTCACCCCATCTCCCGGGGCCTGCCAGCATTTATTTTTATAAACAGTGGACACATCGCTGTAGATACAGTCCGTGACTTCACGGGTAGGTCTACTCATTGCAGCAGGATCTTCGATCCCACGTGGACCTGAGTATATGCGGTGAGACGTCAAAGGGGGCCCGGGAGAGAACTTTGTGCGGCGAGGACACTTGTGATTTTAATCTGCCCCTACACACACTTTTCACCGATCACCAGCACTCACTTAGGGTTACAATGAGTTGACAGCACAAATGCTTACCTGCAAGCCGAAATGGTGCCTTCTGGGAGCCGTAGTCCGCCAAGGGTGACTGCGATGAGGCGTTCATGCTATTGGTCAACTCAGCTGGGCTTCCACCAATGGGAGTGAGTTGGATTATTTGAAAGGCCGCAGGTGACAGTTTCTGGTGTTTGGCATTTGAAGAAGGCATTCCAGCCGAAACGCGTCATGCCTCCCACTCTGCAATAAAGTTGTTCTCCTTGGCTTCCCGTTGTGTCCCTCCAGTTCCTTCCCTCCAGGGGGGAGGTAGCTTCTTGTGCATATATATATATATATATATATATATATATATATATATATATATATATATATATTAGAACTGACACCCTTGGCGTGGTTTTCCACATATATATATATGTTCGACCAACATCCTTGATGTGGTCTTTAACCCTGGGCGTATTTCGCGAAGTAGCGCTACGCAAAGCTACGCGAAGTGCAGTTTGCACTACGCGAGCTACGCGTAGCACTACGCGAACTGCGTAGTGCGCTGTTCGCGATGATTGCACAGTGCCGGATGCTTGTCCGCACTGTGCAATCATTGAAAACGGCATCTTGCACAGTGCGAGCTGTCTTTTACTGCCGCTCGAGTAGATTTTTACTCGAGCGGCAGCTTTCTCAACGTGGACTGGTAGTTTCTCATCGTGAGCGGTCGCGAGCATACGCGACTTCTCGCAATGAGAAACCTGACTTCCCCACGTTGAGAATCTCGCCGCCGGGAGGTTTATTTTCCACGCTCGCGATCGGCAACTTGCTGTTGCTGATCGCGAACGAGGAAAAAGTCTCGCCGGGATGTCATTTTGCTTGCTCGCGGTCGCCAACTTGACGTTGAGGACCGCGAGCAAGCAAAAAATGACCGCTGCACTACGCTACGCGTGTTTGCACTGTGCTACGTGCAATTTGCGTAGTGCGAAGTAGCGCAAACTTCGCAAACTACGCGAGCGTAGCGTAGTGCTTTGCCCAGTGTTAGTGGTCTTCCCCCTAACGAGTGCCTTTAGACCTCCTGTTTTTGCTGACTTCATTCCTGCTGCCCTTAGGACGCTGCACACTTTACCATTGCTAACCAGTGCCACGTGTTATATTGGCTTATACCCAAATGGCATATTTAATTTACATGTAAGTCCCTAGTAAAGTCGCACTACCTGTGTCTAAGGCCTGTAAATTAAATGCGAGCAGCGGGCCTGCAGCACTGATTATGCCACTCATTGAAGTAGCACTGTAAACATGCCTCAGGACTGCCATTGCAGTCTGTGTATATGCAGTTTTAAACTACCATGCGGAGCTGGCAAAGAAAACTTTTGCCAGGCCCAAACCTTTCTTTGTAATACATATAAGTCACTCCTAGGGTGGGCATTGGATAGCCCTGAAGGCAGGTTGCAATGTAATTAAAAAGTAAGACATGTACTTTTAAATTTTACATGTCCTAGTAGTAAAAACTCATAAATTAGTTTTCACTACTGCAAGGCCTACCTCTCACATAGATTGACATTGGAGTAACCTTAATACATTTTATACGTGTAATTTCCATTTGGGAAGAGGCAACTAATTCATGTGTGGTGTCTCTCGAATTATAATTTTAAATCCTAAATTATGGTAAAGTCAGATTTTAACTACAGTTCTGAAAATGCCACTTTTAGAAAGTTGGTATTTTCTTATCTTAGCCATTTGCTGCCTGCAGCCTGTCTCTGGGTCACATGGCTGGGTGTGGGTGGCGGTTGGGCTTTGCGTATTCCTTCTAGACAGCCATACACAATGGGGAGCTTAGGTGTGACTGAATGGCCCATCACTGTCAGTATTGGAGGGAGGAGCTGGGCCCAGCCCCACTTACACTTTAATAGACTGTGTTGTGTCTCCAGACAAAGGGCTGCATACCCCTTGTAGTTAGTTTGGAGCATAGGCCAGGAAGTCAGAGCACCTGTGCACTTCAAAGGCAAGCCTCTAGAAGCTTCTCCCCATTTCAAAAGCACAACTTGGTATAAATACTGGACCTTAGACACCAGCTCTTCAGTGCACTTCTGGACCTGTGGATACTCTTCCAGGAAGAAGGACTGCTGTGCTGCTGAAAGAACTGCCACGCTTCTGGCTGCTGCTCTGAAGGAACCACTGACCTGCTGTGCTGCCCTCTTACCTGGGTGAGCAGAGAGCTGAACCTACAAATTCACCCTTAAACCCAGTATACCAGAGACTGCAAGGGCTAGTCCACTGGCCTCCTGATCTTAGCCTCAGGGACATAAAAGGCTGCCCAACATCCTGCACCAGCCCCTGGACCCAGCTGCAGGGAGTTCTGGAGCCCCTAGTTATGCCTCTCAGGTCAGGGACCCTTGGTTTGGTTCAAGGGATTTATGGTCAAGGTTTTGGGTTCTTCAAGTGTGCAAATGGGAACGTTGGCACCAAGACCTTGCTGCTCACACAGTGATTCAGCGCAAAGCTCCGGCTGCCACCTCATCACGCTCCAGCATCTTCCACTAGCAGGGGACCTTCATCGCGAATCCTCAGCAGCACCTGCCCGCGACACCTGGCCTGCTCTTCATACCACTCAGACAGTCTGTCACGAAGCTCTCCCTGCTCCTTGCAGCCCCCCTCCATCTTGAACGGGACTCTTGGCATGGATTTGAGAAGTTAAACTTCAGTGTGCCGGTGCATATGTAGAAAGATAGGAAGTAAAAGGTAGCCAAAGAAGGTCAGATTTAATTTTCTGAGAAAGAGTCAGAGAAGAGACATTAGAAATTCTGTGCTCATCACAAATATAGTTCCACCAAGTTAATGATGATAATTTTGAATTATCTTTCCAACAGGACAAAATCACTTTAAATGCTAGAGCAATAAATAGATCAAACAACAAAGAAATAGGAGTAGAATCATCAAAAGCAGGCGAGGATGAACCTAGAAAAACATTTTGCAGTGATAACGGAACATTACATTGAAATATTTTCAAACATTTAGACCAAATAGATTGCCAAAACTTCAATACATTAGAACAATCATACAATTGATGAATTAAAGTCCCAGTGTACTCAGAACAGGACCAACAAAGGGACGAGGACGTAGGGGAAAACTTGGATATACAAACAGGGGTAATAACAGCTCTACTATAAATAAAGTATAGGGATTGAGTAATACGAGCGGCAATAGAAGTTTTAAATAACTTGGACCATAATTTATCCCAAGAAGAGATAGAAAGCGATAAAGATAAGTCAGTTTCCCAGATTAATTCTGTATGGGATTTAGGACGTTCAGTAACAGGCGATAACAACATTTTATAAATATGAGCAGCCTTAGGCCTATGGTCCTGGGAGATACTATATAGCGGTGTGGATGGAATAAGTGAGGGAGAAACTGAAGGTGTAAAAAAGGGCGAGGCCTCAGACCACCTCTCTGCAACGCAGCTCTGTGGCGCTTACTGGAGGTACCTGGTGGGCTAGTTGAACCTCAGGGACCCTCAGTATTCAAGGGGACTTAATCCCCCAACTTACAACATGTCAGGGGGCGTGTTTGCAGAGTGGTGCAGAAAGGGGGCGGGGCCTCTGGCGAGATGCCAACTTTTTTTTTTTAGAAGAGGGGCTGTGTGGCCCCTTTTCTTTTAATCTATTTTTGGGCCCTGAGGACCCCATCCCCCATATTTAAAAAAAAAAAAACAACAAAAAACGTGAAGGGGCTGCGCGGCCCCCCTCCTGAGGCTGATTTTGGCCCCGGGGACCCCATCCCCCGGGACCTGGCCTTCTGTCTTTTAATTTAATTACGGGAGGGGGGCCGCGTGGCCCCCCTTCTCTAGGCCACTTCTGGCCCCGGGGACCTCATCCCCTGGGGCCTGGCCACCCTTTCATTTCATTTTTAATTATAGAGGGGGGCCACGTGGCCCCCCTCCTCAGGCCACTATTGGCCCCGGGGACCCCATCTCCCGGGGCCCGGCCATTTTCTTTTTTTAAATAAATGGGAGGGGGGCCACGTGGCCACCCTCCCGGGCAACTTCTGGCCCTGGTGACCCCATCCCCCGGGGCTGGCCCTTTGTGTTGGGGACTGTGGGGGGAGCCCCAATGCCTCCACGGTCCCGCCGGCTCCCCGCCTCCTGTGGGAGCCGGCATTGCTTTTGCACAAGGGGAGCTGCTCACATGCAGCTCCCCTCATACAAAAGCAATTCTGCTTTGGTTTTTGGAAGCGAGAGCAGGTTTCCTGCTCTCGCTTCCAAAAACCGAAGCAGAGTTTGCTATGGCAGGGTGGGAGCCGCACGGCTCCTGCCCTGCCATAGCAAATAGCAATGTCCCAGGGGTGGGCACCCCGGGATATTGCAGGAGCCAGCCCTGGGGGGTGGCAGTCCCCAGGGCCATCAAGGGCTCCCTTCGTTTTCTTTGCCCCGGGGAGGTGGTGGTCCCCAGGCCTGGGGGTCCGTAACGGACCCCCAAATTTGAATAAAGAGTGCCCCGGGGAGGTGGTGGTCCCCGTGGTGTGTGAGGGGTTCTTACCCCCCACACATCTTTTAAAAAAAAATTAACAGAGCCCAGGGGAGGTGGTGGTCCCCGGGGCTGCGGGGGGCCGCGTGCCCCCGCATACAATTATACAGTGCCCCGGGGAGGTGGCGGTCCCCGGGGCAGTGTGTGGGTGTTGGAACCCCCCACGCATTCACTATCAAAGAAGCCCCAGGGAGGTGGCGGTCTCCAGGGCTGTGGGGGGTCCGCGTGCCCCCCGCACATAATTAGCATAGCCCCGGGGAGGTGGCGGCCCCCAGGGCTTCGGGGGCCCCCGCGGGACCCCACTATTTCATTTTGACATTGGCCCCAGGACCCGGCCCACCCAGGGGCCTCATTAAAATGAAGCGCGGGAGCCAGCGCTTCATTTATTTTCAGCAGGATTTGCGCACCCAGCACGAATTCTGCTGATTTCTTTTTTTTTAAATGCTTTTTTTGGCCCTGGGGGTCCCTGTGGTACCCCCTCAGCAGGCCTGGGGGGTCAGGGTGTTTCTACCCTGCCCCCTTTTTTTGTTTTTCACCTTTTTTTTCTGTTTTCTTGTGACTCGGTTACCGAGTCACAAGATGGCTGCCAACACATTCTGGTTTAGAGTGTTGGCAGCCAATCAGAGTGAAGCTCGTGCCCGGGAGGAGTCGTGACTCCTCCTCGGTGCTCAAATACCAATATTTTTATTTTTTACATTGCTCAGCAACTACTTAACGGATTTACACCTTTTAAAAAAAGGGCTCTTTCTGAACCAAGACCTACCTTTTTGCCAAATTTGGTGTAATTGTGTTCAGCAGTTCGGGCTGTAGCTTTGTCTAAAGTTTCCTATGGAAATTAACATGGGGAAAACACGTTTTGAGACCTCCCTTTTTTCTCGGCCCCCGCTTGATGAATCACCCCGAAACTTTCAAGACAGGAGCTGACTGGAGCGCCCCACTAGTTTTGAAAATTTCGGGAAGATTTGTCAAATGGCGCCAAAGATATTGGCAAAAGAAAAAATGCTTTTTGAATAGAAACGAGGTCCTAACTATAACTACCTACTGGCGACCACCAGTAGGTAATATATATATATTTTTATATATATATATATATATATATATATATATATATATATATATATATATTCACAGAAAAAACCATAGGTTTTACAGACGTTATAGTTAGAAATTGGCATTTAAAAAACTTTAGAAATTCAGTGAAAAAAACCATAGGTTTTAGGGACGTTATAGTTAGTTGGACATTTCACTGATATAAAACCAGAGAAATTCCACCGTTATAGTTAGTTCAGCTAACTATAACTCGCGCACCCTCAATGCACTTCTCATGACATCACATATTACATCATTTATGACATGGTCAGTGACATCACTGATGACATCTCAAATGACATCACTGATGACATCACTGATGACATCATCCACGTGAAAAACTGATGCATCTCCTCACACTCTAATATAACCTTTAATACAGCCACTGTAAAATACAGACAACCATTTTCAAAATCGTTAACACACCAATACCAGTTACTACATACGCACTCACTGATTGCTAGGTCTACACACACATCTACTCATTCATCCATACAATCACTCATAAATGCAGTCACTCATAAATACAACACTATCATATGCACTCATACACCTATACAGACAATCACACACACCCACTCATCCATGCAGTTACTCACACACCTACTTAGTCATGCAAAGAATCTATCACAGTCCCATTTACTCACCTATACAATTATACACACACCACCTCACTTATTCATACAGATACTAACGCATACTTACTCTATTATATAATCACTGATACAAGTGCAGACTCATCTATACAGCCAGTCTTAAAATCACCAACTATCATGTAGAGTCCTTTATATACTTCAACTCTCACATACACTGCCTTTTACATATGTAATTACTTGGACATGTACCACTGAGACATCCATTCACTCACCAACACACCGATACACACACTCACGCACCCAAAAACGTGTTTCCACATGCACTGTTGAACCATACATCCAGTGAATCAACCACTCACACATCTATTCACAGAGTCACACACCTCAGACCCACCCACACAAACACTCAATCTCCCCCCAAAAATACTCAAACAACCAATCAATAACCTATATAGACACTCATATAGCTACTGACCAACCCATGCAGCAGCTTGCACAACAACAGACAGACTGATACAGACATTCACACAGTTTAGTCACCAACCCATGCATTCAGTAAGACACATTTAATCACTCACTTATACAGCCAGTCACCCTCCTGCTAAATCCTCTATCCAGACACTTATACACCCACTCATTCTTCAATACACCTAGGAATATATATAAAACATATTTAAAAATTACAGAAACACACAGTCTCGGGATGATGTCATCAGTGATGTCATCAGTGATGTCAATTGAGATGTCATCAGTGATGTCATCAGTGATCTCACTGACCATGTCATGAATGATGTAATATGTGACGTCATGAGCAGTGCATTGCGGGTGCGCGAGTTATAGTTAGCTGAACTAACTATAACGGTGGAATTTCTCTGGTTTTATATCAGTGAAATGTCCAACTAACTATAACGTCCCTAAAACCTATGGTTTTTTTCACTGAATTTCTAAAGTTTTTTAAATGCTAATTTCCAACTATAACGTCTGTAAAACCTACGTTTTTTTCTGTGAATTTCAAAGGTTTTATAAATGCTAATTTCTAACTACAAGTCCCTGAAACCTATATTGTTTTTAAGTAAATTTTAAAAAGACGTGCATACTTTTTGTAGTGAAAAACTAACTGTAACTGTAGTCTGTTATAAGTTATAATTCAACAATGTTTAAAACTTAATTAGCACTAATTAACATTTAAGTGTGGAAAATGTGTGACGCAGCAGCTATGATACCTGACTTCGAACAACAGCGTTCACAGTTCAATTCCCGGCTCCAGCGGCACTTTAGCCCACCACTATGTCACTGTGGGCAACACCTTGCTTAATCTTCCCGACGCCCCTGAGCGCCGGCACACCTTTCCGGGGGAAGCTGTACGCTTTACAAATGCTGGCATTTTTTAATTTAAAACCATAGTGATGAGAAATATTAGCACATATTTTTTTTTCTATTCTGAACGATATTTTTTTATGTCTTCTATTTAGAATTACGGCACTTAATAGATGTTTGTAGTCATGAGAATGGAAATGACACGGTTTGCCGGGTAACAGTTTTTAAGCTCTCCAACGTATGTACATATTAAGGACCTTATACGTGTTAGGATCGAAATCGAAACCTTTACCGCTTCACATTTTGTAACTTTTCCCAACACGTGCACAAGTTAAACAGTGAAAACGTGAGCATGTGTCAACTGTAAAACGTGACATCTAAATGGGCGGAGCCGCATCTTCCTTCCATACACTACTCAATAACCAAAAAGTATATATACCACAGCCGTTGTTTGATTAGTTTTGTTTATGGGAGTTATTAACGCATGTCCATTCTGTGATGCACGTTCCCTTTTCTATCGTCGGATTCTTGTTTTGCGGCAACAAAACATATTCCAGAGTTGTAAGTTGTTTGATTATGGCATAGTAGATATTTATAATACGTAGCTATTTGTCAATATTTAAACATTTGTATTTAGAAAAAAGTGTTATTGGTTGTTTTTGCCATTTATATGTAACGTCAGCAGCTTGTTTTCAGAAACAGACAGAATACTGCAAACATTGTTCCTTTTCTGGCTCCTTTGAGATCATATAGTGTGACTTTGTATATTATAATATTGACACTGTACTTGAACTCAGAGGTGTTGGTGACCCGTCGGCGCGAAGGCTAAAGATTTATATGTAACGTCAGCAGCTTCTAGTTTGTAGTCTATTTCCCCCTTGAGATCATATAGTGTGAGTATGTATATTATAATAACCACACATTATGATCTCAGAGGAGTTTGTGACCCGTCAGCGTGAAGACTAAAGATTTATATGTAATGTCAGCAGCTTCTGGTTCTTACTCTGTTTCCCCTTGGGATCATATACTGTAAATATGTATATTAAAATATTAACAGTCATTGTGATCTCAGAGGAGTTTATGACCCGTCGGCGCGTAGACTAAAGATTTATATGTAACGTCAGCAGCTTCTGCTTCTTACTCTGTTTCCCCCTTGGGATCATATAGAGTGAGTATGTATATTGTAATATTCACAGTCATTATGATCTCAGAGGAGTTTATGACCCGTCGACGCGAAGTTCAAAGATTTCGAAGACCCGGATTAAAGACGCCCTGAACATATTCACTGCTGGAAAGTATTTCGTTATTGATCTTGTTTTGTGTTCATGACTTTATTTTCCTTTTCCTTTTGTGTGCAATCAGTGTCACTCTCTATATTGTAGTAGAGTGTCATATTTTCACACAACAGGAATTGGAGATTTGTCGCTGCCAGGAGTAAACCATCTGAAATACAGCTTACTGACCTCTATAACTTACTTGATCAGATATTTTTACAGTGAGAATATTTTTCGAAATTGCATTTAAAAAAAAGATTGTTTGCATAGATACTTTCTTACTGAATGCCTTTGATAAACCCTACATTTTTGAATGATTTTTTGGTATTTCTCTTTTTCTCTGTTGTGGTTCCTATTCTCGTTCTCCCTATTGAATAGATAGGAATAGTAGTGTATATATTACTACTATCCTATATGTTCTTAAAGGAGTCCGTGATCTGTTAGCGGAGCAGTGAGCGACCTCTAAGCACTACGACTGAACTTTCCAGAGTTCTACAGAATAGAAATTGTAAGAAATTATGAAGCGTACATTTCTATGTAATATAAAGTCATTTGTGTTTAACAGTTTTTTACTTGTTATTGTTCTTGTGACCTGAGATGATGTAGTGCGGGAGTGTTTCTTGTAGCACTTCTTTTCTACTTTATCTAAAAGTAACTCATGCCCTCTTATAATATCAAGAATATGGGGCAACACTTTTACAAACTATAGCAGAAAAAAAAGGGAGGGTGTGGCCACGCTTAAGGGATATTTTATGAATTGTGTTTTTATTTGTCACCTCTTTGATATATACAGCTTCAGTTTTCGAAGAAAGTTTATTCGTAATTGCTTAATAAAAACTGTTTCAAACCTAGACTGAAATTTTTGCTGCGCAACCACACCTCCCCGTCAGAAAAGTAAACACCACATTCTAAGCAAATAGTGCTACTCGGAAGTATCCCACCGCAAACTTAATAAAAAGAAGACCGCAACACACTCTGTTATTTTCCCGCCGTGATTTGTACAAACCACGCCAATTATATAAATGGCCCTTAAAATATATAAAAAACTATTTTTACCTTCACAATCCCTGTTCACCACCTTGTGACCACTTTACAGAGTTAATAGTGTTCCTACCCTCCCTGCTACTACTTTGTTTTCCCATACTCCATTGAAGTGCGTCACAAAACGCTTCACAACAGTCAAACGTTCCCAGCCAATAATCAGCAAACTTGTACTCGGAACACTTTAGCCAATAAAATGTCCATGGTGTTCCGCAGAGGGGGAGGGAATCGCTGCCAACACTTCTACTTTTAATGCTTCACAGCCAATGAACATTAAGCTTGGGAAGGTCCTGCTTGAAACACATTACCCAATCAGATGTCCCTGATGCTCCGCGGAGGGGGAGAGAATGGCTGGCAACATTTCTACTTTCAATGGTTTACAGCCAATGAACATTAAGCTTGGGAACGTCCTGCTTGGAACACGTCAACCAATCAGATGTCCCTGCTACTCCGCGGACGGGGAGGAAATGGCTGGCAACACTTCTACTTTCAATGGTTTGCAGCCAATGAACATTAACCTCTGGAAGGTCCTGCTTGGAACATGTGAGCCAATCAGATGTCCTTGCTACTCTGCGCAGGGGGAGGAAATGGCTGGCAATACTTTTACTTTTAATGGTTCGCAGCCAATGAACATTGAGCTCGTAGTTGGAACACCTCAGCCAATTAAACGTTAATTTTGTTCACTGTCCATGATAAAAGTGAACACCGCATTATAAGTAAACATTACTGCGCATTATATTAAAGGAAGGTAAAGGAAGGCTGCAATACGGCGCATTGTTATTTTCCCGATATGATTTCCACAGCCTACTGAACATTGCCGCAAAACCGCGCATCGTTGTTTTGCGGACGTGATTTCCACAGCCTATGCAACATTCACACTACCTGTGTGTGCAACCTACACACTGCTTGCCGCAATACGGTGCATTGTTTTCCCGACGGGAATTCCAGAGCCTACGCAACCTTGCCGCAATACCACACACTGTTGTTCTGCGGACGTGATTTCCACGGCCTACGCAACATTCAAACTCCCTGCCTCTGCACCGTACAGACTGCTTAAACTAAGACCACAATGTTCCTAGTATACCCTCTTATACAATTATTCTCTTATTTTTCGCCCTACGCCTTTCAACTCAGTCACAAAATGGCTGCCAACACTTCCTAGTTTCAACAGTTCGCAGCCAATGAGCCGCACGCTCGTGCTCGCAACGCCTCAGCCAATCAGATGTCAAAATTCTCAAATATCGATATCTGTAAATTTTGATATTTCTCTAAAACTACTGAATGGACTTACCCCATTTAAACAAAAGCGTGCTTTCTGGATCAAGACCTTTCTCCCTGCCAAATTTGACGTAATTCCGTTCAGCAGTTTGACCTGTAGCCTTGTCTAAAGTTTTCTACGGAAATTGCATGGAGTAAACACGTTTTGGGACCCACCTTTTTTCTCAGCCCCCCTTGACGAATCACCCCCAAACTTTCAACATAGGAGCTGATCTGAAAAGAGAAGTTTTTTGGAAAATTTCGTAAACATTCGTCAAACGACGCCAAAGTTATAAGCAAATCAAAAAACGCTTTCCCTATAGAAACGTGGTCCTAACTATAACTATCTACTGGCGACCGCCAGTAGATAATATATATTTATATATGTATATGTATATATATATTTATATTTATATATTGCCACACCGGTAGACGATCCAGGTCCACCGAAAAAGGAAAGCACTCACAGGAATTCTGCGGTGAAAAAGTCTTCAATGTGCGAAACCTCACCCCGCACCAACAGACGCGTTTCGGCGTTGCTGCCTTCTTCGATGTTGGTGAGCGAGTTTACAAACCACCATTTTAAAGTGCATAGTGATGACGTTAATAATTGATTTCATAAACAGCCAAGATGGCCTAAGGAAAACTCATGTGCCCATGCTTGATATTTACAATGACGGCCATCTTTGAGCATGTCTCCGGCAATGAAACTTATATATACAGATCTATTTACAAAATATATACACATATTTGTCATAAGGCAGGTAACTCAATAATTAATCCAAAAAATGTACTATAGAGAAGACTCACATATATTTTCAAAATGTCAGCTTTTAGAATCACAATTGCATTTCAAATTTTATACCATTCTCCTCTATTGATCAATGATGCCATGCCTTACGGTTTCGGAGCAGCAATCAAGCCCTGAATGGGTAAATTCTATGCTTAGCGAGTTGACTGACCTAAGCTTACATATCATGAAAAAATAATCTCCTTGATTGATTAGTCAGACTAATGCCATTTTTATAAATTATTTCGGAGATTATATGTCGTCTCAGCAGAATTGACTAGACTCAGACGTAAGGTCAGTTCGATCTTGGCTTAGGGCGAAAAAGGCTTGCAGTGAAAGAACAGTGCATAGTGACAGCAATGTTAGTCTAGATGAGCCCAGAGCTCCTCTGCAATGTTTAACCCTATAGGTGCCATGGTGTTAAGATCAATAATGTATTTTGACTCTAATCTTCGTAAGTTTCTAACTCTGTCACCTCCTCTTTCCTGTTTAGGGACTTGATCTATGCAAAAGAAATTCACCAGGTCACGGTTACTGTTGTGTGCAATCTCGAAGTGGCGTGCCACTAGATAAGTTGGATCCTTTTTCGTGATTGCACGCATGTGTTCTAGAATGCGCCTCTTTGCAGGATGGATAGTGCTGCCTATATACCGCTTGGGGCAAGGGCATTCCAAGCAATACACCGTGAATTCCGAATTGCAATTCAGCAATCTGTTGATTTTTCTCCTAGCTTTAGGTCCACATTTGGAGGTGCTGTAGCTGTTTACTTTCTGGCTGTATTTGCAAGCCTTGCACTTCATGCAGGGATAAAAACCGGTGATGTTGTCTTTCTTTTGTGTGGACGCACGGTAGTGACTTGAGACCAAATGGTCATTCATGGACTTGCAGCGTTTATATGTGATCAGCGGTTGTGCGGGAATGACATTTTTCAGGATAGAATCGGTCTGGAGGACATGCCAATTCTTTTTAAAGATTCGTACCACTTGTGGGGTCTTGGAGCTATAGCGGGTAATCATTCTAGCAGGCCTGATCTCATTGCTTTGTATTGCTGCGTGTGGTGCTTTGGGTATTAATAATTCTGATCTGGTGATTTTATCAGCCCTCTTCTCGGCTGCACTCAAGATATGAAATGAATATCCTCTGTCTTAAAACGCCTAAATGTCTCTTCTTTGGCTCGAAGATATTCGTCTGGTGTCGTGCGGTTGCGTTTCAACCGTAAGAGCTCCCCATAGGGGATGTTGTTAATCATGCTCTTTGGGTGAAAACTTCTGGCGTGCAAGACAGAGTTGCCCGCTGTGGGTTTTCGATACAGCCGGGTCAAAATATGTCTGTCTGCGACGTAAACTTCCAAATCTAGGTAGACCACACTCGTGTCGCTAATGTGCCCACTGAATTTAAGGTTCAAATTATTGATATTGAGAAACGCTATACATTCCTCCGCCGAGGAATGGCTGCCCCATCACACGATGAATAAATCATCAATGTAGCGGGCCCACAATATCACATTTTCAAACCAATTGTTAGGTGTGTCTTTCCGCGCCACGTGCTTCTCCCACCAGCCTACGAAAAGATTTTCATAGCTGGGGGCGAATCACGTGCCCATCGCAGTCCCCCGTTGTTGCCTATAAAGCTGGCCTGAGAAAATAAAAATATTGTTTTCAAGACAAAATTGGACAATCTTCAAAAGCATGATATTGTGTTGTCGGAATCTGAGGGGACGTTTGTCCAAGAACCATTTGACCGCTTCTATACCCTGGTGATGTTTAATACAGGTATATAAACTTGTGATATCCAACGTTATAAGTAGCATATCCTCCTCCCACATGATCCCCTCTATCTGTCTCAGGAAGTCCTGCGTCTCTTTAATGTATGAGCTGAGGCTTTTCACCCATGGTGCTAGAAAGGAATCAATGTAGATAGAGCAATTTTCTAGGAGGCTATTTATCGATGCCACTATTGGTCTCCCAGGTGGTTTCATCTCGTCCTTGTGCACCTTAGGGAGGTGATAAAAGTACGGGAGAACTGGGTACTCACAAAGCAGAAAATTATACTCATCAATGTCTAGCATCCCATCTTCCCTCCAAACTGCTAGGAGCTGATGAAACATAGAAATACAATTCACATATTCTGCTCTGTTTACTGGTAAGTAGCATTCTGTGTCTTTTAATTGGTTCATTGCGTCATCAAAATAATGTTCCCTAGAAAATAAGACAATATTTCCCCCCTTGTCCGAGGGTTTAATCGCTATTGAGTCATCGTTTTTAAGTGACTGTATAGCTTGCCACTGCGCAAAGGGAATATTGTGTGTAATTACTGTCTTGTTGATGTTGTCTAGATGTTTAAGATCCGCAATGACAGCATCATTAAAGACATCGATGGCATCGTACGGTGTTAATGGGACAGTTCTTGATTTCTTCTTAAACCCACTCCTGCCACTAGACTGGGTTATCCCTGCCACTTCTAGACAAGCATCCTGATCTACATTGACGGAGGATTCCAAAGAGTGTAAAATTGCCAAAGTTTCCAAATCGTTTCCAGTGAGCAATTCTGTGTATGTTGCGTCAGTATTCTCATTGGTATTGCTGGTTGGAGTGGGATGTAATAAATGTACCTGCTGCAATTTCAATTTTTGGATGTACTTGAATAGATCAATCCGGTCTTCGGTGTAATCGAATTCTGCTGTTGGGCAAAATGTCAGTCCCAATTGTAACACCTGGATTTCATCCTCATTCAATGCTCTTTTGTACAAATTGATAATGGTTTTGGCATCTACCATCTGCCCCGTTTGCCCTTGCTGCGAGTAACTCTGGGCGATGACATTTCTCCTCCGTCCTTTCGTGCCCCTTCTTGTTTTTCGTTTCTTTTTTTGCTGTTCCGGCGGGTGTGTTCTGGGTGTTGGTCTCTGGCGATTTTCTCGAATTAGCCGATATTCCTGGAAAAATGTCGGCTCAGAACTCCTTTCTCTATCTTCGGTGCTTGTTGATTGTTCCCCCTCTGATGTTTCGATTTCCAATTCAGAAGTATCTCTAGTTGAGGGTGCACCTGCTTTGTACTGGCTTAATTTCTTTCTTGGAATGTCATATTTGCGGGCAAATGTTAATACCCGACCTGAGGCATAATCTTCCTCATCTCGTTGGAATTTTGATTGCTTCCGTCGCCGTATCCCGCTTTCATAGTCCTTCAGCCTCTTCATCATTCCAGTTTTCAATTCCTCGCTTTGTTTATTATCTTTGTCCTTCTTGATCTAATCTTCCAGATTTTTAATTTCTTCCAGAAGCTTTGTTCTATCGCTCCATGCATATTTTATCAGGATCCTCACCATACCCTTTTCAGATTCCGCAGGGTGATCCTGCCAGTCCTTTAACAGTAGCGGATCTGGATTTTCGTAAGACGGTACGGTAAAAATTCAAAGTCCTCTGGGAATGCGTCCCACCTCTAGATACTTCTCGAGAGATGTCGCCTCCCACCACTTACAAATTTCTTTTTCAAATGTTTTTTCAAGGGTATGGTACAGAATTTTTGAATTGCTAAGAGGGTTGGCGATGTTACTTGCTGTGGTCACACCCGATCTCGTACATCCCATTCCCTGTTTGAAGATATCGGCTGCAGCCTCCTCTCGCTACGTTACCGTGGACATAATGCTTTATGCCAGAGGCACGCAACGCTGCGTTGGGAGGTTCGCAACGTTATAGAAATACATTTCAAAGAATCCCTCGGGGCTGATGCTGCACGGAAAGTATTACGCGCGGTCAAAGAAGTCAAGAAGCACTCACCGGTGGTACAGTTCGGTGCTTACGGGTCCTTCGATCCGCAATTCAAAAGAGCATTTCCCATCCGTGGCGCAACCGGCTCCAGACCAGGTTTCTCCGGTGACTTTCAGTCCGTCGTTTGGTTGTGACGGACAGTAGTTCTCAGCGTCGGGCTGGTGGTCAAGACAGAGTCACAGCCACAGTTCACCGCCGCCGCTCCACTTGCCTCGGGTGCTTGTTCCAGCGGTGGTGAGCCGCTATTCGTATTGCCACACCGGTAGACGATCCAGGTCCACCAAAAAAGGAGAGCACTCATGGGACTTCTGGGGTGAAAAAGTCTTTACTGTGCGATACCTCCCCCACCAACAGACGCATTTCGGCGTTGCCGCCTTCTTCGATGTTGGTGAGCAAGTTTACAAACCACCATTTTAAAGTGCATAGTGATGACATTAAAAATTGATTTCATAAACAGCGAAGATGGCCTAAGGAAAACTCATGCGCACATGCTTGATATTTACAATGACGGCCATCTTTGAGCATGTCTCCGGCAATGAAACTTATATATACAGATCTATTTACAAAATATATACACATATTTGTCATAAGGCAGGTAACTCAATAATTAATCCAAAAAATATACTATAGAGAAAACTCACATATATTTACAAAATGTCAGCTTTTAGACTCACAATTGCATTTCAAATTTTATACTATTTTCCTCTATTGATCAATGATGCCATACCTTACGGTTTCGGAGCAGCAATCAAGCCCTGAATGGGAAAATTCTATGCTTAGCGAGTTGACTGACCTAAGCTTACATATCTTGAAAAAATAATCTCCTAGATTGATTAGTCAGACTAATGCCATTTTTATACATTATTTCGGATATTATATGTCGTCTCAGCAGAATGGACTAGACTCAGACGTAAGGTCAGTTCGCTCTTGGCTTAGCGGGGAAAAGGCTTGCAGTGAAAGAACAGTGCATAGTGACAGCAATGTTAGTCTAGATGAGTCCAGAGCTCCTCTGCAATGTTTAGCCCTATAGGTGCCATGGTGTTAAGATCGATAATGTATTTTGCTTCTAATCTTCGTAGGTTTCTAACTCTGTCACCTCCTCTCTCCTGTTTAGGGACTTGATCTATGCAAAAGAAATTCACCAGGTCACGGTTACTGTTGTGTGCAATCTCGAAGTGGCGTGCCACTGGATAAGTTGGATTCTTTTTCGTGATTGCACGCATGTGCTCTAGAATGCGCCTCTTTGCAGGATTGATAGTGCTGCCTATATATCGCTTGGGGCATGGGCATTCCAAGCAATACACCGTGAATTCCGAATTGCAATTCAGCAATCGGTTGATTTTTCTCCTGGCTTTAGGTCCACATTTGGAGGTGCTATACCTGTTTACTTTCTGGCTGTATTTGCAAGCCTTGCACTTCATGCAGGGATAAAAACCAGTGATGTTGTCTTTCTTTTGTGTGGACGCACGGTAGTGACTTGAGACCGAATGGTCATTCATGGACTTGCAGCGTTTATATGTGATCAGCGGTTGTGCGGGAATGACATTTTTGAGGATATAATCGGTCTGGAGGATATGCCAATTCTTTTTAAAGATTCGTACCACTTGTGGGTTCTTGGAGCTATAGCGGGTAATCATTCTAGCAGGCCTGATCTCATTGCTTTGTATTGCTGCGTGTGGTGCTTTTGGGTATTAATAATTCTGATCTGGTGATTTTATCAACCCTCTTCTCAGCTGCACTCAAGATATGAAATGAATATCCTCTGTTTTTAAAATGCCTAAACGACTCTTCTTTGGCTCGAAGATATTCTTCTGGTGTCATGCAGTTGCGTTTCAACCATAAGAGCTATCCATAGGGGATGTTGCTAATCATGCTCTGTGGGTGAAAACTTCTGGCGTGCAAGACAGAGTTGCCCGCTGTGGGTTTTCGATACAGCCGGGTCAAAATATGTCTGTCTGCGACGTAAACTTCCAAATCTAGGTAGACCACACAGATATATATATATATGTGATCAAGGCCGGCATCGGCCGAAACGCGTTATGGTGGTATGGAAGAATGCAGAATAAACACTTCATCGCACTAAATCGGGTCCACTCTCGTTTTTTCTCTCTGAGAGGAATAGCAGGCGAGCGTTCCAGATATATATATATATATATATGTCATCGTGTGCGCTTTTATTTTTGGGCAACCTTTGGAAGATATTTACCGGCCGGTCCAGGTCGGGAAAGCAGCACCGCCGCATTATCATTGTGGGCTGTTGATTCCGGATACACGGGAATCGCCATAACAGGATGACCAGGAGGAGCATTATTATACTGGCCGACTCACTGGAGGCTCTATCAAGAGCATGAAAAGAATCTTTTCAGGCAGAACCCATCGGGGTAATATTTGAACGTGGGGACTACAGGTCCCATGAAGCAATGCATTACATGAGCCCACCAGGGCGATATAAAGTTGAATCAGAGACTAATTCCCCACGTATCTGCACAGAAAGGCGACACCCGTGAACAAGGAGCAGCAGCTCCGAAACGCGTTGGGTGAAGGGGACTGAAATATCCACATGTGCTTGCCTGTATGCCGAATAAAGACTTTGCCGCGAAAGCTGAGGTCTGTCTGTCATCGTGTGTGCTTTCATTTTTGGGCAACCTTTGGAAGATATATATATATATATATATATATATATATATATATATATATATATATATATATATATATATATATATATATATATATATATATATATATATATATATATATATATATATATATATCATACTCCATGGTTTATGATGTTTGGAAACCAAATATGGAAATGAATTAAACCTACATTTATCTGCAACCTGTAGGGATGGCACATCATTCTTTTGAATCGGCTGAGCCAAAGTTGCGGTTTTGATGTGATGCAGGAAAGCCTCCCCTTGACGTGCACTTATGTTGCAAAATATCAAGAGATACTGAGGCCCCAAGGGATATATATATATATATATATATTAAACAGAAAATGGAAGGTGCACTCTCTTTGAGTAAAGTCAATCTGCAGCAATAATATATTCAAAAAAATCTTCTTTTGTTCAGTACATCTTTTTATTATAAAAAACTGGCACTCAGCCAACGCGTTTCGTTCCCATTTCTTTGCCAGGGGAACTTCGTCAGGGCTCTTATGTCACAAGAGTTACAAGCAAATTGGGTGTAAGCTAAATCTCCAGATCCAATATCATCAATAACCTTTCGTATGGCAATGTCTTTGATAAATTTTATGCGGCAGGAAAAAGGACCTCCCCATAGATAAATGTAAACGATTTCTCACTATTCCGAAAATAAACGGAGGTGTGAGCTTATTATCCACAATCGAACTTAATAATAATTTGTTCTTTATCCACATCAAAAATATATCTGCGGAAAGGCGTGGGAACTAATTAACGGGAAGGTCCTCCATACATGGCATCATAACCAGTAGCGAGCTGATGTGGATAAAGAACAAATTATTATTAAGTTCGATTGTGGATAATAAGCTCACACCTCCGTTTATTTTCGGAATAGTGAGAAATCGTTTACATTTATCTATGGGGGAGGTCCTTTTTCCTGCCGCATAAAATTTATCAAAGACATTGCCATACGAAAGGTTATTGATGATATTGGATCTGGAGATTTAGCTTACACCCAATTTGCTTGTAACTCTTGTGACATAAGAGCCCTGACGAAGTTCCCCTGGCAAAGAAATGGGAACGAAACGCGTTGGCTGAGTGCCAGTTTTTATAATAAAAAGATGTACTGAACAAAAGAAGATTTTTTGAATATATTATTGCTGCAGATTGACTTTACTCAAAGAGAGTGCACCTTCCATTTTCTGTTTAAAATTGGTTCCGGTATCACACCTTTGGACGGCAGGTGTGGGAAGAGATTGCACCATTGTATGAACTATTAGTACTTATGGATTGAATGTGCTTGACCTTGGTCTGCCGTTTGTTGTTTTTTATTTACAATATATATATATATATATATATATATATATATATTACCTACCGGCGGTCGCCAGTAGGCAGTTATGGTTAGGACCTACTTTCCATAGGAAAAGCATTTTTTGACTTGGCTATAACTTAGGCGTCGTTTGACCATTCTGCTTGAAATTTTCCTCAAAAAGTGTCATGGTGGGTTCTATTGTCATGGAAAGTTTGGGGGTGATCTGTGCAGTGTGGACCTAGCATTTGGGGCACGAAATAAGGTTGTGTTTGTAATGGTAATTCCTACAGGAATCTTTAGCCACATTTACAGCCCTAATTGCTGAACATACTTACACCAAATTTGGCAGGGAGGTAGACGCCCGTTCAAGGAAGTGTCTTTTGCTTATTTGGTGTAAATCCGTTCAGTAGTTGTTGAGAAATGTAGGTTTAAAATTATTGTGATATCTCTGGCAACGGATATTTCACTGTGGTTTCGTGATGAATCTTGAATACATGTGCCAACAGGAATTTTCTAATTAGCTGGACGCAATCTGAACAGAAAGTTGTGCCCGCCATTTTATCTATCGGGAATGGTTCCTGGGGCTGAACATTTCTGAAAAAGCCAACATAATGGGTCAGAGTAGAGGTACTCTGACCCCATGTTTTGAAATGGGATATTCACGACGACTCCGCGACTGCCAGTGAGGCCCATTTGTACCATCGTGGGGACATCGCGACTATCAACGTTGTCGGAAATATTGGTGAAAATATAAAAAAATATATAAATGAATCATTAATACGCAATGGTATAGAGATATTGAGTTTATATTTTTGATAAACGTTTTTATAGATTTATTTATACAGTGAGTTATTTACTGTGATGATTAGAATTAATTATATAGATATAATTTTAGAATGTGTTGGTGGCCATTGAATGCCTGCTTTTGTTTTCCGCTTTCACAATGTGTCAGCGGGCATCGTAATTACCAATGTCATCGCGACCTCCAGCATCACTGCGAAAACATAAAATTGGTTTTAGAGATGGTCTTTATAGAAACTCTCTAGAAAAACATGACTTTAGAAAATACAGTAAGAAACCCCTAGTGTGTAAAATACTGTAGTATGTGTGGATATATGTGTTTTAGACTTTCTGGAAAAGGCGCGATCATCGTGGTTAACAACGTCATTGTGACGTTACGAATAACATGAAAACGGAAAATAGGTATGAAAGATGGATTTCAAATAAACTTAGTACAAAAACATGAGTTTAAATATGATTTTAAAGAGGTATGCATATGGTAATATGTGTAGGATAATGTTCAGAATGGATTTTTGCATATTATTTTTGGATGTGTTGGTGGTCATTGAATGTTTGCCTTGGTTTTTTCAATGAATCTCTAAGGTCGTTTTAATTCTATTTCCTAACTATAACGTCCATGTAACCATTGTTTTTTTCAGTGAATTTTTAAGGTTTTTTAAGTTTTATTTCCTAACTGTAACCTGTATTTGAGTGGCTGTATAAGTCGGAGAGTGGGTGTGTGAGTAGCTTTGTAGGTCTGTGAGTGGGTTTGTGAGTAGTTTTGTGGGTGAGCGACTGGGTGTGTAAGTGACAGTATGGATCTCTGAGTGGGTGGTTGAGTGGCTGTATGGGTTGGTGACTGGGTGTGTAAGAGCTGTATGGATGTGTGAGTGGGGGTGTGAGTTGTTTTGTTGGTGTGTGAGTTGGTGTGTCAGTGGGCTTATGGGTGTGTGAGCTACATACTACTAAGATGGACGGGCCAGCCCCAAACGGGCCATGCCTCCAGATGATTTTGGACTTTTGCATATTTGTAGTCATTGAACGGGAGAAGAATGGATTCTGCTCTCACCAGGAGAGGTTATAAAGAACCCATTCACCACAGTAACTACAGATTGCGGTCTGATAGATCAAACATGCATTTGCTTTTACCATGGATATAGTATTGTTTTTCAATGTGAAATTTCAGAGAAAACACACTTTGTTTGCCTTTGTGAAGCCCAGGAAGTTAAGATAATTTGTCCTTTACAGAAGTGGAGCTTCAAATGGGGCACCTGCAATGTTTACATTTGTAAGTGCTTTCTGTTGAGGTTTAATTTCTGTGAATCGAGCATCAGGGCCATAAAGGAACATCACCTGCCCGTTTATGAAACAAGAGTCCACAGTTTTGCATAAAATGCCTACCCAGCTTATACTGGTTAATTAGTAAGTGCTGCCTCATTCGGTAAATGCCAAGTGCATATTCTACAGTACAGCAGCATAATGGATCACAAGGAAATGTCTCCAGCGACCTTCTCTGCATTTTGGCAATGTTATTGTTCCTGGTGTGCCTTCCTCCAGAAAACTATGCTAAAGTTAATCCTGCTAAACAGAAGACAACAAGACTTCAAAGAGTGAATCTCCATCAAACAAGGGTACTTTATCCTAACATATGAAGGAAATGCTTTTTTGTTTGGTGGAGATGTCCTTATTTTGTTGGGCCTTCAGGAATGCGGCATCATTTTACTCAGCATCAAGAAACAGATGCCCCCAGAAGGCTTTTCTTTATTTTTATTTTTATATTTGTCAATTCACCGTGAACAGTAGCGATACGTATATTCCGCTACTACAGTTATTCGCAAAATTGATGTGATATTTAGAAAGTATAAAAAACATATTTACTCATATTGTAATTAATGTTTGTGATCAGTAGTTTAGTAAAGAACAGATAAAATGAGATTGTACTTAACAATTTTATGGTTGAACACTGTTTTATTCTTTTTCCCGTAACCAGGACTGGGTGTAGTTCGCAGAGTTTTGCTACGCGGAACTCCGCAAAGTTACAAAAAAACTCAGCGAAGTTCCTCGAGTGGCGGAGTGCAGTGCAAACTGCAGTTTGTGCTGGTATTCCTGCAGCTCGGGTAGAAATTCTACCCGAGCGGCAGCTCGCCCTCGCGAACTTACCGTTCGCGAACTTACCATTCGCGATCGCGAGCGGGGAAAAAACTTCGAGGCACATCACAAAGTGGAGTTTTCTGCACTCCGCAAGCTCTGTGGAGTGCGGAGTGCAGAAAACTCCGCAAACTCCACGAACTTAGCGAAGTTCACCGCCCAGGCCTACCCGTAACTGCGAACACATTAGCATTCACAACAACGTCGCAAATATCACATGACTATGGAAGAAAGGGATTTCTTTGGACAAGACACTTTTGATTATTCTAGAAAGGAAGTCCCCACCCAGTTTTTTTTTCTTCAGACTTCCAGTGCTGAGATTGGAGGTTCACATTTCAGCACCTGCTCTTTTCAATTTCAATATTGATTTGGTTTATTTTTGGGAAATTATTTCCAAATAAAATGGTATCTGGTGGCAGTGAGATCAGGAGCTACACCTTGATGAAGACAGATCTTTGGAGGAGGAACTCCCGGTAAAGCGTCAATAAATTGCTTGGGAGTTTTTTACCATCCCCTCTGGGGAAAAGAAAGTGGTTGCTCAGCATGTGAAGTGCTCAATATGTGAGAAGACCCTCTCCAGGGAGTACATCCAAGAAGTATTTGAACGGCACAATAAGTATGTTTTATCATCTGAAGACATGCCACTATAAGGAGTTGTCCAGAGCACAGAGGCAGTGAAGTGCAGGGGATCCATCTACTTTAACTACAACGCCAATTGCTCCTGGAGACACTCTGCCATCTGATGTCCATCAACAGTTCCCAGAGAACTCACCAGAGCTCCAAAGAATTAGCACTTTTTGTTTGGACTGCAAAAAAGTCCTAATTATATGGGAACCATCTGTTGCCACACTTTTGGAAGTTGCAAGAGTGCATAAGTGTTAAATTCTATTTTATTTTTTGAATGACACTTGTTTCTCCAGTTTTCAGTTTTTTCTTTTAAAACATTTTCCAGTTGCCATTTTATTAGAGCCACCTTTCTTGTTTTATAAAAGATAAACTGTATGTGTGTGTATGTATGTATAAGAAAGAGTATGAGTGAGGGAGTTTATGTGTTACTGAGTGAGTTGATGCATGAGTGAGTAAGTGGTTGTGTAAGTGTTTGAGTGAGTGGGTATGTGGGTGAGTGAATGGGTGTGACAGTCACTGTATGGGTTCGTGAATGACTGTTTAAGTCTTTGTATGGGTATGTGAGTGGGTACAAGAGTGGCTGTATTGGTAAGTGAGTGGGTGTACAGATGCATGAATAGGTGCATGAGTATCTGTTTGGGTGAGTGTGTAGATGCAGGACTGTCTGTATGGGTGAGTGAGGGTGTGTGGTAGCAGCTGTATGGGAACATGAGTGGTTGTGTCAGTGACTGTATGGGTGTGTGAGTGGATGAGTGAGTGACTGTATGAGTGATTGAAAGTGTGTGTCAATAACTGCATGGGTGAGTCAGTGGGTGTGTCAGTGACTGTAATGGTGAGTGAGTGAGTGGGAGTGTGATAGGCTGTATGCTTGAGTAAGTGTGTGTATTAGTAGCCATATGGGTGAGTGAGTGAGTGGGTATGTAAATGGCTGTATAGGTGAGTGAATATCTGTGTTAGTACCTGTACAGGTGAGTGAGTGGGTGTGTTAGTGACTGTATGACTGTATGAGTGGGTGTGTCAGTGACTGTATGGGTGAGTGAGTAGGTGTGTGACAGGCTGTATTGTTGAGTGAGTGCATTTGTTAGTAGCAATATGGGTGAGTGAGTGGGTGTGTCAGTGACTATAGGTGTGTAACTGGGTGTGAGAGTACCTGTATAGGTGAGTGAATGGCTCTGTTAGCTGGATGGATGAGTGGGTGTGTCAGTAACTTATGGGTGAGTGAGTGGGTGTGTCAGTGATTGTATGGGTGAGTGAGTGCATGTGTTAGTAGCAGTATGGGGGAGTGCATGGGTGTGTCGGTGAATGTATGTTTGAGTGAATGGGTGTGTGTGTTGTTGTATGGATGATTGAGTATGTATGTTAGTTGTTGTATGGGTAAGTGAGTGGATATGTGAGTGCTTGTATGGGTGAGTGTGTCAGTGCTTATATGAGAGACTGTGTGTGTCACTAGCTGTATTGGTGACTGACTAGCTGTGTTAGTAGCTGTATAGGTGACTGAGTCGGTGTATGATTGACTGTGTGAGCGAGTGGGTGTCTGAATGGCTGTATGGGTGAGTGAGTGCATGTGTTAGTAGCTGTATGGGTGAGTGAGAGGGTGTGTCAGTGACTGTATACATGTGTGGTTGTGTGTGTGTGTGGCTGTATAGGTGAGTGAGTGGCTGTGGTAGTACCTGTATAGATGAGTGAGGGGATGTGTTAGTGACTGTATGGCAGAGTGAGTGGCTCTGTCAGTGATTGTATGGGTGAGTGAGCGCATCTCAATGTAAGAAGCTGGCTCTCTATATAGTGTACTAAAATGAAGAACACTGTTCAGAGAGTCCAGTGGGTCCCCAATTGGTTGACAGAGGCAAAAATAGATAATACTAATGCTCTCTTTTGTGGTAGTGTAGGTGAGCATTTAGGCTTATCAGAGGTTAGTGCTAAGCATTTGTTCTACTCACAAAGGCAATAAATAAGACACACACTCAAACAATAAATCCGAGACCAAATTAGAAAAATAGCACTTCTTTCTATATATGTTTTAAAACCAAGAACTTAGTTCAAAGGTAATTACTGTTCTCAATAGCAATATTCATATGTAAGTAAAACATTCAAACCTGTGCACTTTTGCTTTGCGCATAATGCAATTCAACGGGAGGAAAAGTCAAAGATACATAAAGGTAGGTAAAGTTGGTTTCATGGGGTCATCTTCAGGGTTCGGAGTTGAAGTGGGCCAAGGTCCAAATTACTACCACCAGTTCGTCAGGAACGGCCCCAGTTCCACTGGGAACAGGGTGCTGGTAAGGCTGGTAGCTGGTGCACTACGGTGAATGGGGCCACCCAAAATTAGGCTACACAGGGAGACTTGCAGACAAGTATGAGGGCTCCCAAACAGGGGCTTAGGTTGCAACGGGTCTTGAAGCAAGTGGGCACAGCCGGTTTGTCGGTACCTGGGCTGGGAGACTCGGGTACACAGTGGTTAGGTCGGCTGGGCCGAGTGCACAAAGATGAACCTTGCAGTCAGGGACAAACAGCTTGCAGGGGCAAAATCGAAGCAGTTGGTTCACTTTCAAAGTGGGCCTCATTGATGCTGATATCTCTTGATGGCTACTTGGTCCTGGTGCAGTGAGAATCTGGACTGGACTCTCACTGTTGGCATTTGGTGCAGGATGTCTAGTACCCTGGGGGTTGGTGCTGCATGGCTCCGGTTGGTCCTGGTGTCTTAACACTCAATGGGGAGACAGTTCTGACCTTTCAGAGCATGTGTACCTTATCCAGGTTGTCTGCGGCATCAGTCGGGCCAGGGAGGTGCAAGGCGGTGGACCAGAATCTGCTTGTCGGTGCCTGTGGACAGCAGGGGAGTAGCTCTTCTGCTCCAAGGGAGACTGTCAGTGATTTTTGAAGTGCTAGCAGTTTACCCAAGGCTTTGGTAGTCCCCCAGTTTGCAGGACGAGTCACTCTGTCAAGATTGTTGAGAGAGGGCTGAGGACGGCAGGGTTTCATATCAAAGTCCAAAGTTCTGCTGCAGTTCTCTCACCAGTGACTCTTCTTTGTCCTTCTTCTCTGGATCCGTTGAATCTGAGTTCTTTGGTTCAGGGGTGCCACCTAAATAATCAATTTAGGGGCATTAAGAGGAGTGACAAGTAGTAGCCAATGGGCTGCCTACCATTATGGTGTCTACACCCTGTATATGACCACTTCCTGTGGGAACTGGGCATAACCCTGACCCTAGGATGCTAATTCCATCCAAAATAGGATGGAAGAATCTGAAACATGGGGTCCACATCAGCTGGCTCGCCCTAGGGGTGGTGCTGGCTAAATATGGGGCCACCTCCTAATCTTACAAATTTTCCCGCCTTTCTTGCCACAAAAAAGTGGGGTCAGGGCAGGGGGGTGGGCATCTCCACTATCTCCTGAGTTCTGGGTCACATAACCAAGGTGGTAGGGCCTTTGAATCTTCCTGCCCTGGAATGAATATCCTGTGTGGAGGAGGTGCGAACACCTCTGCCCAGAGCAGGCTTTGTTCCTGGCCTCCAAGAGCAAAGGCTCTCACCGCAGGAGGTCCAGCTTCCATATTTGTGATGTCCCAGCTGAGACCTGCACCAACCCCTACCTCAGAAGAAGCAGTGAGGCACTTGGCCACATGCCCATCTACCTCCAGTTCTTCTTCAGGCATTGGCAGTGGCACAGTAAAAAAGTTTTTTCTCCAGTTTGGGACTTTCTTACAGGTTGCAAAGAGGGGGAGCACACTGCAGTATGCAGCATTTGTCAAATAAATGTTCATTGATGTTAGCCTGGCATAAACTATGGTACTGGATGCCAAACAACCCATTTGAAAAAACACAGCACAATCAAGTGGGAGGAGCACTTTAAAAAAATTGCTGAACGTGGTCTGGGGGGTGAGGAGAGCCGGGGAACATCAGCTACAAGTCCAATTATGCTGGGAGGTGATGGTGAGGAAGAAGAGAGTGACATCTTCACACAAAGAAGCCCTGCCCCCAGCATTGCGACAGCAGAATCACCCACCTCAGTGACTTCACAATGGCACAAGACTCTGAGTGAGATGGAGACACCACGGCATATAGTGACTGCGCCACCACAACACAAATTGAGTATACCATCACCGTTGACGTCTTGAAAGACACCTGAGTCAGTAGGCCCAGAAAAGCTGAAAATCCAGACTACTATTATGGGCCTGTTTAGGCAGTAGGGGCCCCACAAGAGGAACAACCCAAGTGCACATTTGTACAATGGGAAACTGGCAAAAATGTTAACGGTGGACCTCCTCCTTTTTTCTTTGGTGGAAGGAGTGGGATTCTTAGAATTTGAGGCAGCCATCTGCACAAACTGGAAGGCACCAAGTCGGACCTATTTTGTCAGAATTGCTGTTCCAGCGCTGCATCACAATGTGATGCGGTTGGTTGGACAAGCTTTGCAGCAAAGTGTTGTTCACACCATGCACCTGACAACAGAAATATGGACTAGTCATTAGGCGACTGATTACATGATCATCACTGCACACTGGATCTCTTTTGCGAGGATAAGGCAAAAGATATCTGCAGGTCTTGGCCCTGAAGAAAGTTTTAAGAGCATTCGGTGGCATGCAACAGTGGCCATGTTTGCCATGGAGAAATCACATACAGCTGTAAACATCTTGGAGGAGTTTAACAGCAAGGAGTATGGATGGCTGCGACCCAGAGGTCCCAGAAATGGATTTGTTGCCACGGACAATGACAGTAACATAGTCATGGCCATGTCAGATGGAGGCTGCTTCAGGGTCCTGTATTTGGTCCATTGTATCAATCTGGTGGTGCAAGACTTCCTCAAAGAATAAGACATAGTCAGCAATATACTGACCACCTGCAGAAGAATCTGCACTCATTTCAGCCATTCTTTTAAAGCCAGGAAATAGTTGTGGATTATTCAGCATAATAATAGAGCACCAGTGACAGCCCTGATGCAGGAAGTGTCAACATGTTGGAATTTGACCTATTTATTATTGCAATGTCTTTTTGAGCAGTATAAACAGATCAATGGCTATGTCATTCTAAGAGGAAGGGATACAATTGGGAAAGCTATGACCATGGATGCAGACAATGGGGCCTAGTCAAATGTCTGATACCGATGCTACTTCCTTTTGAGGTTTTCACACAGGAAGTTAGAAAGGAGGACAGTACGATGGGCCAAGCTATCCCGTTGTTGCATCTCCTATAGGACCAGGTAAAGAAGGTGTCTGAAAGGTTCATCCCAGCAGGTGTGAATGAAAACACAGAAGCACACAGCTTGGTTGAGAGCTTAATCCTTTGCTTGGCTTGTAATACAAGGCTGTATTTCTCCCCACTTTCATTCCTTTTTCTGGAGGGGAGGTTTAAAAATACAAGAGGTGGATTGCAGATCAAGCTGGGGACCTGGAAGAAGAACGGCTGGAACTTGGAGTTCCACCCTGCAGTTCTGGGGTGCCGCCTTCAACTTTCATAGAGGGCAGTCTTGTTTCACAGCAGCCCACAACACCATCAACCAGAACACCAGCAGCAACAGAAGGACAGATCCAACCTCTGCATTGTAATGGTTTCAATCAGGAGGGCTTAAGTCCAGTGCAGAGGCGATGGCAAAACAGGTTGAGCGAGTGGCAGCACAAATGACCATCCACAGGATGTTCTAGGCGTATTTGGATGATTCCAAAAAGTCTATGTGGATCAAAATTCATTGATGTATTGGTATGGGAAGATGCGCCAACGGCCAGAGCTCAGCAGGCTGCCAATACATTTTCTGTGCCTGCTGAGCATGTGTTCAGTGCAGCTGGTGCAGTTGCTACAGTGAGAAGAACCAGTCTCTAAACCTCAAAACGTGGCGAGATTGACTATGACCAAAATGAACCAACATTTTATCCACACAATTATACCATTCCTGAAACAGCACAGGAAGAGGAGGAGGCTGATTGGTTAGCTGACCAATTTCTGGGTGAACCACCTGAGTTTGAAGACGAGTTCTACTTCCCAGACTGGGTATGCCAGTGCCCCCATAGAACCTTTTTAATTATTTCTCATTGAACTTCTATCTTTGCAACAAAAAAAAGTAGCTGGTGGAACATTATCATTTTTGTGTCAGATTTATGCTGCCCCACCATATTTTAATGACATATGTTGCCGGATTGCAGCCTGTTGGACCAGTGTGCCTTGAAGAAGCCTCCACAATTCTTTCATGACATTGGAGACAATGCCTGCCCCCTCACATTCCTATTGTTTCTTGCATCACTTAGCATTCGCAGGGCTGTCCCAGAAGATCGTTGATTTACAAGAGTGCCAATACCAAATTCCAATGTGTTGCCTGTGTCAAATATGAATTGTATACCTGCTACCTAACCTACCCATGTCTGGATTGGAAGAGGTAACTACAACTTTTGCAACATTGAGTAAGTGATTGTGTGAGTAATGTTTGATGATTCATGTGGTGGCAGACAGTGAGGGAGGGTGTTGAATTATAATTTGGGAACTTGCTCGAGATTATTTGCATTTTTTGGGCCTGAATGATGGGCAATCATTTTTACCCTGGAGGTGATTGACCTTTACAAATTTACTTAGTGAGAATTAATTAACCTGTACGGTCCACTCCTATGATCCTTCTGTTTTTTCATCACCTAGGAGGGATGCCCCAGACGATCATTTGATTTACAAGGCTGCCAAATTCAATTCTGTTGCTTGCATCAAAGTGCACATAGTGTACCTACCACTGTGCTTAGATTAGAACAGATAACCATTGCACCAATGAGTGATCTGATTATTGAGTGATTGTGAGTGATGATTGATCATTCATGTGGTGGCAAACAGTGAGGGAGGGTGTTGAACTGTAATTTGGAAATTTGGTTGAGATGGTTTGCAATGCTTGGGGCCGGAATGATGGGTGATAATTTGTTCCCTGGAGGTGATCTGCCCTTTCACACTTAGCCAGATTTACTCGCAGGGTCCTCTCCTTTTTCTGGTTCTTCAGAGACCAGAAAACTCACTTTAGTTAACAAACAACTACTTGTTCTTCAACAGCAGTGCACTACATGTCTATCTTCCTTGTTTCATGACTGGTCTGGGTTGGTGTTACTCAGAGTCAGGAGGAGGATGGAACAACTAAGGGCAGGAGCCGCAGGACTACCTCATCAAAAGCTAGAAGCAAGAAGTTATCGACTTCAAAGAGAAACCATGAGTCTGAGGCCTAGTACTCTGCAGAATGGAGAGAGGTGCGTTGATTTGTGAAATGCTGCTGTTGTGTGAGTGCATGTTTGTATGTGTGTTTTGCACTAGTGGCAAAAGTGAAAATCTGAGTCCCACTCTTGCTTTTTTTTGCTCTGCCGCTGAGTCTTCTTGATACACTCCTCATGAAGCTTACCTTCCAACTGTCTTTATCTTTGACTCTAAAATACAGTTTGTAGAACTGGATGGTGGGTACACTCCCAACCTAGAAGTCAACACATTTAGATATCTGATAACTTGGGTCTTGGGGGTAGAAGGACTGTTTGCAATGCATGTAACTATACCGTTTCATGATCATTCCTTTGTTTCCTTCCACAACATATTGATGCCAAATGATGTGCTGCTCATTGCCCAGATGAATGTCGTCCTTTTGTTGTGTATGTCTTTGTCAAACCTTTCCCCAAATCCCCTTTCCCACCCATTCATCAAACCCATAACCCTCTTCTCCCGAGCTGCGTGATTTATTCAATCAATCAATCAATCATGTCACTTATAGAGCGCACTACATACCCGCGAGGGTCTCAAGGCGCTGGGGGAAGAGGGGGGTGGTGCTGCTACTGATCGAAGAGCCAGGTCTTGAGGAGTCTTCTGAAGGCCAGTAGGTCTTGGGTCTGTCGGAGGTTGGTGGGGAGGGTGTTCCAGGTCTTGGCGGCGAGGTGGGAGAAGGATCTGCCGCCGGCGGTCGTTTTCCGGATGCGGGGGACTGTGGCGAGGGCGAGGCTGGTCGAGCGGAGCTGGCGGGTGGGGGTGTAGAAGCTGAGTCGTCTGTTGAGGTAGGCTGGTCCAGAGTTGTGGAGTGCTTTGTGTGCGTGGGTGAGGAGCTTGAAGGTTATCCTCTTGTTGACAGGGAGCCAGTGCAGGTCTCTCAGGTGGGGTGTGATGTGGCTGCGTCGGGGGATGTCGAGGATAAGACGTGCAGAGGCGTTCTGGATGCGTTGCAGCCGTCTCAGGAGCTTAGCCGTCGTTCCTGCGTAGAGGGCGTTTCCGTAGTCCAGCCTGCTGGTGACGAGGGCCTGGGTGACTGTTTTTCTTGTTTCGGTGGGGTTCCACTTGAAGATCCTGCGGAGCATTCGGAGGATGTTGAAGCAGGATGAGGAAACGGCGTTGACCTGCTTAGTCATGGAGAGGGTGGGTCGAGGATGACCCCTAGGTTGCGTACGTGGTCGGTGGGTGGCGGGGCTGTTCCCAGTGATGTTGGCCACCAGGAGTCGTCCCAGGCTGAAGGGTTGGAACCAAGGATGAGGACCTCCGTCTTGTCCGAGTTCAGCTTCAGGCGGCTGGTCCTCATCCATTCGGCGACGGCCTTCATTCCTTCGTGGAGGTGGGCTTTGGTGGTGTGAGGGTCTTTGGTGAGGGAGAGGATCAGCTGGGTGTCATCGGCGTAGGAGATGATGTTGAGGTTGTGCTGTCGGGCGACGTGGGCGAGGGTGCCATGTAGATGTTGAACAGCGTTGGGCTGAGGGAGGAGCCTTGGGGTACGCCGCAGATGATCTTGGTGGCCTTGGATCGGAAGGGGGCGAGGCGGACGCTTTGTGTTCTGCCGGAAAGGAAGGATGTGGTCCAGTCCAGGGCCTTCGCTTGGATCCCGGCGTCGTGAAGGCGTGTTCGTAGTGTGTGGTGGCAGACCGTGTCGAAGGCAGCTGATAGGTCCAGGAGGATGAGGGCTGCTGTTTCTCCGTTGTCTAGCAGGGTCCTGATGTCATCGGTGGCTTAATAAACACCATCAATGGATCACTCAATTGGTGTGATGGCTGTGGTGAAAGCAATACCAACTCACTGCAGGATCTTGTAAGCAATAGCCCACACAGGACCCATTTACTCACCTGCGCATAAAAGTGATCCATATTTTACATATAGAACGAAGAACATCAGTCGTCAGCATCATCATTCAGGCCTTGTGTTGTGTAACCATAAATACCTAACATAAGCTTTTCCACTCCAGACTCCATTTTTTATAACTCAAGAATTTCATAACTAGTAGCTCCCAATTGTTCCAGTTACTACTATTGCTATTTTTTGTTATTTTATCACTATTAGGAATTCTTTGTAAAGCTTTGATATATTCCACTAGTTCTGTGTTTTTATTTCTATTTAGTCACCTGCGAAGGATAATTCTTCTGATTAATCCTACAGTTGGAGCTCACCTGATTGGAAGTGTGACCTCACTTGTGAAGCTGTGATGCCTTCCCTATTATTTCTTCATCTGTATTCAGGTAAGACAACTATGGAGTGAAATAAACTAGTTAAGTTAGCAAGTAAGCAACTAACTGCTGCAGCAAGTAATCTTTTATCTAGGTTGTTGTAGATAATATAGGTCATGGCAGCATCCCCCCTACTGATCAAGATAGTTCAAGAGGTATAACTCTATAACTAAGAAGTTTAATACACTCTTACAAGCACTTAAACGAGCTGCGTAAAAACTTAAGGCAGCAGTGCAAAGTAAAAGTAAAACAAACGACTCCAGGCAGAAATTTTGCTAAAATATAATGTTTCCCCTTTATTTTTTTACAAACAAATCCACCCTCTCCACCAACAATAGGCCCACCCATCTTCCCAAACAAACTGACCCAACCACCAATGTCTAAATATCTGAAATGTTTAACGAATTAAAAAAAAAACCTGGTCCCAACTCCCTTCCCAACATCTGCACCCACAACAAGTCCCTCCCACCAAAACAAAAAATTGAATAAAGGACTAGAAGAGGACATTGTGTATTTGGGTCCAGAGCTGGTCCAAGCTCTGCTTCGTCCTGATGAGCCGGCTCTCCATAGCATCTAGCTGCTGCAGGATGCACCAGTAATGGTCTGTCAGAGCGGGAGAGGGTGGCAGCAGTTGCAGTCAGCTGGATTTGGCACAGGCGATGGGATGGCTGGGAAGCTGGAGTATGAGGGGGGACCAGCTCAACTGGGGCCCAGCTGAGACTGAGAGGCAGCTATTTCTGCCTCTTTTTCCTCTAGGACCACCAGCTGCCGGTATTCCTGCTGGATATGGTCCAGCCTTTACCGCCACAGATGGGTGGCAATCTCCTGCCTAGTTGGTGATACTGGTGGACCAGCAGGAGTAGTTATAGTGAGAAAAACAAAAAACACAAATTGTAAATAATGCTCTCTGCAAACAATTGTTTTAAATTAGTGGGGGGTGCAGTACATTGCTGGTTTCCTAGGGCCATTAGAGTTTGATTTTATTATGATTAGGTGAGTCATAAGGCCAATTTTATGTTTTACTCACACATGCCTTGCATAAAAAGCACTGACTGTGTGGCAGAAAATTATTAGACAGAATCAGAATAACAGTACACCGGATTAAGAAAAACAGTGATTTTATATATTTTTTTCTTCCAAAGGCTTTTTAAGTAACTAAGCAGACACTTTGGGGCCGATTCCGATTCGGGCCAGAAATCTCTCCGACCTAGCCAGACCCGGAGAGATTTCCGACCGAATCGGACCCGTGCAGCCCGACCGAACGAGTACGATGCGTCCGTATGCTATCGGACTCGAGTCGGTCGGATTCCCATTGAAGTCAATGGGACCCGGTCGTACAACGCGTACGCGGGCTCCCATTGCCTCAATGGGTGCGAGGCGAACAAGGGCGCCCCCTACAGCGTGTACACGGCGAAGCGATTCGCGCCGTACACGCGTGGCGTGGCTACGCGTACAGGGGGGTCCGACACGGACCCCCAAAGTACGGCTCCGACTGCTCTTTCGAGCCGGGCGGTGCGTGTCGGTCGGACTGCTCGCGGCACGCATCGTACTTACCCGGCCGGGGAACGTCTCCATTGCGCGGTGCGAGTCGTGTCCGAGCGAGTCGGTCGGTGTGGTTCGACCCGGGAACGAGTCGGTCGGAGCGGTTGGGACACCCGAACGAGTCGGTCGGCGATTTTGCATCGTACTCACTCGTCCGGACGCGCGTACGAATTGGTTGGGAAATAGGGCTCCGAATCGGATCCGGTTATGCCGAATCCGATTCGGAGCCCTACCGGCCGAGATCGGAATCGGCCCCTTAGAGTGGAAAAATAAATTACCGCTCATTAATGAGAAATATATTATGCACTATGGAGTACCAGCTGTGTGTTGTGCTAAATTAACAGGGCACTGCTCAATGCTAGTCAGTGTGTCAGATATTTTGCCACTGTCTGCAGCAGGTGAAGCTTTAGTTCACAAATATCTATTTTTAATTCCAATAGCTCTGATATTCTCCAAATGCCTTTCTCTTTCTACCCTGCCTCCAAAGAGGCATATAAATAATAAATAAGGTACTATGTCACACACCTCACATATGAAATGCGGATATTATCCTATCTGCCGTGAGTAGACATTGGGGAAAATGATGCATGCACTACAGGGAAAGGAACGGGTTATATAGATATTTGGTACGTTCAACACAGGGTATCCCAAATGCCAAACTTCACATCAAATCATGCACTTACTCCCACTTTACTCACTGGCCTCGCCCACCACCACATATTATTTCCAACAAATTCATTCACTGGGCAGTAAAGAAATTAAACTTGACTCACTCGACTGTAGAGTAGGAAAGAGGGATTAGGGGGGTAGGGTAGAGCTTTTGATATAGAATAGAGGGGTCACTACACTGATCATCGATTCGTCATCTTTGGCATATTCAGTCACTGTACTACACGATGGAAATCAAAAGGGAAAACTCAAAACAGGAGTAAAATAAATCTGTTATGGGAAACCATGAACTATATTTTGTAATCACTTCACATGGCTATAAAATCAAATGTGGCGCATGCCAAGAATGGATTTTTCAATTTTTTGGTAGGCTGGGACGAAAGAACTTAGGAAAAAATAAAGGAGTGAAGTACTGAGAGGTGACTGAGTGGGTGGAGAGAAACACACCTTGTGTGTTTGCTTTGCAATGGACTGAAAACTTTTTAAATGCTGCATTAACTGAAGCAGATGCATATTGCACAGCCATCACTGAAATTCTGAATTGCTCCATACTGCACTTCGGTCATAGGTGGCAAAATGCCATGGGTGGGGAGGGGCGTGATGAATGATGGGTGGGATATATCTGTCTCAATTAACAAAAACAGTGAGTCAAGGGAGTACAACAAAAATTAAACAAATACCCCCCACTTTGAACCATGGCTTTGATAACCCTACATGAACAAAGTAAGCAAAGTAGGTGAGCAGCTTGCCCCTCTCCATGAGAAGAGCTGCCTTGCATATTCATCCAAGCAATCCAAATATTCATTCATCCTTTCATTCTAATTCACCCATAGCCACCATGATTCAGCTTTACTTTCTCTCATCTAGTCTTTCACCAAAATTTCCAATCCATTATCCATCCATTCAATATCCGCCCTTTCTTCCAACCATCCTTTTGCCATGATTGATGACTCAGTAATTGAAGCTCAATGAAGGGGTGGAATAATGGTCAATGAAAGACATATGGTGTTGGTTGGCAAATGCAATGGGGCCTCGTAATTTTTTCAAGCCATATTGCACTGTCATAGAAACTGCTGGTATGCTGTATAAAAATACACATGCAAAAAGAACAATTGATGGACAGAATGCAGAACAATGTCATACATTCACTCCAGTACAGAGATCTGGGCCTATGCAAATCAGTCTTGACCCTGTGCCCAATAGGAACAGTCCAGCCCGAACTGCCCGGCCAGGTCCTCCCTGGACTGGAAAGAAGCATCCTAGGGATGGATGGGCAAAAGGATGGTTGGAAGAAAGGGCGGATATTGAATAGATGGATAATGGATTTGAAGTTTTGGTGAAAGACTAGATGAGAGAAAGTAAAGCTCCTAGGACCGGTTTCGGGGTTTCACCCCTCATCAGCCAGGATAGCTTGACTCCAGTGGCATGGAGAGCACAGGACCCATGTCTGGGCATTCACGTCCCACTCGGGGTGACAAATGCAAAAAGAACAATTGATGGACAGAATGCAGAACAATGACATACATTCAGCCCAGTACAGAGATCTGGGCCTAGATCCATTGTTTTTTTTGCTCCCCATGCCATTCCAGTTTGAACCCAGCCATATGCAAATCCGTCTTGACCTTGTGCCCAATGGGAACAGTCCAGCCTGAACTGCCCCGCCAGGTCTTTCCTGGACTGGAAACAAGCATCCTAGGGCCGGTTTCGGTGTTTTACTCCACATCAGCCAGGATAGCTTGACTCCAGTGGCATGGAGAGCACAGGACCCACGTCTGGGCATACCTGTCCCACTTGGGGTTACAAATGCAAAAAGAACAATTGATGGACAGAATGCAGAACAATGTCATACATTCACCCCAGTACAGAGATCTTGGCCTAGATGGCTGATGAGGGGTGAAACCCCGAAACCGGTCCTAGGATGCTTGTTTCCGGTCCAGGGAGGACCTGGCTTGGCAGTTCAGGCTGGACTGTTCCCATGAGGCACAGGGTCAAGACTGATTTTCATTTGGCCAGGTCTAAACTGGGGTGGCATGGTGAGCAAAAGAAGGATGGATTTAACCCAGATCTCTTGACTGGGGGTGTATATTTTGATTTGTTCTGCATTCCGTCCATCAATTGTGTGTCTTTTGTATAAAATTACACAGCACACAACATTGGGGGTGGGGTCCATGACCATGGCCACTCTCTTGTGAGCTCAACTGTTAGTGTATGAGCAGGAAAACGAAAGCCTTCTCAACAAACGTACATGGTGAATATTATTTATAATACTAGCTTACTTGGGCCTGCAATCTTCACAGTAGATAGAGTACCAAAAATGTGTTCCTAATGTTACTCTTAAAGTACCACAAGGTGTATAGAAGAGAGGGAAAGATTACAGACAAAGCAGAAGAAAAGTTAACTAGAGACTGGAAAACGTCAGCTACCAAAAAAGAAAACCATGTAATATAAGGAAAAAAAAAGATAATACAGGGATGAAAGAAATGAAACAAAAATTGAGTCAGGAGTTGGAAAAAAGAGGAGGTAGCATAAAAAAAGGAAGCCGACCCTCTGCCATGGCCCTGGGTTGGGTTAAGAAAGATTAGAAAAGAAAGAAACAGGAAAAGGAAGGAAAGAAGGAATAAGGAAGTAAGGGAAAAATAAACAAAATACAGAAAGTTACGAAAAACACCAATAAAATTACAAAAAGCGTAAAAAACACAAACACAAAGACACACACTAATATAATAAATAAAATTGCGGGGTAGATAAGTTTGATAGAAGGAGGATTAAAGAGATTAAAGAGGGATTGAAAATTAGGCTCAGCACTATAAATAGAGTAGAGGAACAAGATGGCCGCGCCAATGCGAACCACGTGGTGCAGTTCTCACATGTTTTGGGACCCGAGGATCCACTCTGCGTTGCATTTCGCAACGTGAACGGGCGCGCAGGCAAACACCGCCTGCCCACATAACTCCATGTAGCTCGTCAGAGATTTTTAGCCACTCCGCGGAGTTCCACATAGCTTAACTCCACAAACTCTGCACGGTCCTAATAATGACCTCACATATTTCAACACTCATGACATGTTCAATGACATCATTGATATGCAGTGTAGAAGTGATATGTAGGCGCTTTGGTGTGGTCAGTGTCTGGTCTCTCAATTAAGAGCTCAAAGCAGAACTTTGTTCAAGGTGACTAATGTATGTAGAAGAGGCTTCTCCTACTAGTAGATGATATGTGTATGGGACTAGGCCCTTCATATAGAGCTTTGTTCAGTCTGACACCTGTATGTACAAGAGGCATGGCCTACTAATACATGATGTGTATGGTGGGTTCTGGGCTCTTGATGCACAGCCTTGGTAAACGTGAAAGCTGTATGCAGAAGAGGCTTCACCTACTAGTAGATGATGAGTATGGCGGAGGACTGACCTCTTCATATTGAGCTTTGTTCCTGGTGACAGGGGTATGTAGTAGAGGCTTTGTGTACTAGTGCTTGATGTGTGTAGTCGGGGAATGTCCTTTTCAGGCAGAGCTTTGTTCAGAGTGAAAGTTCTTTCCAGAAGAGTCTTAGCCTACTAATAAGTGATTTGTGTGGTGAGGGACTGCCCACTTAATGCACAGCTTTGCTCAGGACAAAAACTGTATGTTGAAGAGGATCAGCCTAGTAGTAGATGATGTGTCTGGTGGGGGATTATGTCTAGATGCTGAGATTTGTTTAGGGGGACATCCATATGTAGGAGAGGTTTGGCCTACCAGTACATGATAGGTGGGGTGGTGGAATGGAGTCTTCAGGCAGAGCTTTCTTCTGTGAGATTGTTGTATGTTGAAGAGGCTTGGCTTAGAAATAGGTAATGCGCCTAATGGAGGATTGACCTCTTAATGGTGAGCTTTAGTCAGTGGGATATCTCTATGTAGAAGAGACTCAGCCAGCTGAAAGGTGGTTTGTGTGGTGGGGGACTCACCTCTTGATGCTGAACTTTGTTTATTGAGACAGCTGTATATATAAGAGGTGTGGCCTACCAGTACGTAATATGTATGGTGTTGAAGTGGACTCTTCAGAAAGAAATGTATTCAGGGATACAGTTGCATATCCAAGAGGCTCAATCTAGTAATAGGTAATGTGTTTAGTGGAGGACTCACCTCTTGATGCTGAGCTTTGTTTATGGAGACAGCTATATGCAGAAGAGGCTTGGACTACCAGTACATGATATATGTGGTGGTGGAATGGAGACTTCAGGCTGAGCTTTGTTAAGGGAGAAAGTTGCATGCAGAAGAGGCTCGGCCTACTAAAAGGTGGTCTGTCTGATGGGGGACTGACTTCTTGATGCTGAGCTTTGCTAGGGGATAGCTGTATGTAGAAGCAGCTTGTCCTACTAAAAGGTGGTGTGGGTACTGGGAGACTGGCCTCTCGATGCTGACCTTTGTGTAGGGGAACGGCTGTGTGTAGAAGAGGCTTCGCCTACCAGCACATAATATGTCTGGTGGAAGACTGGCGTCTTCATGCTGTCCTTTGTTTAGGTGGACAGCTGTATGTAGAAGAGTCTTGGCCTAGTATTTAGTGATGTGTATGATGGGGGACTAAGCTCTTTGTGTTTAGCTTTGCTAAGGGCTTCTTCAATCAATCAATCAATCAATCAATCAATCAGGAGTTTGTAAAGCACGGCTACTCACCCGTGAGGGTCTCAAGGTGCTGAGGAACAGGGGCTGCTGATTCGTCTGGGTGTGGAGGTTCAGTCGAAGAGCCAGGTATTGAGATCCTTCCTGAATTGAGTCAGCGACGGGGAATTGCCTGAGGTGCAGGGGCAGGGCATTTCAGGTCTTGGTGGCAAGGTAGGAGAAGGATCTTCCTCCAGTTAGGGTCTTGGGAATCCGTGGGACGGTGGCCAAGGCAAGTTGGGTGGAGCGGAGTTGGGTACGTGGCATGACCGGCTACTTACCAGTAATATTCATTACTCCGAGTCGTAGACCTCCCTGTCAGTCATTACCTCATGTGCAATAGATCCTCTCCCAGAAGTTCCAAGCAAAACTCCCTTAGCCCATCCCTACCCTCCAGGCCACTCCCACATCCTGTGGCTCATAGCCCCTGACCCATGTCCGCACATCCTATACCCCCAAGCACAAGAAGCTGAACAGGGAGGGAGGGATGAGAACCAGGACTGTGACGGGGAGGTCTACGACTCGGAGTAATGAATATTACCGGTAAGTAACCAGTCATTACCTCCTCGTCAGAGCTCCCCGTCACAGTCATTACCTCATGAGCAGATGCCAAAGTAAGAATCGGCTTCACCATAGAGCAGAAAACAGACTTTATTAGCACAAGCAGAAAGTCACACCACCTGAACAGAATGCAACACTGCGTCCCCAAACCCAGCTGACTCTGTCCCACCCACTACCAAACGATAATGGGACATAAAGGGGTGAGGAGCACTTCAAGTAGCAGCTTTGCAGATCTCAGCCATAGATGCCCCCTGAAAGCAAGCCCAGGAAGCAGCCACACCCGAGTCGATCAATCTTGCACCGACTCAGGCACCATCACCAGCACCCCACTAGCCTCATACGCTGCCCCCACAGCCCTCCTCAGCCATCGACTGAGAGTCACACAGGAAGGCTTCAGACCCTGACCTGCCATGCCAAAGGTCACAAAAAGGGAACACACCTTACGAAAAGACTTAGTACAAACCAAGTACACTTCAAGAGCGAGTTTAACGTCCAAACAGTGCAGCCGCACCCCATCTTCCGAAAGAGGATCAGGACAGAACACGGGCAGAACCAGATCCTCTGAGTGGTGAAACAAGGAAGGGACCTTGGGTACAAAGGAAGAATCAGGCCGGAGAATGACCCGATCCGGAAAAATATGCAAAAAAGGCTCAGAACAAAGCAAGGCACCCAACTCCCCAACCCTCCAGGCCGGGGTAATAGCGACAAGAAAAAGCACCTTGATCGTCAGAAAACGCAGAGACACCTCCCTCAGAGACTCAAAGGTAGCAGACTGTAAAGTCCTCAGCACCAATGAAAGAACCCAACCAGGTGTAAAAGATTTAACTATTGGTTTTTTCAGGAAACAGCTCTGCAACAAACCGGGACATCAATGGAACCGCCGCCCTCTGCGCACGCAAGGAGGACACAGCCAGACCCAAGTCGAAGCCATCCTTCAGGAAATCCAAGACACGCACAGGTTCCACTTCCATAGCTGACCAGCCCCGTTCCATACACCAACCCTGAAAAGACACCCAAAGCCGAGCATAGGACTTAAGAGTCGTAGGGCGCCGGGACTGCTGGATAAACTGAGCCACTTCAGGAAAACATCCCATAGCCATGATGTTCATCCTCTCAACAGCCAACCTGCCAGATGCAAGCGAACAAGATAATCCCAGGACAGAGGAGGATACGACAGGGGACAAGGAACCACTGGCAACAGCCAGCAAGGGCCCACCGCCAACCTCAATAACAGAGGAAACCAAGGTCTCCGGCACCAACTAGGCGCCACCACGATGACAGAAGCCCGATCTTGACCTTCAGCAGGACCCTTGGCATCAAGGCAATCAGAGCAAAGGCATACATCAAGCCCCCCTCCCACCGAAAGGACAGTGCATCCACTCTCCACACCAAGTCCGACTGAATCAGAGAGCAAAACCGCTCCCTCAAGGCATTTTATGGGGCAACAAACAGGTCCACCACCCGGACCCAGAACCTCCCCTTCAGCGCCCTAAACACCTATGGCGTCAAGCACATCTCCAACAGGGAGGGAAACAATCTGCTCAAGCGATCTGTCTCCGAGTTCAAAACCCCCAGCAGATGCAACGCCCTCAGATACAACAAGTTCAACTCTGCCCACCGGCAAATCTGTTGCACTAACAAGTTGGGGGAAGCCACCTTTGCACTCCCCTCATGGTTGACATAACACACCACCACCGTGTTGTGCGTCCTCACCAGCACATCTCACTGTAGGGCCCAAGGAAGAAAATGAGTCAAGGACAACTGCACCGCCTTCAACTCCCTCCAATTTGAAGGCATCTCTGGCTCCTGGACTGACCAGATCCCCTGAACAGACTCCTGGGCCAATACAGCCCCCCAACCCAGCTCCCTGGCATCCGTAGTAAGCACCAACCGCTCCTGGGACACAAAGGGAGAGCCTTTCAAGAGGTTCTGATCCTCCAGCCACTAGGACAATTCCCGGGAAATTTCCACACCCCCGGAATCAACTTTGTAATTCTGAGACCCCAGACTCCAATGCCCCAGAACATGATTCACCAGAGGGTACAAGTGCAACCGGGCCCAAGGAACAATCATCACGGTAGCAGACATCAACCCCTGAACCTGTAACCACTGCCGAGCCATGGATTTAGGGGAGACCAACACCTTCCTTAGCTCGCGTACCAGAGTCAGTTTGTGAGGCTCCGACAGGAAAACCTTCCCCAGCTTGGTGTTGAAGACACCCCAATGAACAGCAGTTCTTGAATGTGGCACAGATGGGAATTCTCCAAGTTCAGAATCCACCTGAACTGTTGCAGGAGCCAGCAGACTTCCCGGGTATGTGATTGAGCCTTAAGGAAAGAAGAGGAAGAGATCAACCAGTCATCCAGTCATGCAATGCACCAGGATCCCCTGAGCATGCAACAACCCCACCAAGGGCCCTAATACCTTAGTAAACGCCCTAGGTGAGGCAGAGAGACCAAAGGGCAATACCAGGAACTGGTAATGATCGACGCCCACACAAAACCGAAGAAACCTCTGGGATGCCACGTGCACCGGCACATGAAAGTAGGCATCCCTGAGATCCAGAGAAGCCAGGAAATACCCCACGGACAGGAAGCGCAGAATCATCTGTAGAGACACCATTTTAAAGGACCGATGAGGGATGCACAAATTAATCGACTTCAGATCCAGAACAGGACGGAAGTCCCCATTGGGTTTTTGGATCAGAAACAGGAACGAGTAAACCCCCCGACCCTGCTGACTCACAGGCACCTTCACCACAGCCCCTTTGGAAACCAGGTCCTGAACCCCCTCCAACAGAGCCGGACACTTGGTCGGAGACCTGGGAATAGGGGTAGCCGGGAACACATTCGCTGGTGGTTCTCCAAATTCTATCTGATATCCCAGTCTGATAATCCATGGGACCCATTGATCCTGGACTAACTCTTCCCAGACCGGCACAAAAGACCTGTGGCAACCCCCAACCCAAGCCCCTTCCGAACTCTCACATAGTCATGATTTGGAAGGACCCGAAGAACTGGGGGCACATTGCTGACCCTGGGATTTGTGGAAGGAAGGGACACCCCAGCCACGTCCCCTACCACGAAAGGGCTGGGCGGCCATCTTTGATTGAAATGCTGGCCCAAAAGCCCGTTCATAACCAGCAAACTTTCCCTTCTGCAAAGAGCATACCGGGGCCAACAACTTTTTGTCCTCCGCCGTTTTTTTATTCAAAGCCTCCAACGGTTCCCCGAGCAGTTTAGAGCCCGTGAAAGGAATCTTCACAAGAGCAGCCTTCTGCACCGCCTCCGCTTTCCAAGGTTTAAGCCATAACTGTCTCCTAGCCGCCACCGAGACCCCAGCCACCACAGCGGCGGCACTAAGGGAATCAAAGGGCAAGTCAGCGAGGAATTGCTGCTCCAACATTATCAACGACTCGGAGAGATCCTCATCCTGTAATAGCTGTTCTGAAATACCCTGACAGTCCTTTAGCAGAGACTGCACCAGATAGCTAGTGTAAGCAGCAGAATGAACCACAAGGTTGGAAGCCGCAAAGGACCTTTTTAAAGCCCCTTCAACCCTCTTGTCCCCAGGATCAGGGAACCGCATCCTCGGAAACCACCAGGCTCTGAGACAGCAGTCCCGCCAGCAGGAAATCGACCTTCTTCACAGACGGAAACTCCTCCGATAACCCTTGCAAAGGATATCTTTTAGCCAGAAACCAGGGAAAGGTATGCTTATCAATATCCTTCCATTCCCCCTCCAGCACATTCCTGACCGACTTATGAATAGGAAGGCACTCAGGTTCCCTCCTCTGATAATTGGTGAAAAAGTCCTATGACTCATCACCTTCCAAGGGATCAGGGAACCCCAAATTGTCCTGCCCATGTTGCAGAATACTGTGAAGGTCAGCCCCTTGGACAAAACGACCCTTCACCTCCTCAACCGACTCTTCATCAGGATCAGGGACTGCAGAGGCATCCAATTTCTGCCTGTTAGGCCCCTTGGATTCCCTGGCCAGAAAGGCCGCAGCCACCGAGGCTTCAATCATTTTCTGCACATCAGACAAGGAAGGTGCAGCGGAAGGCCCAGCAACCACCACCTCCTCCACCTGGTGCCCACCTCATCTCTGACCTTCTCCCATCCATGATGAACTATGGTCAGAGGAGCACACCCCCCCATATATATACACACCAATCAACAAACGACCCTGTAATGGCCAATCCAAGGAAGCCCACAGAGAACCCTCCAATACTAACAGGCCAGGAGGCCGACCTAGAAGACAGCCAATCAGAGTCGCGCAAACCCCAACAAAACCAATGACAGAAACAGGCCCAGGTCCTAGGGGCCCGAGGCAGAGCTTCAGTTGAAGCTCATGCAGGTCAACCAGCCACACCGGGAAAACACCAAGTGAGTAAAAAAAAAATATAAATCATGCCTATCTTAGACCAGAGCGTAAAGCAACCCGGCCCCCGCATAAATCAATTAACATGAGCAAACGCACCCCAAGATACTCCACCAGGCAAGCAGGAAACTCAGAATGCAGTTCTTCCGCAAACCCAAAAGAGCACAACCGCCTCCTGCAGACCGGACCCTAGAGACCTGCCGCGCTTACTGAAGCTCTAACAGAACTCACCGGTGTACGCGGACTCCAGGGAGCCGGCACCAATCATCTCCGAGACTCCATGCCCTCAAAGAAGACAACCTGATCCCGCACCTGACGGAACCCGCGCCCCCTACTGTAAACGCCACACTGAGCGTCCCTCCTCTCCCGAGGAGGGGTTATCTCGCCATGCCCCAGGTGTGTCAAGACAACTGCCACAGCTGCAATCGTCACAACAGGAGCAAAGGCAAATTCAGCAGCCCCACAACACATAAACCCCCCCAGGCGGTCCCGCTGTTGCAGGTACCGCCAAGTAGGAATAAACGAGGGCAATGTGGCAGCACGTTGAAGAAAGCACAGTCCCGCTATAGCAGGGACTTGAAGCTTAACCCCCACACAATGGTTGCTATAGCAGACCGTCGTACACTCACCTGAACACACTAACAGGTGGCAGCAGACACCACCCTTAGAGAGTCTTGCCCGGACCCGTCTGCAGTAAAAACACAACAGGATGTGCGGACATGGGTCAGGGGTTATGAGCCACAGGACGTGGGAGTGGCCTGGAGGGTAGGGATGGGCTAGGGGAGTTTTGCTTGGACGTTCTGGGGGAGGAGCTATTGCTCATGAGGTAATGACTGTGACAGGGAGGTCTGGTGAGGAGGTAATGAGAGGCGGTGGTTCAGATACGCTGGTCCTGCGTCGTGGAGAGCTTTGTAGGCGTGGGTGAGAAGCTTAAAGGTCATTCTCTAGTTGACTGGTAGATAGCGGAGTTGTCAGAGGTGTTGAGTTATGTGGCTGCAGTGGGGGATGTCGAGGACCAGTCTCGCTGCTGCGTTTTGAACGTTCTGTAGTTTCTTGAGCTGTTTCTGGGTGACGCCAGCATATAGTGCATTGCCAGTGTCAAGTTAGCTGGCGATGAGTGCATGGATGACCTTTTTTGGGCTTCTTTATGGATCTATCTGAATGTCTTTCAAAGCAAGCAGAGCACGTGGAAGCAGGATGAGGATACGGTGTTGATCTGATGGTCCATTGTGAGTGAGGAGTCCAGTATAATGCAGAGGTTGTGTGCGCGGTCCGTGGGAGTAAAGGGGTGTTCCCAGTGTGGCGGGCCACCAGAAGTCATCTCAGGCTGAAGAGGCGGGTCCCAGGATGAGTACTTCAGTCTTGTCCCAGTTGAGCTATCTTTCATCCAGGTGGCAACGGCCTTCATCCCACTGCGAAAGTTTATTCTGGCAGTTGTGGGCTCATTGGTGAGGGAGAGGATCAGCTGGGTGTCGTTGGCATAGGATGCAATGCTGAGTCCATGGCACCTGATGATGGCCGCAAGGGGAGCCATGTAGATGTTGAAGAAAATACGGCTCAGGTAGTAGCCCTGGGGCACTCCGCAGTTGATCTCTGTAGGTTCTGAGAGGAACTGAGGCAGTCTGACTCGCTGTGTTCGGCCGGTAAGGAAGGAGTGGATCAAGTCCAGGGCCTTCTCGTGAATGGCGGCGTCATGAAGTCTCGTGATTAGGGTGCAGTGGGAAATGGTATCAAAGGTGACTGAGAGGCCCAGTAGGATGAGGGCTGCAGTTTCGCCCTGGCCATGGAGGGAGCAGATGTAGTCAGTGGCGGCAAGGAGTGCAGTCTCAGTGCTGTGTTTACTTCAGAAGCCGGATTGAGAGATGTCCAGGATGTGGTTCTTTATGCATATTTTTGCCAGAGGTTGTCACCTACAGGACAGCCCCCTACCAGAGATCACTCCTTATTACTTGGCACTCCCCCTCCCCTTAATAACAAAAAGGCCCATGGTGATGGGGCCATTGACCCACAACACAGTTCATCATGTACACACCATTCCCCCACCACAGACTTCACTTATTACTAACAACCTTCCTCTACATACAGTTATGGCTCTTTGGTAAAGTCTTCATATAGAGGTAAATCCTCAGCTACAATCAACCTGTATTTCCTATCATCACCTTCTCTGCATGCATTCTTTGCCCTGTTCAGAGCTATTCAAGGAGAAGCCAGTACCCCACCACAGACATCACTTATAACTTGGCCAAGCTTCTTCAAGATACCAGTTTTGCACTGAACAGAGCTGTACAAGAAAAGGGCAATCCCCCACAACAAACAATTGCTTATTACTTTTCAAAGGCTATTTAAAACACACCTTTTGCACTGAACTGAGCTCTTCACAGATAAACCAGAACCAACACAAACACAACCTACACAATTGCCAAGATATTTCCGCAAACAGCTTTTCACCTGCACAGACCTCTTCACTGAAAGGCCTGTCCCCCATTACATAAATCACCTATTGGTTGGCAAAGCTTTTTTTTACACATAGTTTTCTTCATAACAAAGGTTATCATGCAAATGCTAGTCCTCCATCACATACATCACATATTAGTTTGCCATGCTTCTTTTGCATGCATCTTTCATCCACAACATAGCTCATCACGGAGACACATCTTAAGAATCACACACATCTTTTATTACTGTGCTAAACCTCTTTTAAATAAAGTTTTCACTCTGAAGAAAGGTATTTGCAAAGAGGCCACACCCTCTCCAAATAAATCCCCTTGTAAGTGGATGTGAGAATTTGGGTTTTTGGTTGAATGGGATGTTAACCCTATTCAAGCAACAGCCATAATCCCTGTCAGGGTGAACAACAAAAGTCACTAAGTTAACCTGTGCTTGACCGTCCGGTAGCTTACCACAAATGCAGTCCAGCCTAACTTAGAGGCAATGTGTAATTTTTTTATGCAGCACAGAAAAAGGACTAAAGTAAAAGCACAACACAAGAAAAATCCCACACCAATTCAGAAAAATAAAGTAAATTGTAATAACATATTCAACACCAAAATGACAAAAATCCAAACAGTAGAACCAGCGTTATACATTTTTCAAGTTTAAGGTAAAAACTAGCGCCTAAACGACCAAAGCGCCAACCATGGATATCTAGTTCCTCAAGACCACGTCAAAGTCAAAAAATATGGCCAACTGAGATGGAGCACAAGCCAGATACATAAATTGGATTGGGTCCGGTTGGTGCTTACCTTTGGACTTGGGAGGAATTTGAAGTCTTTGAGAAGGTAGTAGTACAACAGGGCAAGGTTGTAGGCAGTGTCCGAGGAGGAGGCATCATCCTCGGGATGCCACTGTATGAAGTCGCCATGAACATTTCTATGTTTGGACTTAGTTTCTTTTTTAGAAGTTGAAAATCTCTAGCGCGGCAAAGCTGGAAGCTGTAGCTGATGAGAGATCCAGGAGGCCAGACACCCCTTTGGCCAAGGACCACTGAACAGTATTTGCTGCTGCAGAGAAAAACATAACAGGAGCTTCAGTGAAGTCAGGCCAACGGACGAAGCACCTTGGGAAGATAGATGAGCAGGTTGGCCCAGGTCTCCTCATGGTTCTCCAAGCAGTTACTAGCCCAAAAAGTTTTATGTCCCAAGTTTTGGATTTTGGCTATCTGGGCACCTTTAACACCACCACCAAGGGTTCAGGACTGGAAGGGCACCAATTGGCGGTTAGGACTCCAGGTGTGGGTTTAAGATGGTGCTAGCCTTTTCTATACCTGAGGTTCTTATCAGTAGGCTAGACAACTATCCCTTGGAGTTACTTTGGTAGTCCTGGGCTCAAGAAGTGGAACAGGGCTCAAGCACAGGGCAGGCCTCTGAGGGTTCAAGGCAGGATCCGGGCAGCAAAGCAGTCCTTCTAGATGCCACAAAGCTGTCTTGCGGAGTACACAGCAGCAGGCAGTCCTCTAAGAGACCTTCTGCAGGTCCAGAAGGTAAATTAAAAAGTGGGTCTGAGGGTCCTATTTTTATACCTGCTGCCTTCTTTGAAGTAGACATTTCTCTTTGAAGTGCTTGAAGTTTCCTGCTTCCCTTACTGTGGCTCCTGGCTGTCTGCATGAGCAATGCAGGGGTGATAAGTCCTTTGTGTGAAGGCAAGGCACAGCCTTTTTAGTTGCAAGTGGGCTGTACCCAGCCCTGACCCTCATCCTGCCAGTGATGGCCCTTCCAAGTACACCTAATCCCTCTATTGCATGGCTGTCTGAGAGGAATAAACAAAGTCCAACTGCCAACTACACCAATTCATGTGACCCATAAAACAGGCTGTAGGCACCAAAAAGCTAGGGCAGTATAATACAACTTTCTAAAAGTGGCATTTTCAAAATTGTAACTGAAAATCCAACTTTACTATTAAAGAGGATTTTTAATTACAATTTCTCAGACTCCAAACATGCAATCTTTACCTGTTCCCAGTCAAAAGGTAGCACTAATTAGCTTTAATAAGGCAACTCAATGTTATGACATAGTAGAGTTAGGTCTCACAGTAGTGAAAAGTGAAGTTAGAAGTTTTTCACTACTAGGACATGTAAAACTTAAAAGTGCATGTTCAACCTTTTAATTACAATGCACCCTGCTATGAGGGCTACCAAGGGCCTACCTTATTGGGTGACTAATGTGCAATGAACGGAGAATGTAAGACTTGGCAAGAAGGTAAGATTGGCAAATGCAAACATTGTCAGTTTAAAACTGCATTTAGGCTGCAATGGCATGCCTGGGACATGGTTTAAGGGGCTACATAAGTAGGTGGCACAATGCGTGCTGAAGGCCCACTAGTAGCATATAATTTACAGGCCCTGGGTATATGGGATACCACTTTGCTAGGGGCTTATAAGTAAATTAAAAATGCCAATAAGGTGTAAGTCTATTTGTCCATATATAGGGAGTGAACACAAGCACTGGTTATCTGTGGTAAAGTGTGCACTAAGGACAAAAAAAAAATCAACAATATAGGAGGATGAAGGCAAAATGTTTGGAGGAAGACCACCCTAAGACTGACAGGTCTAATAGTGGCCAAGCCTCTTGTGCATTAAGTTTTAGTCTGCAAAGAAATCACACCTTATGATTGTGCACTGTGGTGGCAATGATCTGGGCACAATCACAGGGGTTCGACATGAAATCCAAATTAAGGAGACATTGGAAACACTGATGACTCTCTTTCCTCATACTACTTTTCGATAATCCAACATATGTCAAAGGCAGAAGTGGTAATGGTCATCTCATTTTTCTCCAAAGATTGAGAAATCTATGAGACATGTCAATTTAGCAACTTCGCCATTTCTCTGTGACTATAGGATGAAGTCCATCTACCACAATAATACCCACTTCAACATGCCAAGAGTGTACTGAAAGGACGGAGTACATTTCACAGCAGAAGGGAACCAGATCTTCTTAAACAACATCAAGGAATGCATCCAGTTCTACCTACATGTGTGCATGCACTATTAACACAAAGGCTCTTTTCAGAGCCACCCAGTGAACAAATCGCAGCACTTTCTTTTTTCAAAAATATTATATGTATGTACTGAATACACAGATCCACTGCAATGCCACAATGCAGTGAAATAACCATGTTTAAGGTAATTTAAGGCACCATGGTAGATCAGAGGAGCCAATCAAACTTTTTTTAAATGATGAAAGTTGTATCCCAAATTTGTGTGGAGGTGTGTGTAAGTGTATCTTTGTGTGTGGGTGTGGTTGCATATGTCTTTGTTTGAAAAAATGAGTATGTGGTTGTAGCCAGTTTGTATGTGTGTGCTAAAGTGTGTCTAGGGGTGTGTGTCACAGTGTGTTTAACTGTATGCGAAGGATTGTATGTGAGTGTGTATAACTGTGTGGCTCTGTGTGTAGGTGAAGTTGTGTGTGTGTGTGTATGTGTGTGCAAGTGAACGTGTGAGATGGTGTGCATAAGCTTATGTGATCCAGTTCCCTTTTCCTGCGACTTGACAGAAAGTGGAGGATGTATGTGTTGTTGTGTGTGTAACTGAGTGTGTGAGTGTAATGGTATGTATGTGTGTGTGTGTGTGTGCAATAGGATGTGTGTTGTACTCTGTGTGAGTGTGTGTGTGTCGGTGTTTGAGTGAATGTGTGAGTGTATTTTTTGTGTGTGTGCGTGTCCCTCAGTGTGGGGATATGTATATGTGTGGGTGCGGTTGTATATGTATTTGTCTTTAAAGAAGGGCAAAGGTAAGAGAGGAAAATTCAGAAGTTGTCCCTAAGGAGTCTCTAAAGATTGTCAACACTGCTGTAACAAATATAAGGTAATGTAGAGTTGGGCGTAGGTGACCGCCCAGTTCTGGAGAACCTGGGCAACAAAGTTCATGGATCTGGGGTGTAGCTAGTACACCGTATGGCGGCTGTTTACCCTGTCACCGGGTCATCTAAATCTCCAACTAAAACTAAATTCCTAACAGGACAACCTAACAGCTATGAGGCTAATCCCACCTAGAAATAATGTGTCATGACAGCACTATGGCAGATAACAATTACAAAGAATTAACACACCGAGCATTGGAAACAAACTTACACATTCACAGATATGGAGCAGAGAGTACATTACATAAACTGAACCAATGAGCAGCAGTCAGGCATCCCACAGCAAGGTCAGGTGAGAGACCAATGGACCCCATCAGTTCGGTGCTTCAGTGAGTCCTACCACCAGGATGTCCACCGCTGGTGCTGTGATGCCAATGCCTGGTATTGTCCGATACTCATATGGATCTGGCTTAGCCCCACCAATGATCACCAGGTGGGTCACCCGTCTGTCATGCCTGAGCCATGGCGCACTGCAAATCAAACTTTGAGTGGCAAACATGATTTGTCTGTTTGTGAGCCATGTCCCTTAGATGGATTTTCCCTCCTTCTGAAGACCAGTGTTGCGTGACTCTGTACAGCCTGCTGCATCTGTCTAGGTTCTCGGACAGTCGATCCTGCCTTGAGTTGTTGGTTGATGTTGATTACCCCGGAGCCTCCCTGGTATCTATAGCTCTAGTGTCCAGAGCGTCCCAAATTTATTCCAGTTCTTTTGGGTTTTCATACTCTCATCTTTTACAGTCCACCATGATTAGCTTCACATCTGGTTCCAAAAGACCACAGAGTATTTCCTGTTTCCGGAGTTGAGGCCATTGAGCTAGGAAGTGTTTCCTGGTATGACTGATTTCACGAGAAAAAATGTGTGATTCCAGTACTGGTAACAGCCATGTTTCTTCACCACAGATATGATCTGCTGCACTTGTTGGTGGCACATGAGGTAAGCCAGGATAGGGCGTGATCTCTGAAAGGAGGGTGAGTCACTGGCTCTGACCCTAGGTGCCCTTTGTATTTCCAATTGCGGTATAAACATCAGTTTGAGGAGTTTTAGTGACAAGTTGCAGAGGATTGTCGCAATCATTTTACGGTATGGGGACTGAGTCCTGTGCCAAGTCTCCCATGAAGGTGGCTGTGTTCGCCTACATATTGGAGACAGCCTCTGAAAAGAGGATTTGCAGTGTGGATTTGGACATATGCAGTCTTACTGGAATGAATGGGACAATGAACTTTATGCTGATAAAGTCAGTGCAGTCTGCGGCCCTCAGGGGGTAGATCTGAGAAGTGATCCAAAGTAGGATCCTCGAATGAGGCTCTGGCAGTGGGCCTGTGGCTTGGAAATAGATGGGCTCTAGAGGATGAGCTCATTAGAGGAACAGTGCGTGGATATCCCCAAGACTAGTAGCAATATCACAACTGTCCTGAGTCTGGAGCGAGGTTGGTAAAGTTTCTTCTCCATATATTAGGAGGAAGGTCTTTTTGTCTGGGAACAAACCTCAATGCAGGAGAGACTCGTAGGCTATGAGAGTAAGGGTTGGAGAGTAGTGAGTAATGAGTACTAGGTGCCCCTCCTCAGAAAGCTGTATCAACACTGTTCACAAGAAACCTTGTGTCTGAATTGACTTATTGAAACCTCTGTGTCTCCTGTATGCTGCTTGGTTGCAGGTAAACCATTAAAGTTTAAGGGCAGATGTGTGAAGGTATATTATCATCCTTTAGACCTGTTGCTAGTAGGTGCGTGCCCTGCACAGGAATCCTCATCATGTTGTGTGCATACAAGGCAAAAGAAGCTCTTGAACCCTTTTTCAAGATGGCTGCAGTTGTTGGAGTCCCCTTCCTATCTCTACTCCAGACTGTGTCCCTGTAATGCCGCTATTAGTCCTTCAGATTGGAAGATGACAGCAGGCAATTCCAGCTGGTGGAGGTGTGCACACACCTTGCAGCGTGTCCTCTACTGTGAACGGGCATGTCCACTCCTGCAGTGCTGCTCCAGTTCCTGGTCTCGAACCTCCAATCCTTTCTCCCACAGGCAAGTTAGCCAGCATGAGTGGGCTGAGCAAGGTGCACCAGGGCTAGGCCATCATGCAGAGTGTGGTGTGCTGCATAGCGGGCGAGCCGGCCAGGTAGGCAGGAAGCATCCCCGACACTTGCCAATCTTCATTCTGCTTGCAGCCCCCGGGGTTGATGAGCGAAATACTCATTGCTTCTGGTTGTCAAGTGCTTGCCATAGACACCAGCGAATCCTGCATCGATTTGTGGAGGAGCACCAGATTGTGTGGTTTGCAGTGACCAGGGTCCTGCCGGCCATCAACACTAAAGGGATGCTGCCATGCTCGTCAGCATCCCCTGTATGTGTCTATTTGTGGGTCATTTTTTAGTATGTGGGAGTAGTTGTGTGTGTGTGTATGTATGCGTGTGAGGGAATGTTTGTGGAGGTGTGTATTGTGTGTGTGTGGCTGTGGAGTTGTGTTTTATGGGTGTTTGGGTGTGTGTGTGTGTGTGTGTGAACATGTGGGGATGTCTGTATAGGTGTGTGTGTTAGTATAGGGTATGTTTGTGTAGTTGTTTATGCATCTTTGTATGGGTGTTTGACTGTGTATGTTTGTGTGTTTGAACATGTGGGGTGTTTGTGCGGATGTATGTTTGTCACTGTGGATGTGTGCATGTTTCCCTCTGTGTGGATGTGTGACTAAATGTATGGGGTGTTATTGTGGGAGCAGTTCTGTTTGTGTCTGTGTGTGTTTGGATGTGTGTGTGTCTGTATGTCTGAGTGTGTGTGGGTTTTTCTGGATGTGTGTGTCTCTCCATATGTGTGCATATGTGTCTAAATGAGAAATTAAATGTTTGTAGAATTCTGTATAGGTGTGGTATGTTTTGGTGTGTGTCACTCAGAATGTGGGGTTGTGCTGGAGTGTATTTGTATATGTGTGTGTACATTATTTATTTTTTGTAAACTGTTTTGAAGTGCTGATCCATCGCAAAGCCTCAGGGGGCAGCGCTGAGGGCCACGAAGGATCTTCTAAACAGGCAGAAAAACTTCAAAAAACAGTTTCCACCACAGAGGGGTCCCAGTGCAATGCTTTCAACCCACCCAAGGGGGATCAGGGTGCCAATATCTGCCCCCTTGCACCATTTTTATTTTATTTTTTAAGGACAAGGGAACCAATTCCCAGAGTCATAAGATCATGGCTGCAACTTGCTGTTTAGGTTGCAGACAGCCAATCAGAATGCACAGTTGAACTTGAGGATTTGTAGATCCACCGCTAAGGATCTGTGGTGGATCCATTGAGTGAAATATGCAATTATTATTAACCTTAATTAGGCTGTCCGGTTTTAGGTTTAAACCTATAATAACTGATAAAACCCCACCGGAAGGGACATAGCCCTCACCAGTGTAAACATATAAACACTGAAAAAACTCCTGCACAACCACAAACTAAATGCCATTCAAAGAAAGGAAAAGAAGAGTGAAAGAGTCATTTTTATTTCTTCCTGAAGTGGCCAATACAATGTAACTTTGTTATATATGGTAGCAGTAAGAAAGACTGGGCTAACATTATTCTGCTTCAGTTTTGTTGTTTAGGGATGTCACTAAAATATTGTTTCTTCTTCCTTTTTCAATTACGTGGTCTTTGGTCTAAAGATACAGGGGTTAGAGGCATGTTTTAGGTGTTGTTTATTTTATAAACTGTAGAAAATCAGGAAATATCAAAATCATATTTGATTTTTTGGCTACGTATGAGTCTTTCACTGATAGGAAACATTTAGGTTTCATAAGAATCTTTCCTATGTACCATCACATTTACCCACAGACAATGGGTAAAAACCCTTGATACATCTGCTCCCTTTTCTAGTGAGTCAGTTTTGATAGTAGGTGAATTGCCAAACACCCCAGGCTTTAAACATTCAATGCAAGTTATAGTGACAGATATATGTGAAAAGAGTGCAGTCACAAAGCATCTGGGATACTGGTGAAAACATGACACCAGACTTTTGGAAAACATGGAACACAGTGTCACTTGGAATGCTGCTGCAAAAAGTTCAACAAAGATTGGAGTGCTATTGTTTGTATTTGCAGTGATTCAGCTACGTATATAAAAAAGTTGTGTGATGACCTGTAAATATCGATACTTGAGCTGAAGTGCTTCCCTGTAAGACATCCTTGCCACTTGATTAATGGTATGCTGAAAGCATCTTTACAATCTTCAGAGTTAATGAAGAATGCTATTGACTTTTTAGTCCATTCTGGTGCACTGTTTTGTTATGTGTGGAAACTAAAGTACAAATATTTCTCATCTTATGCTTTGTGTGGCATCAAAGAAAGAGTCATCCCAACTATGTCACTTAGCTGGTGGTTCTAAGTCCTAGAGGCCATGAATGCTATATTATCCATATGGCAACTGTTTACAGAACTTTTGCTGAGTGATAATGCCAAAGGCAAGAAATGTGAGGATCTTTGGTCACATATTGATAGTGATTTGAAAAAAGTACACTCTACTGCATTCTTAGATTTTTACAGGAAAGCCTGACTGCTGTAGTGGACATAATAAAAAAACTGGAGTCTGAAAACACCCTTGTCTACCAAGTGTTCAGCATAATTGGTGTAGATGTGAAACATCTCCTTGAGAGTAGGCTGGGCTATACTTTCAGTGATTTGGCACTGCAACATGTTCCATGTTAGAGTGCTTGCCACTTGGTAAGCAAAGAAATGTTGAGGAGTAATTCAGGAACTTTTATTTTACAATGTAGGAGAAATAGCCCTTCACCAACCATGGCATTTGAAGTTAATAAAGCCTCACTGTGGTACTCTGCACAAGTTATAGATCCCTTCCGTAAAGAGAAATTTTCTACGGAGTTTCAAAAGTGCTGCCTCATTTTTGACCACTTCAATAACTCTGAGGGCATATGCGCCCAGTTCAACGCATATGTTGCAGAACCTGTCACAGAGAATCACAATCTTCAGGTGCACCACTAATGGCATGGAAAGCTATGTCAGTGGCCAGAGTTAGTAAATTGTGTACTGGCTATTTTGGGGTTGCCTATCTCAAGTGCCAATGTTGAGAGGGCCTTTTCACAGATAAAAGTTTACATGGGAAGGAAAGAGCGAGCGTGCATGACCAAAGACTAACTGAAGAAGTATTGTATGGTCTACTATGATAAGTTTGATTTGTAAAAATTTATTTGGACCTCATATACACTGTACGTACACTGTCTATATACCATGCACTATCAGTGCAGAAAGCAAGCAATAATAAAAGCAAAAAGTTCCATAAACACCGGAAAAACACTGTTTCTGTTGTTTTTAATGGCGCGAAAATGTGTAACCACTGATAACTACTGTTTTTTTAAGGTATTGAAATCACTTGAAAACACTGAAAAAACCCCACCAGAATTGACCAAAAATAAAAACTGAAAACAGGAAAGCCTAACCTTAATTTATACAGAAAAGAATTACACCAAATCACAAAAAGCATGCTTTCTAGACCAAGATCCAGCTTTCTACCAAATTTGGTTTAATTCTGTCCAGCAGTTTTTGCGGTATCCTGTTCAGTTTTCCTGTGGAAAAATGAATAGGAAAACACATTTTGGTACGCCCCGCCTTTTCCTCTTCAGCCACTTGATAGATCACCCTGAACTTTCCAGGAGGTGAATGAGACATTATTTTGGAAAGCTTTGTCAAAAATGGTGCCAAAGTCCAACAAAAAATGCTTTTTCCATGGGAGCATGGTCCTAAATGGCTGGGTGAGGAACTTGCAGAGTCTGACTCAGTGGAATTTTGTGGAGTTGCAAAAACCTCGAGGTGCTGGGTGAGCATGCTGCCTGTTCTCTTATTGGTTGAACATCCAGGTTCTGAGGTCCTTCTTGAACTACTTGAGCGATGGTGAGGCTCTGAGGTGCAGGGGAAAGTTGCTCCAGGTCTTAGCCACCAGGTTGGAGAAAGAGCAGCCTCCACAGTTTATACAGCAGATGCGTTAGGTGGCTGCTAGGGAGAGGGATTCAGAGCTGAGTTTCCTGGTAGATTGGTGAAAGTTCATACGATTGTGGAGGTACGCCGGTCCTTCATTGTGTAGTGCCCTGTACAAGTGGGTGAGTAGCTTGAACCAGCACCTTTTTGCGACAGGTAGCCAGTGGAGTTTTGATGAGGTGCAGGGTGATGTAGGTCTGTCTGCAGAGGTCCAGGATAAGTGTGGCTGCCTTGTTCTGGATCATCTGAAGTTTCCTCATGAGTTGAGCTGTTATTAATTTCTTACGCAGAGTTAGTAGCCGTAGGCTAGTCTGCTGGTGACGAGAGCTTGCGTGACTGTTTGCCTGGTGTTAGGTGGGAACCATCTGAAAACCTTCCTGAGCATGAGAAAGCAATTGGAGGAGACAGCGCTAACCTGCTTCTTCATGGATAGCTGGCTGTCAAGGATGATGCAGAGGTTGCAGGCATGTTTGGTTGGTGTGGTGGTTGGGCCCAGCTCAGTTGTCCACCATGTGCTGTTCCAGAGGGTGTCCTTTCTTTTAAACCTGGGCGGAGTTCGCGGAGTTGCGCTATGCGAAACTCTGCGAAGTGGAAAAAAACCTCCGCCGCGCTACGCGGAGCTCTGCAAGCGGCGGAGTGCGATAGAAAAATGCTGTTCGCAGTGATTTTCAGTGCCGGATGCTTGTCTGCACTGTGCAGTCATTGCGAATGGCACCATGCACAGCGCAAGCGGGCGCTGCTTTCCTTTCTGCCGCTCGAGTAGATTTTTACTCGAGCGGCAGCTTTCTCAACGCAAATGGGCAGTTCTCAATGCGAGCGGTTGCGAGCATACGCGACCACTCGGAATGAGAAACCTGACCCCCCTGCGTTGAGAAATCTCGCCGGGAGGTTTATTTTCCACGCTCGCGCTCGCCAACTTGATGTTGACGATCGCGAACTAGGAAAAATCTCGCCGGGAGGTGGATTTTCCTCACTCGCGCTCGCCAACTTGACGTTGACGAGCGCGAGTGAGGAAAAGAACTCCGCTACGCTACACAGGGCGGAGTTTTTGGGATCTCGGCGAGCTCCGCATAATGCGGAGTTCTGAAAACTCCGCAAACTCCGCGAGCGGAGCGGAGTTCACCACCCAGGCCTACTTTCTTTTGCAGAAGATGACCACCTCTGTCTTGTCGGTGTTGAGTTTGAGACAGATTTTGTTCATCCATGTGGCCACATCTTCATGCATCTTTGGAACTTGTCCTTGGTGGTCGCTGGATCATTGTTCAGTGAAAGGATGAGTTAGGTGTCGCTGCCATAGGAGATGATGTTGAGTTCATGTCTCTTGACAATTTTTGCGAGGGGTGTCATCTATACATTGAAGAAGATTAGACTAAGTGAGGAGCATTGAGGTAAACTGCAGGGATCAAGGAGTAGGGCTGGAGGATGACCTTCTGCGTTCTTCGTGTAAGGCAGAATGCAATCCACTTGAGGGCTGGTCCCTGGATTCCAATTTGGTGGAGACTTTTTAACAGTTTGTAGTGGGACACGATGTCAAAGGTTGAGGAGACTGAGGGCTGCTCTATCTCTATGGTCTAACAGAATTCTGATGTCATCCGTGGTTGGGACTAGGGCTGTCTCTGTGCTGTGGTTAGCTCTGAAGTCTGATTGGGTGGGGTCCAGAAGGTTATGGTTCTCCAGATATCTAGTGAGCTGGACGTTGATTGCTTTCTCGATGACCTTGGTGGGAAAAGGAGCAGGGAGATAGGTCGGTAGTTCTTAGGTTCCTCAGGGTCCATGGATGGCTTCTTTAGTAGCAGATTTACATCGGCATGTTTCCATTTCTGGGAGAGGTGGGCCGTGGTGATAGTGGAGTTGAGGTCCTTGGTGAGTTCTTTGCGGATGGGTTGATTACCAAGGTTAAATGTGCGGTGTGGGCAGTGGTCTTTTGGGGCTCTAGAGTAGATGGATCTTAGGAAGAACGCCGTTTCCTTCTCAGAGAGGATGTTCCATGAGGTGAGCTGGTGTGGGTGTACATCAGTTGGCACGATATGGGTGATGCTGTCCTCGTGGGGGGTAGAGTTGCGCAGTCTTGGTAGATGGTGTTGAATTTGTGGTGAAAAAGTCAGTGAGGGTGTTGCAGAGAGCTTGCGATGGTGTAATGTTGTTTTCAGTTGCCGAGGAGTTGGTACATTCCTTGCTGTTGATGGAGCTGTCTTTGATTCGGGTGGCTAGGGTGATCATCTTGGTGTTCTTCAGGAGGTGGTGATATCAGTTGAGGGCTTCTTTGAAGCATTATCGGTCCTCAAGGGTCTTACTGGTGCACCATCTTCTTTCCTTCTGTCTACAGTTACTTTTCTGGGTTTTCAGTTCTTCTGTAAACCGGTTGGGGTATCGTGTTTGGTTCATGGGCTTGGTGGGTTTCTTCTGTGCAACTTCATCAGCGCTTGCCGTGAGCCTGTTTGTGAAGATTTGTGGTGCTTTTTCTGTGTCTCCTGAGGTGGTGGGTGGGCAAGAGTTGAGGACTGGTCCATCGTTGTTCTGATACCTTTTCCCAGCTGTGCCGTGTCTCTCTGGCAGTGGAGGAGGAAGTGTTGGGTGGTTCCGAGATGACGAAGTGGATGCAGTGGTGGTGGGTCCAGGTGACTCCTCGGTGTGGGTGTATGGTCTGTTGCTGGCTGAGAAGATAGGGTCAAGCATGTGGAAATGGGTATAAAATGCACGTCGGGCTACTCGTGCTCTGATTTTAGTGCTGGTATTGCGTTCCAGCATCACACTCTTTTTGAGTTGATTTTACTGTCGCTCGAGTCCAAAATCTACTCTGGAAGCAGCTCTCGGACCGCCAACTTTAGTGACCACCCAAATTGTGCTAGTGAATGCCAAATCTTACTCACACTCGTCATCTCACATTCTGAAGCCTCCTGTTGTTCCCAAAGTCATCGCATTGTTCTAACGGGAGAAATATTCCACCACAAGAGAATTGCTGGATTTTGGCCGGAGCTATGCATTGCAAGAATAAGCAGGCTTCTCTCCCAGCCCTCCTATAACTTTAAACAAATGACACTACACAGTAGGACTTCAGGTCCTAATTATTGGTGGGTTTCTTCAGTGCAACTTCATCAGCACTTGCAGTGAGCATGTTTGTGAAGATGTTTGGTGCTTTTTCTGTGTCTCCTGCAGGGGTGGGTGGGCGAGAGTTGAGGATATTGTTCCATTGTTGTTCTGATACCTTTTTCCAGCTGCACCGTGTCTCTCTGGCAGTGGAGGAGGAAGTGTTGGGTGGTTCAGAGATGACAAAGTGGATGCAGTGGTGGTGGGTCCAGGTGACTCCTCGGTGTGGGTGTATTGTACTCTGTTGCTGGTTGAGAAGATAGGATCAAGCATGTGGAAATGGGTGGAAAATGCACGTCGGGCTGCTCGTGCTCTGATTTTAGTGCTGGTATCGCGTTCCAGCATCACACTCTTTTTCAGTTGATTTTACTGCCGCTCGAGTCCAAAATCTACTCGGGAAGCAGCTCTCGGACTGACACCTTTAGTGACCACCCATGTTCGTAAGATCTCACTGGAAGTCCTCTGAGTGACAGGAAATTGTGCTAGGGAATGCCAAGTCTTACTCGCACTCTGCATCTCACATTCTTAAGCCTTCTGTTGTTCCCACGGTCATTGCATTGTTCTAACGGGAGAAATATTCCACCACAAGAGAATTGCCGGATTTTGGCCGAAACTCTGCATTGCAAGAATATGCAGGCTTCTCTCCCTGCCCTCCCGTAACTTTAAACAAATGGCACTACACAGTAGGACTTCAGGTACTAAAGTATTTTATAATTTCATATTGTTTTAGTGCAAAAAAGGTGATAGCCACTCCTTTCGGCTTCTCTACCTTCCACTGGACCACTGCTGGTATGCTGTGCCAACTACTCTTTCTCTTTTTCTCAAAGAGGAATATTTTTATCCATTCTCTATTAACTGACTTTTCACTTGAAGGTTGGATTGTACCAATTTTTGTGGAGTACTTAGTTATTCACAATACAGAATTTTTATTTTATTTTCCATTCTGGTGGAAAATAAATAAGATGAATCATTCCAATGTCACCAATGTACTAATTTGCACTCTTTGCACTATTCATGTACATTCCTGTAAAGTACTTTCACAATCCTCCTCAAGATTAAATATTCTCTATCTAAAAGTTTTATATGAATCCTTCTATTGAATATCTCTTATGGAGTAATGCGTGTAATTGAAATGTGATTCTGTGACCTTTCTTAAAAATGCATCTTATTTTGCTCCATGAATGGTTGATTGTATTCCTCTTCGTTCATTGGGATCCCGATTTACATTTCTACTCGTGAAATGATACAGCGTGATAGAGAGTCTTTTGAAGCTGTTTTGGATGATGGGGCCTCTAAGCTATTTAGAGTATTCTCTTCTGTAAATGTGCAAACAGTTCAGCATATTTATTATGGTCCCAGGGTCCCTCCGTGCCCATCAGAATGATCATTTTGTATTCTGCTTTTCTTAGTCTGTTGCCTACTCCCCACAATTTATCAATGTGACGAATCCCATAACATCTCAGCTCAGCTGTATTCCCTACAAATGTATCCCAAAAGGGTTAGCGATTGGTTAGCTGAAATCCATGTTAACATATCTGCTAGCAATGATACTTTATCAAATGTAATTTGTGAAAAGTGTGGCAGTTCATCTTTTAAATCCTCATCCAGCAATAGTATTTTCCAATTTCTCTGCACAATTGTTTTAATCTCTTTATGTGGTTCATTAAAGTCCATAATACATCATATTGCTGAATCTTCCTTTACTCTCTCTTGCTTATAGTTTAGTAATTCCTCTCTTCTTCTTTACCTTGACATGTTTAAGGCAATCTCGGAGGATCTAGTCTGGATATCCACATTCCATAAACCATGCTATCATCCTCTGTGCTTACTTTTTGACTTTAGTGTTCTCCAAGCAATTCCATCTTATCCTCAGTAATTCCCCATAAAGGATGCTCCATTTCAGAGCTTTTGGGTGCCCACTGTTAGGATATACCGATAACAGTGCCCTGCTCCTGGATGTAGTGGGTTCCATTGAAAATGAAAACATTGCTTTGTAAACAGAATTTAATATCTCTGTGATCATTTCTGTGTGCTCCAATAAACTCACTGGCCTGGTCCTTAAGAAAGGTTTACACACATTAACACCATCCCCCTGTTAAATTGATGTATTTAATGCTACTACATAAATAGTAGCCATAAGGTAATTATTTTCCCATGGGATTTCATTGATTCACAATAGGAAGTCCGCAGAGTCCTGAATATATGAAGGTAGTGCAGTTACATAGTTGATGAGAAATAGATCTATGAATCTTGATGTATTTTCCAACAGTGTTCCAATAGAACTTACTATTGACCTGCCAGAAGGATCTTCCCTGTTTTTATTGATGTTCGGTAAGAAGTATTTTTCTAGAGATATTCTTAATAATCTGCCAGTTCTTTTTCTTTCCATTCCAGTAATTTATTGTTGCATTTTGAAACAATTTATTTTGTCGGATCTGAGCATATTTTCTCATAATGTGTCTGAGTCGCCAGTTGCCTTTTGACTTCCTGGATATATTGATTTCAATCCATTATCATTATCTTTCCACCCTTATTGGATGTTTTGACGATTATACTGTGATCAATATGCAGTTCATTCAGAGACTTCCATTCTCTCGATGTTAAATTCAACTTATCAGCCTTTCTTAAGTTGTTCAATTCCCTTCTGAGATCTTCGACGACCATCTCCTAGAAAAGATCTATCTTTTTTCCTGGCTGGAGTTGTGGGCAAAATTTCAAATTTGGTTTGCACCCACTTGTTTTGTTCTTGTCAGTGCTTATTCCGCTTTTATGACATAATTCTGAGTCTGTCAATTCACCAATTTCCTATGTATGTTCCTGTAGTTTCATAAGAGCTTTTAAGCATGGAATCTCATTGATATTCAAGTTGAATATTTTCATTTCTTCTCTCTTCGTTTCGATCCTAGTGTGTTTTATGAAATGTTTCTTCAATTTAAATTTTCTAGGTAATTTATAAAGATCTATTCTTTAATTTTGCCTTGTCCAGCCTGAGCTTAGTCCTCATTATAACTATCCAGTGATGTATCTATGTATATTTCTTCATATATAAAACCCAGTAGTGGTCACCACTGGGTAGTTATAGTTGGGAATGTGTTTCCATAGGAAATTAGTTTGTTTCACTGATAACTTTGTCACCTTTTGATGAATCTTCATAAAACTGTCCAACAAAGTGCTTGTTTTTCACTAGTTTGTGCATGGAAAATTTCTGTGCTATCTGTCAAGTGGGGGGTGAAAAAAAGGGGGACATAAAACTCATTTTGCCCATTTATTTTTCAATAGGAACTTAACACACAGCTACAACTCAAATACCTCAATGGATTTGCTCCAAATTTGGCAAAAAGCTAGATCTTGGTCCATAAATAGTGCTTTTTGTGATTTGGTGTAAATCTGTTCAGCAGTTTTTGTGTAATTAAGGCTCAAAAACTTTGCATATTTCACATCACAGAGGTTCTGTGGTCCCAACACATCTCATGCTGATATCCGATTGGCTGCTCCCACATAAACAGGATGTGGCAGCAGCCTTCTTACAACTCAGACTCATTCCGAGTACTACAAAAATAATTTAAAAAAATGCATTCTGGAGCATGGTAGCGATGGGAACCCCAGGGTCTTTAGTGGCGAGGAAGTTTTAGGCGCTTTCTGCTTTTCTATCATCTGTGCCCTGGCATACTTTTCCAACACAAACTGACAATATTTCCATGTGAGTGCTAATTGGCACTGAAAATTAGAATACAGTTTTCTCATATGTTCACTTTAAAACATTTTTGTTAGCAACTTTGAAACTAGATGAATAGTAGCGCAACTTTTATTTCTCAAAATAAGGCACAAAAGTCCTGATTTCAAGTTAAATATCTACATACAGAAAAGTCCAGAAACTATGAATCGTAATCATAGAGTCATGGAGTCAAAGGCCCACTCCAGCGCATACACAGCCATCGAAGAAGTTGAAGGCACTGCAGAGGAGCACATTAGAAAAGCTAGCCAGAACAGCTGGTAAGGCTGAAAGAAGAGAGACTGCGTCGTGCCATAACCCTGAGCTATCATCTATACAAAGCAAACACTACAAGGTAGTGACAACCAGGTATGAAAACTAAAACGTACTTACCGGCACAAGCAAATTAATCAATTGCTATACGACTTCACAATCGGACAAGACGATCAGGCTCAAGCAACAGGGGTGTTGCGTGGAGAGGTTGCTGGACCCTCTTTGCGAAAAGAATGCTGCCTGAGCAGCATATGCTCTCAATGTCGATGGAAAGAGCTGAAAAGTACGATGGTGTTACATTCCTACCCACCGTTTGACACATCGAAGAAGCAGAACATTGATGTCAGGTGGACTGCATGGATTGAAACGTTCAATGACTTCATAGATGCGCTTGAAGTAGAAGAGGATAAGAAAATAATTAAATATTTGATAAACCTTGCTGGTGAAGTAGTGAAGGAAGTGCTAAAGAAAGTCTTGTAAACTGATGCAACATTATACCAGAAGATAAAAGAAGTGTTGAAAGCCAAGTTCAAACTGATGGCGAATGTTGACTATAAAAGGTACATCTTCAACCAAGCATGACAACAGGCTGGTGAAACGATAGATGAATTTGTTGAGAGACTTGATGTACTTATCAAACACTGTAAGCTCTGTGATTTTAATGATGAAGAAGCCATGTGCCTCAGACTTATTGATGGCTGTCTCTCAGATGCCTTCAGGAAACGCATGTTGCGAGAGACACTCAGTTTAGAGGAAAATGCTAATGGATGCAAGGGCAGAAGAACAAGCATATCGGCAAGCTGCTGATATAGAAGCAGGAACAGTGCGTAATGAATCAGAGTGGATGATGAAAAGCAAGCATAAGTACAAAATAGATGCACATAAGTCAAATTCTCCCAAAAAGTTATGCTCCTGATGTGGGTTTTCACTCCCCATGAAGGTAAATGTTTAGCCGTAGGACAAATATGCAAAGGCTGCGAGAAAGAAAACCACTTCCTAACGGTCTGCAAAGCAAAAGGGAAATCAAATGTGTCTCAATGAGAAGAAAAAATGGACACCAGAAGGTTCTAGAAGCATTTTTGCCACGTCCACAAGGCCAAAAGGCAAAATCAGTTGCGACAAGTAGAAACCAAGCACAGTCGATCATCATCAATCAATCAATCAATCACGGCATTTATAGAGCGCGCTACTCACCCGGGAGGGTCTCAAGGCGCTGGGGGAGGGGGTAAGTTACTGCTCGAACAGCCAGGTCTTGAGCTGCTTCCTGAAGGCGAGATGGTCCTGGGTTCGCCGAAGGTGAGTGGGGAGGGAGTTCCAGGTCTTGGCCGCCAGGTAGGAGAAGGATCTTCCTCCGGCGGTGGTTCTGCGGATGCGTGGTACGGTGGCGAGGGCGTGGCTGGTTGATCGTAGCTGGCGTGTGGGCGTGTAGAAGGACATGCGGTCGTTGAGGTACTTTGGGCCCAGGTCGTGGAGGGCCTTGTGTGCGTGGGTGAGGAGTCTGAACGTGATTCTCTTGCTGACGGGGAGCCAGTGCAGGTCTTTCAGGTGTACGGTGATGTGGCTGTGTCGGGGGATGTCCAGGATGAGTCGTGCGGAGGCGTTCTGGATGCGCTGGAGTCTCTTTTGAAGTTTGGCTGTGGTTCCGGCGTAGAGGGTGTTCCCATAGTCCAGTCGGCTGGTGACGAGTGCCTGGGTGACGGTCTTCCTGGTTTCAGTGGGGATCCATCTGAAGATCTTGCGGAGCATGCGCAGGGTGTTGAAGCATGAAGATGAGACGGCGTTGACTTGTTTGGTCATTGATAGGGAGGAGTCCAGGATGAAGCCCAGGTTGTGTGCGTGGTCCGTTGGCTTGGGTGCGGTGCCCAGGGCCGGGGGCCACCAGGAGTCGTCCCAGGCGGAGGGTGATGAGCCCAGGATGAGGACTTCCGTCTTGTCTGAGTTCAGTTTAAGGCGGCTGTTCCTCATCCAGTCGGCGGCGTCTCTCATCCCGTCGTGCAGGTTGGCTCTGGCGGTAGTGGGGTCGTTGGTGAGGGAGAGGATCAGCTGGGTGTCGTCGGCGTAGGAGATGATGTTGAGGTTGTGTCGGCGTGCGATGGCTGCGAGGGGGCTCATGTAGACGTTGAAGAGGGTCGGGCTGAGTGAGGATCCTTGTGGAACGCCGCAGATGACTTCGGTGGCTTCGGATCTGAACGGGGAGAGGCGGACTCTCTGGGTTCTTCCGGCGAGGAACGAGATGATCCATTCCAGTGCTTTCTCTCGGATTCCGATGTTGCTGAGGCGCTTCACTAGGGTGCGGTGGCAGACGGTGTCGAACGCCGCGGAGAGGTCCAGGAGGATGAGGGCAGCTGTTTCCCCGTTGTCGGTTAGGGTTCTGATGTCGTCGGTGGCTGCGATAAGGGCGGTCTCGGTGCTGTGGTTGGCCCGAAACCCGGACTGCGAGGGGTCGAGGGATCCATTCGTCTCGAGGAAGGCGGCAAGCTGTCTGTTGACGGTCTTCTCGATGACTTTGGCCGGAAACGGAAGGAGCGAGATGGGGCGGTAGTTCTTGAGGTCGGTGGGGTCCGCCGTTGGTTTCTTCAGGAGGGCGGTAAGCTCGGCGTGCTTCCAGCTCTCCGGGAAGGTGGCGGTGCGGAAGGAGGAGTTGATGATGTCCCGGAGATGGGGTGCGATGGTGGCGTCGGCTTTGTTGAAGACGTGGTGTGGGCAGGGGTCGGTTGGTGATCCGGAGTGGATGGAGTTCATCGTGCGGGTGGTGTCTTCGGTGTTGATCGGGGTCCAGTTGCAGAGGGTGGTGGTGGCGGGCATTGGTTCGGCGGTAGGGTGCGTTGTTTGTGCGTTGAAGCTGTTGTGTATGTCGGTGATCTTGCGGTGGAAGAACGCGGAGAGTGAGTTGCAGAGGTCTTGCGAGGGGGTGATGTCGTTGTTTCCGGCGCTGGGGTTGGAGAACTCTTTGACGATGCTGAAAAGTTCCTTGCTGTCATGGGCGTTGTTGTCCAGTCGTTCTTTGAGTGCCGACTTCTTGGTGGCACGGATCAGCTGGTGGTGTTTGCGGGTGGCGTGCTTGAGGGCGGTCCTGTTGTCTGTGGTCTGGTCGAGTCGCCAGGTTTTCTCGAGAGTGCGGCAGTTCTTCTTGGATTCCTTGAGTTCGTTGGTGAACCAAGGGGTTTTCTTGCTTCCGGGTCTGCTGGGAGGGTTTTTAGTGGTGCGAGGTCGTCGGCGCAGGCGGTCAGCCACTTGGCGAGGTTGCTGGCTGCTTCGTTTGGGTCCGTTGTGTCGGTGGGTGTGTTCTGGCTGAGGGAGGCGGTGAGCTGCTCGGCGGTGATCTTGCTCCAGCTCCGGCGGGGAGCCTGTTGCGGGTGGTGGTGGGTCGCAGTCTTTCTGAAGCTGAAGTGGACGCAGCTGTGGTCGGTCCAGTGGAGTCCGGTGGCGTGGCTGAAGGAGATGTGCTTGCTGGACGAGAAGACGGGGTCAAGCGTGTGGCCGGCGTAGTGGGTGGGCGTGTTCACCAGTTGCTTGAGTCCGAGGTTGGCGAGGTTGTCCAGCAGGGCGGTGGTGTTTCTGTCGTTGTTGTTCTCCAGGTGGAAGTTGAGGTCCCCTAGGAGGATGTAGTCGGCGGAGGGCATGGCGTGCGGGCTGATGAAGTCTGCGATGTCTTCGCTGAATAGTGTGCGTGGTCCCGGGGTCTGTAGATGAGGGTGCCTCGGAGGGTGGTCTTGGGGTCCGTGTGTATCTGGAAGTGTAGGTGTTCGGGCGGCGGTGAAGGTCTCGTCGGAGTTAGTCGAGATGCGGATGGTGTTCTTGTGTACGATGGCGATGCCTCCTCCCGTCTGGTTGACGCGGTCCTTCATCAAGTTCATCTTTTAAAGGCTCTTCAAAATCATTATTAAGCGCTAGCGAAGAAGACGGGTGTGGATTAATGATATTGACTAAGGAATGACATGCATATGTAGGATTAGCTGCTTGCAAAGAAGAATCACCAAATGAAGTGACAAAACTCATTTGGAGACTGTCCTAAAATTACATTAAAGGTGAACGGCAGCCCCATAACATTCATCATTGACAGTGGTGCATCAGTTAACATCATGCCAGTAGAAAAATTCAGCAGCCTTTCTCCTATGTGATGCCTTGCTCCTTCAAAGAAGAAGGTATACACGTGGGCTGCTTATAAACCATTACAGTGTCAAGGGTAATTTACAGCAACCATGCAACATAAAATGATGTCAGTGCAAACGCCAGTTCATGTCCTTCAGTGAACCTCATCTGTTGCATGCCTATTTAGCTTTGCTAGTGCTCAGTCTGAAATTGTGAGTCAGCTCCCATTGCTGTTTCATGGCCTAGGAAGACTCAGGAAAAGGAAAGTGCTACTTTCATTTTCCATGAGGGCAATCGCCCTGCAGCTTAACAGCACTGCAGAGCCACTTTTCACCTACAAGAATCCATTGAGAAAGAACTCAAACACTGTTGAAGCATGACAAAATTGAACTCTCCACCGGTCCTAAACCATGTATTTTGCCTATAGTTATGGTGCCAAAAAAGGACAGTGGAAGTGCAGTGCACATAGGTGTTGATATGCCCCAGGCTAACAAAGACATCCTAGTCCCCACATAATGGACATAAATATGCAGCTGAACAGAGCCAAAGTCTTCTCCCGTCTTGACCTGAACAAAGGATTCCATCACCTCAAGCTGGAGGAGAACTGTAGGTACATTACTACCTTTTCGAGTAATGTTGGTTTGTTCAGGTACAAAAGACAGAGTTTTGGAGTATCTTTGGCTGTGGGAATATTTCAGGATATTATTCGCCGAGTAATTCAACCTGTTACACATGCTTTCAATTACAGTGATGACATACTGGTATTTGGGACAGCACAAAAAGAGCATGACAAGGATCTTACACAAGTGTGCCAATTAGTAGCTGATGCAGGTCTCACACTGACTGCAGCAAAGTGTGAGTTTCACAAAACCAAGTTTACATTCTTTGGGCACATATTCTCTGATGGGGTAAGGACTCCTGATACAGATAAGGTGCGAGCAATGTCATCTACTTGCACCCACAAGATGTTACCATGCTATGATCCTTCTTAGGCATGGCCACTTATTGTTCAAGGTACATTTGTGCCTTTGCTACAGTAAGCGCCCCATTAAGAGACTTAATAAAGCACACTGTCCCATTCCAGTGGTCTCTTGAAAGTGACCAAAGTTCCAAAGAAATAAAATATAGGCGATTGCGAATGCAAGTGAAATGGTTTATTTTGACCCCAGGTTACATGCTGAGATCACAGTAGATGTGAGCCTGGTGGGACTGGTGGCAATTCTTGCTCAACACGATGGTCATCCAAAGGACCAGACACATTGTGGCCTATGCCAGTAGAAGCCTGTCTGAAACAGAACGTGCCTACAATCAGCCAGAGAAGGAGAGCCTGGCTGTGATGTGGGCCTGCAAACATTTTCATGTGTTTTTTCATATGGTAAACATTACACTATCATCACAGACCACCAGTCATTTCTCACCATTTTTGAAAACACAGAAGCTAAGATAACACCTTGCAACTAGAGGTGGGGGTTGCGACTGCAAGAGTATGACTATGCGATTGTACACCAGCCAGGCCAATGGTGTTGTTAAACAATTTATAGGCACCCTCAAGATGGTAATTCAGCGAGCATCAATGGAAGAAATCAATCTAAACCAATCCATGTCTCAAGCTCTTTGCACATATCGATAAACTCTTCACTCCAAAACTGGTTCGTGTCCTGCCACCTTGCTATTTGGGAGAGCCATCGGAACCAAACCACCACAATGGACATCGGACCGATTGATGACTGCTGATAAGGTTTGTGTCACAGACGCTTATTGTAAGTGCAAAATGAACACATATGCTGATCAGCACCGAAGCCGCCAGGAAACAGTCTTCGATAAAGGGGACTGGGTACTGGTCAAACAGAAATGGAAGCGGAAAATGGACACTTTGTTTGCTGTCGACCCTTTGAGGGTTGTAACGTGCAAAGGACACATGGTGACTGCGCATTGTTCCGGAAAGTCCATCACACAGGACTTGTCACACTTTAAACACCTACCTCAATGTTCGTCAGCTCCTGGGATCATGAGCGAGGCGATCTCGCCTGAATGTCCAAATCAAACATCTGAGCTCATGATCAAGGTAAATCTCAACCTCATAACACCCGATTTGGCAGTCCAGCACGAGCACCTCGACGACTCATCAAGGAAATATGATGCTAATGCTGTCTGTACTTTTTATTCAACAAAGAAGCAGATGTAGTGCCTTTGATATTATGTGCACCAGGACCCTCGGAGTTCTGGGCGGACTCTAAAAAGAAAATTACGTAGTGTGCTGGTAGTTGTTAAGGTGTGGTTATGAAAGTTATGATGAAATGCGTACAGTGTGTCATCGTATGCTGAAGAATAAAGAGGTCTGTTGCAGAGCTCTGTCTGTGGCATGTTCATTTGCATGCTCCCGGGCTGGGGTAGATGCTACAAATATGTTTTGTGGGAAGACACAACTACACGCATATTAAAACGCAAAATAGAAATGCACTATCAAAAAAAATGTGTCAATGTCAAGAAGCTCTTTTAATGCATTAATACTACACTTAAGAGCGCCCCCGTAGGGTAAACATATTTGTCACACGAGATAATGCCCGGAATTCCAGGGTTCCGAAATTACTGGGTGTGATAAATTCCCCCTACTGTTTTTCCCAAAAACGGGGCATTACATGCAGCGTTTAGTGTTTTCCACATCGAAATTCGCATACCACTGTAAATTCTGGGTTTTCCCACACCCCTCCAATTTATTTAGGGAAAATTGTGGGGGTGCGGAGTTTATCACCCCATAAAAAGCAGGTGCAGCAAACTCCACATTACTTAATTTCCAATTTTTAAATACACTCCCACAAATTGCATTTAACAACTTTCTGGCTGTGGAATGCTGAGGCCCATATTTGTTGTTTCATGGTTGCCTATAAGTTATGAAGCACATTTTTCCCTTAAATATATATATTTAAAGATCCTGAAATTGTTGTTTTAATTACTTAATAATAACGTTTTCTCTTATCAAACCATCCTAGGGTGTATATAGGCATAGGTTATTCATTTCATATCTTCCTAATATTTCCGATATTATTCTGGTCACTGCAAAATGCCCACGAGTATGTTTTGTTATAAGATTCAACTGCGTGATGGCCTATGCAGAATGGCATAGTCTTACTACTTCCTGCCTAATGCCAATATCATCAGGAAGATAGACTTAACAGCCCATGAAACAGAAGGACTAACCAAAATAGGGGTGTTTAAATGAGAATACCCTGCAAACGTGCGCGTTCAGCTCCTATCGGATGTAAAATAAAAATTCAGGACAGGAGTTTAATTTTAACACTTTAAGTTATGGATTATGAAGAAGGGGTCTTATTTCCTGTTACATGGAAAAAGATATCTCCTATTGAGGTTATTTGGTTAAGCATTTTAGTACATAGAAAGCAATGTGCAGCCTGCTGCTCTTTATAAATCCATTTCTTGCTGATAAATAAATGCTAATTTGTTTTAAAGCGTCATTGCACACAGTGTTCAGCCTGTTTCCATGCATTTGATTATTTTAAAGAAATGTACCGTAAAAGTAACACGTTCTCTTTAATTTACAAATGATAAGAAACATTTTTCAAAAATGGGGAAAGTGTGAAATTTGTTCTGAACTGAATCACATTAAAGTGGATCTGCTCAATGACCTGTAAAAAATTAGTCAATCGGTTAAATTATCAGAATGAAAAATCGGCATAATTTTGGTTTCAATTTAAAAATCTGCTAAACAGCCCAGAGGCTTTAGTAAAGGATATTACTTTTTAATATCAGCACATATAAATGTGTCGGTACTCAGTGTTAAAAATGGTATAATATAAAAAAAATCCATAAACAGTATGGTTAAATATAGTGTTTTCACTGTATGCCTAAATTGTTGTCCCTCTCATATTCCATTAAAATAACTGAAGATATTGTAATTAAATGTCAACTTTGTTCCAATAATCAAAAATTAAAATGCACAACCTCAATGATGTACTGGCAATGGAGCGTACGAGGAAACAAGTTTTAGTATGGGAATTAAATTATATCACCCTTAAAAATGTACGACGATGTGACCATATGGCAGCATTCTAAGTGAAATCATCTACAGTGTTCTGTAATTTTATCATGTTTTCTGCACATCAACATTAATGAGTAGCATGGTGTGCTAAAATGGGATGTGCAGTAAACAAACCTGAATTTTGGATATACCTCCGGAAGTGAAGACAAAGTTATTATTTGGTTTATACTCCAAAACACCACAGAAGATATCTAAACAGGCATGATGAACTTTATTTATCCAGGTGCATATGTCTACAGGTAGTAGGTCTGAATTCCTGCGTCTCTGGTATTGAGAAAGAGATTTCTTGCAATGAGTCTAGTAAATGAGTTACTTCTGACCCATTTCCGTGCTCCCATATCCAAGCAAAGTAATTGAGAAGGCCATCACAAGCAACTCACAGCCCACCTCGAACTTCACCATCTTCAAGACAACAGTCAATCATTATTCAGAAAGAACTTAAGCACCAAAAACAGCACTCATTGTGGCCACCTACGACATTCAAAACATCCTGGATGGAGGAGAAACAGCGGCCCTCATCCTGCTCAACCTCTCCGCAGCCTTACACACTGTCTCCCAAAACACCCTCATCAGAAGACTCCACGAGATTGGCATACAAAGATCCATTCTCAAATAAATCTGTTCCTTCCCTACAGAAAGAACCCAATGGGTCAGGCTGCCACCCTTCACATAAGAGGTATGTGGTGTCCCACAGTGATCATGCCTCAGCCTACACTTTTCAACATATACATGACACCACTCACCAACATCATCTGATCACAAGACATCGCATTCATCTTCTAAGCCGATGACATGCAACTCATTCTTTCCCTGATGGACAAAACAAACACCACCAGAACCAAATTCACCAATTGCATGACCATGGTAGCAGACTGGATGTGAACCAACTGCCTGAAGCTCAACTCCGACAAGACGGAAGTGTTGGTCTTTGGCAACAAGACCTCCCCATGGTATTCCACCTGGTGGCCTTCAGAGTTAGGATCATCACCTTCACCCGCAGATCACACAAGAAATCTAGGGATCATCCTAGATGACAAGCTCAACATTATGGCTCAGTACAATGCAATGTGCACCTCCTGCTTCCACATCCTACGCATGCTGTGAAATATTTTCAAATGATTGCATCACAACACCAGATGGACCGACATGCAAGCACAAATAATCAGCAGGCTGCACTATGGCAACACTCTATGCCGGAATCTCCAAACAAATCCTACACAGTCTCTGGACTATCCAGAACATCGGCTTAAGGCTTATTCTCAACCTCCCATGCCGCACCCACATCACGCTGCATCACAGGAAGCTTTACTGGCTCCCCATTCACAATAATAGCCAATTCAATCTCCACATGCACACATACAAAGCCCTACACTCTGTCTCACTCTCACTCACACACACTCACCACATCTGCAAAAGCAAAACTTGAGGTCGCTCATTCTCCTACATCTGATCCAAGAAATGGAACAAACTCCCTCAACAAATGAGATCCTCCTCCTCACTTCTTGAGTTCTGCAGGAAGCTGAAGACCTGGTTCTTAATATAAGCAGCTACACACCTTGCCCAAGCACCTGGTGCCCTCTTGGGTGATTAGTGGGCTATACAAATCAACATAACCTAACATAACAAAACCAAACAAGGGCGACTGATTTCTCTCTTGAATTTTATTTATGTTGGTGTACCCCTCAACATGGTGGCTCTTTGGACCCTCAAATTTAAAAAGCCTCCATCCAGCAAGACTCCATCTTGGCTACTTGGTACAAGGGATTGCTCTTGGATGTAAGAAGTATATTAAATAATGGGAAATCTACCCATCCATTCCAGAACCAATCTAATTGACCCAGTTTGTGATGTTGCAAGGATGTGCTTTTTTGAGCCTCTCTTAGGGCCAGATGTAGGTGGCTAAATACCGGTCGGTAACGCCGAAATTCGCAGAATTTCAGCGTTACCGACCGGTATTTAGCCATGTGCAATGTAGGTAACACCGAACGCCATCGCAAATAAGGAATCGGTAAAAATAAGGGAAACCAGTTACCTATTCCTTAATTTGCGATTAGCAGACTACCGAAACCCCTAAATACCGAATCGGTAAATAAGAAATCCTTAAATAATCGCAAATCCGATGTACCAAAAATCGGTAATACCGAATTTTCGAATTTTCGGTATTTAGGAGTCGCTAATTACCACTGACTCAAAGCAGGTGGTAATCAGGTGCACTGCATTTAAACAGCCCCAAAATGCAACAGTGTGAACACAATGGCGGCCCTCTACGTAATTGCAAGGCGGCTACGTTTGCAAGCAGCAGGACTGAGGATCTGGAGACGGGAGGAGCGCGTGTATAGACTGCGCGTTACACTCTTCCAACTGACTGAGGCTGAAATCCATGAGAGGTACAGGCTACACCCCCAAACCATGCTAGACCTGATACGGGATCTGCACCCACTCCTGGAGCATCAGACACCAAGGGCGCAGGCAATACCAACACATGTTCAGGTGCTCTGTAGCCTGCACCTACTTGCATCAGGAAGTTACCAGGGGGTGATAGCTGTGGCAGGTGGTGTGTCACAGAGTTGCCTGTCCCGTTTCTTCAACTCTTTCTTGGATGCCATGATGCAAAGAATGCATCACTACATACGCTTCCCCAGCACACAGGCGGAACTGCAGAAGACAAAGCTGGATTTTTACCAAAAGGCACAGTTCCCACATGTAATAGGGTGCATTGATGGGACACACATACCAATCTGCCCACCTGCAGCTACAGAGTATATATACAGGAACCGCAAATCTACGCATTCCATCAACATGCAGGTGATATGCGATGCGGACCACATCATCACTGACATTGTGGCCAAATTTCCAGGGAGTACCCATGACTCCTACATATTCAAGAACAGTGGGATCTACACACGTCTGGCTGGGGGTGAATTTGGAGATGGATACCTGCTAGGTAAATCAATGTGACACACCCTGATGTATACCTTGGATGAATGTGTTGGTGACTCATATTAATGGCACTTCCTTTCTCACTTAGGTGACAGCGCATATGCCGTGCGGGCATTTATCCTGACTCCATACCTCAACCCATCCACACCAAGTGAGAGAAGATACAATGTGGCACATAAAAGCACGCGCAACGTTGTGGAGCGCACCTTCGGACTCTTAAAAAGCAGGTTCCGCTGCCTCCACAAAAGTGGAGGTGCACGTCAATACCGCCCCATCATCTGCTGTAAAATAATAGCAACATGTGCCATGCTGCATAACCTTGCCACAAAGAAAGGAACAGCAGTGGAACTAACTGACTCTGAGGACGAGGATGAGGACTGTCCACAGCCAGAGCACAGCGCAGCAGGTGTGGCAGCAGCACCAGATGGGAGACACAGACGGGCAGAGATAACATGCAACTATTTCTGAGTAAGTAAGGAGACACAGCCAGTGACGGTGTTTAATTGTCATAGCACACCACCACAACATGAAGGGCTTCACATGCCAGGCCAAATTTGAATGCAGGTTACAAAACCAAAAAGGGTTACATCACCCATTTCGGTAAACCATGTGATGGCTGGCAATACTTCCTGCGCCCACGCGCAGCACTGCTGCGTTCCTTGGGCACACTGTCCTCACTGGCAGTCTGTCCTGTGGCAGCGCTGTGACGTTCGCTGCGCCTCCTGGACTCCGTTATAGGGGGCATGATGCTACTGCGGCTAGTAGCCTCTTCACTATCCCCCCCCATCACCTGTAGTGGCAACCTGGTTTGTCTGTAGCACTTCTAGTGCACTGGTCACTGTGAGCAGCCCCCTTGCCACGTCACGGCTGCAGTGGGCCATCTCCTCCTGCATGGCCACCGAGCGCCTGCAGAGCAGAGAGGTGGCAGTGGAGAGGCGGTTCACCGCCTTGGTGTAGTTGTCAGGTTTTTGCCTCTCCCTGCGCCTGGCCAAACGGTCCTCATCCAATTTGCTGCACAGCAGCCTCACTGCCTCGGACATGTCCCTCATGCCCTTAGCCACAGTATTGTTCATGCTACTGATGCCCTTCTCGATTCGCAGCATGTGCCCATTCATTTGTACCATCTGCCACTGGACTGACCTTATCGCTTTGCCTTGCAGGCGCTGCACCTTGAGCATGTTCCCCTCAAGACCGGCAAACACACTCTGATCCTCACCCTGTGAAGCTGTACTGGCTGCCCTTGCCCTGCGGCGTCTGGCACCTGTGTGGGAGCGCTCGGTGGGGGACTGTGAGCCTGCACCGTTGGCATCCTCAGCCACCGTGGACTGTTGGCCTCCCATGCTGTCCTCCTCGGGCACCTCCATCTGCTGGAGGCTGGCCACTGCATGCCTCCTGGCTCTCAGTGCTGGTGGCGTTGATGGTGGCGGTGGTGATGCTGGTGATGGTGGTGATGGTGGTCATGGTGCTGGTGGTGGTGATGGTGGTGGTGGTGGTGGGTTGGTGTGCCCTGCAGGCGACAGGACCTCCTCCTGTGTCCTCTCTCTCCTGGGTGCCTTTCCTGTGCTCCCCTCTGCAGCCCTGCACGATGGCTCGCCTGTGGAGACAGAATGTACATTTGCTCACTTATCTGGCAGCATTTGCGAAATAATAAATGTCATGCCTGCCAATCAAACTGACTGTCCTCTGCTTGCTAATTGCTGATGTGTGTCACATGCCTTTGGGTTCAGTGGACTGACTGTTCTGACATGTGTTACTTCTGACTACATCTCCCATAATGCATTGCTGGTTTTTAGTAAAACATGTACTGGAGTGGGATTCACAATGCCTCATTGGGGATTGGGGTTAGGGAGTGGGGGCACAGCATGCAGTGCAGGCATCTTACCTTGTTTGTTGCCAGCTCTGGCTGAGCTGTCTGCATCCCCAATCCCACTCACACTCTCTGGCTGGAGGGTGGACTCGACCAGGAGATCCAGGGCAGTTGGTGCAGGTGCTGTGTTTCTCCCTCCACCTGTCAGGTTGGCTTGCTTCTTTCTCTCTGCCAGCCTCTCCTTTGCACGCTTCCTCAGGTCATACCAGCTTTTTTTGAGTTCCTCAATAGAGCGCTGGTTTACTCCAATGGCATTGATCTTTTCTTGGATAACCAGCCATATCTGCCTCTTCTGGGATTCAGGCACGTGCAGAGACTGTTTCCCAAAAAGTTTATCGTGGTCCTTTGTGACTTCCTCAATAAGGACCTCCAGCTCCCTCTCACTGAATTTATGTTTTCTCTTGCGTTCAGCTGCCTCCTTCTCCATCTCCTGGTTGGCCATATTTGCTCAGTGTTGTCAGCAAAAAGTTGGAAGAGTTGCTCCTGGCTTGTTTGCTGTGCTCCCTGCCTCTCAAACAGCTTCAGGATCAGTGCAGCTGCATGGGTGTGGCCACTTCCTGGTTGTGAGGTAATGAGGAAGCACAGGATTGGCTGATTCGCCAATTACCGATTTTTTTAATTACCGATTCGCTAATTACCGAATCGATATTAAGGAATCGGTAATTATTTTTACCGATTCATTCCGAATCGCTAATTTTTACCGATTATTGCTGAATCGGTAATTTTTACCGATTTTTTACATACATCTGAAATACCGAGTTCTTAATAGCGAATCGGTAAAATTCGCTATTAATGACTCGGTATTTCAGAATTACCTACATCTGGCCCTTAGTCCTTAACTTGACCTTCACATGGAGATGGGACAGCCTGGATCCTGTCCCCTATAATTGTCCATGTATTTATTGATATATACTTATGTAAAGTGTATCATATAGCTAGGGCTGCCTCAGATAGTTCAGGATGGATCTGAAAGATATGGGGATCTACAATAGTAAATTACACGAAAGGTGAGCTGTTCCCCAATAAAAAGGTGTGGACAACAAGTGACAGAGGTGGGGGATGAGGGGAATACTCCTTTTTGGAACTAGAGTCCTCACACACCCAGCAAGCTAGGTGTCATGCTTCATCATATGGACTTGCTCCTCGTCGGGTCGGCGCTGCAATACCCGACGGGCACCCATAAAGGGGCTCTTTGGCGGAGATCTTCAGTTCCTTGCCGTATGGTGCTGTGGGTGTGAGGGCCCTAGAGAACAGTGTAGATGTGATGTGAGTGGGTGATTATAAAAAAGGTTGGATAATCCAAATAAACTATTTATTAGGGTGGCTATCCACCTTATTAAAAGAGAAATGGAGTGGCTGCTCTCTGGCACAATGGTCCAGCGGAGCAGAGCTCAACTCTTACAAAGTGGTCAACATGTTTCATGCATTGCGGTCAATACTGATCCATTGCATTTCATCAGGACCTAGGTGTAAAACTATCTACACTTGGTGGTGGGTGGAGGAGTTCCTACCTACCACTCTTCGTGGAGGACGAGCACGGAGTCCCGCCAATCCTAGTTGTAACCTAAAAGGAGGATGACATGAAGCAGTATATAATTACTCGAAAATAGACCTAGTCGGCAGATCATATCATCCCAACAGCCTCATACCAGTTGTCCACCTAGTGGGTACAAAGGGGTAGTATAATACCCCCCTCATCTAAAAACCATAAATTCAATAAAAAAGAGAAGTGACTGGATTAAAACAACGGCTAAAGTGAGAGAGACTAATGGTGCAAAGACCAACACAAACCCTAGAGAGGGAGTCAATAGCCTACGATGCAACTCACCTATCTGGAGGGAAACACTCACTCCATTCGGTCTTGTCAGCTCCAGACACCAATGTGGTGGTGTCCTGTATAATTAGAAGTGAGAATCTCAATAAGGGGAGATAACAAAGCAGAAGAGGCAAACATGGCCCTCCCTAGTTATCCACACAGAGTTATGGAACACAGCCCAAGTCAGTGTCCCAATGTGGGGGAGTGGGAAACCCAAACGAGCACCCCTCCCCTCCCCTCTAGCACAGAAGTCATGCGGACCGGTCAACCCCCCGTGTGTGATGCAAAACCAGTCCGTGGTAACACCGGCGGGGCCACCCGGGAGGGGCGGGCAGGGTAGCCCCCCGGTAAAACCCCCGTCCATGGGCGCGTCCACAGGAGTCATACTTAACCCAGACCACACAAGTTTCTGCAGGCGGGGACCGAACGATGCCGAGGGAACCCAATCACCAACTAGACTAGGACCTACTTGGTCCGTGAACCAACACCGTCAATTGCACAGCCGCAAAGAACTACCAAATCACTCACCTGCCCAAGGAGGACATATGCCGGTAATCTACCCGCCGCAGAGCTGGAAAGCAGGATACTATCAAGGCTGCCACCCGGGTAGCGCTTATAAGTCTCCCTCGCGTCCTCTCAACCAGTCGCGTAGTGCGCCGGCATCACACCATGTCACATGATACAGAGGGCGTGTCGGTAGTCTCAGCTGAGCCGGCAATGCGAACAAGGCGGCCATTTTAAGAGGGTAGGGAAACTATGCAAATCCTAGTGATCCATAAGCATTATTCATGCTCTGGCTGCTCAAAATGTATGTGTAGTCTAAAAAGCGATCGTCTACCTATACGCTTTTTTGGGGGGTGACGATGCCATTTAACTAGCCATTACCCATCTCCTGGCTATACAATATGCGGGTGCAGTCCAGGCGGCAAAAATACCTTCGTGTGTTTAGTGCCGTGGTTAAGGGGCCATGGAATCATAAACAGATGAATCCCAATCTTACGAGCAGTGCCCCTACTGCACCATCATCCAAGTATTGTTGAGTGCAACAAGTGTGTGGGTATCAGTAGTGGGACCCGTAGGGTCCAGAGAGTGTGTAACAGGTATGTTAACTCAGGGTAGAGGCCCAAACCAAGGAGCCCCTATAAGGTGTAAGGTCGGGAGATGGCTATCTCCTAGCCAACGCGGCCCAAGGTATGTCATCATTAAGACCAAGTGTGTTTGTAGGATACCCCGGGTCTTAGCTTTAATGAGGAAGCTATAGCTGATATTTTAAGAACAGCACCCTCCTTGCTTGGGACAGGAGGAGCTGTGGCCTCTGGGTCACAGTTAGATGACTGGACGTCGATAGCGGCATTGAAGAGAGAATGGCTTAAAATCACTCTACATGGGGCTCTCATGACAGAGTATTTAAGGGCCAACATTGCGCCCCATGGACTCATAGTTAACATCTTGCCCAGGATATTCCTGGAAGATGGGCCCTTCAAAAAAGACTGGTGCCAAGTGTCTTGGAAATGTACCAAAGATCTACTAGTCCTGATTATCAATACCGCCAAAAGGTTGGCAGAGGCGCTTCTTGCCAGAATACAGGTAGCCGAAGCCACATTAAAATCCTCTATTCCTAAAACGACTTTTTCCTCCAAGCTAATGGAGATAAATAATGAAATTGCTGAGAATAGGAGTACCTCCTTAAACAGAAGGTTACCAAACTGCAAAAGGACGTAGCCAAGTTCGACAAGGAGAAGGTTTATCCTTATCTCAAAGATGACTACGCTGCACCCAGGAGTAGTTACTCCTCTGATGAGAGCTCTGATACCAGCAGGAGGGGGTCCTCAAAACAGCGATTCCAGCACTGGGAGCTGGGGTAATCATAACCAACGTAGACCCAACTACCAGCCCTACCCTAACTATAATAATGGTCCGATGTTTTCTGGACCAGTTCCACCCCCGTGGCAGTACCCAATATACCCTCAAGGGCCACCACAATACTTCCCTATGAGTAACCCTCCTTTTTTAGGCAGAGGTTGGGGCAGAGGAAAAGGGAGAAGAAGAGGAACTCAGAAAGGTGTTCAGTGGCAAGATCAGACCCCGGGCACAGTAGAGACCAGGAGCATGAGCAGGGGAAAGAGGGCCTAGTGGTCAACCTCTCGAATAGGGACTTAACTAACACGGAGAAGATAGTCCTTGAAAAAGGCCTTGGTTTTGTCCCTACCCCCAAACTTGACAAATTTAATGAGTTATGTGAAGTCCAGGAGTTCTTCAGGAAGGTGCGCCTCAAGGCCTTCTTTCAAGACAGGGTCTTGCCCGATCACGGTGGCTCCGGCCTGCGCAACCCTTCAACTTTTACCCCTAATAACAGCATGGTTCCACCTGAGATCTTGACTTTTGAGGGGCGGTACTCAAAGCGCTATCCGTTGCCTCCACATCTTACCCATTCCAAAATCTCAGTAACGATGAAAGAAATGCGGCCATGAGTTTGGCCAACGATACCAGCATTACCATCAAACAGGCCGATAAGGGTGGGGCAACTGTAATCCAGTCTACTACAGACTATGATAGAGAGTGTAGACGCCAACTTGGGAACACCAGGCATTACACACCTCTTTCGATAGACCCTACTCCTAGACTCACCTTGAAGATAGCAACTATGGTCCTCGAGGCGGAGAACAACGGCTGGATCACAAAGAAGGAGGCTGACTTCCTCATAACCAAGAATCCCAAGACACCGTATTTCTATACTCTCCCAAAGATTCACAAAAACATTACACCAGTCCCAGGGAGACCTATAGTGTCTGGGATAGGGTCCCTTTTGGAACCTTTGTCTAGATTTTGCGACCACTTCCTCCAGCCCTTGGTGAGGAAGATACCATCTTACGTACAGGACACGACTGACGTCCTACGCATCATTGACAACACCGAGACCCTCAGTGGGGTCCATCTCCTAGTGACATTGGATGTGGAAGCTTTGTATACAAACATTCCACAACGAGCAACTTTGGAAGCCGTGGAGGTTAGTCTATTGAAGGAAGAATGGGTTTCACCGACACCGGTCTCTTTCATTATGGAGTGTGCTACCTTAGCACTTACTGAGAACTTCTTCGAATATGAGAAGCAACTATTTCATCAGACCCAGGGGACTTCCATGGGGAGTACCTTCGCCCCTAGTGTGGCTTGCCTTTATATGGCAACATTTGAGGAGGAGGTCATCATGAACCCGAACAATCCGTATAGAGCAAACTTGACACTATGGCGGAAGTTCATAGACGATATCCTTATCCTGTGGAGGGGAGACTTAATAACTTGTGAGGCGTTCTGCCGTTGGGTCAACACGCAAAACATGTTCCTCAAATTCTCACACACTATATCAGACACGAGTATTCCCTTTTTAGATTTAAGGATAAGACTTACCAATGATGGATTGAGTACGACACTGTATACAAAAGCTACAGATAGGAATAGTCTCCTTCTCAACAATAGATACCATCCAAGGGCCCTCAGGAACAACCTACCGTTTGGACAGTTCCTCCGTATTAGGAGAAACTGTAGCTTCCTGAATGACTATGTGATAGAGGCCCAGCACCTACAACAGAACCTTAGGGAGAGAGGCTACCCGGCACGCCAGGTCAGGAACTCCTACAAAAGGGCTTTAAACAATCCACGTGAATCACTACTCCATGTCACCACTAAGGAACAGGCTGAAGTATTGACGTGTGTTACCTCTTTCACATCTCACTCTACACTGATTAAGAAGATCATTAACAAGCACTGGGGAATAGTGAACACAGGGGATCTTGACCTCCCTAGACCTAGGTTTGCTTACAAGCGTACACAAAATCTGAAGGATATCTTAATACACACCAGGCCTAAGGCCAAGGAATTGGGGGTCCAGAGGACGCTTTGGGACCTGCCACCTGTGATTGGGCACTATCCGTGTGGGACGTGCTCAGTATGCGAACAAACTAGCACTGTCAGAGAGGTCACGCTGACTGATACGTTCACATGGAGGCTCAAGCGACACACCAACTGCAACACTCCTAGATGTATATACCTGATCACATGTCCTTGCGACAGAAAATATGTAGGGATGACGATGAGACCTGTAAAGGTACGCATTACAGAGCATAAGAGCAATGTGAGGTGTATGAGAGTAACCACTAAGATGTACACACACTGCAAAGATGTTAACCACTCTGCGGAATCTCTCAAATGGGTGGTTCTTGAGGCATACCCCAGGATCACACAGCATGCCCTCTTCAGAATTGAACAGAGATGGGTGCACCGCCTGTCTACAAACACACTTGGTCTTAATGATGACATACCTTGGGCCGCGTTGGCTAGGAGATAGCCATCTCCCGACCTTACACCTTATAGGGGCTCCTTGGTTTGGGCCTCTACCCTGAGTTAACATACCTGTTACACACTCTCTGGACCCTACGGGTCCCACTACTGATACCCACACACTTGTTGTACTCAACAATACTTGGATGATGGTGCAGTAGGGGCACTGCTCGTAAGATTGGGATTCATCTGTTTATGATTCCACGGCCCCTTAACCACGGCACTAAACACACGAAGGTATTTTTGCCGCCTGGACTGCACCCGCATATTGTATAGCCAGGAGATGGGTAATGGCTAGTTAAATGGCATCGTCACCCCCCAAAAAAGCGTATAGGTAGACGATCGCTTTTTAGACTACACATACATTTCGAGCAGCCAGAGCATGAATAATGCTTATGGATCACTAGGATTTGCATAGTTTCCCTACCCTCTTAAAATGGCCGCCTTGTTCGCATTGCCGGCTCAGCTGAGACTACCGACACGCCCTCTGTATCATGTGACATGGTGTGACGCCGGCGCACTACGCGACTGGTTGAGAGGACGCGAGGGAGACTTATAAGCGCTACCCGGGTGGCAGCCTTGATAGTATCCGGCTTTCCAGCTCTGCGGCGGGTAGATTACCGGCATATGTCCTCCTTGGGCAGGTGAGTGATTTGGTAGTTCTTTGCGGCTGTGCAATTGACGGTGTTGGTTCACGGACCAAGTAGGTCCTAGTCTAGTTGGTGATTGGGTTCCCTCGGCATCGTTCGGTCCCCGCCTGCAGAAACTTGTGTGGTCTGGGTTAAGTATGACTCCTGTGGATGCGCCCATGGACGGGGGTTTTACCCGGGGGCTACCCCTGCCCGCCCTCCCGGGGTGGCGGGTGGCCCCGCCGGTGTTACCACGGACTGGTTTTGCATCACACACGGGGGGTTGACCGGTCCGCATGACTTCTGTGCTAGAGGGGAGGGGAGGGGTGCTCGTTTGGGTTTCCCACTCCCCCACATTGGGACACTGACTTGGGCTGTGTTCCATAACTCTGTGTGGATAACTAGGGAGGGCCATGTTTGCCTCTTCTGCTTTGTTATCTCCCCTTATTGAGATTCTCACTTCTAATTATACAGGACACCACCACATTGATGTCTGGAGCTGACAAGACCGAAAGGAGTGAGTGTTTCCCTCCAGATAGGTGAGTTGCATCGTAGGCTATTGACTCCCTCTCTAGGGTTTGTGTTGGTCTTTGCACCATTAGTCTCTCTCACTTTAGCCGTTGTTTTAATCCAGTCACTTCTCTTTTTTATTGAATTTATGGTTTTTAGATGAGGGGGGTATTATACTACCCCTTTGCACCCACTAGGTGGACAACTGGTATGAGGCTGTTGGGATGATATGATCTGCCGACTAGGTCTATTTTTCGAGTAATTATATACTGCTTCATGTCATCCTCCTTTTAGGTTACAACTAGGATTGGCGGGACTCCGTGCTCGTCTCCACAAAGAGTGGTAGGTAGGAACTCCTCCACCCACCACCAAGTGTAGATAGTTTTACACCTAGGTCCTGATGAAATGCAATGGATCAGTATTGACCGCAATGCATGAAACATGTTGACCACTTTGTAAGAGTTGAGCTCTGCTCCGCTGGACCATTGTGCCAGAGAGCAGCCACTCCATTTCTCTTTTAATAAGGTGGATAGCCACCCTAATAAATAGTTTATTTGGATTATCCAACCTTTTTTATAATCACCCACTCACATCACATCTACACTGTTCTCTAGGGCCCTCACACCCACAGCACCATATGGCAAGGAACTGAAGATCTCCGCCAAAGAGCCCCTTTATGGGTGCCCGTCGGGTATTGCAGCGCCGACCCGACGAGGAGCAAGTCCATATGATGAAGCATGACACCTAGCTTGCTGGGTGTGTGAGGACTCTAGTTCCAGAAAAGGAGTATTCCCTCATCCCCCACCTCTGTCACTTGTTGTCCACACCTTTTATTGGGGAACAGCTCACCTTTCGTGTAATTTATTGTTTGGGCATGTGTGCTGGACCCCGTTAACAAGCCCTAATAGTCCCCCTTCTTGTTTAAGATCTACAATAGTAGTCTTGATATGATGTCTTGAGTTCAGCATACTGAATCAGTACAGACTCCAGTCACTGCAATGGATTAGATCCGTGCTTCCCAAACATTTTAGAAGCATGACACACTTTTTAGAATGACAAACGTTTGCAATCCACCTAGCTTTAATGGACATGAGGTGGGCGATTTTTTATTGTATCCAAAGCATTGTGTGGCAATGCACTGTCATTTACAGGCAGCACATTTTCCATTATCATGACCACTAAAACTGCACACACATACAATTTTCTTGATAAACCCATATTGCACACAAATGATAATGCATGAAAATCACATTTCAGTGACTATTTATCATTGTGCATCACCAAGTAAAGTGTCTTGATTTGTTTTGATCCTATTAAAATCTTTGCTTCTATCATACCTCCGAATTACAAAAAATTTGCTTCATTTTTGCTTTTCTAATAATTTGAAAGGTAATTGCAATTTATTGTGTGTTACAAAAATGACATCTTATGGCCTTTCCTTTCACACTCTCTGAACCCCAGAAATATTGTCACAAAATTCACTTAGTTTTCTTTCTCTGACTGCAAAGTGAGAGGAGTTTGTAAACACCAATTTCCCTGTGTTGAAACAAAGCAGCAATCTGTCATAATGCTTAGACTGACATTTGACCTCTGACTTTGAAGCACAGCAAATGTGACAAGATAAATACATAATTTAACAACAGTCTTATTTATTGCTTTGGCTTTCACTACCTACCAAAATCAACTTCTCCATAGTTTGGGAAACACTGGGTTAGATGGAAAGTCCTTTCAAGTGATATGAATAGCTGATGGCAAGACCAGTCTTCTGTTTGTATATTTAGTAAACCCACATTCGCCAAAGTTCAATCTGCTAAAAATGTATAGAGGTGCTGAAACAGAAAAAGTACAGACTACGGCAATTAATTTGAAAGATTAAAAAGGTACATCTTTCAATGTTTATGAAATGTGAGGAGGATGTGGGAGGAAAGAAGCTTACTAGGGAATTTGTTCCATTATCTGCCTGCCACTGGAGAATATGTTTTATCTCCATATGTTTAGGTCTGAGTTTGTAAGGCCCTTAAGACTCAAGGTTCCTTTGCAGCACCTAGATGCTAAATTGGGCAGATGAGAACTGAGGGGTGGAGTGGAGCCATAGAATACCTGATGTAATATGACCATAGCCTTGAGTACCATTCTTCTTTTAAAAATATGTAACGAGTTAATTTGTTTCTGAACAGGAATAGGATAGATAGGTTGTTCATTTACCCTAGAGGGCCAATCCATTTTACTTGTTATGAGCATGGAGAACAACTATTTGTTTTTATATTTTCAAGGATACTGCCTTCTACTTTGTCCTGATATAGACACTTGTATAATCTGTAGTGTTTGGTGAAACTGCGGCAATACTTAAGTTTACAACGGTCACTAACTGTTTAAATAAGCAATGAAGTCACTGCTCATGTGGATACCCATATCTACACCAAAAACATCAGCTTTTTTCTTTTTCTTTGTACATACTAGGTTTTGCCATGCACATGTCATAGTTTTCACCATACACCTGCACTGCACCGATTCTTCACTTTGAATCTCCTGACTACAGTTTTGAATGATCTGTACTGTTGTATATTTAGGTACAAATATTCTCCAAAGATCAACAATAGTAATACACAAAGGAAAAATATACATACATTAACATTTATTAGAACAGTGGAATGTGGAGCTCTCCATTGCATACAATTCACAGAGCATCATTCCAATGTTGTTTTTGTTCACAGCTCCTGCTGTGAACGAAGGCCTCTCAGAGCCCGAGGGGCTTTAAATCCCCTCGGCCTCCTAGAACCCTTTGTTTTTAGTAATTAGAACATTCTTCCCTCTAGGGGCAGAATGTTGTAATAGCCTTAGAGCCCTCCCAGCGGGCTCTAACCACCATTAAAGGCCCGATCCCTTGTTAAAGGCCTGAGCCGAAGCTGGAGCGGGCCTTTAATGGCTGGTAGAGACCACTAGGTTGGGTTCTAAGACTATAAAGTATATAGTAGAAAAAATACTAAGAATATATTAAAAAAAAGGTAGTAAGAATCTAAGGAAAAAATGCGATATATGTTTTATATAAAAATAGAAAGGAAAGAAAGAGAAAAGTAGATAGAATAAGAGGAAAAGAGAGAGGGAAAAGAGAAGGATGAAGAGAAACAGAAAAAGAGAAATAAAGGAAAAAGAAAAAGATATAAAAAGGAGAAAACGAGTTAAAAGACATATTTAAGATGAAGGTGAGTGAGAAGAGAGGTATGTAGTAAAAGGTAGCTAATGCAAATCAGATTTAGTTTTCTGTTGCACTGACAGTGATGAAACAGTGGCTATTCTATGTTCATCAAAAATAAAATTCCACCATGTTGATGCAGGCAGCTTAGACATATCTTTCCAACAAGAAAGTATAACCTTAAAGGCAAGTGCCAGAAAAAGATCAAGTAGCTTAGTTTTAGCGGACAGATGTTCAAAATCAGATGGCATAGTCCCAAATAAAACATTTTGAATTGATAGTTGAATATTGCATTGAAAAATCTTTAAACATTTTAACCAAATTATTTCTCAAAACATAAACACAGGAGAACAATAATAGAGTGAATGAGTTAAAGACCAGCATAATGGAGAAGAAGTTAGAACAAATTTAGGAATACATTTGAGGGTAATAACAGCTCTATTCGAAACAAAGAATAGAGATTGGGTAATATGTGCAGCTTTAAACATTTTAAATATGTTAAGCCATATTTTATCCCAGATGTGAATAGGGACTGAGATAGAAAGGTCAGCTTCCTTAATAGATGTTTTGGGTCTTATAGGAGTAGGGGATAATAACATGTTATATAAATAGGCAGCTTTGGGTGTTGAGTCTTGAGGAATGTTATGTAATGGTATTGAGGGTGTGAGTGATAGGAGTTAGGAGGAAAATTGTTAGTGAATAGAAAGGATTGAAGGGCAGAAGATATTGAAGTATATTCATGTAAAATGAGCTTGGTAGATTGTACAGTGTTTGTAAGTGTGGAAAAGGAATAACAGAATTATGTTGTACACGTTGATCAATAAACATAATGCCTTTCTCCTTCCAATGTTTGAAATAGAAGGATTTGGATCAAAATGTGATAAATTTGTTGTACCAAACATAAGAGGCAAGGAAACATTGTTAAGAATCAAAACATGAAAAAATAATTGTATGTAACAGATGGTGAGAATATTTTAGAATAGAATTTGTAGAAATAAAAGTGCAATTGGTCATATAAATTACATCAGTAATTGAAACGTCTTTCAGTAAAGAACATTCAAATACAATCCATCGTGGTGTGGAAGAATCCTGAAAATCAGTTGATAGAGCATAAAATTGGTTGAATGGTACAATCTAAAATCAAGAAAGCAGACACCACCTTCATTCTTCAGACGTTTAATTTTAGACAAAGCAATGCGTGCATGTTTATTGTTCCAGATAAATGTAATACAAATATAATTAATCTGAGAGAAGTAGGACACATGTATTTTGAAAGATAGCATAGACAATATATGAAGGACATGTGGTACAATCATCATCTTGATGGTGTCTAGTCTACCCCACCATGATAGATTAAGGGGGAACCATGATAAAGTAATTTCTGGGGTTTGATTTTTTTAATGCAGTAAAAGTATAACTGATAGTGTTCAAAATAGTGGAAGAAAACCAAGGTGTTTGATTTCTGAAGGGATCCAGCTAAATTAGTATCTGCAGACATACACTAATAATAGGAGGAGTTCAATGGTAGAATTTCAGTCTTAGAAAAGTTTAATTTATAACTAGAAATACTAGAGTATAATTTGATTTCTTTTTTTTTTTTTTATCAATCTTTTTATTAGTTTCAAACCGCAGTTATGCATACATTTGTAATCAACATTTTAGCAAGCATTTAACACAGCAATACATTAGCATGAGGAGAAGGTCACTTCTACATTGCGTCCCTTGCTCGATTTCTATTTCGCCTCATCTCAAGCTCCAACATTGGGGAAATACAGTTAGATCCGCGATAGACATTCCACTTGCCCCATTTTTTATCCCACTTCTTTGGGCATCCCCGGGTTATAAAGACTTCCTTTTCTGCAATCATGCATTTATCAACTTCCTTCAACCATGCCTGCGTGGTCGGAGGACTTGCCACCCCCAGCCTCTAGCTATTTCTCTTTTGACTAGGGTGTATCCCAGCGTGGCTAGTTGTTGTTCCACCTCTGTGAGATCTGTTGCCGCCCACACATTAAGTAGACCCAGCCTTGGTGTAAGAGTCAGTGTCATTCCCAAAGCGGTTTGGATATGAGACGTGGCCCCTTCCCATATTCGTAGAAGCCGCGGGCACTCCCATATCGTATGATAAAAGGTAGCCGTGTGGCCGCAGCCTCTAAGACAAAGTGGATCAGCTCTGGCCCCTATCTTTGCCAATGTCACTCCCGTTAAATACGACCTATGGAGGATTTTGAATTGTATCAGCCTGAAACGGAGGGTGATGGCCGCCTCCCTGGGAGACATCAGGGCAGCCTGCCAGTCCTCATCGTCAAGAGATCCCAGGTCTTTTTCCCACTGCTCCTTGAGCTTATGTAGCGTGTCAGGTATGTTATTGCACAATTTTTTATAGATCAATGAAATGGCTTTAGAATGTAGTGGTCCATCTAGTAAGCGATCCTCTAATGGCGATGACTCTGGTATTTCTGTGAGGTCTGGAAAAGCTGCTGTGAGGGCATGCCGGATTTGCATATATCTAAATTGTTCCCCTTGCGCCATTTTGTATTGGTCTTGAAGCTCCTTAAAGCTGAGGATCGACCCATTTTTAACCATGTCTCCGACCACAGATATCCCGATGGTGTCCCACTTATCAAAGCCAGGTTGCTGGCAGAGAAGACCCAACTTTTGGGCATACCAAAGTGGCGTTGCTTTTGAGAGGACTTTTGACCAACCTAGCCGGGAGTTAGCCTGATGCCAGATAGCTACAGTATGGGAAAGAGGCCCAAAATATCGTCCCTCTCTTTACTTTAGAATAGAGCGCTCCCAAGTATCCAGATCGCCCGGTCTGATATCTGTCGAGCATGTATGCGGGATCGTTGGGAGAGCGATATATCCACTGGTTTATCACCACTAGTTGCGAAGCCCAGTAATAAAGTTTAAGGTCTGGGAGAGCTATTCCTCCGTCGAACCAGCCCTTCGTCAGCTTTTTGGTAGCAATGCGGGGGGCCCTTCCATCCCAGAGCAGAGTCCTGACCTCACCCTCCACCACTGAGAAATACTTGTCCGGAACCTGATATGGACAATTCTGGAGGATATATAGAAAGCGGGAAGTGCCAGCATCTTGAACAACGCAGCACGGCCCATCAACGACAGGGGCAAGGATCTCCAATATTGAACGTCTGTTTTTAGCCGGGCCAGTGGGGGGCCAGGTTGCGATTATAAAAAAGGGCAGGGTCCGACGTAGCAAAGATTCCTAAGTACTGAAACCCCTCGTCGGCCACCTTGATTGTACAATTTGGCGGGAGACGGGGACGTGCTCCCGGAGCATAAACAACACAGATTTACTCCAGTTTATTTGGTAGCCCGAGTATTTCCCAAAGTTCGTGAAGATGTTCAGAACACCACGAATGGATTTATATGGAGAGGCTAGGTACAGCAAGATGTCATCTGCGTATAGGGATATTCGATCTTCCTGTCCCTCTGCCCATTTCAGGCCCCTCACCATCACCGCCTGGCGGATCCAGGCGGCCAATGGTTCTAATATCAGTGAGAATATCATCGGGGACAGGGGACAGCCCTGCCTGGTTCCCCTTCGCAGTGTGAATATTCGTGAGGTATAGTTGTTGACCCTCACTTGGCCCTGTATGTCTGTGTACAGTAATTTAATCCAACCTAGGGAAGTTTGGGCCAAATCCCATCCTCACCAGGACTTCGAAAAGGTATGGCCATTCTATTGAATCAAACGCCATGGAGGCATCGAGAGATAGCACCACTGCGTCTTCCTCCAGGAACTCCCTCCGCGCCAGCACGTTGTTAAGTCTGCGGATATTTAATGCTGTATTTCTCCCCGGCATAAACCCAGACTGGTCAGGATGTACCAGTGATGAAATAACCGGTGCCAGTCGGGTGGCGAGAACTTTGGCTAGGATCTTAGCTTCCGCGTTGATCAGCGAAATCGGTCGGTAGGAACCGCACTGGTCACCAGGCTTCCCTGGCTTACGGATTACAACTATTGATGCTATTCGTTGATCACTAGGCAGCTTCCCTTGCTTATAGCTTTCATGATACATGGCGCGTAAATGAGGGGCAACATGGGAGGCCGCGACTTTTAAGAATTCAATGGGGATCCCGTTGGGCCCCATGGCCTTCCCAGAGCGGATTTGGCTTATGGCCGTTTGAATCTCTACATCTGTTAACTCCCTCCAGAGTTTCTCTGTCCGTTTCGGAGAGAGTCATCACAGTGCTATCAGCAAGGAGTTGGCGAGAGTCCTCCGCAGTGTATGTAGTGGAGGGAGAGTAGATCCGCTCTAAATGATCAGCAAAAGCCTCCGCTATATCCTTAGGGCGTGTAATGGTAGTGCCGTCGGGCATGCTCAGGCCGGCCACCCACCTCTCCCCTTGTTCTCTCCTCTCTAACCAGGCTAGCGTCTTTCCAGCCCTGTCCCCGAGTTCATATAGACGGTGTTGCATATGGAGGTGTCTGGTCATCATTTGTTCCCTTGCCTTGACCTTATATTCCTCTTGTTTCATTGCCAGGCGATGCAACGTGTCTTCCGAGGGCGTATTGGTATTGTCGAGCTCAAGTTGGCGGAGCTCGTCTTCCAATTGGGCAAGCTGGCTATGTTTTTGTTGGGTGTAACCCACTTTTAGGAGACAGTGCATGCCCCTTTAAGACCACTTTAAAGGCCTCCCACAGAGTTTGTGCTGATGTTACCGAGCCGACATTTTCGGCGAAATAGTTACAGGTTTGCTGACAAAGTTCCGTTTTGATATCTGGAATTTTCAATAACCATGGGTTCAGAACTATAGTGGATCGTGGCTGCCTCTCCCATTGTGTAAGTTCAATTATAACCGGTGAATGATCCGAGATGCCTCTCGGCAGGACATGGGGATTTTGGAAATTGCTAATGGAGGCTGCGTATGTTAAAAAGTAGTCAATACGAGATGAGCTCTTATGTGCATTTGAGTAGTAAGTGTATTGGATATCTCTGGGTTTCAAGGTGCGCCATACATCTGTTAGGCCCATGGCTGTAGTGAATTCTTTCATTTGCACATTGGGGCGTGTCCCCGCCCGCCGGGGGTACCTATCTGTATCATCATCCATGGTCATGTTGTAATCCCTCCCAGGACCAGAGTGCCCACCGGAAGGTCGGTCAGTATTTTGCCAAGAGTTGTCAAAGCTTCCTTACCCAGCGCAGGAGGCAGGTATACTGGAGACTATATTAAGTGCTCTCCCTTCCCATTGGGCCTCTAGGACAGCAAATCTACCCCCTGGATCTGCCCAGGTACGCTTTACAATAATGGCTAGGTTTTTCTTGACAAGAATCCCAGTTCCCCTGGATCCCGTGGTGGAAGTCAGCATGCACCAGGAGTTTGTAACCCCATCGTGTGAGGGCTTTACTTTTGTTTCCAGTCATGTGGGTCTCCTGCAACAACACTATGTCTGGGGCCTGTCTTTTCAGGTATTGTTGGACGATACCTCTTTTGATTTTATCACCCAGTCCGTTTACGTGCCCAGGTGAGTATTGAAATCGACGAATCCACTCTACCCCCCATCATCCGACACATGGACAGTAACAGTGCGACAATTTAACAGAAGTGCATGATTGAAAATTCCCTTTCTAGTATATGCAAGGCGTGACCTGATTTTTCCTCCCAACCATTAAGAGCAAGTGTAAGCGCTGTGTGTGGCAGTATGCATAGATAACTTTGTAAATCAAACTTTCCTAAAAACAATAATCCCCCATCCCTCCATCCCCTCACCCCCCCCCTCCCTGCCTCCCTGCCCGTGGATTTCGAACTACCCACTCCCCAACTAGGCAGAGCGCCTCTACCCCGTTCAAAAATACCAAAAGGTGTGGGTTTGCGGTCCCCCCATCCCCCCTACAGCTATTGGCGGTATACCTCCGTTCTTTTAGCTCCCAGCGTGATCTTGTGGTAACAAACTAATACATTACATAGGTGAGTCATTACAAACGGTAACAGTGCTGCGGCAAGTGCCCTCCGGACCAGTAAGTCACTATTATAATAGGAACGTTCTCACCAATGTCCTGCATGGAGGTAGAGTTCTCTGCAGTTCTCATCGCCTACACGGCTGTACCCCTAAAGTTGCAGCTAAGTGTGCTTGGCACCGGCGGAGTCCTCCTCTGAAAGAGCCCCACCGTTCTCTTTGTACTTCCTTGGCCCTGCGTTTCGGTCTCGGCGATGGCCATCGACTCTTCGCCACCCCTCCAGCCACTCCCACGCGGCCTCCGGCGAAGCAAAGAACCACGTTTTCCCGTCTGATTCCACCCTGAGTCTCGCCGGAAACAACATGGCGTACTTTACTTCTCGGTCCCGAAGCTCCTTCTTCACTGCTTGGAAACTTCGCCGCTGGGCCTGGACCTTAGCCGTGAAATCCGGGAAAAACGTTACCTCGCTGTTGTCCACCTTGAGTGGGGGCCCCGCCCGTGCCGTTTGCAGAATGAGATCCCTGTCTCTATAGTTAAATACGCGGGCTATGAGTGGTCTTGGTGGGGTGCCGGGCTTCGGCCTCCCTCCCGGGACTCTATGTGCTCTTTCAATGGAGAAGTATTTAGAGAGACTTTTAGGCTGTAGATGCTTCACTATGATGTCCTCCACGAAGAGATCTGCCGCCGCCCTTCGGCCCGTTCCGGCACACCTAAAATACGGATGTTATTTCTGCGGGCCCTTCCTTCATAGTCATCCAGCTGTTGCGCCATTCTCACATGTTGGCTCTGGAGCTCGGCAACCTGGGTTTGGAGTTGCGCCGTGTCGTCCTGCAGTGAGGATGTGACTATTTTTAGGTCTTTGACTTTGTCGTCCATTTTACGAAAGTCCGCTCGCAGTAGGGAGACTTCGGTGGTAACGGAGTCGAGGGAGGACCTCACTCCACCAATTGCTTCTAGCACGTCTCGTATGGTTGGCTCTGACTGCGGTCCCGGCTCTTTTTGTGACCCCTGCTCTTCCGTTCGCTGCATCTCTCGGTCTTCTCCAGCCTTATTCCATGTGAATTTTGTGAGTTTGCCCTGTACACTCGCTTTGGTCCCTTCCCGTCGCCATGGCAGGTTCCACCACAGAGGAGGAGGTGGGAGGCAAGAGGCGCCGGCCGAAGGTCGCCAGCCACCCGGGCAATCAAGGCAGCACTGCTGCAGGCCCCCCGTCCGTTTTTCCTAGGGCTATCTTGCAGGAACCCTGCTATCACTGCGGTAATGGGGTCTATTAGGCAGGTGGCAGACGCGTGTCCACAGTGTGGCTGGGCTCAGTCAATAAGCAGCCCCTCCCACGGACCGTCAGGCGTGGATCTCTCCGGTCTTCGGCACTGCGTAACAGGAGGGTCCACCAGTCTATTTTAAACACCACCGCAACGTCAGGTTGCCTAAGGGCATCAGTTCTGGTGCCAGCAGCGCAATCTCAGACCCCAAAGGGACAGTAGCACCCTTATCGTTCGCAGTGCCAATGTATGGCTCCTTCCTCTGAGGTCACTCCCAATGCCCCCAGAGACCAGAAGAGTGTGGGAGGGCGGGGGGGGGAACCCAGCGCACAATCCGCCAGTGGGTCCTGGACTCACCGTATCTCCCCTGCGGCCCACCATCCACGGATCCCCGCCAAAGGCACCAACGAGGCCAAGTCACGTCCAGGCCCAGGTCTCCGGCCGCAGCGCGGGAGGCTCCACTCCGCCCCCGCCCACGGCAAATTGCGGCCTGTCAAGCCACCGGCAGTCTCCTCGGGGCACCCGGGGATACACGGCCGCCCCCACCACTGGCAACGTCCGTCGAGGCCGCGCTGGTCGTGTCCTACCTTCGCTGCCGTCCGCAGAGAGCCGCCCACTCCTGCGTCTAATCCTGGATCAAAGTCCCTTGCTGCAGGCCTTCCAGGCCCTAAGACCGGGGCCTCGAGTACCAGCTCCCCTCGGCGAGACCGGTACCGCTTCACTTGCACGCCGCCCCGCCACCTCTCCGGCTCCGGGTTACACCTCCGCAAGTCGCCCAGTTGCCCAGGGGAGTCCTCGCCGGCCAGCGGGCGGCAAACCTCGCCGGCCGTGCAAGTGTTTCACCCCGGGGTCACCAGGCCGCCATTATCTTCCTCGTCATCCGTCTTCCACCGTCCGCCACACCGTCGCCCCGGTTCATGGACTCCCAGGTGGGGGCCAGGGTAGCTCTCGGGGCTGGAGAGCGTCTTCTCGCCTGTTTTGCTGCTGATTGGAGGTCAGGATATTGTCGGATACGTTACGAGGGATGCGGAGCTCTTCTAGCCAGCCGCCATTCCCTTCGGCTGCTAGCCACGCCCCCATAATTTGATTTCTTATTAAAAAAAAAATTAGTTAAACAGGAGATAGGATTAGACACGTATGTTAAAATATCATCAGCATAAGCTGATAATTTGGTTTCTCAGGAATTATATTAAAACCTATAATAAGTGATTTACAATGAATACGTTTGAGAAAAGGTTCTAGACAAAGAATAAAAAGCAAGGGAGAGAGGGGACAACCTTGTCTAGTACCACTATGAAAATGTAAATAACGGGAAAATCGTCCATTAACAAAAACACTGGCACGAGTGTCAGAGTAGTCGTTTTTTAAAGGAAATAAATTTAGGGCCAAACCAATGAAGAGTAGTGAACATAAATTGCCAGTTGATGTGGTCAAAAGCCTTTTCGACGTCAAGAGATAGCGCCGCAAGAGGGGAATTATATTTCTTACCAAATGCGGGAACATTAGAGAACATTCTAGCATTGTCAGTAGCAAGTCTACCCTTCACAAAGTCAGATTGGTCAGATTTGACAAGTAGGGAACAATGGTCTGAAGGTGGGATGCTAATATTTTACCAAATATTTTACAATCAAAATGAATTAATGAAATAGGGCAATAGTTTTTACAAAGTGGTATGATCTTTGTCAGTTTTAGTTATAATAACAATGAATGCTTCTAAAAACGATCCAGTGGCTTTTGAATCCAAAAGAAAAGAATTGAAAAGTTCAAGTAATTTAGAGGCAAAAGTAGAGGAAGAAGATGAGAATAGCTCAGCAGAAAATCCATCTGGGCCAGGGGCATTAGCTTTTTTTTTTAAGGATTTAATGGCACCTATGATCTCCTGAAGAGTTATATCAGGTTCTAATGGTTGAAATTTGTCAGGAAGAGAAGGGGGTTTAGGAATTCCATCAAAAACGTGTGCATGTTGTGTTCTAAAGGGTTGGTGTCATCTGAATATGATGATTTATAGTATTCTTGGAAAGTGTAAGAGATATCCGCATCTGAAGACGCAATGCTGTTGTTGAAATTATTCCGAATAGGTCCAATGTTTTTACGTTCAGATCTGAATCTTAAATAATTAGCCAACAGTTTGCCTGCTTCATTTTGACCTCCATGATATTTTGATTTGACTTTAAAGAGGATAATACAAGCATCAGTGGTAGCGAGTTTACTGAGGGCAGTCTTGGTGTTAATCAGTTCATGTAGGACTAACGAAGATTTGGATGTAAAATAATTATGTTCTAATATTGTAATGTGCATCCCAGGTGTTATAAATGGATGTGTCACTAGGTTTATTACATTAAAATAATTCATTGATAAGAACATTAGCTTCTGTCATAAAGTTATTGCCAAATAAAAGGACATTTTTTAATTTCCAATGGCCAGCTTTAGAATTGGTGTGAGAGAAATCAAAAGAAGATAAAACTGGAGCATGATCTGAGAAAAATATGGAGCCAATTTCTGAGGAATGAATAGAGGGGAGTAGATGTTTATTTTTATTTTTATTTTGCATAGTTACTAAAAGCCATTGTAATGCTATAAAAAAATCAAGATAAAAAGTCATTGTTATTCACCAGTAAGACCATTGGTACACATGATAAAAATGCAGTGCAGTACTTACATAGCTCGTATAAAAATTACTGATAAATGCGCAATACAGTACTACGTGGCTGCAATAATATTAGTTAATGTTTCCTACAATGTACACCATTTGTATATGCCAATAGAGCCAGGCAGCCACATGGCGAAGTGCAAAAAGAACATATATGTCAGGAGGAGGCTCCTAGTCGATATAAGGCAAAGTAGGATCTTTCCCATCATAGGGAGAAGAGGTCTAGTAACTAAAATATAATCTATTCTGGATCTGGTGTGATGTACATTTGAGAAAAACGTAAATTCACAAATATCAGGATTACAAGATTTTCACACATCAAATCATGGACGAGTGGCAATGGCAGATTGAAATGACTCATGGGATTTATCAGGAAGAAATTTGTATTTCGATTTGTAAAAGGATCTAGCCATTGATTGAAATCTCCTGCCACAATAATATTAGGATTAGCCAATTGTATTTTTATACTGTTCCAAAAATCAGTATCAGGTTTATTGGAACCGTCAATATTAACCCTTTCAGTGCGTCGGGGGGCCGGGAGCCGTCCGACGCACTTGTGCTCATGTGCGTCGGACGGCTCCCGGCCGTACACGCACATGGCACAGGAAATCCCTCTGGTGCAGGCACTAGAGGGATTCCATTTTTGTCAAAACACCCTCAGGAGCTGGGGAAGAGCTTCCCCAGCTCCCGAAATGACGGTCAGAGCGCACGCGCGCTGACATCATTTTGGAGAAACTGAAACTCAGTTTCAGTCTCACTGCCTCGTGCTCAGGGCACTATCTCGTCCCCCTGAGCACCGAGGCAGACGGGAGAGGTATCATTGGAAAGGGGAGAATCTCCCTAGTGGATCCCTGCTTGGGGATCTTCTCAGGAGGGCGATCCCCAAGCAGGGATCCACCCACTATGCACCAGGGAGGGGAGAGCGGCCCCGTGGGCAAGGGCTTTTGCTCCCCCCATTATTTTGGGCACAGACAGCCCAGGGGCATTTGTGCCCGCACGGTGATCCTACGCAAATATATGTGGAAAATTTGATTTTTTCAGCTAAAGTTGAGGTTTGCAGGGGATTCTGGGTAGGAAAATGTTGGGGGGTCCATGCATGCCATACCTCCCTGGACTCCCCTGGGTATCTAGCTTTCAGAAAAGTGTGGGTTTGGTAGTTTCCCAAGATGGCCGCCGAGCCCGGGGCCAAAAACCCAGGTGACCCCCTTGTAAAACCAGGTTGTTTTGTGATAGGTAATTTTGATGTCTCCGCAATACGTTTTGGACCCTTGCCTGTCACCGGTCCTTGGCCCACCCACGCAAGTGAGGTACAACTTTTATCGGGAGACGTGGGGGAATGCAGGGTGGTAGGACATTTATGTCAGCCTGGTGATCCCACACAGAAATGTGAGAAAAATTTGATTTTTTTCAACTAAATTTGAGGTTTGCAGGGGATTATGGGTAGGAAAACGTTGGGGGGTCCACGCAAGCCATACCTCGCTGTACTCCCCGGGTGTCTAGTTTTCAGAAATGTGTGGGTTTGGTTTCCCAAGATGCCCGCCGAGCCATGGGCCAAAAACCCAGGTGACTCCACCTTGCCAAAACCAGGTTGTTTCGCGATAGGTGATTTGGATGTCTCCTCAGTATGTTTTGGGCCCCTGCCTGTCACGGGTACTTGGCTCACCGACGCCAGTGAGGTACCATTTTTATCGGAAGACTTTGGGGAATGCGGGGTGCATGGAATTTTGTGGATCCACGCAGATTCCAGAATTTTCCATCACAGAAACGTGAGGAAAATGTGCTTTTTTTTTTACAAAGTTTGAGGTTTGCAGGGGATTCTGGGTAACAGAACCTGGTGAGAGCAACATAAGTCACCCTCCTGTCTAGTTTTAAAAAATGTATAGGTTTGCTAGGTTTCCCTAGGTGTCAGTAGAGCTAGGGTTCAAATTCTACAGCTAGGCACTTTGCCAAAAAAGGGGTCAGTTTTCACTGTAAAAATGTGCTGTGTCCACGTTAGATTTTGGGCCGTTGCCTGTCGCGGGCACTACCCACACAAGTGAGGTACCATTTTTATCGGAAGACTTTGGGAAATGCGGTGTGGGTGGAATTTTGTAGATCCACGCAGATTCTAGAACTTTCCATCACAGAAATGTGAGTAAAATGTGTTTTTTTTTTTACAAAGTTTGAGTTTGCATGGGATTCTGGGTAGCAGAACCTGGTGAGAGCAACACAATTCATCCCCTCCTGGATTCCCCTGGGTGTCTTGTTTTCAAAAATGTATAGGTTTGCTAGGTTTCCCCAGGTGCCGGCAGAGCTAGGGTTCAAATTCTACAGGTAGGCACTTTGCCAAAAAAGGGTCAGTTTTCACTGTAAAAATGTGGTGTGTCCACGTTGCGTTTTGGGCCGTTTCCTGTTGTAGGCACTAGGCCTACCCACACAAGTGAGGTACCATTTTTATCGGAAGACTTTGGGAAATGCAGGTGGGTAGAATTTTGTGGACCCACACAGATTCCAGAACTTTCCATCACAGAAATGTGAGGAAAATGTGTTTTTTTTACAAAGTTGGAGGTTTGCAGGGGATTCTGGGTAACAGAACCTGGTGAGAGCCACCAAAGTCACCCCCTCCTGGGTTCCTCTTGGTGTCTAGTTTTCAAAAATGTATAGGTTTGCTAGGTTTCCCTAGGTGCCGGCAGAGCTAGTGTTCAAAATCCACAGCTAGGCACTTTGCGAAAAAGGGTCAGGTTTCACTGTAAAAATGTGGTGTGTCTACATTGCATTTTGGGCCGTTTCCTGTCACGGGCACTAGGCCTAACCACACAAGTGAGGTACCATTTATATCGGAAGCCTTTGGGGAATGCGGGGTGGGTGGAATTTTGTGGATCCTCGCTGATTCTAGAACGTTCCATCACAGGAATGTGAGGAAAATGTGTTTTTTTTTTACAAAGTTTGAGGTTTGCAAGGGATTCTGGGCAACAGAACCCGGTGAGAGACACTCAAGTTACCCTATTCTGGATTGCTCTGGGAGTCTAGCCTTCAAAAATGTATAGGTTTGTTAGGTTTCCCTAGGTGCCGCCTGAGCTAGGGTTTGAAATCCACAGCTAGGCACTGTGCAAAAGAAGGGTCTGTTTTCACTGTAAAAATGTGGTGTGTCCACGTTGTGTTTTGCGCCATTTCCTGTCACGGGCACTAGGCCTACACACACAAGTGAGGTACCATTTTTATCGGTAGACTTTGGGAACTCAGAATTGTAGAGTAACTGTTATTACCTATTGACTTTCTCTGTGTTTGTGCCTTCCTAATGTAAAACAATGTGTAAAAAAGAAGTCACTTTGAAAAATGTCTTACAATTCACAGGCTAGCATGGGTAACCACAATTTCGGAGATGTGCAAATAGCTACTGTTTCTAAACTCTATATTCTGTTCCCATTTTGGAAATACATAGGTGTTTTTGATACCTATTTTTCACTCTTTATATTTTACCAAATGAATTGCTATATACCCGGTACACAATGAAAAACCACTTCAAGACGCTGCTCAGTTATTGGCTCTGGGTTCCTCGGGTTCTTGGTGAACCTACAAGTCCTATATAGCCCCACAACCAGAAGGGTCGAGCAGATGTAACGGTATATTTCTTACAAACATCTGTCATACTTAGAAGAAGTTACAGGTGAAAACGTTGGCACAAATGGCTATTTTTTTCAACTTATTTTTAATTTTTCTTATTTTCAACTGTTAGTTTCTATAAAAAAAAACCTTGAAGGATCTACACAAATGACCCCTTTCTGAATTCAGACTTTTGTCTACTTTTCAGAAATGTATAGCTTTCTGGGATCCATTATTGCTTTCAGACCCATTTCTACCACTAACTGGAACAAAAAGTAGCAAAAATAGGCTATGTCCCAGTAAAATGCCAAAACTGTGTAAAAAATGTTGGTTTTCTGACAAAAGTCTGCTTGTTCCTGAGAGCTGGGAAGATGATTATTTCAGCACCACAAACCCTTTGTTGTTACCATTTGCAGGGGACAAACCAGACGCTTTCTTCTGCAGCACTTTTTCCCCATTTTCCCCCAAAAATCTAAATTTAGCTGTATTTTGGCTACTTTCTGGGTCCCCTCCAGGGGAATCCACAAACCCTGGGTAGCTTTAAAATCCCCGTGATGTTTGGCGTGGATACCTTATGTGAACAAAAAGTTACAGGGGCCTAAGCGAAAACTACCCCAAAAAGCCCAAAAAAGGCTTAGCACAGGGAGGGAAAAGGCCTAGCAGCGAAAGGGTTAAATAAAGAAATCTGTCTATTATGAATTACAACTGTAACCAGTACCCATAGTCCATTAGTTTCACATTGAGTTGATACAATTTGTACATGCAATGATTTATGAAAAAGGATGGCTACACCACCTTTATGATTGATAGCTGATGAGTAAACAACCTGGCCTACCCATTGTCTTTTTAACTTAAGCGATTCATCATTGTTACAATGAATTTCTTGTAAAAATGTAACATGTGAGTTAGGCTTAGACAAATGAGAAAGTAACTTTTGCCTTTTGACAGGATGCCCCAAACCACAAACGTTCCATGAGACAATGTTAAACATATTTGTGGTTGTGAGGAAGGAGACAGGAACATGAATGACAAGCTGCAAGAACGTAAAGGAAAATAAAAATACACCATTTATTAACAACAACAGAACATATAATCAATACAAACATGGTAACAACAAGAGAACAAGAAGCACTCACTGAAAAACAGGAAAAGAGCAGAGGAATAGGAAGAGAAAAAAAAAGGATAATAAGTTGAAGAAACAGATCTAAAACAAACCGTAATAAAAATGAGCATGGAACGTTATAGCACCAAGAAAATAATAGCAGCAGAGAAAGAAAGAATAGATTATATATCAGACACTCAGAGAAGTTAATTATGGAAAAAGATAAAGGATGGGAGAGATACAGGAAAAAATTGAATTAAAATTGAAGAACGCTGACCGTAATATTCATAGACTGAGATGAAACACTCTGATCAGCCGACCTATCTCTGGCCACCACCCCACACATCTACAAGGCCAGAATGGGAGGAAAATCCTTCTCCTACCTCGCAACCAAGGCCAACTCCGGCAAGCACCGACACTGCACCGGTTCAGGAAGGACCTCAAGACCTGGCTCTTTGGATGACCCCAGCACTCAAAGAGCCACCCACCCCCCCCCCAAGCGCATTGTGACTCTCGCAGGTCAGTAGCTGTACTTCACCAACGCTGATTGATTGAAACACTAGTTTAACAGGGTCATCAAAGGATCATGTAGTACCTTCATAAGTAATTTTACAGAGGCATAATGCAGAATACCATAGCGAATGTTCAACTGTCTCATTTGGGGTTGAAGAGCAAGAAATTATTTTCTTCGTTTGTTAGTGGCAGTGGATATGTCTTGAAATATATAGATATTGTGGCCAGACCAGATGAGACGTCGTTTTTCTTTTGCTGCCCTCAAAACACGCATCGTGTCTGTGAATTCTAAAAATAACGTTATGATGCTTCTGGGTTTGTTAGAGTGGGGTTAAAGCCGTCTGGGTTGATGTGCCAGTTGAAGATTCAGAGGTGGAGCTTGTTGAAGATCAAGAAGATCAGGCAAGAATTTTCTCAAGAAGGCGAGAAGCTCAGGACCCTACAAATTCTCTAAAAGACCATATAGACAAAAATTACTGCGTCTGTTTGTGTTTTCTAGATCAACGGTATGGAATTTAAGTTTTTGGATCTCTTGGCCCACTAGAGGAATCTTAGAGGCAGCATCCTGCAGATCACTGATGTGTTGTTCCATATCAAACAACTTACTCTCCATAGCAATCCATCGATCTTAAATTTGTTGAACCATTTCATTAGTGGTACTCATGAAGGGTTTCAGGCCCCTCACCTCATCAAGTATAGTATCCAAAACAGGAATATGAGATGACATGATGTGTGAAGGGGGATCATTTTTTGCTCTCTTAGGTTTTGTGCCAGAGCAAGAGGGCTTAGAAGCAGTGAGACTATCACTGGCCATTTAAGCATAGTGTAGGGGTCGGTGTGAAATTTGTTTTTGGAGAGGTCTGAGCTTGGCCTTACACTATGCTAACGGAGTGTGAACATATGAAGGTAAGTGAAGTGTGGTAATCTCCAATATGCAATATATATATAAACCGTACCAAGTTCAATTTATAAGTAAAACGCCAGGAACAAATGAAGTACTAGGCAGCATGCAATCTAGCATTTAAATGGAATAGCCGATGCAAATAGGTAAAAGGAGTTACAAAGCAGAAAAAAGGGAAAATGTAGCAAATGCGAGTTATTCCATAGTGGTATCAATTAAGTTGAGTGTCATTTCAGGTGGGAAAATGCAGAAAAAGTGTTTAATAAAGGAGCCATCTTTGAAGGGCACTGCTTTGAGGAAAAATCAGCATAAATAGAAAATGGCGGAAGACGCATGAAGAGTCTGTCAGCACTTGTTGAAGAAGAAACATGGAAAAAACAGCTCTCATGACATTTTTTAAAAAAGGGGCATATGCAGCATTGTTCCAAAGCTTAGAAAATGATTGGCATATTCAAAATATGAAGCGTGACGTTACCCTAAACAGTAGGGAGCCAAGAATGCGAGCGGTGCGCTGATAAAATGGTGGCTGCTCACATCTGTGAAGCACTGACTGCCGTGGCTCCAGAATGCAAGGAATGCACCGGCAGGGTTTGAAATCGGATCATGGTGCTACAGGAAGTATGCAAGGCATCCGGAGAGGTTATTTCCAGCAAATTCTCAAAGTAAGCAGCTGTAAAATTTATAAAAGCTCCATGTTGTAACAGAGCTGAGTAGGTTGCTTCCATCTTGATCGGCTCACAAACCACGCCCTCATTTATGTACAAATATGAACATAATTTTACTGATTAATCCCGGAGCATTGAGAGAGTAAATTTATTATTAAATACCTTGCTCATACCGTCAGCATATTCTTGGGTGCGAACTGGACAGCCTCCCTAAAGGACAATTGTATGTAATGAAGTGATTCCAAAGGGAACACTATTTGTTATAATGTTTAAATATGTGCAGGAAGGGAATCACATGGAGGTGTAGTGCATGCCTCACCAGAGCCTTTGACAATGAAATAGATTCAACCTGCTCTCCAAGTTATTGAATGTTTTATACAGTCTTATAGTCAACTTAATCAATATGTGCTGCTTTGAGCCAGGACCTGCCCGTGTCCAAGTGGATAATCTAGAAAACCAGTATACTTGACAAGTACACTCTTCACAAAGCAACCTACTCGTAGACCTCTAGGGTTCAAACACAATTATACTTCATTGCTTAATCTTTAGACAAAACAATAATTCATGATAGGCAACCATATGTACTTCAGAAACGTTTTTTTATGCAACGGTTTGTTTTAAGTTCAGATAACCACAATTTATGTATCAATCAATGTTACATCACATCTTCAATGATATACATGATCCAAACATATCTGAAAAACAATTTTCTTTTTCTTTCTCTTTGTGCTTCTGTGGTTTCCCAATGCATTTCGGGTTTCTGAGAACCCTTCGTCAGGGGAACTGTGAAATAACACATACATATGTTCACACTTTCATAAAACATATCCAGGAACAGTATACTGAGTTGAAAGATAGTCAAACTTATCCATTCCACATTCAAACATAACCGTGAGTATTGTGTGAACCTCAAAACATGCCACAAGAGTCATCAATATCACCCACGCGCCAGAAACCATGGATGTTTTCGAGTTAACTATTCTGATTTCCACGTGTGTTCAAAAAGCATGCATACTTCCCGTGACCAGTTACAAAATGGTGCTACAATTCAAGGTACCAAACGTACCTGAACCGTCATGGACTTCTGTCCGATGGAACAGTGATGAGAAGCATAAGAATAAAAAGCTGAAAAATGAACACAAAATATGAAATACGATCTGCGCCAACGAGTCTTTGAATGATACTCAATATTGAGTCAATATTCTACTCACTCAAACGTTAGTATCTAAGCGTCCAGCCGCAGCTGCATATCCTCTTGTTGCAACGACAAACGTCCAACAGTTCTCTGCACGAGAAAAATCATCTAATGTAAATGCTACAGCAAACCCGTCTTACAGAAACGCTTCAAAACCACAAGACTGCTAGCAAGACCTACTTGTTCTCATGAAGACTATGCTTCCCTACGTCTATGTTTGTTAGTGTTCCAACATGTAAAGATTTCTCTCGCCGCCGTCTTCAAGTGAAGTTAGACTGTGACACGTGCATATGTAATCGAAAGAGAAAACGCACTCTTATAAGTGCCGATCTGTGAGCCAATACTGAATGTGCAATCTTTATTCGTACTCAAAAGGAAACAAAATGTAAATGTTTGAACCACCGTTCTCGCCGTATAAAATCGGCTGTAACCTAAAATATTAAGTTGGAAAAAAGTGTTCCGTAACGATTTATTTTTTTATGTGTGATGTTTAATTGTGACCAGCATTCGTGATGTGTTCCAGAAAAAACCTTCATGAGCATGACAATGACGTGCTTTGTGAAACAGTGTATGTTTGCATGTTGATGATAGATTTACAGTGCACCTACCAATCAGGTGGCCTTGACTCTTATTACAGATATATGTGTAACCAAACAAACACGCCATTTCTCAACAATTAGCAGAAACAACAGAATTCAATGCCACAGTCAGAAACATTACACCAGACATTTATAAAACGCATACCATCTCAATTTTATCATTTAATCCCTTCGGCATTAATGTTTCTAAAGATTTGATCCAGAATGTCTTCTACGTGCTAATAGTTTGTGTATATCTCTGTCTGATGAGAAAAGTAATTTTGCTAGAATGGTGAAACGTAATTGGGGTATGGAGTGTTGCATATCTAACCAGTGAGCTGCCAAGCAAGAATTCCTATTCTTTGTAAGGATCATGCTCTTGTGTTCTGTTATTCTCACTTTGATTTTATGTGTTGTTCTTCCAACATATTTCAAACCACATGGACATTTGATTGCGTAAATGACTAACTCTGAATTGCTGTCAGAAGAATGTCTTAGTATGATTTATTTGCCTGTCTGCGGGTGAGTAAACGTGTTGCTCAATATAACATTGCTGCAATGACTGGAGTTGTAACACTTCTTCATACCTGTATGTTTCTTTTTCTCTGATGTTGGTACTTTGCTTTTGGCATCATTCAAAATTTTGGTAGGATAACCTCTTTTAATGTATCGTCCGTATTCCTCTTGAATCGCTTTATCTGTGTTTGACTGTTCTGATGTAATTCGTTTGATTCGGATGAATTGCGAAAGAGGTAAATGTTTCTTGATTGAAGGTGGATGAAAGCGTGTATAATGTAACGCATTATTTCTGTTCGTTGGTTTCTTAAAAACAGCTGTTTGTAAACCATTTTCTGTAATCTTTAGTTGGATATCCAAAAAGTGCATGGTATATTGATGCATCTGGTGAGTGAACTGGATTCTTGGATTATAATGGTTCAGAGACTGAATGTTTGTCTCTAATTCCTGTTGGCTTCCTTTCCAAATTATGAGAATGTCATTGATGTACCTCATGTAGGTTATGAGATTCCTCGTCCAAGCGTCATTCTGTAAGATGTGTGAGTCTTCAAATTTAAACAACACAAGCAGCCCTAGGGCCCGCAAAAGTAAACAGAGAAAAACCAATGCTGTGAAAATGGTGGGGGGGAAGTGGTGGGAGTCCCTTTAAGGACAGGTTCCCTCACACACCAAAGGTGTCATGCTTCATCATGGGGATACGACCAGGTTCGTGATGTGGGCTACAACCCCCTCGCTGCGAGGGAGGAGCTCAGGGATGTTTTTTAGTGTGGAAAGAGGGGTATTGCTAAAACCCAATGTGAGCAAATGTGTGAGTGAGGTAGTGCAGTGCTATTTAAACAGTGAGAATAATTAAAACTAGCTACAAGGTAAGCCTACCATAGTTTATTGATGCTTCCTGGTGCCAGGATTAAAATAAAAAATTCGAGTAGTGTGTAATTCGAGTCTGTCACACTAAAAAGTGATCAACATGTTTCGGCCGTATTGACCTATAATAGTGTTGTGGCCTTCTTCAGGATCTCTTTTGTAAAGCTACTGCAAGTGTGTGAGAGCAAACAATAAAGAATAAAAAAGTGCACAAGCAACAACGGTGCAGTGTAATACAAAACCAGTGATCCGGCTGTTCGGCAGATTCACCAGTGTGCCTGTGGTGATATAAAACAACAGTATAACGCGCCATTAGGAAGTGAGGTACAGCATGTTTTAACCACAATCTCCCATATTTTGGAGAGACAACTCAGTGCATATTAGGTAAGTATTATAAGTATCATACAGTGAAAATGTACATAGCCAAGCGCTTACTTGGTATGTAACACCTACAAAAGTCAGGCAACTCACGTCATCTGTCCCCGGCCATTGGCCCTAGGTACAAACGTCCGTCCAACCTATTGAGTAAAGGTGGGGGCATATTTATAATAAAATACTGCCTACTAGCAGTTATAAGAGCGAGTATCCAGAAACAGAAAAAGGTAAAAACAAGGTTTGGAGCGTTTTAATGTTGTATGTCATGTTGCACCCATTGTTAAGGATTTCCACAAGGGGTGTAGGGTTTGAACTAAACCTCTGAATAAAGGCTGTTGGCGGTACTTCAGGGTTTACGATAGATGGAATGTAATTACTGCCTGGTTAATGCAATGAAATTAGAGATATCAGTGGCCCCGAGGAAGTCGGGTCTAGACCCCGATCTACTGGAGCCTTGTGGTATTGTAGGTTGTCCCTAAGGTCTGGGATTACTGTGCTGCAGACGTGAAGCCTGTTGGAAACTAAGGGGGATCCCTCCCATGTGTAGAAAGAAAGATGCATGCGGGACAACACATCCAGTGTGTGATGTCCCAAACCAAAGTCCTAGTGCTTGGACCCTGTGGACGTTATTGGTACTAGGTAGGCAGGAGTGAAAATTCAAAGACGGAGGGACCGATCTGGTCCAAAGCGGTAGGGTGTATGCTAAAGAAAAGCCGTATTTAAACGTATTTCGCTAGTCTAGTCTTGCGTAAGGGGGTGCTTGTAGTTAAAAAGCATGTCTAGCCTAGAGATTGTTGTCAAGAGACATGCGGAAAGCTTACTGCTTCAGTGTTAGCGTGGCCGCAGCAGCGTCTGTCCAGGGGGCAGGAAAGCGCTGTCTCTGTGCAGACAGCCGGGATATAACACGGTACTGACCCGGAAGTAGCCCATAAAGAGGCGGAAGTTCTGCTGGGGCATGATGGGGGCCGTAGTTTTTTGGCCAGTGTGGCGCCGAGTTCTGCGCATATATTCATAAAGAATACGGGCTGTGAGAAGGTGGTTATAATGCAATCTACTTCGTTTAGAAAGAATGGTCAGTACTCACCCTACATGGGTGTGTGACATGTCGACATATTGTGAGGGAAACCCCAATCGTCAGCGTTTCGATGCCCATGACAAAGAACACCCTCCCGGTTCTGGGTGGAACATCTGTGTATGTTAATCAATTGCACTTAAAATGCGGCTATATTACGTCAGCACCGTCATATATGTGTCGCCCAGCAAAACAGGAGATGCAAAGAATATATGAAAACAATATAAGGGAACCAGATAGAAACCCGGGCTAATACATCAAGTGCGCCTGGTAAAAGCATATGGTGTGCTAAAGTGGGACCATTTACTCAGGCTCCAGTGAGTTTAAAGACCAGTGATGCCGATGTCCAAAAATGACACCAGAGACAGCCATGGAATCTCATAATTCAGCACATTGGTGGTGTCTTCAAATTTAGCCATGAAGATGTTGGCATAAGATGGTGCCCCGGGAAAGTCCATCGAAGTTCCTATTGTTTGTAAGAAAAATGTGTTATTCCAAACAAAATAGCTGTGAAACAGGCTGTAATGTAGTAGTTCCATCAGAAAAATGTTGTTGATTCGTTCCTGATCATTGTTTAGGAGCATCAATTCAACAGCTTCCAATACCTCTCCAAAATGGTTTACAAACAGCTGTTTTTAATAAACCAACGGACAGAAATAATGTGTTACATTATGCAAGCTTTCATCCACCTTCACTCTTCCATCGGACAGAAGTCCATGACGGTTCAGGTACGTTTGGTACCTTGAATTGTAGCACCTTTTTATAACTGGTCACTGGAAGTATGCATGCTTTTTGAACACACGAGGAGAACAGAATAGTTAACCCGTAAACATCTATGGTTTCTGGCACGTGGGTAATATTGATGACTCTCGTGGCATGTTTTGAGGTTCACACAATACTCACGGGTATGTTTGAATGTGGAATGGATAAGTTTGGCTATCTATCAACTCAGTATACTGTTCCTAGATACGTTTTATAAAAGTGTAAACATATGTATATGTTATTTCACAGTTCCCCTGACGAAAGGTTCTCAGAAACCCGAAATGCATTGGGAAACCACAGAAGCACAAAGAGAAAGAAAAAGAAAATTGTTTTTCAGATATGTTTGGATCATGTATATCACTGAAGATGTGATGTAACATTGATTGAAACATATATTGTGGTTATCTGAACTTAAAAGAAACAGTTGCGAAAAAAAACGTTTCTGAAGTACATATGGTTGCCTATCATGAATTATTGTTTTGTCTAAAGATTACGCAATGAAGTATAATTGTGTTTGAACCCTAGAGGTCTACGTGTAGTGCGCTTTGTGAAGAGTGTACTTGTCAGGTACACTGGTTTTGTAGATTATTCACCAGAACCTTTACCAGCCTTAAGATGGCCACTGCTCTTATGAAATGGGCAAATTGCATGACTGGGGAAAAAGATGACACCCTAACTGTCAGTGTTACAGAGCACAATAAAAAATTAAACTACAGGTGAGCAAGGTAGAAAACCTTTATGGCCGGGTGTTATGCTCTTGTTTACAAAGTCTTAGGCACTTAATCTGTTATGTTTGAGAATTTGCAAGGCATATTTTGAGTGATGCAAATGGTTAATTTGATGAGGTGATTTTTAAAACAGTGTCAAAAATTCATGAAGTCTTTTGCTTGACTTAAAAGTTCAAGATATAAGTTTTATAGCTGAGTTCCCAGAGTTCGGAGACATCTTCTCCGATACCGTAGCTATCTGAGTGATCTGACTGAGGGACGGTAGTGGAAGACTGATTTTAGTCTTCTAGAGGGTTGGAAGGCTGGAAGATCTTAAAGACTTATGAAAAGGTGAGGCCATGCAGGCTTATGTGAGAAAGGCTTAGCCATCGGAAGTAGGTAATTTCCATCATGTGAAATGCAAAAAGGCAATACAATATTTTAAGGATGTGATCACAGTGATTGAGGTTAAGCCAGAACCAGAGGGCCCGATTCACAGAACTAACTTACGACAAAATCCAAAACTTACTACCATTTTGGTATTCACAGAATGAACTTACTCATTTTGGTATTCACAGAATAAACTTACTCATTTTGGTATTCACAGAAGACACTTACACATTTTGTGTAACTTACACATTTTGTGTAACTTACTCATTTTGTGTAACTTACACATTTTGTGTAACTTACACATTTTGGTATTCACAGAAGGCACTTACTCATTAATGAGTAAGTGCCTTCTGTGAATACCAAAATGAGTAAGTTAATTCTGTGAATACCAAAATTGTTGTAAGTTCATTCTGTGAATACCCAAATGTGTAAGTTCATTCTGTGAATACCAAAATTGTTGTAAGTTCATTCTGTGAATACCCAAATGTGTAAGTTCATTCTGTGAATACCAAAATTGTTGTAAGTTCATTCTGTGAATACCCAAATGTGTAAGTTCATTCTGTGAATACCCAAATGTGTAAGTTCTTTCTGTGAATACCCAAATGTGTAATTTCATTCTGTGAATACCAAAATTGTTGTAAGTTTAGGATTTTGACGTAAGTTAGTTCTGTGAATCAGGCCCCTGGTGTATGCTTCTAGAGTCTGATGTTTGTCAAGCGGGAGGAAATCACTGCAAGGAGGAGGGCTATTTTATAAGGAAACTGTAACAGAGGAATGATTCCATGAAACTGGTGTAGGTGAAAAAGCGTATTTTGGTGACTGCATTGTTTTATTGTTTTGGGATGTGACTGTCTGGTTCACGTCAAATAGTGCTTTCTGGTTGTTTTAGTTTTAGACTGTTTCACAAGTAAACCACAGAGAGTCTGAAAAGATAGAAGAGGTTTACCATGTGGAGAAAAAAATATTAGAATATCAGTCTTCTAGCTGTTGAGGTAGAGGCAATTTAATTTGTATGAACTTCTTCACATCTTGCAATTTGTTAGCCACACAAAATAACTTAGCTGAACGTTCTTTTATTTTCATGTAGTTTGGAGCTCCATCAATGTACACCTAGTGGCTGACATGGAGACATGTCAAGATTCAGACAAGAGGAACCACACAGACCTTGAAAAAGATGAGTGAGAGCACAATCCCAGTAGAATGCCTTTTTGGATGGTGGTGAAGCCCAGCGAATAGGGATTCAAAGCTTATTTGGTGAGTGTGCCGGTTCATTAAGAATACTCTACATCATAAGACGACTTCCCTTGTCTCTACCTTGAGTAGTTACGTTACTGAATAATAACTTTTGACTGAGTATCAAAAGCAGCTGCTAGGATCAGAAAGGAAAGAGCACACGTTTGGCAATGGTCATGCGTGGGCTGTAACTCCTGTCTTATATGTAATAATGTATTGTGTGTTTCTCCACCTAGACAGATGCAAAGCATGATAGTTATGTGATCAGGCAGTGTTGGAAAAAGTTTGGATTTAGCATACTGTCCCCTAAAAATAGCCATGACCATGTCATGTTTTAGTTTACCAGAAAAATCAGTGAAGGTCAACGAGGAGCTGATGAGGTTGGTAATAGTTGTAGCAAGAATGGGAATGATTTGTTTACAACTCATTGAGATTTTTTTGAAGAAAGAAAGACTCTTTGGGCCAGATGTATCAAGCATTTTACCGTTTGCAAACGGGCCAATTCGCAGAATTGGCCCATTTGCGAACGGTAAAAAGCCTTTTGGGATGTATCTTCGCAAAAGGCATTCGCAAAATAGGGAATCGCAGTTTTGCGATTACCTATTTTGCGAATGCATTTAGGGAATCGCAATCTGCAGTTCCTTAAATGCAATGCAGGAAGCAAGAAAAAATTGCGACCTGGCTTTAAGGAATCGCAAATTACCATCAACTTGATGTTGGTGGTAATTTGTAAATTCCTAGAAAAATGCACATTTTTGCATTTTCTAAGTGCTATGTGGCGCACACACATGCCCTTAGGGCATGTGTGTGCGCCACATGTACATACTTACCTTTTTTGGGGGTGCATCAGTGTGGCCTTTTGACCCCCTTGCACCCTTGAAATTGCATTTGCAATTTGTGATTACCATTTTGGTAATCGCAAATTGCGAATGTCTTCCCATTCATTCCTATGGACCTTTAGGCCCATAGGAATGAATGGGAATGAATTCCTTAATAGCGAATTGCAATTTGCGATTCGCTATGGAGGAATATGTAGGAATCGCAATTTTATTTGCGAAACCTACATACATTACATTTTGCGAGTCCATAATAGCGAATCGGTAAAATTCGCTATTAAGGACTTGCAAAATACAATGTTGATACATCTGGCCCTTTATGACTGTTAGATCCCAGTCTATGGTGAGTTTGTGTAGACACAGTTGATCTTTTGGTTTTGTTTTCATTTCATGCTCAGTGGATGTGTGTGTTAATGGTGATGGTTTGGGTCTGGAAGAACTCCACTGATTTCCCATAGAGTTCACTTGACGTGATCATGGTCGGCAATGATGGATTGGGTATCACTACTTCATTACAGATTATGAATAGCTTTCAAAGAGGTCACAGCTTTGTGGATTTAGACCTTCAATTGAATTTTATTCAAGTTTCTTTTCATATGTTGGAATGAATTTGTCATAAAGTGTGGTCTGGTCAGCTGGAGACTGGAGCTCTAAACAATTGAGTTCTCTAAACATGGCTTGTTTAATTCATTAAGTGGAGTACCTTAAGGGCCCTCTCTCAGCCCCATCCCTAAAACATTTACTTGACCCCACTGCCAGACATCACATGTGCACACATCAACATCCTATCCTATGACAATGGCATACAACTGATATTGTCCCTTTCAGACAAATCTCCCAGCACAAGGAACAACCTCACCACCTGCAGTACTGAAGTGGCCACCTGGATGAAGTACAACTGTCTCAAGCTGAACACCAACAAGACAGAAGTTGTGATCTTCAGAAAATATGCAGAAGCAAGATACCTCATGACCATCACTGACAACCAACTGGACATGTTTGCCCAGGTCAGCGCTGTCACCACATCTGGTTTCCACACTCTGGGGATACCTAGAAAGATCTATACGTGGCTAACAAACAACACCAGAAAAACCATCACCCACACCTCATCACCAGCAGACTGGACTATGGCAACTCCCTCTACACAGGAATCACTAAGCAAACTCCCAAAAAGACGATAGACCATCTAAAATGCAGCAGCCAGACTCACACTCAACCTCCCATGCCGGTGTCACTTCACATCACCCCTGAGGGAGCTCCACTGGATCCCGATACACAAGTTTGCACAGTTCAAACTGCTTACATACTTGTACAAAGCACTACAGAACTCAGGTCTATCCTCTCTGAACAGCCACATACATTTCTACCAATACTCCAAGCACTTCAGCTCAGCCAGACACTTACTATCACAAATTCTATGCATCCACAGAAATAGATATGAAGGTCAAGCCTTCGCATACATCTTTCTTAAAGTGTGGAACAACCTACTACTTCACATTAGAGCCTTCTCCTCTTGAATTCCACAAGAAGCTGAAGATCTGGCTCTACTCATAAGCCCCCCTGCCCAAAGACTAGCCTTCCACACCTGCGAAGCACCAGGATACCCTCATGGGTGACAGTGCGCTATACAAACACATATAACATATCATAACAAACCAGGCCATTTGTATGTCAGAGGTTGCCCTTTCTGGTTGTGGATGTTCTCTTTCATTCTTTCAGGGCAACCAGTTGTTACAAACCATAATGATTTTTTTTCAAGTCGGTTTTATTACTTCAGTTCATTCACCTGTATCAATTCTTGGACACTGTCTATTTTATTTGGTACTCAAAAATGATCTGATTACCCAGCAGAACAATCTCTAGCAATTTTCTGTTGAACTGCACTATGTGGAACACAGGGTATGATGATTGTGGTAAAAAAATTCATTCATGTTAGAAACTGGATCTCAAACAGCTCTCTAAATTCACCCCAGGCCTTACCATCATATTGCAACGATACTCTTGGACCATTTGATAATGCACTTAAAACCTGAATTGTTCAAGTTTGAGCCATATAAGTTGGAAAGGTGACAGCAATACAACTCAAACGTCCTCTCTTTCCTTGAGAGCAATCCCTATATGACTGTATAATAGTAAGGTCCACGAACTTGAGGAAGTATCTGGTAACCTCAACCTACACTTTTCTATTCCACATTATACAAGGCTAAGAGGGTTCTCCTATCATATGGTAGCAATGATGGCAAATCTTCCAAAAACACTCAGACTGTAAAATATAGCTTATGGTATACATATCCAGAAAGTCCAATAAAGAAGGCAAGAGCATTTGAGCTGAACTTATCCTTATAACCCATAGCTGTTGGCATACACCTCTGAACTATCAAAATGATTTTAAAGGTCAGGAAATCATAGAAGATCTACCTCTTCTAGGATTAAAATATTAATGTTCTCTACCATCTTCCTATTGGATGGTTGGCCCTTCTGCAACTTCTTAAATAGCATGGTGAGGTCATTTCAATAGAGTGATATGCTCTAAAACAGCACATAGGAAAGCTTGTAATCTTCTAGTGACCATGTGTGGCTTCACATTGCATGCTCATCCACCGGCCTGCAGTGCACTTTCAATTTAACAACAAGATGTTAAACAGTATATATGTGTGCCAAGTGACACCAATGCATACGCATACACATCTGAGCTTAAGTCATGTAAATGAGTGACTAACTTACCGTCTCTGATATTTGGTGCTTTCTCATGACTGCTAAATGTTTTGTTTTTTCATCTGAGCGTAAGGCAAGCACTGTTTGAATTGTTCTAAAGTATAGATCAGTATACAACAGAACACTTTGGCAACATCATTTGTCATGCATCCAACAAAGCACAGATATTTTGTTTGAATGGCTATTAGATTGGGCTATATGCACTTTAGCTAAATATCTTACAGGACATGTTAGACAAAAATCTACAGAAGCATCTAACACAGTGCTGAACTGCAAACTACTTCGGCATTAAGGTGCTCACAAGAGTAGGAGCCAATATTTAACAGTACAGAGCAAAGCATTCAAAGCAGTATATCAAAAATAACAACATAAACACATGCAACATAGCACAGAAATGCTGCATTTCAGTCTCACACACACTAATAACAACCAGCAGCATTAGTCCAGAAAGAATGGGTGTCACCATGCAAAAAGAGGCATTTTCCTACAGAAGCGATCTGCTCAAATCTCAATAACAGGTGGTTGAAGGAACAGATGGGTATTTGGGCAAATTTAAAATTGCAAAGTATGTTTTAAATATGCGTGTTTCCCTTTGGAGGCACAACTGATGCCGTAACCCTGTAATCCTATATTACCCTTACAGAGAAACATGTAGCCAACACTAGAAGAATACTCCAAGAGATACTTCAAGAGATAATACATTGACAGTAAAGTTGTTTTGATATTGAAAGGTATGTCAATATTGATATTGTTGTTGGAAATTATCCGTTCCTACTCCTATTTTTCTGACCTTCTTTTTGGTGGCAATAGAACTATGAGCATTTTACCACTGTTAACCTGTGTTAAGGTGCATGTGCATCTCCCCTAAACATGGTTACATTGACTTAGCCACAATTGATATATTTAATTTACCAGTAAGTCTCTAGTAGAGTGCACTACTTGTGTCCAGGGACTGAAAATTAAATGCTACTAGTGGACCTGCAGCACTGATTGTGCCACCCACACATGTAGCCCTTAAACATGTCTCAGGCCTGTCACTGCAGAGTCTGTGTGTGCAGTTTTACTGACATGTCGACTTGGCATTTAAAATCCTTTGCCTAGCCTTAAACTCCCCTTTTATTACATATAAGTCACCTCTAAGGTAGACCCTAGGTAGCCCATAGGCCAGGGTGCTGTGTAAGTAAAAGGTAGGACATGTACTTTTAGGTTTTGCATGTGCTGGTAATTGTAATTGAAATTGCATTTATATATCGCTTACTACACCTGACGAGGCGTTGAAGCGCTTTTTCGGCGAGTAGCATGCTACTTCGGTACCCATCAAGGATTAGTGGTGAATTAGTATAGTGAAAATATGAAAGTAATTTGAGTGGTGGATAGGTTAGTCACTTATTTGAATTGAGAACGATAGCGAAGAGGTAGAAGAGGTAAAAAGGTTTGCATTTATAAAGCGCTTGCTACCCCCGTTGGGGTGTTGAAGTGCTTTTTTGGTGAGTAGCATGCTACTCTGAACTCATACAGTATTAGTAGTAAAAAACACCTACATTCGTTTTTCACTACTGTGAGGCCTACTCCTCTCATTGGTTAACATTGGGTATTACTTATTACACTTTTAAGCTGTAATTCCAGATTGAGGAGTAGCGTTGTCATGTTTTATATCATTGGAATGGTAATGATAAATCCTCTTTGATGGCAAAGTTGGATTTAACATTACTGTTTTAGAAATTCCACTTTCAGAAAGATGTATTCATTGCTGTCGGATTCACCGAAGTTGACTTCCCCATCAACCCGAGTCAGAGATACGTGGTCAGCCGGGCCCTGCGACCCAAACCTGCACCTATCGAGTGACTGCTCACAGGTGGGGTCTCACTTAGCCCAAAGACAAACGTGCACCCTGGGAAACCCTGATCGATCCCACGGATAGACAGTTACACCACAAACAGTTACGAGGAAATTGACCTAAATAAATTATGTTTAGCCAGGGGTGCGCATTCCCCAAAAATACCACAAAGCTAGATGCCACATGTAAATAGAAACACTTAGCCAATCAGTACACAACATACCCAACACACAAAGTGATCACGCGCTCCCCACACCAAACATCTGGACACCTACACACTGACCCACACTATCTCTCCCCGAGGTCAAGAGCCATCTGTGTCATCAGAAGCCCAAACTTGTTATTTATGACTAAAATGCTTTTTTCAAGAATGCAGAATTGGGTTATTGTACCTCATGAGATGTAAATATTGTTGGGCGAAAGTTTGCACATCGACTTTCTTCAGACGCACTCTGCCTATACTCTCTCAGCCACTGCGTTTAATTAAACCAACTTGTCCCTAGTTTGCCAAACACCTGTTGTCTTTTCATTTCTTTAAGGTAAAATCATAGACCAAGCAACAATTTGGCTAGCCAGCCAGGAGAGATTGGTTTATCAAGCCCGACTGCTGTAAAGGACAAGGACCCCTGCCCAAACAGATTAACATCTGCGCAAACAAGACTGGTGAGCAGACACCATAATGAATTTGAAGCTCTGCTGAATCTGCAGGGCGGAGATCTGTCCAGAGGCCGCAGTCACAGGGTAAGAGACTCAATCATTCAATCAGGGGTTTATAGAGCGCGCTACTCACCCGTGAGGGTCTCAAGGTGCTGGGGGGGTGCAGCTCCGGATCAGTCGAAGAGCCAGGTCTTGAGGCTCTTCCTGAAGGTGTGCAGAGTGGGGGACCATCAGATGTTGACTGGGAGCTTGTTCCAGGTCTTTGCTGCAACGTAGGAGAAGGCTCTTCCGCCTGCTCTGGTTCTGCAGATGTGTGGGGTTCTGCCAGGGCGAGGTCGGCGGAGCGGAGGTTCCTTTTGGGTACAGGGAAGGAGACTCTTTCGTTGAGGTATTTGGGTCCGATGTTGTGGAGGGATTTGTAGGCGTGAGTGAGAAGTTTGAAGGTTACTCTCTTCTCTATGGGGAGCCAGGGGAGGTTTCGTAGGTGCTGGGTCATGTGCTCGTGTCGTGGGGTTCCGGGGACGAGTCTGGCTGCGGTGTTCTGGATGGTTTGGAGCTTGTGTATCAGGGTTTTGTTGATTACCGCGTAGAGGGCGTTACCGTAGTCCAGTCTGCTGGTTATGAGTGCGTGGGTGACGGTCTTTCTGCATTCGGGGGGGATCCACTTGAAGGTCTTGCGGAGGATGCAGAGGGATTTGAAGCAGGTGGAGGCAACAGTGTTGATCTGGCGGGTCAAGGTGAGGGAGGAGTCTAGAAAGATGCCGAGGTTCAGGGCGTGGTCCATCGGGGTGGGTAGGTTTCCGAGGGCAGGGGGCCACCAGGAGCTGTCACACGCAGTGGGGAAGGGTCCGAGGACGAGGACCTCTGTCTTCTCTGAGTTCAGTTTTAGGCAGCTGTCGCTCATCCAAGCTGCGACGTCTTTCATTCCTTCTTGGAAGCTGAGTCTGGTGTCTTCGGGGTTCTTCGTGAGAGAGAGGATGAGCTGGGTGTTGTCGGCGTAAGATACTATGCTGAGCCCATGCTGTCTGACGATGGCGGGGAGGGGGGCCATGTAGATATTGAAGAGCGTGGGGCTGAGCGAGGATCCTTGGGGTACTCCACAGTTGATCTCTGTAGGTTCGAAGAGGAAGGGAGGGAGTCTCATCCTTTGGGTTCTGCCACAGAGAAAGGAGCGGATCCATTCGAGGGCAGTTCCTCGTATACCGGCGTCATGGAGTCTGGCTGCAAGAGTGCGGTGTGAGATTGTGTCGAAGGCTGCGGAGAGGTCTAGTAGGATGAGGGCCGCAGTGTGGCCCTGGTCGAGTAGCATGCGGATGTCATTGGTGGCGGCGAGGAGGGTGGTCTCGGTGCTGTGGTTGCTGCGAAATCCGGACTGGGAGGAGTCGAGGATGGCGTTCTCTTCGATGAAGGTGGTCAGCTGGGGGTTGACGAATCTCTCGGTGACTTTGGCTGCAAAGGGAAGGAGAGAGATGGACCGGTAGTTTTTCAGGTCTGTCGGGTCGGCCGAGGGTTTCTTCAATCAATCAATCAATCACAGAATTTGTAGAGCGCACTACTTACCCGTGAGGGTCTCAAGGCGCTGGGGAGAGGGAAGGGGGGGGATGCTGCTACTGGTCGAACAGCCAGGTCTTGAGTAGCCTCCTGAAGGTCAGCAGGTCTTGGGTCTTTCGTAGGCTTAGTGGAAGGGTGTTCCAGGTCTTGGCGGCGAGGTGTGAGAAGGATCTGCCGCCGGTGGTTGTTCTTCGAATGCGGGGACGGTGGCGAGGGAGAGGTCGGCGGAGCGGAGCTGGCGGTTGGGGACGTAGAAGAAGAGTCGTCTGTTGAGGTCGGCTGGGCCAGTTTTGTGGAGTGCCTTGTGTGCGTGGGTGAGGAGTTTGAAGGTGATCCTCCTGTCGACGGGGAGCCAGTGCAGGTTCCTCAAGTGGGGGGTGATGTGGCTGTGGCGTGGTACGTCGAGGATCAGTCGTGCGGAGCTTTTTGTATGCGTTGCAGTCGCTTGATGAGCTTGGCCGGGGCTCCCGCGTAGAGGGCGTTCCCATAGTCCAGTCTGCTACTGACGAGGGCCTGGGTGACTGTTCTTCTTGTGTCTGTCGGGATCCACCTGTAGATCTTGCGAAGCATGCGGAGGGGTGTTGAAGCAGGAGGAGGAGACTGCATTGACTTGCTTGGCCATGGAGAGCGTTGAGTCGAGGATGACTCCCAGGTTGCGTGCGTGGTCGGTGGGTGTCGGGGCTGCTCACAGCGTCGTTGGCCACCAGTAGTCGTCCCAGGCTGAGGGGTCGGAGCCGAGGATGAGGACCTCCGTTTTGTCCGTGTTCAGCTTTAGTTGAGGAGGGGCTTGACCTCTGCCAGCTTCCAGTCGTCGGGGAAGATGCCGGATTTGAGGGAGGCGTTGATGATCCGGCCTAGTTCGGTTGCTATGGCGGTGGAGGCTCTGTGGTAGATGGGCGGTGGGCAGGGGTCCGTGGGGGCTCCTGAGTGGGTGTTCTTCATGGTCGTGGTGGTGTTTTCAGTGGTGGCAGGTTTCCAGGTGGTGATGGTCGGCTGGTTGTCGGTGGTGTAGAGGGGGGTGGTGTCCGGAGTCTGCTCGCTGAAGTTGTCGTAGAGGGCCTTGATTTTCAGGTGGGAGTAGGAGCTGAGCTTTTTGCAGAGGTCCTGAGATGGTGTGACGTCCGTGGCTTCGCTGGGCGGTTTGGTGAACTGCTGTATGATGCTGAAGAGTTCTTTTGCGTTACTTGCATTGGTGTGGATTTTGTTCTTGATAAAGGCCCACTTGGTGGCTCTTATGAGCTGGTGGTGTTCATTCATGGCATTCCTGTAGTTGTTCTGGTCTTCGGTGGTTTTCCTGTTCCGCCAGAGTTTCTCAAGGCGTCTGCAGGAGCGCCTGGCTTCTTGGAGGTCGGTGGTGAACCAGGCGGCCTTCAGGGGGCGTTGTTTGACAGGGTGGCGGAGGGGTGCCAGCTTGTCAACGCAGCCGGAGATCCAGCGGTGTAGTTCTTTGGCTGCGGAGTTGGCGTTGGTCGTGGTGGATGGGGGGTCGTGGAGGAGGGTGGTGTTGTGGTGTTCCTCTGTGATCTTGCTCCAGTTCCTCTGTGGCGGGCGTGGGGCGGGTTTGGGTGCGGTGGTGGTGTTGAAGGTGAAGTGTATTCAGTGGTGGTCTGCCCAGAGGGGCTGAGTGGTGTGGTGTGGCTGAAGTGGATGTTTGTCCCTCCTGCGAAGATGGGGTCGAGGGTGTGCCCGGCTCTGTAGGTGGGGGTGGTGACGAGCTGCTTCCGAGGTTGGCGAGGTTGTCAAGGAGGGTGGTGGAGTCAGGGTCGCTGCGGTTGTCGAGGTGGGAGTTCAGGTTTTTGATGAGGATGTAGTCCGTGGAGGCGATGGCGTGGGGTGCGATGAGGTCAGCAATGGTGGTGGCGGAAGAGGCGCGAGGCCCGGGGGGGTCTGTAGACAAGGGTCCCGCGCAGCGTGGTTCTGGGGCTGGTTTGGATCTGGAAGTGGAGGTGCTCTGTGCTGGAGAGGGGGTTGCTCGTGCTGGAGGTGGAGAGTTGGAGAGAGCTCTTGTGTGCGATGGCAAGTCCTCCTCCTGGGCGGTGGGGGCGGTCCTTTCTTTGGATATTGTATCCGTTGGGGATGGCGGTGGCAATGTCAGGGGCGGAGGTGGCGTTGGTCCATGTTGCCGTGAAGAAGGCGACGTCTGGCGAGAGGGTATTGAGCAGGTCCCAGATCTCCGTGGCGTGTTTGTGGAGGGAGCGCACGTTGAGGAGTATGCAAGTCCGGGCTTCGGTGGTGCAGGCATCCGTTGTGGGTTCAGCGGTCATGGGGGGCTATTGATGGTGAAGGATTGTCGGCAGTATCAGCAGGAGAGCTGGCCGTGGGTGGTGTTTGGCATCGATCCTGGCAGTTGTTGTCTCTTCCGGGGTTGAGTGCGAGGAGGGCAGCTCAGTCGTAGCGGTGGATGGCCGGAGAACCAGGGTCCCTGGGGCTGGCCGCGGTCGGGTCACGGACGGGTGCAGACGGGATTGCCTTTGGCACGCCTACGGCGGGACAGCGGCCGCCATAAAGTAGGGGAGGGGGAGGGAAGCGCAGCTGGGAGGCGGGAAGTGGGAACTGGCAGGGGGGGAGGGGCCGCGGGGGCAGCAGCAGCAGTAAGGACAGAGAGGAGGCAGAAAATGGGCACGAGGGGGACAGAATAAACAGAAAAAGGCACAGAGACAGACAAGAGCACAAAAAACAGAAAAAGGCACAGAGACAGACACAGGCACAAAAAGAGACAGAAACAACAAAGTGGCACAGAGACAGACACGGACACAAAAAGAGACAGAAACAACAAAGTGGCACAAGGACAGAACCAGACAACAGCGGCCAGCTGAAGAGCAAAGCTCTCCCACTGGACCACCAGGGATGAGGCGCAGGCAGGGGCCTGCAGGTGGAGTAGGGCCTCGGCACCTACCTGAGCAGATCTCAGTGTCCTGAGCTGTGGCACTTAGGAGTGGAGCTGCGGGGGGAGAGCAGGTCCCTGACCAAGAGGTCAGAGGTCTTGCTCACACTCCCTCGCAGCGGTCACCATTAAGTATGGGAGGGGGGAGGGAAGCGCAGCTGGAGGCAGGAAGCGGGAACCAGCAGGGGGAGGGGCAGCCGGGGCAGCAGCGGTGGGAAGGACAGAGAGGAGGCAGAAAACGGGCACGAGGGGGACAGAATAAACAGAAAAAGGCACAGAGACAGACATGGGCACAAAAAACAGAAAAAGGCACAGAGACAGACACGGGCACAAAATGAGACAGAAACAACAAAGTGCCACAGAGACAGACACTGGCACAAAAAGAGACAGAAACAACAAAGTGGCACAGACACGGGCACAAAAAGAGACAGAAACAACAATGTGGCACAAGGACAGAACCAGACAACAGCGGCCAGCAGAAGAGCAAGGCTCTCCCACTGGACCACCAGGGATGATCCTTATTAAACTAGGACTAGCGTGTGGATAATTTTTCCCTAGTCAGCATGCTAGGGAAGGTGAGAATACCTACAGTTTTTTTTGCTTGAACTGTTGGACGTGACACAACCAATACAACCCGACCCTTGGTGTGTTATATAGGGTCACTCTTTTTTCGCTTGAACTGTAGGGCGTGACGCAACAGGTACACCCCTGCCCCTTAGTGCGTTATATAGGGTCACCAATTTATTTCGCTTGAACTGTTGGGCGTGACACAACCGGCACACCATGGCCCTTGGTGTGTTATATAGGGTCAACAAAGCAAACACAAAGAGATGATGGACGGAGCGCTGAAACTTTTCAGACACAGATCTGGGTTGAATCCATCATCGTTCTTTAGCTCACTTCGCCACCCCAGTTCAGACACAGCTATATGCAAATCAGTCTTGACCCTGTGCCTCATGGGAACAGTCTAGCCCGAACTGCCAAGCCATGTCTTTGCTGGACCGGAAACAAGCATCCTGGGACCGGTTTCGGCCTAACAGCCCTCATCAGCCAGGCTAGCTTGAATCCAGTGGCAAAGTGAGCTAGGGACCCACGTCTGGGCATATCCTCGCAACTTAGGGCGAACAAAGCAAACACAAAGAGATGATGGACTGAGCGCTGAAACTTTTCAGACACTCACCCCCAGTCACAGATCTGGGTTGAATCCATCATCGTTCTTTAGCTCACTTCGCCATCCCAAATCAGACACAGCTATATGCAAATCAGTCTTGACCCTGTGCCTCATGGGAACAGTCCAGCCCGAAATGCCAAGCCATGTCTTCCCTGGACCGGAAACAAGCATCCTGGGACCGGTTTCGGGCTAACAGCCCTCATCAGCCAGGCTAGCTTGAATCCAGTGGCAAAGTGAGCAAGGGACCCACGTCTGGGCATACCCTGGCAACTTAGGGTGAACAAAACAAACACAAAGAGATGATGGACTGAGCGCTGAAACTTTTCAGACACTCAACCCCCGTCACAGATCCGGGTTGAATCCATCATCGTTCTTTAGCTCACTTCGCCATCCCAGTTCAGACACAGCTATATGCAAATCAGTCTTGACCCTGTGCCTCATGGAAACAGTCCAGCCCGAACTGCCAAGCCATGTCTTCCCTGGACCGGAAACAAGCATCCTGGGACCGGTTTCGGGCTAGCAGCCCTCATCAGCCAGGCTAGCTTGAATCCAGTGGCAAAGTGAACAAGGGACCCACGTCTGGGCATACCCTGGCAACTTAGGGCGAACAAAGCAAACACAAAGAGATGATGGACGGAGCGCTGAAACTATAGGGTCACCACCTTGATCTTATTTTTTAGTCAAATTGGTTTTCTTAGGGACTGCCGGTTTCTTAGCACTTGGAGTATCTAAAAGAAGTGTGGAGGTGGATTTTTTTGCTTTGTCTGCTGGGCATCATGCAGTCAGTATGCACTACCTCTGTGTGTGATATAGGGTGTAATTCAGAACGTTAGGGAAAAATTCAGACCTTGGCGAATAAGGTGCAGCTTGTGTCTGGCCACAGAGGAGTGATAGTTGTCAGGTTATTCCTTTTTCTCTGCACAAATCATTGCTATTTTTGTCTGCCGAGCCGATAGTGACAGACTATCAGACTAACTTACCTCCACTTATTTAATGGAGCATCCCTTTTCCTCGGGCTGTAGTCGTTAGGAGGGGGCTAAGGTTTTTTGGACATAATAATCATTGTTTCTGTCAAACTTTTCAGTAGGCCTGGGCGTGAAATTCCGCTCCACTCATGGAGTTTGCTGAGTTTTTCCCACTTCATGCTCCACGTAGCGTGCGAAAGTGGAGCACAATTTGTTTCTCACTCTTGTTGTCCAACGTTAACTTGGTAAGCACGAGCGAGGAAAATCTTACTCCAGACCACCTCCCAGCGAGATTTCTCAACGCGGGCGGTCTCGGATGGTCGCTACCACTTACATTGAGAAACCTTCCATTCCCATTGAGGAAGCTGCTGCTCGAGTAGAACATCTACTCGAGTGGCAGAAAAAAGCAGTGCCCTCTTGCACTGCACGTTGTGCCATTCGCTCTGACTTTACAGCGCTGGACAAGCACCCGGTGCTAAAAATCAGCATGAAAGGTGCAACAAAATAACTCTGCTGCTTGCGGAATGTAGTGCCACGGAATTCCGCAAACTCTGCCTAGGTCTACTTTTCTCTTTTAGGTGCACATGCATCAAACTCAGTTTTAGCGATTCCTTAATAGCGATTTTTAAGGAATCGGTATTAAAGAATCGCAAAATCCAATGCATTAAAAAATCCGCCAAAAATTTGCGAATCGGTAATATTCGCTATTGCAAATTGCGAGGCCATATTACCGACTCGCTAATAAAGAAATCGCTATCTGCGACCTCGCAAATAGCGACTTCGCAAATAGCGAAATCGCTATAGCGAAATCGCAAATTGCGCGTTGTATTTGGAGCAGGTTGATGACATTACAATCAGGAAGTGATGCATCCCATGCTGAATCTAGTGCACTGAGAGAGTCAGAGGTGGAGGCTGAGTACAGGAGCACAGCAGAAGTTTTCAAACCTTGGATTGGAAAAACTGTCCTGTGAGAAAAAGATGGAATCAGGAGCAGCAGGGAAGAAAGCAGCTACCAGAAAACGCAAACTTAAATTTAGCGAAAAGGAGATAGAAATCCTCATTGAGGAGGTCGTGAGGAGCCACGACAAGGTCTTTGGGAAACTATCTCTCCAGGTCCCTGAGTCTGAGAAGAGGAAGATCTGGCTAAGGATACAGGCTAAAGTAAATGCAGTGGGGGTCACTCACCGCCAAATTGACGACTTGAAAAAAAGGTGGTATGACCTGCGCAGTCGTGCCAAGGAGAGGATTGCGGAGAGGCTCAAGGAGTCAAAGAAGACTGGAGGTGGACCTGCAACACAGCCTGGGAATACACCTCTGGAGGACCTAGTAGAGTCACACTCCAGCCTGAAGCTGTTGTGGGAGTGACGCAGTTGGACACGTTAGCAGGGGCCAGTACTTCACAAGGTAAGATGCATGCTAATGTCCATTTTAAGCTGATTTCAAATGTAGGAACATCAGGTCAGTTCAGCCCTAGAGTTCAGAAAAAAAACTCCATTCCACATTTTACTTGCAACACCAAAATGCATTATGGGAGTAACAGGCAGGGAAGGAAAGTTGGTTGGCAATCACAACAAGGGAGTAAAACACGTGAACACTGTGTGTCAAATAGTCATTTAATGTGAAAAGCAATCATGCTGAATGTGACACTACATACATTTGAAATTAAATACAAATTGCACTGTTTAACATCACAAATGCAGCAGCAGAGGAGTTGGATGAAACCGAAGGCGGAGACACACAGGAGACCCACGAGACGCAGGTCCGCAGTACCACCAGTTCCGGTCATGGAACTTGAGGAAGTGAGCAAGCCAGAACCCCTGACAACCCAGCCTGGAGGTACAGCCACCACAAGACCACAGTCACAGGGCTGGCGCAGCACAAACCAGTACAGGCGGCGCAGGTACAGGGCACAGATGTCATCGCAAGAGGACGCAAGTCCGAGTGTCTGGGGTGGGCTGGAGAGCCAGATGCTGAGGGTGCTGCGCCTGCAGGCAAAACATACTAGATCAGTGCAGGCACAACTCAGCAAAATGGTTAACAACATGGCTGAAATGAAGGACTGTGTGAAGGAGCTGACAACTGCAGTGGTGGAAGGCAATAGGTAGTCCAATCAGGCCATGCAGGAGCTATGCAGGGTGATGCAGGAGGACCAGGTGTCCCAAAGGAAAAGGCATCAGCAACTATTAGTGCGCCTAGATGGCTATACAAGGTCCAACAACCGCCTGAGCAACAACACAGCTCTGCTGTCCCATCGGTCTGTGGCCATGCAGGTCGAAATGAGCCATTGTTGTGGGGATGTGGCCAGGGCACTGGTCCAGGTGACAAATGCGGTAGAGCAACTACAGACTGATACTGCTGGGGGCAGCAATGCAACGGGGGGAAGGGGGAGTGAGGAGGCGTCCAGCCTCAGTAGTCTGTTGGTGCCAGTAACAACATGCAGGAGGCGCACCACTCGGATTACCACACCTTCAGATGCATCAGTGAGGGAGGCAAATGAGGCCACCGAAAGGCGTTTGGGAGTGCGTGGACGGAAGAAATAGTGTTGCGTTGGCAGACTGACTCACAGGTGGTGATTTAACCATTGACAATGCAGAAGTAGTGACTGACATACAAGTCTAATCATTATGTCTTCTTGATTTATGTTGTTATCACTCACGGTGCAAAGTAGCACCTGGTATGTGTGCTTTAACACAAACACATTATTAACTGAAAATACATGCAGTACTGTTAAAACAAGGCGTGTCGTGTCTCATCATTACCCACCTCAGAAATAATGTTGTGTAATTTCTGCATGTCTCCTTCTCCCTTCTGCTAAGCTTGCCCCAGCTGCTGCTCGAAGTTGTGGGCCTGGTTGGAGGTCCTCCTCAGGCTCGCTGTCTGACTGTTCCAGGGGTATGCCTCTCCTAGTTGTGATGTTGTGCAACATGGCACATGTGGCCACAATTCGGCAGCAGGTGTCTGGTCGGTACTGCAACGCCCCGCCTGTCTTGTAGAGGCAGCAAAACCGACTTTTCAGCTGTCCAAAAGTGCGCTCTATTACGTTTCGGGATGCAATGTGCGCTGCATTGTACTGCTGCTCATTTGGGGTTGTTGGGTTGAGGTATGGTGTCAGGATGTAGTTGCGCACGGCGTATGCGCTGTCACCTACAGGGGAGTAAAGAAACGGTTAGTGACAGATATGCATGTCCATTAGGCCATAGTGTCAGAACAAATGTAACATATGTTTACCAAGCAGATGTCCTTCTCCAAATTCACCCCTAGGAGACGAGTGTGTATGCCACTGTGTCTAAATATGTAAGAGTCATGTGTGCTGCCAGGGTATTGTGCCACAATGTCATTGATGATATTTTTGCATTGCAGACTACTTGGATATTCAGGGAATGATATGATTTGCGGTTCCTGAAGATGTACTCATTCACTGCTGGTGGACAAATTGCAACATGAGTTCCATCTATGCATCCTATTACATGGGGAAACCGCGCTACCTGATAGAAGTCAAGTTTAGTCCTAAGCAAATCTTGTGGGGTTGCGGGGAAGCTTATGTGGTGGTGTATCCTTATCAACATGGCCTGCAGGAATGCAATGAAGAAACGTGACAGGGAACTTTGTGACACACCTCCAGATACAGCTACTACACCCTGGAAGCTGCCTGACGCTAGTAGGTGCAGGGAACATAGGACCTGCACATGTGTGGGAATGGCATGTGTCCTGTGAGTCTGGCGCTGCAGTAGGGGATCCAATTCTGCAATCAGATCAAGGATCATGGCAGCATTTAGCCTGTACTTGTCATAGATCTCCTCTTCAGTCTGCCCCAACAATGTGATGCGTACTCTGAAAATTCGCTCCTGTATTCTCCTTCTTCTCTGTGCTGCTGCTTGTAGCCTCATCCTCCTCGCCATGACGTAGAGCGCTGCCATTGTGAAACATTCTGAGTGCTCCTGGGCCTGTTTAAATACTTTGCTGATGTGCTGCACCTGGGGAGATTGTTTTCACCTGTTTACCACCTGCCTGTAGAATTTGGTAATTTGCAAGCGCAAATCTGCGAATTTGGTGGGAATCGCTATTTGCGAATTAAGGTGCATGGCTTTGCGACCCCTATTTTGCGATTTGCTAATAAGGATTCGCTAATTCCAGGTCTCGCTACTTTGCGATTCCTTAATTATGCGATTTCGCTATTTTGGCTTGGTGCATTGCAAAGGCTATTTTGCGATCGCAAATGGCCTTTTTTAGCAATTCGCTAAGTTTGCGATCGCAAAATAGCTTGATGCATGTGCCAGTTAGTGTCTTTTAAATTTTTCAATTTTATGCACTTATTGATGTTGTGATGCTGTTAAGATTTTGCAATTTGCTTCATGTTTAAATATTATGTAATGTTAGTGAGTCTATGCTTTATGAAATAATAACCATTTTTTCCCAGATCAGAATTTCACGTTTGCTAGTTTACTGCTACAAATCAGCTCATACTGTTCTGAACTAACAATTGCATTTTATTACAGGTTGTTACTATTTCATTGCATTTGTTTTTCTCTATTGTTAAACGTCCTTTTTCTCGGTGCATCAATTTTTATGGAGCTCATAGCCAGTAGATTGTTTTTGGTACCACTCCGTGTACACAGTTCCCCATGATTAGAGTAGAATTTGTAATTATTTCAAACTTTCTCGGGACAATCAAAAAACTTGCAAAATCCTCTAAACAAGTTCCCCAATCCATCATGGAGACTCCATTAGAACACATGCAAGCGAGGTTCCTCAACCAGGCTAGGAAACTAGACGAAACACTGCAGTGAGTGGCATGCCCACACCAAAGCACAAGGATTTCCCTGGCCTGAGGGGGGAACATTTGATAACAACATCATAGAACACACAAAGGTTCACATACAGACCAGGTATACAGGACATAAAAGGGCTTAGTGAGAGACTCTACTTGAACTGTGGGCCATCTTCGAGGTGGCCCCACCCTACAAAACTATCCCTGAGTCTGTAAGCAAGGCATCTGCATCTCCCCCACCATACACTGGCAGGGATGTGCTGTTGATTTTGCTGGCCATCCAAGTCGCCGCTTCACTGGGTTACACTAATCTACCAGACGAGTTTGCTGGTGGAACTCCCCAGGGGCAGAAAGCCACCAGTCGCAGGGGGGAGATCACAGGTCACACCAGCCCAGACACAGTCAGCCCCGGCTCAGTCCAGTGGCAAGCTCCCTTGGGGTTCAACCCCCCACCCATTGGTCACGGCCCATCAGGTCAGAGCCGAACGGGAAGCACATGCTCCAGATCACTCCACAGGGCACCCTAGGATCAGAGGGTAGTTTGTGGTCCTCCTGGAAGGGGATTCCATCAGGGGCCCCAGTCCTGCAAAATCTGACTCCAAAGGGGGAGTCGCGGGCTATACTTCCCCAGGGCAGGGCTTAGGTACGGAGGAAGCATCAGGGAGTTAAGACCAAGACATTGCTCAGAAGAACAGCATGCAGCACTGAGTGAAAGAGGCAACCCACGTGGCAGTTAAAGGAAAGGCGTGAGTTAGGATAGAAAGAGAGAGAGCTCTCACCTGGGAAGCCCAGCAGGGAAGGGAAACAACTCCCCCTCCTCTGGAAGGAACCAGGGCTAGGCCTCTGCCCCCACATAGGGATGAGCCCAGGGAAGAGTCAGAAGGAAGGCCCCTAACAGAAGCACACACATCCTCTGGCCGTTGACATAGGAGAGGGGCTGACCGGAAAATAAGTAGTCAGGAAAGCCTGACTTGGACATAATTGAGATACAGAAGGAGCAGCATGGCACCTTTGCGCGCGCACGAGAAAAGCAACGACGAGGATGTCCACCGCTTCTCCGGAACATGCCGGTCAGATAGACCAACCCCTAGAGAGATAGTATCCAGAGAAGAAGGCAAGGCCTTTGCTCTGCCTTTTTGGCATCTAATGGTCCGCTGGACTGAAAAGAAAGGCCAGTACGATTGCCCTTGGTCAGAGGAGGGATATTTCGAGCCAGAGGACATGGCCATTGTAGAGGACTGCATTCGGCATGGAGGGGGGTCTGAAATGGAACTACCCCTACATGCAGGAATACCTAAGATGATAGGAGCGCTACATCAGGGAGAACCTGACAGAGCCGCCCTGACCCAGAATTTGTCCGCCACTGCAGAAAGGTGCAGCTGGAACCATCTACATGTCTTGGGCACAGATGGAAAAAGAAGGGTTCAGGAACAAACTGGCCCCACTGATGAACAGGGCAGGAAAATGGATTTCACGCTTTGAGAAGAACACCCCGGGTATAAACTTAGCTATAGGTGACAATAAAAGTCTGCTCAGCAGCCTCATCGGGGAGAAGACTGACACGTTATTCTCCCGAGCCCGCTTCTCCACAGTCTTGCCTATCAACAGCGAGCATGGCGGGACCGCATTTAGCTCATTCAGACACCAGATCTGGACAGCCCTGAGGGAGATGTTCCCTGACCGCCAGGCGTAGGAGGCCTGATGGCAGAGAGCATGAAGCCTGGGGAGATTGTGACTGAATTCCTAGACAAATGAAAGAACGATGGGGGCAAGTGACAGGACAGCCGTGGACCGATACGGTTCTGCTACAACATCCTCAAAAGGGGACTACCCACTGAGATCCAGACCGGATTAAATGGTGTAGTAGGGCTAGACACCAAACCTGGGCAGGCAATACAGGCCCACATACTACACTATTACCGGAAAAGACAGGAGAAGGACAGGAAAAAGCAGGAGCATGCCCAGAGAGACACTACCAAACTGGTCCAAAATAAGTTGAAAGGGACCACTCTTGAGGCGGCCGCGTTAGCCACAAACAACCAGATGGCACCCGTCTCAAGAGGAGCTTCACTTGTGGACCCCAAGGGGTATCCGCCCAGTCCTAGCAGCCGAGGTCAGGGAGGCTGGGTCCAAACCAGCCTTATAGAGTGCCACTATTGTCACAGAATGGGCCACATGGCTAACTGGTGCCATCTAAAAATGTACCACAATCAGAATGGAATAGTACCAGCACACCCCTGCAGAGCATCCACCCCCAAAACCAAGCTCAGAACAACGCACATGCATCGCACAATCAGCTTCAAGGAAATCAGGCTGCAGCCACCCCACCGCAACATGGGCTGGGTGATTGGCTAAGCACAGGGCAACCCGCTGCAACACACAGGGAGCTTAGTCCAGCAGGGACCGGGCCCACAGCCACGGCAAGGAGGGGTGACTGTCTGGAGTGGCAATGTCCTAACACAATCACAGGGTACAAACACAACGAAAGTCCAAAACCATCCACTGAAATTACCTATCCCTTTCATACCACTCCCAGTCACATTTCCTTACCTGCCTTCACAGCCAGGCTTCTGGACAGCCATACTATGTCAACAGGGAATCCATGCTGGAGTTCACCATCTGGTGCCCGCAGGGGCCCAGGGCAACCACTGCTGTTGGTCCCCGAGGGCAGGGTTTGTGGACCACAACCCCAGGGGAGGACAGTCTGAGGAGGGAGCAGGGTGGGCCCCAGCTGGTGCATAAAAACAGGCACCCAGGACCGCTCACTCAAGTCCAAATTTGGGCAGGCTATGTATGTCTCGCCCGCTTCAGGGTTTACCATCAAATGGAGGCCCTCCTTTAGTTCCAAAACTTGGTGAATGCTCTGGCATTGGGAGCTGGGTTGGTCAGCATGCTATGATGTTCTCAAAACTCCAAAGAAACCCGATTCACACAACCCTAGTCCATAGGAAAAACCCATCGAGTTTGTTAGCGTTACCTACATCAGGCCGAACAGAAAGTCCCAACGGGACCCCTGACTTTCGTCTAGGTCTGGGCATGAAATGACGCTCAGCTCATGGAGTTTGCAGAGTTTTTCCCACTCCGCAGAGCTAGGTTTTGTTCTTGCTCGAGCTTGCCAACGTTAAGCTGGTGAGTGCGAGCCAGGAAAATCTTACTCCAGACCACCTCCTGGCGAGATTTCTCAATGCGGCCAGTCGCAGATGGTCGCTTCCACTCTCATTGAGAAACCTTCCATTCACATTGGGGAAGATGCTGCTCGAGTAGAACATCTACTTGAGCGGCAGAAAGAAGCATCGACCACAGGGCGCTAAAAATCAGCGCAAACGGCACAGCGTAATGCACTCTGCCACTTGCAGAACTCCACGTAGCACGGCTGAGTTGTTGGTCACTTCGCAGAAACTCCACCCAGGCCTACTCTCGGCAAAAAACACAGCAAACAAACACAATTCCAGCCATTTCCCTACAAGGCCCTAAGGGGGTTCACGCATGACCCTCCGAGCATCTCTGGTATCCCTTGTTAAAATCAGAAACGCCCAAACCAAAGGTAAACACCCACCATAACCCGCACGAGACAGCCTAAAAACAGCCCAAAAAGCTCAACCCTTCCAGAACAAGGACTTAACCCAGAAACTCAACACAATTAAAGAAAACCTTGTTCCAATACATGTACAGAGACCCAAGGGATGCACACGTGTCAATGGAAACATTGGCCTAAAAATCAAGCATCCACTTCCCCTCACAATTGCACGCAGCACATGCAGGTTTAAAGGACTCCTCCGCACCGATTAAAACATCACACCCTTAAGTGGAGCAGCCCAAAGAGTAAGAGTACTGTCCCCAAAGTAGCAAGGAGAGGGTGGAACCAAAATACAAACAGCCCTAAATCAGCATTGAAACTCACCATTCCTCAAAAATCCTAGCACCTCCTTCTAGTACCCCACTAGTGAAAATTCGCTCAAAGTGAAACCATCGAGTGCATCGGTAAAATATAAATGCAGGAATTTTCCAAGCAACTGCCTAACAATGTGTTTTTTCCAAAGTGACTTCCAAGGCACAGCTTTTATCCTACAGTTCTGCGATTGAGCTGCAGGTGCACCATCATGGCCACGTTCCACCATCCCTTCGATCAAAGCTTTCAAACCAACTTTCACAAGGCCAATAACACAAGTAACACCGACTACAAATTGACTTTTACAGCCATTTTTTAAAGAGACATTTTTGTACTGCACCAAGACAAGACACCTCTGGATACCCAGGTAACAGACATCTCCCCTGAAGACTATACTACAGCTAGGCCTAGGCTATGAACTCCACTCCATTCGCTGAGGTTGCGGAGTTTCCTTAAACTCTGCTCCGAAAAGTGGAATGTTTTCACAAATGAGGAATATCAGATGCTAGATGACCTCCCAGCGAGGAAGCTGCCACTCGAGTAGAACATCCAGAGTGCCAGAAGGAAGCAGCGCCCTCTTGCGCTGCGCATGGTGCCGTTCGTGCTGATTTTCGAGCACGGGACAAACACCCGGCACTAAAAATCAGCGCAAACGCCATGATCTAATGCACTCTGCTGCTTGCGGAACTCTGCATAGTGCAGCAGAGTTTTTGGGTCAATTCAGGGAGTTGCGCAGAGTGGAACTACGCAAACTATGCCCAGGCCTACATACAGCCTCCGAATGTTTTCCAAGTTATGTATTTTTGTACATGCTCTATTTAATGAGGCGCCTCCAGAGCTAGACGTATGCTTAACCTCATAAACTCTACTTCTACATTCTTGCAATGAATGCGCAGGGACCTCTCTTTCGTCACATACACCTACATTCAACCTAACACTAGCATTCCTCACATACTACACAGCGCACTCCTACACAACACCTGGTTCAAACATATGACCGTCTTAGGCACTCAAACCATGAACAGGTCATACTACATATGTTCACTGATACCTCACACCATACGAGCAGACAGGCTTTTCTTATCCCAGGAGCTAGCCCCTGAAAAACCAAAATGCCTCATCCATCTGTACCTATGTAGGATCAGGGCCAAGATTCAACCAAATAGAGTAGAATTCCGTAGGGCAATAGTAACTATCACCCATATGAGACCAACCCCTTAGCACTGTACCTTTTTACTGAACATTGACATCGAAAGTGAGAAGACAGGATGCACAGATGGATGCACAGAAAGAGCACTATAGGGGAGGACATTGTTTGGCCCTGGGACTTCATAGAAAAGAGGTTCCTGGAAGTAGTAAGACCAACACAGGAGTGCACAAATGCGTCCACTCCCGTCTCCGTCTGCAGTCCCATGGTGGCCCTTACCGTCTTTGGGGCCACCTACTTCAATGACAAGTGGACCCCGGAAATGGAATTCCAGCACAGGGCTGCTCAACTCGATCCCGCCAGGGGAAATGAGTCTCATGGGAGAGGATCCAACGCTAACATTGGCGCCCCGTGCCAGGAAATCTAGGATAGTGAGATTAATAGGTACACATGGCTGGAGGGGAAGGGCAACCCCTAATAGTATGGAAACTTACACTGTATTCTCTGTGCTTCAGAGGCAAAGGAACCATACCGCTCAGAAGCAACGAAAACTGTGGCATGATACTGCATATATTGGACCTGCAATGGGACAACTACACATTGATGGAGATCTACTGGCAATGTGGTGACCTTGCCTACACTCAGCTTGTCCGTGAATGGAGGGGCCTCTGGACCCTCGTGACCATACACACCTCAACACTGGTCATCCATGGAGATCTGTCTGAACTGTCTTAACATCTGTTAGAGAAGAAAACAACTCTGTTGCAGTAGGCTCGAAGGAGAAGAACTGCTGATTATTTTGGCTGGGTTCAGTGCATGGACATTCCAGAAGAATTTAGACTATTTACAGAGACTCAAGTAAACGCAGGAGGGTTGATACCCTTCTTCACCATGCAAACAAAGATGAATGCCAACTGGTTACAAATAACCATGTGGAAAATGCTGAAGATGATTAATGAAACGCTATCAAGGAAGAAGTGAGAGCCATCCGCCTTCTGGTGATGCAACATCGGTACGTGTTGGACTTGATGACCGCGATGGAGGGTGGGGCGTGTGCCAAGATCGGTGCTTCCTATTGTACTTTTATCCCCATAAACAACATGAACAATGGGACATTAGCTTTTGCCATCCAAGAACTGCATCATCTGCAAGCCGACATGAATAAGTAGGAAGGTGCCCCTGAATAGGTGTGGTTGCTCAGTATCTTTTTGTGAATCCCCCTATCGGTGTCCAAACTATTCATTCACTAATCCCAGTTTTTATTGTTGTACTTCTGTTGTGTGGTTTCCTACAAGTGGGGGTTTCCTGCTGTAAAACGCATTCCTCAAATTAGATAGTATACACATAGCTAAAGAAAAAGTAACAGACACTATAGAAACACACACAGTTTTGAATAATGTAACAGTCATGACATATGAGGAGGATAAAGTAGTTGAAAATTCAACTAGAGGGGTGATTGTTAGAATGGGTAAATACAATGTTGATGTATACCATGATTTGTGTAGGCCCAACAACGGCTACATTAATAAATGCAACAACGTATGCCTCTGCCCGCATAACAATGTCAATACTCATAAATGCAATGTCAATGTATGCCATAATTTATGCCCACACAACAGTGTCGATACCAGTAGAAACAATATTGGTGTAGAATGTATGCCATAATCCATTCACGTTTAGCAATGCCGATACCAGTAGAAACTATGTCAATGTACTCCATTATCTAGGCATGCATGAGAATGACAATATCAGTAAAGACAATGTTGATGTACGCTATGACAACTGTATACACAATGTTGAGAATGTTGGTAAAAATGATATCACTGACCGCCACATTATTTGCAGTGAAAACTGACCCTTTTTTTGCAATGTGCCTATGTGCCTAGCTGTGGATGTTGGACTCCCGAAAAAAATGGTACCTCAGTTGTGTGGGAAGGGCAAGTGCCCAAAAAAGGAAATGGCCCAACACATACTGTGGAGACTTCAAAATTATCGATCACAAAAAGACCTGGTTTTGTGAAGGAGTTACCTATGTTTGTGGTCTCGGGCTCGGCAGTAATCTAGGGGAACCTACCAAACCCAGACATTTCTGCAAACTAGACACCCATGAGTGTCCAGGAAGGTGTGACTTGTGTGGATCCCCCAATATTTCCTTACCCAGAATCACCTTCAAACCTCAAATTTTGCTAAAAAATCACATTTTTCTCACATTTCTGTGTGGGATCAATTTGCCGGCACAAATGTCCTACCACCCAGCATTTCCTTCAGTCTCCTGATAAAACTGATACCTTACTTGTGTGGGTGGCCAAGTGCCTGCAACAGGGAAGAGCCAAAAATGTGTAAAGATTGAAAGAGTACCAAAACGTGTCCATAAGGGCAGTTTTTAATACGTTTTTAGGCTGACTCTGCTTTGCACACAAGTGAGGCATCATTTTTATCAGGAGATCAAGGGGAACGCTGGGTGGTAGGAAATTTGTGCCTGCGCGGTGATCCTTCAAATTTCTCACACAGACATGTGAGGAAAATGTGACTTTTTAGTTACATTTGTGGCTTGCAGAGGATTCCGGGTAAGAAAACACTGGGGGATCCATACAAGCCACACTGCCAGCCAAGCGGCAGTCTACACACACTGCCTGCCAAGCACCATCCAACGCACACCGCCAGCCAAGCGCCAGTCCACGCACATTGCCAGCCAAGCACCAGTCTGCACACACTGGCAGGCTAGCGCAAGTATACACACACCGCCAGCAAGCGGTAGTCCACACACACTGCCAGCCAAGCGCAAGTCCACACACACCACCAGCAAAATGCCAGTTCACACACACACACACACAGCAACTTTCCCTGGTATCTAGGGGTTTTCTGCCTCAAGCCTAAAAATATCATGAAACAGTTAAAATGTGTGCCTAAAAAAAGGGGGAGCGACACTTGACTATGGGGCCATTCCCTAACATGCCCATTAACATATCCCTGGTGCCTAGTGAGCTTTCTGTGTCCCACCCAGGGGGGGCAGATCGGCTGTAATAGCAAAGACTGCCATTTTTTTGGTAGGTTGGGGCTTCAGCATGCCCATTTTGGGCACCCTCCACCCCTAAACAAAGTAAAAATAGTCCTTGGTGTCTTTTGGGCTTTCTGCCCCCCCAAGGGGGCAGATGGGGCTGTTGCCCCCATCTGTCCCCGGGGGGGGCAGAAAGAATGTGCCCATTTTTGGAGGGGGGATGGGGGCATTGGCATGCCCAGTCTGGGTAGCCCAACCCCTACCTTAAGAAAAATATAGTCCCTGGTGTCTAGTAGGCTTTCTGCCCCCCAGGTGGGCTGATCAGGACTTTGTCTCACCTGTCCCCTAGGGGAGGCATAAAGACTTCGGTCGCCAATGTTGTGAGGTGGGGGCCTGGTCATACCCTTTGTGGGCAGCACCCACCCCTCTTTTATAATAAAAAAAGCCCCCTACCCCTACATATTAAAAAAAAATCCCTGGTGCCTAGTGGGCTTTCTGCCCCCCCCCTGGGGACCAGATCCCATTGGGAGCAGAAATACTTTTTTCATAATTTCTTTTGGGTGGGGGGATGGTCTTTCCTATTGTGGGTGGGGGCATTACAATGCCCATTCAGGGCCGCTCCCACCCTAAATTTACATAAAAATATAATCCCTGGTTCCTAGAGGGCTTTCTGCTCCCCAGGTGGGGCAGAGAGACTCTGCATGTTTCTGAGTGGGGTGGGGGCATTACAATGCCCATTCAGGGCAGCCCCCACCACTAAATGTACATAAAATAAATATCCCTGGTTCCTAGTTGGCTTTCTGCCCCTGGGGGGGGGGGCAGAAAGACTGAGCATGCCCAAAAACAGTTGGGGAGAGCAAACGTCCTTGCCCAAGGGGCTGCTCCACCCTCCTTGGTGCCTAGTGGTGGATCCCTGCTTGGGGATCTCCCTCCTGTGGCAATCCCCAAGCAGGGATCTACTAGGGAAAGGTACCATTGGAAAGGTGAGATTCCCCCCTTTCCAACGATAGCTCTTCCGTGTTTTTCGGTGTTCGGGGGCTGAGAGAGCACCACGAGCACCAAAGCAGTGAAACTGAAATGATCCGATCAGCTCACTTCAGTTTTACTTTTATTGTAATGTGCGCCGATTGTCATTACAATGAAAAATAAAAAATGCCTCCCCAGCTCCCGAGGCTAAAAAATAAGAAAGCAGGGATTTCCGGGTCGTGTGAAGAGGATGGAACGGTTCTGTCCTCAGGACACAGCCCCCGTGACTGAAGACAGAACCATAATGGGCCAGATTGTACTCAACCCTGGAATTACCTGCACCTCTGGTATTGGTAACTTCCTGGATGGGAAAACCTTTCCCATTTTCTGGAATACTCGTAATGAGGGCCTTAGAATCTGTTAGTTGGCACTCTACCAGTCAGGCTCCCCTGATGGAGAACTGGCTACCAGATTTAGAGATTCCGTCTCTCTACTGGGGACCTCTATATAAGAACAAACCTCTAAAGCTGGAGTTTGTTCTAGCAGAACAAAATAACAATGGCCTGGTGCACAGAGCGCTTTCTCCCTGAACACTTGGGCCAGTTTACTATTTCACTGTTGCATGTCTTTCATGTCGGTCCTGGGTAATACAATTGTGTGACAATAACCATACCCTAAGTAGGGATTGGTGACTGTCACTGTGGTGACAGACTGTCAGGTCAAAGGTGACTAACAGCAGAGACAGCTGGCACTCCGCAATTGGAAATACTGCTACACTCCCACCTCTAAATAGGGAGGTGAAGGTCTATACTAATGGCCGTCATTTCAAGTGCACAGAAAGTTACTATGTGTCAGGTAATGGGAACTTCGGAATTACAAGTGATTCAGGGTGAGAAGAAATATTGCAGCTCATAAGTTTTCATCTGCTTTTTGCCTGCTCAAATTAGAAAAATGTCTGGATGTAAACCCATCTGCAAAACAAAGTATTGTTTGTACATATGGCCTGGAGCACTTTGGTGCTCAGTTGGCTACACATCGAGAAATTTCTATTTTAATATGCAGTGAGAATATTCACAATTAGGTCAAGTTACTGGCATTTGTTTGGGATGGGCCATTGCAAGAATAATGACTCATAAACCTAACATTACTGTATGAAATTGGTGCACCCATAACAATCATATTAGATTGTTTGTTGACTTTATACTGGAAATAGCTAAATGTGCAACTTCTGTAGAAGAAGGGCACTTTTCTTAGTTTTGATGCGTTCATTAGCAGGAACCTGGATTGCTAGCTTGGAGAACTTTTACACCGGTCTTGATGTAAGTTGTGGTTGAATTCCAAAAAGCATAAACATTATGGTACCTTAAAAAGACAACTCAGATTTCTATGAGGAACTTTCAGCTTACCCTTAGTAGTTGTGGCTCAAGGGATAGGTTATGATCAAAGAGAGTACGTAATGCATTTTAGCAGCATCAATACAGTAGGAGAGTCGATGAATCAAACAGATAAAAATCTCAAGCCACGCTAGTAAAAAATAATAAATATGTAATGAAAAAACAGCATCCTCATGACAAAAATCAGCAAAGGAGATTGGATGTCAGGAAAATTGGCGATAAAAACCACTGAAGAAGAAGAAAATTTAGATGTGTGCCACAGATGACTGGGTCCAAGGTTCCTTTTTATGTTGTCTGTGAATTAGCAATAGACACACAATTGATGGGCGGAATGCAGACAAATCAAAACATTCCCACCCAGTCAAGAGATCTGGGTTAAATCCATCATTATTTTGCTCACCATGCCACCCCAGTTTAGACCTGGCCATATGCAAATCAGTCTTGACCCTTTTCCTTATGGGAGGTAGGCTTAAACATATCAAGACAGTGTCACCTGACATGTCAGTGCTGCAGCCTTGTCTGCAGTTAAACAGCAGCCTGTTGTTAAAAAATCCCACAAGTGGGTGGTGTAAGACCACATTGTGTAGAACATTGGCAGTTGACATTTATACCACTTGTGCAGGCTTGGCTCAGTTTTACTGTGAGATTCTCCACTGCTGTGTTTCAGGAAAAAGCACATTCAGTGAGCATTGTTTAATGTGCTCTGTCTGCTAAGAAGTCTGAAAATATATGCTACCGAAATACATACAATTAAAAGAAATAGAGAGAACATCACAAAAAGACTGATTCCTAATGAGTTAAGTGATCTGATAAGATGTGTTTAAACATCCTTATATAGACAAAGTTCAATAAGTGGTGCAATAATGATTACAGATTTGCAATATAATGTATATATATTGTTAGACCCAGTGGTTTCAGGCTGGCTAAGACGCATCAAAGCCAGTCAGAATCCGCCATTCCAAATAGGATGAGCACGATACACTTGTCCGATAACCTGCACTCACCCTCTGGTAGCTTGGCACCGAGCAATCAGGCTTATCCTCAGGGCTCGAGTGGTTTTGCCTGAGTGAGCGTGGTGAGGCGAGCAACAGTAGACGGAGTAGACGGAGCGGGGACCAAGGGTGCCGCAACTGCCCGGACCCGACCCGAAACGGAAAAATAACCTGGGGCTCTCACAGCAGTCTCGGCGATCCGGTCAAGCCAGAGACCAGCTCGAAGCAGCGGCGGTCCAGTCCAGCCCAGAGAGTGCGAGGTGCGTGGCGTGAGGCGGTAAGAGTCAAGACTGATTTGCATATGGCTGGGTTCAAACAAATGGCATAGTGAGCAAAAAAACGATGGATTTAGGCCCAGATCTCTGTACTGGGGTGAATGTATGACATTGTTCTGCATTCTGTCCATCAACTGTTGTTTTTGCATTTGTCACCCTGAGTGAGACGGGTATGCCCAGACGTGGGTCCCGTGCTCTCCATGCCACTGGAATCAAGCTATCCTGGCTGAAGAGGGTGAAACCCCGAAACCGGTCCTAGGATGCTTGTTTCCAGTCCAGGGAGGACCTGACTTGGCAGTTTGGGCTGGACTGTTCCCATGAGGCACAGGGTCAAGACTGATTTGCATATGGCTGGGTTCAAACTGGAATGGCATGGTGAGCAAAAAACGATGGATTTAGGCCCAGATCTCTGTACTGGGGTGAATGTATGACATTGTTCTGCATTCTGTCCATCAACTGTTGTTTTTGCTTTTGTCACCCTGAGTGAGACGGGTATGCCCAGGCGTGGGTCCCGTGCTCTCCATGCCACTGGAATCAAGCTATCCTGGCTGAAGAGGGGTGAAACCCTGAAACCGGTCCTAGGATGCTTGTTTCCAGTCCAGGGAGGACCTGGCTTGGCAGTTCGGGCTGGACTGTTCCAATGAGGCACAGGGTCAAGACTGATTTGCATATGGCTGGGTTCAAACTGGAATGGCATGGTGAGCAAAAAACGATGGATTTAGGCCCAGATCTCTGTACTGGGGTGAATGTATGACATTGTTCTGCATTCTGTCCATCAACTGTTGTTTTTGCATTTGTCACCCTGAGTGAGACGGATATGCCCAGACGTGGGTCCCGTGCTCTCCATGCCACTGGAATCAAGCTATCCTGGCTGAAGAGGGGTAAAACCCCGAAACCGGTCCTAGGATGCTTGTTTCCAGTCCAGGGAGGACCTGGCTTGGCAGTTCGGGCTGGACTGTTCCCATGAGGCACAGGGTCAAGACTGATTTGCATATGGCTGGGTTCAAACTGGAATGGCATGGTGAGCAAAAAACGATGGATTTAGGCCCAGATCTCTGTACTGGGGTGAATGTATGACATTGTTCTGCATTCTGTCCATCAACTGTTGTTTTTGCATTTGTCACCCTGAGTGAGACGGGTATGCCCAGACGTGGGTCCCGTGCTCTCCATGCCACTGGAATCAAGCTATCCTGGCTGAAGAGGGGTGAAACCCGAAACCGGTCCTAGGATGCTTGTTTCCAGTCCAGGGAGGACCTGGCTTGGCAGTTCGGGCTGGACTGTTCCCATGAGGCACAGGGTCAAGACTGATTTGCATATGGCTGGGTTCAAACTGGAATGGCATGGTGAGCAAAAACGATGGATTTAGGCCCAGATCTCTGTACTGGGGTGAATGTATGACATTGTTCTGCATTCTGTCCATCAACTGTTGTTTTTGCATTTGTCACCCTGAGTGAGACGGGTATGCCCAGACGTGGGTCCCGTGCTCTCCATGCCACTGGAATCAAGCTATCCTGGCTGAAGAGGGGTGAAACCCCGAAACCGGTCCTAGGATGCTTGTTTCCAGTCCAGGGAGGACCTGGCTTGGCAGTTCGGGCTGGACTGTTCCCATGAGGCACAGGGTCAAGACTGATTTGCATATGGCTGGGTTCAAACTGGAATGGCATGGTGAGCAAAAAAACAATGGATTTAGGCCCAGATCTCTGTACTGGGGTGAATGTATGACATTGTTCTGCATTCTGTCCATCAACTGTTGTTTTTGCATTTGTCACCCAGAGTGAGACGGGTATGCCCAGACGTGGGTCCTGTGCTCTCCATGCCACTGGAATCAAGCTATCCTGGCTGAAGAGGGTAAAACCCCAAAACCGGTCCTAGGATGCTTGTTTCCAGTCCAGGGAGGACCTGGCTTGGCAGTTCGGGCTGGACTGTTCCCATGAGGCACAGGGTCAAGACTGATTTGCATATGGCTGGGTTCAAACTGGAATGGCATGGTGAGCAAAAAAACGATGGATTTAGGCCCAGATCTCTGTACTGGGGTGAATGTATGACATTGTTCTGCATTCTGTCCATCAACTGTTGTTTTTGCATTTGTCACCCTGAGTGAGACGGGTATGCCCAGACGTCGGTCCCGTGCTCTCCATGCCACTGGAATCAAGCTAACCTGGCTGAAGAGGGCTGAAACTCCGAAACCGGTCCTAGGATGCTTGTTTCCAGTCCAGGGAGGACCTGGCTTGGCAGTTCGGGCTGGACTGTTCCCATGAGGCACAGGGTCAAGACTGATTTGCATATGGCTGGGTTCAAACTGGAATGGCATGGTGAGCAAAAAATGATGGATTTAGGCCCAGATCTCTGTACTGGGGTGAATGTATGACATTGTTCTGCATTCTGTCCATCAACTGTTGTTTTTGCATTTGTCACCCTGAGTGAGACGGGTATGCCCAGACGTGGGTCCCGTGCTCTCCATGCCACTGGAATCAAGCTATCCTGGCTGAAGAGGGGTGAAACCCCGAAACCGGTCCTAGGATGCTTGTTTCCAGTCCAGGGAGGACCTGGCTTGGCAGTTTGGGCTGGACTGTTCCCATGAGGCACAGGGTCAAGACTGATTTGCATATGGCTGGGTTCAAACTGGAATGGCATGGTGAGCAAAAAACGATGGATTTAGGCCCAGATCTCTGTACTGGGGTGAATGTATGACATTGTTCTGCATTCTGTCCATCAACTGTTGTTTTTGCTTTTGTCACCCTGAGTGAGACGGGTATGCCCAGGCGTGGGTCCCGTGCTCTCCATGCCACTGGAATCAAGCTATCCTGGCTGAAGAGGGGTGAAACCCTGAAACCGGTCCTAGGATGCTTGTTTCCAGTCCAGGAGGACCTGGCTTGGCAGTTCGGGCTGGACTGTTCCCATGAGGCACAGGGTCAAGACTGATTTGCATATGGCTGGGTTCAAACTGGAATGGCATGGTGAGCAAAAAACGATGGATTTAGGCCCAGATCTCTGTACTGGGGTGAATGTATGACATTGTTCTGCATTCTGTCCATCAACTGTTGTTTTTGCATTTGTCACCCTGAGTGAGACGGGTATGCCCAGACGTGGGTCCCGTGCTCTCCATGCCACTGGAATCAAGCTATCCTGGCTGAAGAGGGTAAAACCCCGAAACCGGTCCTAGGATGCTTGTTTCCAGTCCAGGGAGGACCTGGCTTGGCAGTTCGGGCTGGACTGTTCCCATGAGGCACAGGGTCAAGACTGATTTGCATATGGCTGGGTTCAAACTGGAATGGCATGGTGAGCAAAAAACGATGGATTTAGGCCCAGATCTCTGTACTGGGGTGAATGTATGACATTGTTCTGCATTCTGTCCATCAACTGTTGTTTTTGCATTTGTCACCCTGAGTGAGACGGGTATGCCCAGACGTGGGTCCCGTGCTCTCCATGCCACTGGAATCAAGCTATCCTGGCTGAAGAGGGGGAAACCCCGAAACCGGTCCTAGGATGCTTGTTTCCAGTCCAGGGAGGACCTGGTTTGGCAGTTCGGGCTGGACTGTTCCCATGAGGCACAGGGTCAAGACTGATTTGCATATGGCTGGGTTCAAACTGGAATGGCATGGTGAGCAAAAACGATGGATTTAGGCCCAGATCTCTGTACTGGGGTGAATGTATGACATTGTTCTGCATTCTGTCCATCAACTGTTGTTTTTGCATTTGTCACCCTGAGTGAGACGGGTATGCCCAGACGTCGGTCCCGTGCTCTCCATGCCACTGGAATCAAGCTATCCTGGCTGAAGAGGGTGAAACTCCAAAACCGGTCCTAGGATGCTTGTTTCCAGTCCAGGGAGGACCTGGCTTGGCAGTTCGGGCTGGACTGTTCCCATGAGGCACAGGGTCAAGACTGATTTGCATATGGCTGGGTTCAAACTGGAATGGCATGGTGAGCAAAAAACGATGGATTTAGGCCCAGATCTCTGTACTGGGGTGAATGTATGACATTGTTCTGCATTCTGTCCATCAACTGTTGTTTTTGCATTTGTCACCCTGAGTGAGACGGATATGCCCAGACGTGGGTCCCGTGCTCTCCATGCCACTGGAATCAAGCTATCCTGGCTGAAGAGGGGTAAAACCCCGAAACCGGTCCTAGGATGCTTGTTTCCAGTCCAGGGAGGACCTGGCTTGGCAGTTCGGGCTGGACTGTTCCCATGAGGCACAGGGTCAAGACTGATTTGCATATGGCTGGGTTCAAACTGGAATGGCATGGTGAGCAAAAAAACGATGGATTTAGGCCCAGATCTCTGTACTGGGGTGAATGTATGACATTGTTCTGCATTCTGTCCATCAACTGTTGTTTTTGCATTTGTCACCCTGAGTGAGACGGGTATGCCCAGACGTGGGTCCCGTGCTCTCCATGCCACTGGAATCAAGCTATCCTGGCTGAAGAGGGGTGAAACCCCGAAACCGGTCCTAGGATGCTTGTTTCCAGTCCAGGGAGGACCTGGCTTGGCAGTTCGGGCTGGACTGTTCCCATGAGGCACAGGGTCAAGACTGATTTGCATATGGCTGGGTTCAAACTGGAATGGCATGGTGAGCAAAAAACGATGGATTTAGGCCCAGATCTCTGTACTGGGGTGAATGTATGACATTGTTCTGCATTCTGTCCATCAACTGTTGTTTTTGCATTTGTCACCCTGAGTGAGACGGGTATGCCCAGACGTGGGTCCCGTGCTCTCCATGCCACTGGAATCAAGCTATCCTGGCTGAAGAGGGTGAAACCCCGAAACCGGTCCTAGGATGCTTGTTTCCAGTCCAGGGAGGACCTGGCTTGGCAGTTCGGGCTGGACTGTTCCCATGAGGCACAGGGTCAAGACTGATTTGCATATGGCTGGGTTCAAACTGGAATGGCATGGTGAGCAAAAAAACAATGGATTTAGGCCCAGATCTCTGTACTGGGGTGAATGTATGACATTGTTCTGCATTCTGTCCATCAACTGTTGTTTTTGCATTTGTCACCCAGAGTGAGACGGGTATGCCCAGACGTGGGTCCTGTGCTCTCCATGCCACTGGAATCAAGCTATCCTGGCTGAAGAGGGGTAAAACCCCCAAACCGGTCCTAGGATGCTTGTTTCCAGTCCAGGGAGGACCTGGCTTGGCAGTTCGGGCTGGACTGTTCCCATGAGGCACAGGGTCAAGACTGATTTGCATATGGCTGGGTTCAAACTGGAATGGCATGGTGAGCAAAAAAACGATGGATTTAGGCCCAGATCTCTGTACTGGGGTGAATGTATGACATTGTTCTGCATTCTGTCCATCAACTGTTGTTTTTGCATTTGTCACCCTGAGTGAGACGGGTATGCCCAGACGTCGGTCCCGTGCTCTCCATGCCACTGGAATCAAGCTAACCTGGCTGAAGAGGGCTGAAACTCCGAAACCGGTCCTAGGATGCTTGTTTCCAGTCCAGGGAGGACCTGGCTTGGCAGTTCGGGCTGGACTGTTCCCATGAGGCACAGGGTCAAGACTGATTTGCATATGGCTGGGTTCAAACTGGAATGGCATGGTGAGCAAAAAATGATGGATTTAGGCCCAGATCTCTGTACTGGGGTGAATGTATGACATTGTTCTGCATTCTGTCCATCAACTGTTGTTTTTGCATTTGTCACCCTGAGTGAGACGGGTATGCCCAGACGTGGGTCCCGTGCTCTCCATGCCACTGGAATCAAGCTATCCTGGCTGAAGAGGGGTGAAACCCCGAAACCGGTCCTAGGATGCTTGTTTCCAGTCCAGGGAGGACCTGGCTTGGCAGTTTGGGCTGGACTGTTCCCATGAGGCACAGGGTCAAGACTGATTTGCATATGGCTGGGTTCAAACTGGAATGGCATGGTGAGCAAAAACGATGGATTTAGGCCCAGATCTCTGTACTGGGGTGAATGTATGACATTGTTCTGCATTCTGTCCATCAACTGTTGTTTTTGCTTTTGTCACCCTGAGTGAGACGGGTATGCCCAGGCGTGGGTCCCGTGCTCTCCATGCCACTGGAATCAAGCTATCCTGGCTGAAGAGGGGTGAAACCCTGAAACCGGTCCTAGGATGCTTGTTTCCAGTCCAGGGAGGACCTGGCTTGGCAGTTCGGGCTGGACTGTTCCCATGAGGCACAGGGTCAAGACTGATTTGCATATGGCTGGCTTCAAACTGGAATGGCATGGTGAGCAAAAACGATGGATTTAGGCCCAGATCTCTGTACTGGGGTGAATGTATGACATTGTTCTGCATTCTGTCCATCAACTGTTGTTTTTGCATTTGTCACCCTGAGTGAGACGGGTATGCCCAGACGTGGGTCCCGTGCTCTCCATGCCACTGGAATCAAGCTATCCTGGCTGAAGAGGGGTAAAACCCCGAAACCGGTCCTAGGATGCTTGTTTCCAGTCCAGGGAGGACCTGGCTTGGCAGTTCGGGCTGGACTGTTCCCATGAGGCACAGGGTCAAGACTGATTTGCATATGGCTGGGTTCAAACTGGAATGGCATGGTGAGCAAAAACGATGGATTTAGGCCCAGATCTCTGTACTGGGGTGAATGTATGACATTGTTCTGCATTCTGTCCATCAACTGTTGTTTTTGCATTTGTCACCCTGAGTGAGACGGGTATGCCCAGACGTGGGTCCCGTGCTCTCCATGCCACTGGAATCAAGCTATCCTGGCTGAAGAGGGGTGAAACCCCGAAACTGGTCCTAGGGTGCTTGTTTCCAGTCCAGGGAGGACCTGGCTTGGCAGTTCGGGCTGGACTGTTCCCATGAGGCACAGGGTCAAGACTGATTTGCATATGGCTGGGTTCAAACTGGAATGGCATGGTGAGCAAAAAACGATGGATTTAGGCCCAGATCTCTGTACTGGGGTGAATGTATGACATTGTTCTGCATTCTGTCCATCAACTGTTGTTTTTGCATTTGTCACCCAGAGTGAGACGGGTATGCCCAGACGTGGGTCCTGTGCTCTCCATGCCACTGGAATCAAGCTATCCTGGCTGAAGAGGGGTAAAACCCCAAAACCGGTCCTAGGATGCTTGTTTCCAGTCCAGGGAGGACCTGGCTTGGCAGTTCGGGCTGGACTGTTCCCATGAGGCACAGGGTCAAGACTGATTTGCATATGGCTGGGTTCAAACTGGAATGGCATGGTGAGCAAAAAACGATGGATTTAGGCCCAGATCTCTGTACTGGGGTGAATGTATGACATTGTTCTGCATTCTGTCCATCAACTGTTGTTTTTGCATTTGTCACCCTGAGTGAGACGGGTATGCCCAGACGTGGGTCCCGTGCTCTCCATGCCACTGGAATCAAGCTATCCTGGCTGAAGAGGGGGAAACCCCGAAACCGGTCCTAGGATGCTTGTTTCCAGTCCAGGGAGGACCTGGTTTGGCAGTTCGGGCTGGACTGTTCCCATGAGGCACAGGGTCAAGACTGATTTGCATATGGCTGGGTTCAAACTGGAATGGCATGGTGAGCAAAAAACGATGGATTTAGGCCCAGATCTCTGTACTGGGGTGAATGTATGACATTGTTCTGCATTCTGTCCATCAACTGTTGTTTTTGCATTTGTCACCCTGAGTGAGACGGGTATGCCCAGACGTCGGTCCCGTGCTCTCCATGCCACTGGAATCAAGCTAACCTGGCTGAAGAGGGCTGAAACTCCGAAACCGGTCCTAGGATGCTTGTTTCCAGTCCAGGGAGGACCTGGCTTGGCAGTTCGGGCTGGACTGTTCCCATGAGGCACAGGGTCAAGACTGATTTGCATATGGCTGGGTTCAAACTGGAATGGCATGGTGAGCAAAAAATGATGGATTTAGGCCCAGATCTCTGTACTGGGGTGAATGTATGACATTGTTCTGCATTCTGTCCATCAACTGTTGTTTTTGCATTTGTCACCCTGAGTGAGACGGGTATGCCCAGACGTGGGTCCCGTGCTCTCCATGCCACTGGAATCAAGCTATCCTGGCTGAAGAGGGGTGAAACCCCGAAACCGGTCCTAGGATGCTTGTTTCCAGTCCAGGGAGGACCTGGCTTGGCAGTTTGGGCTGGACTGTTCCCATGAGGCACAGGGTCAAGACTGATTTGCATATGGCTGGGTTCAAACTGGAATGGCATGGTGAGCAAAAAACGATGGATTTAGGCCCAGATCTCTGTACTGGGGTGAATGTATGACATTGTTCTGCATTCTGTCCATCAACTGTTGTTTTTGCTTTTGTCACCCTGAGTGAGACGGGTATGCCCAGGCGTGGGTCCCGTGCTCTCCATGCCACTGGAATCAAGCTATCCTGGCTGAAGAGGGGTGAAACCCTGAAACCGGTCCTAGGATGCTTGTTTCCAGTCCAGGGAGGACCTGGCTTGGCAGTTCGGGCTGGACTGTTCCCATGAGGCACAGGGTCAAGACTGATTTGCATATGGCTGGCTTCAAACTGGAATGGCATGGTGAGCAAAAACGATGGATTTAGGCCCAGATCTCTGTACTGGGGTGAATGTATGACATTGTTCTGCATTCTGTCCATCAACTGTTGTTTTTGCATTTGTCACCCTGAGTGAGACGGGTATGCCCAGACGTGGGTCCCGTGCTCTCCATGCCACTGGAATCAAGCTATCCTGGCTGAAGAGGGGTAAAACCCGAAACCGGTCCTAGGATGCTTGTTTCCAGTCCAGGGAGGACCTGGCTTGGCAGTTCGGGCTGGACTGTTCCCATGAGGCACAGGGTCAAGACTGATTTGCATATGGCTGGGTTCAAACTGGAATGGCATGGTGAGCAAAAAACGATGGATTTAGGCCCAGATCTCTGTACTGGGGTGAATGTATGACATTGTTCTGCATTCTGTCCATCAACTGTTGTTTTTGCATTTGTCACCCTGAGTGAGACGGGTATGCCCAGACGTGGGTCCCGTGCTCTCCATGCCACTGGAATCAAGCTATCCTGGCTGAAGAGGGGTGAAACCCGAAACTGGTCCTAGGGTGCTTGTTTCCAGTCCAGGGAGGACCTGGCTTGGCAGTTCGGGCTGGACTGTTCCCATGAGGCACAGGGTCAAGACTGATTTGCATATGGCTGGGTTCAAACTGGAATGGCATGGTGAGCAAAAACGATGGATTTAGGCCCAGATCTCTGTACTGGGGTGAATGTATGACATTGTTCTGCATTCTGTCCATCAACTGTTGTTTTTGCATTTGTCACCCAGAGTGAGACGGGTATGCCCAGACGTGGGTCCTGTGCTCTCCATGCCACTGGAATCAAGCTATCCTGGCTGAAGAGGGGTAAAACCCCAAAACCGGTCCTAGGATGCTTGTTTCCAGTCCAGGGAGGACCTGGCTTGGCAGCTCGGGCTGGACTGTTCCCATGAGGCACAGGGTCAAGACTGATTTGCATATGGCTGGGTTCAAACTGGAATGGCATGGTGAGCAAAAAACGATGGATTTAGGCCCAGATCTCTGTACTGGGGTGAATGTATGACATTGTTCTGCATTCTGTCCATCAACTGTTGTTTTTGCATTTGTCACCCTGAGTGAGACGGGTATGCCCAGACGTGGGTCCCGTGCTCTCCATGCCACTGGAATCAAGCTATCCTGGCTGAAGAGGGGGAAACCCGAAACCGGTCCTAGGATGCTTGTTTCCAGTCCAGGGAGGACCTGGTTTGGCAGTTCGGGCTGGACTGTTCCCATGAGGCACAGGGTCAAGACTGATTTGCATATGGCTGGGTTCAAACTGGAATGGCATGGTGAGCAAAAAACGATGGATTTAGGCCCAGATCTCTGTACTGGGGTGAATGTATGACATTGTTCTGCATTCTGTCCATCAACTGTTGTTTTTGCATTTGTCACCCTGAGTGAGACGGGTATGCCCAGACGTCGGTCCCGTGCTCTCCATGCCACTGGAATCAAGCTATCCTGGCTGAAGAGGGTGAAACTCCAAAACCGGTCCTAGGATGCTTGTTTCCAGTCCAGGGAGGACCTGGCTTGGCAGTTCGGGCTGGACTGTTCCCATGAGGCACAGGGTCAAGACTGATTTGCATATGGCTGGGTTCAAACTGGAATGGCATGGTGAGCAAAAAACGATGGATTTAGGCCCAGATCTCTGTACTGGGGTGAATGTATGACATTGTTCTGCATTCTGTCCATCAACTGTTGTTTTTGCATTTGTCACCCTGAGTGAGACGGGTATGCCCAGACGTGGGTCCCGTGCTCTCCATGCCACTGGAATCAAGCTATCCTGGCTGAAGAGGGGTGAAACCCCGAAACCGGTCCTAGGATGCTTGTTTCCAGTCCAGGGAGGACCTGGCTTGGCAGTTCGGGCTGGACTGTTCCCATGAAGCACAGGGTCAAAACTCATTTGCATATGGCTGGGTTCAAACTGGAATGGCATGGTGAGCAAAAAACGATGGATTTAGGCCCAGATCTCTGTACTCGGGTGAATGTATGACATTGTTCTGCATTCTATCCATCAACTGTTGTTTTTGCATTTGTCACCCTGAGTGAGACGGTTATGCACAGACGTGGGTCCTGTGCTCTCCATGCCACTGGAATCAAGCTATCCTGGCTGAAGAGGGGTGAAACCCCGAAACCGGTCCTAGGATGCTTGTTTCCAGTCCAGGGAGGACCTGGCTTGGCAGTTCGGGCTGGACTATTCCCATGAGGCACAGGGTCAAGACTGATTTGCATATGGCTGGGTTCAAACTGGAATGGCATGGTGAGCAAAAAACGATGGATTTAGGCCCAGATCTCTGTACTGGGGTGAATGTATGACATTGTTCTGCATTCTGTCCATCAACTGTTGTTTTTGCATTTGTCACCCTGAGTGAGACGGGTATGCCCAGACGTGGGTCCCGTGCTTTCCATGCCACTGGAATCAAGCTATCCTGGCTGAAGAGGGTGAAACCCCGAAACCGGTCCTAGGATGCTTGTTTCCAGTCCAGGGAGGACCTGGCTTGGCAGTTTGGGCTGGACTGTTCCCATGAGGCACAGGGTCAAGACTGATTTGCATATGGCCGGGTTCAAACTGGAATGGCATGGTGAGCAAAAAAACGATGGATTTAGGCCCAGATCTCTGTACTGGGGTGAATGTATGACATTGTTCTGCATTCTGTCCATTAACTGTTGTTTTTGCATTTGTCACCCTGAGTGAGACGGGTATGCCCAGACGTGGGTCCCGTGCTCTCCATGCCACTGGAATCAAGCTATCCTGGCTAAAGAGGGGTGAAACCCCGAAACCGGTCCTAGGATGCTTGTTTCCAGTCCAGGGAGGACCTGGCTTGGCAGTTCGGGCTGGACTGTTCCCATGAGGCACAGGGTCAAGACTGATTTGCATATGGCTGGGTTGAAACTGGAATGGCATGGTGAGCAAAAACGATGGATTTAGGCCCAGATCTCTGTATTGGGGTGAATGTATGACATTGTTCTGCATTCTGTCCATCAACTGTTGTTTTTGCATTTGTCACCCTGAGTGAGACGGGTATGCCCAGACGTGGGTCCCGTGCTCTCCATGCCACTGGAATCAAGCTATCCTGGCTGAAGAAGGGTGAAACCCCGAAACCGGTCCTAGGATGCTTTTTCCAGTCCAGGGAGGACCTGGCTTGGCAGTTCGGGCTGGACTGTTCCCATGAGGCACAGGGTCAAGACTGATTTGCATATGGCTGGGTTCAAACTGGAATGGCATGGTGAGCAAAAAACGATGGATTTAGGCCCAGATCTCTGTACTGGGGTGAATGTATGACATTGTTCTGCATTCTGTCCATCAACTGTTGTTTTTGCATTTGTCACCCTGAGTGAGACGGGTATGCCCAGACGTGGGTCCCGTGCTCTCCATGCCACTGGAATCAAGCTATCCTGGCTGAAGAGGGGTGAAACCCCGAAACCGGTCCTAGGATGCTTGTTTCCAGTCCAGGGAGGACCTGGCTTGGCAGTTCGGGCTGGACTGTTCCCATGAGGCACAGGGTCAAGACTGATTTGCATATGGCTGGGTTCAAACTGGAATGGCATGGTGAGCAAAAAACGATGGATTTAGGCCCAGATCTCTGTACTGGGGTGAATGTATGACATTGTTCTGCATTCTGTCCATCAACTGTTGTTTTTGCATTTGTCACCCTGAGTGAGACGGGTATGCCCAGACGTGGGTCCCGTGCTCTCCATGCCACTGGAATCAAGCTATCCTGGCTGAAGAGGGGTGAAACCCCGAAACCAGTCCTAGGATGCTTGTTTCCAGTCCAGGGAGGACCTGGCTTGGCAGTTCGGGCTGGACTGTTCCCATGAGGCACAGGGTCAAGACTGATTTGCATATGGCTGGGTTCAAACTGGAATGGCATGGTGAGCAAAAAAACGATGGATTTAGGCCCAGATCTCTGTACTGGGGTGAATGTATGACATTGTTCTGCATTCTGTCCATCAACTGTTGTTTTTGCATTTGTCACACAGAGTGAGACGGGTATGCCCAGACGTGGGTCCTGTGCTCTCCATGCCACTGGAATCAAGCTATCCTGGCTGAAGAGGGGTAAAACCCCAAAACCGGTCCTAGGATGTTTGTTTCCAGTCCAGGGAGGAGCTGGCTTGGCAGTTCGGGCTGGACTGTTCCCATGAGGCACAGGGTCAAGACTGATTTGCATATGGCTGGGTTCAAACTGGAATGGGATGGTGAGCAAAAAACGATGGATTTAGGCCCAGATCTCTGTACTGGGGTGAATGTATGACATTGTTCTGCATTCTGTCCATCAACTGTTGTTTTTGCATTTGTCACCCTGAGTGAGACGGGTATGCCCAGACGTGGGTCCCGTGCTCTCCATGCCACTGGAATCAAGCTATCCTGGCTGAAGAGGGGGAAACCCGAAACCGGTCCTAAGATGCTTGTTTCCAGTCCAGGGAGGACCTGGTTTGGCAGTTCGGGCTGGACTGTTCCCATGAGGCACAGGGTCAAGACTGATTTGCATATGGCTGGGTTCAAACTGGAATGGCATGGTGAGCAAAAAACGATGGATTTAGGCCCAGATCTCTGTACTGGGGTGAACGTATGACATTGTTCTGCATTCTGTCCATCAACTGTTGTTTTTGCATTTGTCACCCTGAGTGAGACGGGTATGCCCAGACGTCGGTCCCGTGCTCTCCATGCCACTGGAATCAAGCTATCCTGGCTGAAGAGGGCTGAAACTCCGAAACCGGTCCTAGGATGCTTGTTTCCAGTCCAGGGAGGACCTGGCTTGGCAGTTCGGGCTGGACTGTTCCCATGAGGCACAGGGTCAAGACTGATTTGCATATGGCTGGGTTCAAACTGGAATGGCATGGTGAGCAAAAAAATGATGGATTTAGGCCCAGATCTCTGTACTGGGGTGAATGTATGACATTGTTCTGCATTCTGTCCATCAACTGTTGTTTTTGCATTTGTCACCCTGAGTGAGACGGGTATGCCCAGACTTGGGTCCCGTGCTCTCCATGCCACTGGAATCAAGCTATCCTGGCTGAAGAGGGTGAAACCCCGAAACCGGTCCTAGGATGCTTGTTTCCAGTCCAGGGAGGACCTGGCTTGGCAGTTTGGGCTGGACTGTTTCCATGAGGCACAGGGTCAAGACTGATTTGCATATGGCTGGGTTCAAACTGGAATGGCATGGTGAGCAAAAACGATGGATTTAGGCCCAGATCTCTGTACTGGGGTGAATGTATGACATTGTTCTGCATTCTGTCCATCAACTGTTGTTTTTGCTTTTGTCACCCTGAGTGAGACGGGTATGCCCAGGCGTGGGTCCCGTGCTCTCCATGCCACTGGAATCAAGCTATCCTGGCTGAAGAGGGGTGAAACCCTGAAACCGGTCCTAGGATGCTTGTTTCCAGTCCAGGGAGGACCTGGCTTGGCAGTTCGGGCTGGACTGTTCCCATGAGGCACAGGGTCAAGACTGATTTGCATATGGCTGGCTTCAAACTGGAATGGCATGGTGAGCAAAAACGATGGATTTAGGCCCAGATCTCTGTACTGGGGTGAATGTATGACATTGTTCTGCATTCTGTCCATCAACTGTTGTTTTTGCATTTGTCACCCTGAGTGAGACGGGTATGCCCAGACGTGGGTCCCGTGCTCTCCATGCCACTGGAATCAAGCTATCCTGGCTGAAGAGGGGTAAAACCCCGAAACCGGTCCTAGGATGCTTGTTTCCAGTCCAGGGAGGACCTGGCTTGGCAGTTCTTGCTGGACTGTTCCCATGAGGCACAGGGTCAAGACTGATTTGCATATGGCCGGGTTCAAACTGGAATGGCATGGTGAGCAAAAAAACGATGGATTTAGGCCCAGATCTCTGTACTGGGGTGAATGTATGACATTGTTCTGCATTCTGTCCATTAACTGTTGTTTTTGCATTTGTCACCCTGAGTGAGACGGGTATGCCCAGACGTGGGTCCCGTGCTCTCCATGCCACTGGAATCAAGCTATCCTGGCTAAAGAGGGGTGAAACCCGAAACCGGTCCTATGATGCTTGTTTCCAGTCCAGGGAGGACCTGGCTTGGCAGTTCGGGCTGGACTGTTCCCATGAGGCACAGGGTCAAGACTGATTTGCATATGGCTGGGTTGAAACTGGAATGGCATGGTGAGCAAAAAACGATGGATTTAGGCCCAGATCTCTGTATTGGGGTGAATGTATGACATTGTTCTGCATTCTGTCCATCAACTGTTGTTTTTGCATTTGTCACCCTGAGTGAGACGGGTATGCCCAGACGTGGGTCCCGTGCTCTCCATGCCACTGGAATCAAGCTATCCTGGCTGAAGAGGGGTGAAACCCCGAAACCGGTCCTAGGATGCTTTTTTCCAGTCCAGGGAGGACCTGGCTTGGCAGTTCGGGCTGGACTGTTCCCATGAGGCAAAGGGTCAAGACTGATTTGCATATGGCTGGGTTCAAACTGGAATGGCATGGTGAGCAAAAAAACGATGGATTTAGGCCCAGATCTCTGTACTGGGGTGAATGTATGACATTGTTCTGCATTCTGTCCATCAACTGTTGTTTTTGCATTTGTCACCCTGAGTGAGACGGGTATGCCCAGACGTGGGTCCCGTGCTCTCCATGCCACTGGAATCAAGCTATCCTGGCTGAAGAGGGGTGAAACCCCGAAACCGGTCCTAGGGTGCTTGTTTCCAGTCCAGGGAGGACCTGGCTTGGCAGTTCGGGCTGGACTGTTCCCATGAGGCACAGGGTCAAGACTGATTTGCATATGGCTGGGTTCAAACTGGAATGGCATGGTGAGCAAAAAACGATGGATTTAGGCCCAGATCTCTGTACTGGGGTGAATGTATGACATTGTTCTGCATTCTGTCCATCAACTGTTGTTTTTGCATTTGTCACCCAGAGTGAGACGGGTATGCCCAGACGTGGGTCCTGTGCTCTCCATGCCACTGGAATCAAGCTATCCTGGCTGAAGAAGGGTAAAACCCCAAAACCGGTCCTAGGATGCTTGTTTCCAGTCCAGGGAGGACCTGGCTTGGCAGTTCGGGCTGGACTGTTCCCATGAGGCACAGGGTCAAGACTGATTTGCATATGGCTGGGTTCAAACTGGAATGGCATGGTGAGCAAAAAACGATGGATTTAGGCCCAGATCTCTGTACTGGGGTGAATGTATGACATTGTTCTGCATTCTGTCCATCAACTGTTGTTTTTGCATTTGTCACCCTGAGTGAGACGGGTATGCCCAGACGTGGGTCCCGTGCTCTCCATGCCACTGGAATCAAGCTATCCTGGCTGAAGAGGGGGAAACCCCGAAACCGGTCCTAGGATGCTTGTTTCCAGTCCAGGGAGGACCTGGTTTGGCAGTTCGGGCTGGACTGTTCCCATGAGGCACAGGGTCAAGACTGATTTGCATATGGCTGGGTTCAAACTGGAATGGCATGGTGAGCAAAAAACGATGGATTTAGGCCCAGATCTCTGTACTGGGGTGAATGTATGACATTGTTCTGCATTCTGTCCATCAACTGTTGTTTTTGCATTTGTCACCCTGAGTGAGACGGGTATGCCCAGACGTGGGTCCCGTGCTCTCCATGCCACTGGAATCAAGCTATCCTGGCTGAAGAGGGGTGAAACCCCGAAACCGGTCCTAGGATGCTTGTTTCCAGTCCAGGGAGGACCTGGCTTGGCAGTTCGGGCTGGACTGTTCCCATGAGGCACAGGGTCAAAACTCATTTGCATATGGCTGGGTTCAAACTGGAATGGCATGGTGAGCAAAAAAACGATGGATTTAGGCCCAGATCTCTGTACTCGGGTGAATGTATGACATTGTTCTGCATTCTATCCATCAACTGTTGTTTTTGCATTTGTCACCCTGAGTGAGACGGTTATGCACAGACGTGGGTCCTGTGCTCTCCATGCCACTGGAATCAAGCTATCCTGGCTGAAGAGGGGTGAAACCCCGAAACCGGTCCTAGGATGCTTGTTTCCAGTCCAGGGAGGACCTGGCTTGGCAGTTCGGGCTGGACTATTCCCATGAGGCACAGGGTCAAGACTGATTTGCATATGGCTGGGTTCAAACTGGAATGGCATGGTGAGCAAAAAACGATGGATTTAGGCCCAGATCTCTGTACTGGGGTGAATGTATGACATTGTTCTGCATTCTGTCCATCAACTGTTGTTTTTGCATTTGTCACCCTGAGTGAGACGGGTATGCCCAGACGTGGGTCCCGTGCTCTCCATGCCACTGGAATCAAGCTATCCTGGCTGAAGAGGGTGAAACCCCAAAACCGGTCCTAGGATGCTTGTTTCCAGTCCAGGGAGGACCTGGCTTGGCAGTTTGGGCTGGACTGTTCCCATGAGGCACAGGGTCAAGACTGATTTGCATATGGCCGGGTTCAAACTGGAATGGCATGGTGAGCAAAAAAACGATGGATTTAGGCCCAGATCTCTGTACTGGGGTGAATGTATGACATTGTTCTGCATTCTGTCCATTAACTGTTGTTTTTGCATTTGTCACCCTGAGTGAGACGGGTATGCCCAGACGTGGGTCCCGTGCTGTCCATGCCACTGGAATCAAGCTATCCTGGTTAAAGAGGGGTGAAACCCCGAAACCGGTCCTAGGATGCTTGTTTCCAGTCCAGGGAGGACCTGGCTTGGCAGTTCGGGCTGGACTGTTCCCATGAGGCACAGGGTCAAGACTGATTTGCATATGGCTGGGTTGAAACTGGAATGGCATGGTGAGCAAAAACGATGGATTTAGGCCCAGATCTCTGTATTGGGGTGAATGTATGACATTGTTCTGCATTCTGTCCATCAACTGTTGTTTTTGCATTTGTCACCCTGAGTGAGACGGGTATGCCCAGACGTGGGTCCCGTGCTCTCCATGCCACTGGAATCAAGCTATCCTGGCTGAAGAGGGGTGAAACCCCGAAACCGGTCCTAGGATGCTTTTTCCAGTCCAGGGAGGACCTGGCTTGGCAGTTCGGGCTGGACTGTTCCCATGAGGCACAGGGTCAAGACTGATTTGCATATGGCTGGGTTCAAACTGGAATGGCATGGTGAGCAAAAAACGATGGATTTAGGCCCAGATCTCTGTACTGGGGTGAATGTATGACATTGTTCTGCATTCTGTCCATCAACTGTTGTTTTTGCATTTGTCACCCTGAGTGAGACGGGTATGCCCAGACGTGGGTCCCGTGCTCTCCATGCCACTGGAATCAAGCTATCCTGGCTGAAGAGGGGTGAAACCCCGAAACCGGTCCTAGGATGCTTGTTTCCAGTCCAGGGAGGACCTGGCTTGGCAGTTCGGGCTGGACTGTTCCCATGAGGCACAGGGTCAAGACTGATTTGCATATGGCTGGGTTCAAACTGGAATGGCATGGTGAGCAAAAACGATGGATTTAGGCCCAGATCTCTGTACTGGGGTGAATGTATGACATTGTTCTGCATTCTGTCCATCAACTGTTGTTTTTGCATTTGTCACCCTGAGTGAGACGGGTATGCCCAGACGTGGGTCCCGTGCTCTCCATGCCACTGGAATCAAGCTATCCTGGCTGAAGAGGGGTGAAACCCCGAAACCAGTCCTAGGATGCTTGTTTCCAGTCCAGGGAGGACCTGGCTTGGCAGTTCGGGCTGGACTGTTCCCATGAGGCACAGGGTCAAGACTGATTTGCATATGGCTGGGTTCAAACTGGAATGGCATGGTGAGCAAAAAACGATGGATTTAGGCCCAGATCTCTGTACTGGGGTGAATGTATGACATTGTTCTGCATTCTGTCCATCAACTGTTGTTTTTGCATTTGTCACCCTGAGTGAGACGGGTATGCCCAGACATGGGTCCCGTGCTCTCCATGCCACTGGAATCAAGCTATCCTGGCTGAAGAGGGGTGAAACCCCGAAACCGGTCCTAGGATGCTTGTTTCCAGTCCAGGGAGGACCTGGCTTGGCAGTTCGGGCTGGACTGTTCCCATGAGGCACAGGGTCAAGACTGATTTGCATATGGCTGGGTTCAAACTGGAATGGCATGGTGAGCAAAAAACGATGGATTTAGGCCCAGATCTCTGTACTGGGGTGAATGTATGACATTGTTCTGCATTCTGTCCATCAACTGTTGTTTTTGCATTTGTCACCCAGAGTGAGACGGGTATGCCCAGACGTGGGTCCTGTGCTCTCCATGCCACTGGAATCAAGCTATCCAGGCTGAAGAGGGGTAAAACCCCAAAACCTGTCCTAGGATGCTTGTTTCCAGTCCAGGGAGGACCTGGCTTGGCAGTTCGGGCTGGACTGTTCCCATGAGGCACAGGGTCAAGACTGATTTGCATATGGCTGGGTTCAAACTGGAATGGGATGGTGAGCAAAAAAACGATGGATTTAGGCCCAGATCTCTGTACTGGGGTGAATGTATGACATTGTTCTGCATTCTGTCCATCAACTGTTGTTTTTGCACTTGTCACCCTGAGTGAGACGGGTATGCCCAGACGTGGGTCCCGTGCTCTCCATGCCACTGGAATCAAGCTATCCTGGCTGAAGAGGGGGGAAACCCCGAAACCGGTCCTAAGATGCTTGTTTCCAGTCCAGGGAGGACCTGGTTTGGCAGTTCGGGCTGGACTGTTCCCATGAGGCACAGGGTCAAGACTGATTTGCATATGGCTGGGTTCAAACTGGAATGGCATGGTGAGCAAAAACGATGGATTTAGGCCCAGATCTCTGTACTGGGGTGAATGTATGACATTGTTCTGCATTCTGTCCATCAACTGTTGTTTTTGCATTTGTCACCCTGAGTGAGACGGTTATGCCCAGACGTGGGTCCCGTGCTCTCCATGCCACTGGAATCAAGCTATCCTGGCTGAAGAGGGGTGAAACCCCGAAACCGGTCCTAGGATGCTTGTTTCCAGTCCAGGGAGGACCTGGCTTGGCAGTTCGGGCTGGACTATTCCCATGAGGCACAGGGTCAAGACTGATTTGCATATGGCTGGGTTCAAACTGGAATGGCATGGTGAGCAAAAAACGATGGATTTAGGCCCAGATCTCTGTACTGGGGTGAATGTATGACATTGTTCTGCATTCTGTCCATCAACTGTTGTTTTTGCATTTGTCACCCTGAGTGAGACGGTTATGCCCAGACGTGGGTCCCGTGCTCTCCATGCCACTGGAATCAAGCTATCCTGGCTGAAGAGGGGTGAAACCCCGAAACCGGTCCTAGGATGCTTGTTTCCAGTCCAGGGAGCACCTGGCTTGGCAGTTCGGGCTGGACTGTTCCCATGAGGCACAGGGTCAAGACTGATTTGCATATGGCCGGGTTCAAACTGGAATGGCATGGTGAGCAAAAAAACGATGGATTTAGGCCCAGATCTCTGTACTGGGGTGAATGTATGACATTGTTCTGCATTCTGTCCATTAACTGTTGTTTTTGCATTTGTCACCCTGAGTGAGACGGGTATGCCCAGACGTGGGTCCCGTGCTCTCCATGCCACTGGAATCAAGCTATCCTGGCTAAAGAGGGGTGAAACCCCGAAACCGGTCCTAGGATGCTTGTTTCCAGTCCAGGGAGGACCTGGCTTGGCAGTTCGGGCTGGACTGTTCCCATGAGGCACAGGGTCAAGACTGATTTGCATATGGCTGGGTTGAAACTAGAATGGCATGGTGAGCAAAAAAACGATGGATTTAGGCCCAGATCTCTGTATTGGGGTGAATGTATGACATTGTTCTGCATTCTGTCCATCAACTGTTGTTTTTGCATTTGTCACCCTGAGTGAGACGGGTATGCCCAGACGTGGGTCCCGTGCTCTCCATGCCACTGGAATCAAGCTATCCTGGCTGAAGAGGGGTGAAACCCCGAAACCGGTCCTAGGATGCTTTTTTCCAGTCCAGGGAGGACCTGGCTTGGCAGTTCGGGCTGGACTGTTCCCATGAGGCACAGGGTCAAGACTGATTTGCATATGGCTGGGTTCAAACTGGAATGGCATGGTGAGCAAAAAACGATGGATTTAGGCCCAGATCTCTGTACTGGGGTGAATGTATGACATTGTTCTGCATTCTGTCCATCAACTGTTGTTTTTGCATTTGTCACCCTGAGTGAGACGGGTATGCCCAGACGTGGGTCCCGTGCTCTCCATGCCACTGGAATCAAGCTATCCTGGCTGAAGAGGGGTGAAACCCCGAAACCGGTCCTAGGATGCTTGTTTCCAGTCCAGGGAGGACCTGGCTTGGCAGTTCGGGCTGGACTGTTCCCATGAGGCACAGAGTCAAGACTGATTTGCATATGGCTGGGTTCAAACTGGAATGGCATGGTGAGCAAAAAAACGATGGATTTAGGCCCAGATCTCTGTACTGGGGTGAATGTATGACATTGTTCTGCATTCTGTCCATCAACTGTTGTTTTTGCATTTGTCACCCAGAGTGAGACGGGTATGCCCAGACGTGGGTCCTGTGCTCTCCATGCCACTGGAATCAAGCTATCCTGCCTGAAGAGGGGGGAAACCCCGAAACCGGTCCTAGGATGCTTGTTTCCAGTCCAGGGAGGACCTGGTTTGGCAGTTCGGGCTGGACTGTTCCCATGAGGCACAGGGTCAAGACTGATTTGCATATGGCTGGGTTCAAACTGGAATGGCATGGTGAGCAAAAAAACGATGGATTTAGGCCCAGATCTCTGTACTGGGGTGAATGTATGACATTGTTCTGCATTCTGTCCATCAACTGTTGTTTTTGCATTTGTCACCCTGAGTGAGACGGGTATGCCCAGACGTCGGTCCCGTGCTCTCCATGCCACTGGAATCAAGCTATCCTGGCTGAAGAGGGGTGAAACTCCAAAACCGGTCCTAGGATGCTTGTTTCCAGTCCAGGGAGGACCTGGCTTGGCAGTTCGGGCTGGACTGTTCCCATGAGGCACAGGGTCAAGACTGATTTGCATATGGCTGGGTTCAAACTGGAATGGCATGGTGAGCAAAAACGATGGATTTAGGCCCAGATCTCTGTACTGGGGTGAATGTATGACATTGTTCTGCATTCTGTCCATCAACTGTTGTTTTTGCATTTGTCACCCTGAGTGAGACGGGTATGCCCAGACGTGGGTCCCGTGCTCTCCATGCCACTGGAATCAAGCTATCCTGGCTGAAGAGGGGTGAAACCCCGAAACCGGTCCTAGGATGCTTGTTTCCAGTCCAGGGAGGACCTGGCTTGGCAGTTCGGGCTGGACTGTTCCCATGAGGCACAGGGTCAAAACTGATTTGCATATGGCTGGGTTCAAACTGGAATGGCATGGTGAGCAAAAAACGATGGATTTAGGCCCAGATCTCTGTACTCGGGTGAATGTATGACATTGTTCTGCATTCTATCCATCAACTGTTGTTTTTGCATTTGTCACCCTGAGTGAGACGGTTATGCCCAGACGTGGGTCCCGTGCTCTCCATGCCACTGGAATCAAGCTATCCTGGCTGAAGAGGGGTGAAACCCCGAAACCGGTCCTAGGATGCTTGTTTCCAGTCCAGGGAGGACCTGGCTTGGCAGTTCGGGCTGGACTATTCCCATGAGGCACAGGGTCAAGACTGATTTGCATATGGCTGGGTTCAAACTGGAATGGCATGGTGAGCAAAAAAACGATGGATTTAGGCCCAGATCTCTGTACTGGGGTGAATGTATGACATTGTTCTGCATTCTGTCCATCAACTGTTGTTTTTGCATTTGTCGCCCTGAGTGAGACGGGTATGCCCAGACGTGGGTCCCGTGCTCTCCATGCCACTGGAATCAAGCTATCCTGGCTGAAGAGGGGTGAAACCCCGAAACCGGTCCTAGGATGCTTGTTTCCAGTCCAGGGAGGACCTGGCTTGGCAGTTCGGGCTGGACTGTTCCCATGAGGCACAGGGTCAAGACTGATTTGCATATGGCCGGGTTCAAACTGGAATGGCATGGTGAGCAAAAACGATGGATTTAGGCCCAGATCTCTGTACTGGGGTGAATGTATGACATTGTTCTGCATTCTGTCCATCAACTGTTGTTTTTACATTTGTCACCCTGAGTGAGACGGGTATGCCCAGACGTGGGTCCCGTGCTCTCCATGCCACTGGAATCAAGCTATCCTGGCTGAAGAGGGGTGAAACCCCGAAACCGGTCCTAGGATGCTTGTTTCCAGTCCAGGGAGGACCTGGCTTGGCAGTTCGGGCTGGACTGTTCCCATGAGGCACAGGGTCAAGACTGATTTGCATATGGCTGGGTTGAAACTGGAATGGCATGGTGAGCAAAAAAACGATGGATTTAGGCCCAGATCTCTGTATTGGGGTGAATGTATGACATTGTTCTGCATTCTGTCCATCAACTGTTGTTTTTGCATTTGTCACCCTGAGTGAGACGGGTATGCCCAGACGTGGGTCCCGTGCTCTCCATGCCACTGGAATCAAGCTATCCTGGCTGAAGAGGGGTGAAACCCCGAAACCGGTCCTAGGATGCTTTTTTCCAGTCCAGGGAGGACCTGGCTTGGCAGTTCGGGCTGGACTGTTCCCATGAGGCACAGGGTCAAGACTGATTTGCATATGGCTGGGTTCAAACTGGAATGGCATGGTGAGCAAAAAAACGATGGATTTAGGCCCAGATCTCTGTACTGGGGTGAATGTATGACATTGTTCTGCATTCTGTCCATCAACTGTTGTTTTTGAATAAGACGCATCAAAGCCAGTCAGAATCCGCCATTCCAAATAGGATGAGCACGATACACTTGTCCGATAACCTGCGCTCACCCTCTGGTAGCTTGGCACCGAGCAATCAGGCTTATCCTCAGGGCTCGAGAGGTTTTGCCTGAGTGAGCGTGGTGAGGCGAGCAACAGTAGACGGAGTAGACGGAGCGGGGACCACGTGTGCCGCAACTGCCCGGACCCGACCCGAAACGGAAAAATAACCTGGGGCTCTCACAGCAGTCTACCAGAGAGTGCGAGGTGCGTGGCGTGAGGCGGTAAGAGTCAGCGAGAGCCACCCGCCCGCCCGGGCTGCCTCCCGCAATGCCTCCCGCTCCCCTGTCCCCCCGTTCCCCACTCCCCCCACCCCCGCAGACACAGCATTAAACTCACCAGCAGCTGCCACTGCAAAGTGGCAAGGTGCGGCAGAGCGGGCGAGAGGAGGCGAGAGCAGCCACCGTTAGTTGGTGGTTGAGGAGAGTGCCCTTGGCGTCACTGCGGAGGCGGCCCACCTAGGTGTGGGTGCGGCCTGCGGTGTCGCCAGGCGGGGTTCGGGCCGGATGCTGGAGACTCAGGCATCAGAAGGCGCAGCATCAGGAGCGCCAAGACGAAATTCATCACCGGCAAGCGGGGCTTCTTTACCTATTTTCCAAGGATAAGGCAAGGCCTGCAGGAGGCTTTCCCCCTCCCTCTCTTTCTAACGTCATTACAGTAGTAGGACTCACAGCTACAGTGAAGGGGGAGGGAGGAAGGTTTTGGCGGTGAATTTTTTGCTTACATCTGGTAATCACAGACGCTACCTAAGTACAACAATACTACGTACTGAGGCTCTGGCTGTACACCATCCTTAAAGCCTCTGCCGGCAACTTTTGGAAAAAATAAGGGAGCCAGAAAAGGAGTCAAACTAGCTTCTGCTGCCCGTCAGACAATTTTTAAGAACCAGGAGGTCATTTTCGACTCTGTTTAAAGCCAAGGTCTTAGGAACAAACGTATATCTAAAGTACCAATAATTACAAATATAATACGATTTGGCCCTGGGAAACACATTGATGCTCCAGCCTTCAGCAGCCACTAGCGGATAAAGTTTTCACATACCCTATTAGGGAGGGTTCAATTGAATGAAGAGGCAACAAGGAACACATATCGTCGAGACAATTTAAGTATATACCAAGCTCTAACCGATAAGGGTCAAAAATAAACTAGTAAACACAAGGACACAAGGACACAAAAGGACACAAAGGACACACGGGGCAGTTATAGCATAGCACACCATGAGGTCAGGACGTGTGCAAGGAGGCCCAACGCTCAAAAACAATGCAAATAAGCGCAAAAGGAAACCCAAAACATCAGAGTGCTCCATCGACGAACCCCAGGCAAAGACGAGGCCTGACCTACAGCTAGACTGCTCTTTAATAGAAGCAACTTCTGACACAAATAGTCCAAGCAAAGCCTCTTTAAAAATGGAAAAAACTAACTCTTTGAAATATCGCCAGTCTCTCTTTCAGCCAAAGATTCATACAAAATTTAGTTTCTTAAAAAATGCGGGTGACACTCTCCTCTCAAGCTCCACAGTAATATCGGGCCTTCAGACACCCCTCCAGTCTACTCCCCCCATGGGTGGTGATAACAAAAAGGGAAGCCCAAGCACTGGGGTGCACAATTCAAGGCCAGCATATCCAATATAGACCCCAAAATGCCAAAATCTTCCTGGGCCCCAGAGCCTCCAGTTGCAGGGCAAAGTTGTTGTAGCTGACATAGAGACAATTCGAGAGCGTGGGAACAAGGAAGTGCGGAAAGCCTCTGGGAACGGATCGGGAGCTTGCGCTCCAGACGTACTAGCTGCACTAATGGCCAGACCCGCACTCCACAGCAAAAACAAAGGAGATAACTGCATTACAACTGAGGCACTAACCATATCTGAGCTGGATAGCCCGAAGGAAACTCCGCCGGCGGAAAATACAATACATGAGTCCGCGAAGGAGAGGAAAGACACGAAACCTACATTGGCATTACCAGCAATATCAACGAACGACCTGGGGATAGAACACATAACACCACTTGAATCATCACCAACACAAACCAAACCGGCAGTATCGCTATTTTGCAAGTCGGAAGACCCTGAATAATTCTCATATCTAGGCAAGGTGGAGTGGGAGGGCCTCCTGGCAACCTACTCCCAGGATAAGTGTAGGAGTGATCCACCTGCCAACTCACCAACTGAGGGGTACCAGGGACACCATGCAGCAGGGGAGGCGTGAGAGGGACATAACTGATTTATAGACATGGAGTACCCACCAGGGGATATGCAACAAACAGACCATGGGAATGCCTTGACAAGTTTGTTAAAAACAGTGCAACTCCCAGTGGAGGCCCTCCAATACCAATCTGATAAAATGGATACACAATTAACCCTACTGAATACTCTGGCAGTTTTTTTGGTTGCAATTGACGGTAAGCTAGGTATGTTAAACACCTTTTTACAAGATATACAGGTCCACACACAAGTTAAAAACCAAATCTGTGGATGTGGCCTGGTTGTTGACAACTCAAGAAGCTATGGCTACGCAATTGATTTCAAACTTTAGGGAAGAGAACCCCTCCACTAAGTTAAAACCTAAACATAACATCATAAAAAATGAGGGCAGTCAAAACGCTGCAACATCAAGCCAACAGTCTGATCCTCTCGCGGAACACAAGCTGGACAATAAAATGAATGCAAGACAAAGACGCGCACAAAGACGGAAAGGCCGAAACCAAAAAATAAGTACTAATCAGGATGGGTTCTTGCGCCTCTTCGGGACAACAACACTGCAAAAAGAAATACATCAAGAAAGCAAACCCAAACTAGGAGAAACAAACAAAAAGAACACAGAAGTTAAGATAGGATTAAGTGAATTTTCCCCTAGCGAAACGCAAGGTTTAAATATGACTCAGTCATCTGGGAAAACAGAGTATGAAGAGATAACTCAGTCTCATTTAAAAGGAAACACCGCTAACTCTCGAAGAAATAAAGAGGAGGAGGCAGCAGTAATAACCATGAGAATCCAACCACCTGAACCAAACCAGGAGCTTTCGCAATTGAGAAATCCTTCAACATCATTTATCAATTATTGCCCCATCAAGGGCAATCATGCAGACATGAAAAGTCTGGAAAAGCATAAAGACAAATGTATAGACAACAGGGAGCCAGAGGGCACAAAGATCGGCCAAACTAACCACAAAAGTATAAACTACACACAAACAACTTTCATCGGCCAAACCAACCACAAAAGTATATAACAATACACAAACAACTTTCCTCGTGCAACCAGAGGTCCAAAGGAGACAGAAAGCTCAGGCATCCACAAAACAAAATCGACTCAGCGTGGAATCTCCCTGGCAGGGAAGTATAGGACAACTGGCAGGAATAGTACAAAATACACAGTCTAATAATTAGGAAGGAAACACGGAGTACCTCAGGCACTTGTCCGCAACAGGATTATTAGGTAAGAATGATACCATTCAGCCCCTAAGATATCATGAAGCCGCCCCTCCTGAGGCAACAGGGAGGGAAACAAGAGCCTTATGGTTCATACCCGAATATAGATCTAAAGGAAGACATGACATCATGAATCGTGGTAACATACTGCGAATGCTGGCTCACATACCAACCCTAATAGAGGCGACGACGTCGGACCTGGTCTCAATAGAATTCATTAAATGCAAAGACTCAGGGGATGGATAAAAAACAAAAACAACATGGACATTGACATCAATTGCACAAAAAATACTTCGAAAAAGCCATACCTTCAAAAACTGGGGGATAACCATCATTCCATACACCAAGCCAGGATACCCCGATTTGCTAAGCCCAGAAAACATAATGGCAGTTGGAGCAACTTTAAGTATAGATCAGTAACAACGGTGCTTAGAGGAGCTGTGGGGCACTGTCAAATGAATAAGGAGTCTCAACAAGAAAATTCCAGGAACCGCGAGGACTCTACAATGCCGCAATACTGGCAATCAGACCTAAACTGGATATCAAGGACAATAAACAACCAAAAAAATTGACAACACACCAGTCCATCGCGAAGGAAAAGCACACATGGGTCTCTACAAATATGTTCATGGAACGTAAACGGATTAGCCAATAAACTAATAGATCTAGATTTTGTTACCTATAAAAAGGCATTTGACATCATAGCATTACAAGAAACATGGCAAACAGACCCCCGCACCTTCAGGGCTCTCTGTGTTTCTTCACTAGCGCACACAGGGGAGCAAATTATGGTCACCTTCAAGGAGGTCTAGTAATGTATGTCTCAAGCACAAGTATATCTACAGCCCGTGAAATTGGCCCAACGTCTCTAGCAACAATGGCAGTAAACCTACTCACTCCGTCTTCAACATCAGATACACGAGGTACTGACATTACGGATAGTTAATGCTTATATCCATCCGAAACGGAAAATGAAGGCAGCACAGGAACTGTGTAACATTTTGGAAACATGTATAGGCGAAGGGCCTTCAACAGACCTTATTCTCACCGGGGACCTGAACCTCAACTTAATGGGTGCCTCATCTTGTGAGGAAGTGCTACTTCAAAATTCAATCTGGAATATCCCACTGCAAGGGAAACCACAATCAGGTAAACAAACGAAGATCAGACAGTGGGTACTGGAGGAACTCGAACAACCTAACCTCAGAGCAATCAATGAAAGATCTGCTGGGTACAACCCTCCCGCAATAACACACTGTTTGACAAAAAACAATACAATACTAGGCTATACCTTCATCTCCTTAGTCCTATTTCACCAATTATCCTCGTTCCAGCTGGGTGACAAAGCCGACAGTGACCATTGGCCTCAAGAAATCGTGCTTAGAACAACCATCCCTATGTTCGAGCGGTCCTTGGCTCCTCAAGGATCAGCTTATACTATCAATTTAAAAAAAGAATAAAGTTCACGCAAGCAGCAGACAGCAGCATGCTGGAAATAGCAAGACAGTATTTTGAGTCAAGAGTCGGACCATGTGAAGTCGGGAAATGGGAGAACTTCACTACAACTATGGCAGCATATGTTACTCCGATCAAACCCATGGCCGAACAGAGGCACTGCAGTATAAAGCACATATCATAAACTGCCAAAAAGGAAATTAAGCTCACCAACAATTAAATTTATCGTATGTTAAGACAGCTTCGACGCAATCCAAAGGATAGAACACAAAAGCAAAAGGCGCTTCTAAGAAATGAAAAAAGGTATGCTAACAGATTGGCGGAGGACGACCTCTGGGCAAAATGACTTGCTATCAGACAGAGTAATAGGGCTAGATTCTGGAGAACTATAAACCAATTCATCCATCCCGCCCATGAGGGAATCTCTTGTAACATTTCAGAGGAAGCATGGGCCAACTACCTCAGGACTCATTTCCATCAAGATACCGAGTTCATAAATTTGGAGCAAAAAACTCAATCCCCTCCAAGACGGGTAATAACCAACATTGCCTGGACAGCAAATATCCACATAGCCCTTGAAAGACCAGAGGCCCACCTACAGAGCAAAATTAGCACCATCAAGCGACAAATAGGGAAGGGAAGAAGAGAGGGGGCCCCAGATCCAAAGGGAATTCCACCGGCACTGAACAAACAAGATGCAAACGTATGGGCCGTAGCGTTGGAACCACTTTACATGGAAATACGGCTGTTGAATATACTCCCAGGCTCCTGGAGAGGATCAATTATTCCCCAATTTTTAAGTCAGGCGAAAAGTAATTACCACAGAATTATCGGCTAGTGGCCTTCATGGATAATGAGGCAAAGTTTTTCGCAGGAACGCTACTAGAGGAGCTCCAGGCATGGGCCAAAGAGAAATCTGTAATTCAACCAAATCAGACTGGTTTCGCAAAAACAGTTGGAACGGCCACAAATATTCTAACCATGGCAATGTTAATGGATAAGGTGGAAGTTGCAAAGATGCCAATACACTTATGCTTTATAGATTACAAGGCCGCCTTCGATCATGTTATTTGTAACAGCTTATGGTCCAAATTGAGTAGCTGGGGGATCCCACAGCCCCTGTTAAACCTGCTGATCAATCTACATACGGACACATGGGTTCAGATAAAGCTGGGTGATGGGTCACTACTGTCAAGACGCATACCAACTGAAAAAGGGCTCAAACAAGGATGTGTCTTAGCTCCTACGCTGTTTAAGTTGTTTCTAGCAGACCTTGTCCCGCTTTTAAACAGCTGTACTTCACATGCCCCAAGATTAGGAGGATTAACACTACCATGTCTCCTTTATGCAGATGACATAGTCTTGATCAGCCACACACAAGTAGGCTTACAACTTCTTTTGAACGCTACGCAGGAGTACTCTAAAACAAACGGACTAACCATAAATCTTGAGAAAACAAGAACTATGACGGTCAGTAAAAAAAGTTAAAAACCCGTAGCTTGGTTCTGGGATAGGACCCGAATTGAGGGCACATCTGAATACAAATATCTTGGAGTGAAGATAGATAAAGATTGCCATTTCACTGCACATAAAAACAGCATCAGACATAAAGGCCTTGCCTTGGCAATCTCACTAAAAGCACTAAATATCAAATTGAAAGGCCCTTGGTACAAGTGGTACGTGCCAAGATTCTGCCCACAATTGCCTATGGCAGCGAAGCACAGAGAGGAAGAGATGCAAGAACACTTGACATCACAGTTACAGCATCATACAGGGTTATTTTTGGTCTACCGAAATATACCTCATCAGCGCAAATCAGGCTAGAATTTGGTATACAGAAACAGTCTTTTGCAAGACAAGGGGCGTATATTATCACCTGGGAAATCCGCACAAGGATCTCTAAATGAACATCTGTGGAAGGAGCTACAAGAAAAAAACAGCCTCACCCGCCGCTAAATACCTCAATAGTAGCCTGCATAATATGGGGCTGAACCAGCTCTGGGCCACTCCCACAAATACCATCACATTAAAAAAATTGGTCTGGAAGATGGTCAAATATCTTTCGTGGACAAGGCATCTCTCTCGAAAAGGGCACATGGATGGATGACTTTAAACACCTACACGGCGCCAGCTTCTCAAAATTACTTTGATTTGGGCTACCCTAAAGCCACTAAAATCAAGTTCTTGAAGCACAGACCTGGTCTGGTACCTTGTATACAGCATCTTCTGCACTGGCTAAAGGAAAAAGCGGGCTCTACCTGCCGCTTATGCGGTTCAGCACCAGAAGATCTGCTGCATCTATTATGTACATGTAAAGAACTTTCAGAAGAATGAAAACAACTGTTAAAATGCCATTTTAATCAGCGAGGGGTATGTACCAGGAGACAAGCAGTGCTGGCATGTTTTGCACCCAACGATCCGCAACTGAACTGCTGTCTAGTGAAATTCTTGAGTTTAGTTGAAAAGAAAATGCCAACACAACAGTTATAACCCATTTTAGTCACTGGGAACAAGTGCAATGTTAGTAAGGAGATTGGATGGGAAGCCCCCATTTTATTACATCAGTTGTGGCACTAACGCACTTTACCAATGTCCAATGCACTTTCTTTTTGCACTTTTTTCTGAAGCCTGGTATAAGGAGTAAAGGGAAGCAATGGACTGGAACTAAGTACCATCGACCCCCCCAACAACCGGGAACAAGTGCAATGTCAGTACGGAGGTTCGATGGGAAGCTTCCAATTATCCACACCAGTCGTGGCACTAATGCACTTTACCAATGTCTGAAGCACTTTTTAATTGTAGATTTGTTTTAACTTTATGTTATTTGTATTGCAACGGTTTTAATTAACTATGCAAATATCCTTGAAACTTGAAACTCAGGGCTCGAGTTCAAAGTATTAGCACAACACCCCCTATCGCAACACACTACATACGCTGCAAAAAGATTCCACACTGTATTCATAAAAACATTTGTCTTTGGATTAAACACATACACTGAAATCAAAATGAGATACACATTGTACATACACTCTACTGTTATATGTAACTGTCAAACTTCCCCATTGAAATCAAAATGAAACACACATTGTAAATACACTTTACAGTTATATGCAATTGTTGGACTTTCGCATTGCAGGATGGTCAAAAAGTCACCAGTCTCTGACTATGCCTCGTGACTCAACCCCTCAGTCCTTCAACTCCATCAGCCAATGATGCACATTGCCCCAGCTGGCACCCTGTTGACTAGACAGTTGGAACTACCTAACATGGTCACAAAAGGTTGTGACCCAGGAAGCTGGCACGCTTCCATGTCTGGAGAAATGTTTTCCCCTCAAGCAGAGGTGTGGCCTGCTGGAGACCCCTGAAAGTCAGTTGTAGATGCTCACAAGCAATACGAAACCCCTTGGGTCTCGTCATGGTGTTTTCCACAACAAAGCACCCTGTGGCGTGGGTCCAGGGAGAGGGAGTCAATGACCTCAGACAAAGGCCGCAATGTCAGGCACTGTTGTCTTCCTGATTTGGAGGCTGACGATAGTCTCAGCTCCTGACTCAGGTTCCCCCAAAACCTCTCGGACCCCACATGCTCTGGAGCACAAGCTAACGGAGGTCCCCTGGTTGCAAGCATGTGTCCCTCAGACTCTGCAAGCTTTCCCGCACTCCTCATACTCCTCATGTCCCAGCACCTGAGAGGGCTGCTGATCTTTGCTCGAACACTCCTCTTGCACAGTGAGGTGAAAATGTATGTCAGGATGGTCTATGTCCCAACCATGATCACTTCCACCTGTCTTCGCCACACCCCAGGAGATACTTATGATCTTGTTGAGACAGTGAGATCCTTTGTCTCCCTGGGATCTCGTGAACAGGAGGCCAGCTCACCGGCCCTTGGAGAGTACTTCGAGACCCAGGCCATGACAGTTGGCACTTAGCTGCATGCCAGCAATGTCCAGGCAAAATCCACCAAGTGATAGTCCCCTTCTTGGAGCATGACAAGCTCCAAGCCACCACAAATCTGCTGATAGTCCAGTTGCAGTCCCTCCTGCCCTAATGATTCCTCGTGTCAATGTCCCAGTATCGAATCAACGTAGAATGGTTTCAAAATCCAAAAGTGTTTCTACTTTCAGAGGCCGAATTCCCAGTAGTTATACCCACCATGGCCTTTGAAGATACGATCAGTTCAAAAGGTCACGTTTGAAATGCTGAGGCCCTCTCTAAACTTTGTCCTGTCTGCCATCCTATCCTGGGAGGTTTGATCACAATCTTTAGTAGGGCAAGACCCTGCCACTTGGAATGCAGGTGCCAATTCCACCCCCACGTAATGAAAGGTCCCTAAGAATCAGAGGTCCGCAGTTTCCTGTGAGCCCTTAGTTTATGGCCTTCTAGCAGGAATGCACAGATATGGCTGTCCCCCTAGCACCCAGTTGTGAATTAAGAGACAGGCCACCAGTCACACAGAGGCATGTGCATCAAAATGCCCACTTTCCCAAAGTAACATTTCCATCACAGTAAAGTCAAACCCACTCCCACTACTGGAGAGGATTCACCATCACAAACTAATCAATGCCAAACACTTTACTGTTACTATACTGCCGATAGGAAACAATGTTCGATAGCCTTTCCCCACACCGCCTTCTGCTAATCCAATGTGAGAACAGGCCCCATCGTACCATCGACACCCATCCGGTGTCATTCATGACTCTTGCAGGTAACGCATACACACACCTACCCAACCTTTTCCCAACACCGCACCCTGTCACCAGGATATACTGTACAGCAGGAGAAATGCAGAACCTTGGCACATAGTTTTTTAAATGCCAAACTGAGTAATAGTAACCCGTGCACAATATCCCACCAGGGCAAACCTGTGGCACAATGGACGAGCTACCTCCGTGGATGGCACAACCAGTGCGGAAGGCCCACAGGGGCACATTCGAGATACATTCCTTGGGTATATGTCTTTCCCCTATGACAAGACACGTAAGGCTAACTCGAATCAGCCATTCACATATACACCGATCCACAGTATGTATATGACAAGCACAGCACTGTGACACTGCACGGCAGTGCCACACATGCTCAATTCCTAAGGCTAGAATCCAGATCAGCAGAAAACTGGGAAGAAGAAAAGCAAAAAGTCGACGGAAAGCAACCTAGCAAGGGCCATTTCCAACATACATGCTTGGAAATGCATGCTTTTTATGGAAGGCATTTACTCTCAGATGTTTAAAAGAGGCATTTTCACATAATTCATAGTATTACTTACTTAACTTTGTATTGACAGACAATCTTTAATTTAGATGGTTTACACATTAAAATACTTGAATTTCATGTAGATGGTTGATTGATATGGAGAATTCTAAAAAAGGTGCATGGTGTTAGAAGATTGGTAATTGAATAATTTACTTCAACAAATATACCCCTTACTCTATTTTTCTTGCTTATAAATTGTGCTTACTTTCTCAGTCTGTTACTCCGCTGAGATACAGTGAAATATTTATCCTAATAATCCCAGGATAAACAAATAATTCTACATACAAATGTTACACAAAGTTAATAAGAAAAACAACTACGTCTTTGGGCAATATGACATTAAAGAGAATGAAGATCAAGTTAATCATTTAAGTGTTTTCATCTTTTTTCAAGCTATTACTACCGATTAAATATGAGATTGGTAAATGGGATTGCTGCATATCTACAATCTTTGCTTACACTGTCTGCAAAACTTATATTTAAGATGTGTACTATTCAGTGACTGCTAATTTTGAATCAGAAAATTGTAACAATACCGGACTAAGGGGCTCATTATGATGGCTGGCGGACATCAGTCCGCCTGCCATCATAAAGGCGATGGGACCGACCGCCTGACGTGCGGCGGTCCCACCGGCCTAGTAGGATGCGCCCGCCATACTGGCGGGCGCATCCTGTCCTTTTACCATTGCGGACGGTGCTGCTGGCTGCAGCACCGTCCGCAATGGTAAAAGGGCATGCACAGCATTTTCGCGCACCATGTGGCAGGCACCACGTGGTGCCTGACACTTGGTGCCCCCAAGTGCACTCCCTCTCCACCCCCCCAGGGGGCCCGCAACGGGCCCCCGATACCAATACCCTCCAGTGGCATCGCAGCCATGGAAAGGCCTTGCAACCACCCACATCCTAATATGGCTGGCGGTGCCTGCTAGGCACCGCCACCATATCAGTGGCCCAGCACCGCCCGGCCGGCAATCGTAACGATTGCCGACCGGCGGAAAAGCGGCAGACGGACTTTGCGTCCGCCGTGATACCCACCGCCAGCATAATATGGTGGGGGTATTTCATGTTACAATGGCGTAACGGTAGCCACCGCCGGCCCGGCGGTGGCGATCGTTACGCCATCGTAATGAGCCCCTAAGTTCCTTCAGAATTGTGATTTATTTTTTGACATTTGTTCATTGTTTTTTTTTGTTTTTGTTTTTTTTTTGTTGTTTTTTTTTGTTTTATTTATTGGCATTTCTTATGCAAAACAATACAACCAACAACGGCAGTCTGGTCAGCTTTCCTCCATTACATATTATGGTAATATTTGTCATGTTGCACAGTATTCTTAGCAGTAACAAATACCTACAGTTCCTGGTCTCAAATTCGATACACAGCATGGTATATAGAATACAACCAATCGGACATTTATAATGACTGTACCCTTAAGAGCTGAGTTATGTCTGGCTTCCCGCTGGACGTTATTCTCGACTACCATGGGATGGTCTGTAGTCGTGAGCAACCCCCGCCCTCAGGCAGTCCGCGGCTCGGAGGAACCTGACTCCTCCGGTTGATGAGCCCTGGCCCACTCCAAGAAGGGGCTCCATATGTCTTTAGGTCTCGACGTCGAGGGTAACAGTTCCCAGAAGGTGGTCAATTGGGTATGGCTAAAGGTAACATCACAGATCCAAGCTTTGGCAGAGGGAGCACCCCCCTGCCCCTGTGCATAGCCACCCTACGCTTGGCCAACAATAGAAGAAGTGCATGCAGTTTACGTGACCCAGGCGGCGTCCCCTTAACATATCCCAGCAGCCCCAGCAAAGGGTCTGGATCGGCTTTCACCTAGTATTTCATGTATTGTGCGAAATATTGTAGACCAGAATGCATGCAGTCTAGGGCATGTCCAGGAGATGTGCAAGAATGTGGCTGGAGAATACCTACATCTCCAACAGGTATCATCCTCCCTAAGCCCCATGCGGTGTAGCTGAATCGGAGTCCTATAGAATCTATGAAGGAATTTAAAATGAATTAAGCGGAGCTTGTAGTTGGGGGATAAGGCCGTTAACTGATTGCAACAAATTGCCCATTGTTCCTCAGTGATTGGGGCAGGAAAATCCTCGTTCAACTCCCGGAATCCCCTAGGCTCAGGCACGGGAGCCGAATTCTGCATTGTATTATAGAGCCGCGTGATGAGTCGGCGCGGAGAGTCTGTTTTGAGGACATTCTCAAGCGCTATTAGTGTGGGTGGTGGATTTGGAAACGTGTCATGTAGAGTTCTGCATGTGGTTCTGAGTTTATGGTAGGAGAATAGGTCGGAGAAAGGAACAGGTCTATCCTCTAGTGGCTCTGGTGGCTCTCTAAAAACCCCATTCGTGTATAAATCGGCAAATGTACGCAGGCCCATTTTTTGTGCTGACGCCCTGCTCGCGCTCTCGCCCATTGTGGGAAGCATAGGGTTATGTGCCAATGGAAATGAAGGAGCATATAAGATGTTTAATTGTGCTCTTTTCCGTAACTTATCCCACGCCCAGCGAAGTGTTTCCACCGTATCAATGTCACCACGAGGTCTTTTATATGGCTGATATAAGGCCACCGAAAGAGGAGTTGGAGCAGCTATGTCCATTTCCACGGCCGTATGCGGCTGAAAGGGGGTCGGGTGTGCCCAAAAGTGCAGGAACTGTGCCTGCGCACTGGCTGCATATAGCGGGATGTCTGGGGCGCCCATTCCACCTTGAGATAGAGGCAGAGTTAACAATTCCCAAGAAACTCGCGCTTGACGACCCGCCCAGATCATGGAGACCAACAAGGTACGCACAGATGCATAAAAGGCTTGCGTCAGAGGGATGGGAATATTAACAAATAAATATAGCAATTTCGGCAGTACCACCATCTTGGCGATCGCAATTCTCCCTGACAACGGGAGCTTTGCCCACGCTGCTACTTTATCCTCTAGCCACGACACAGTTCGACCATAGTTTAGGTCCCAGATTTCTTGCGTTTTCCGACTGAGCCAAATCCCGAGATATTTCACTGGGCCAGTTGCCCACTGTAATGGGTAGTCAAGAGGAAAAGGCGTTGTGGCATCTGTTAAGGGGAATATTGTGGCTTTCGACCAATTGAGAGATATGCCCGAGAGCCCGCCGAACGTAATCAATTCACGGAGGACAGGAGCCGTGTTTGTCTCCGGGTCGCTGAGATATAGGGTGACGTCATCTGCATATAGGGAAATTAGGAGGCTCCTAGAACTAAAACCCAGGCCCGAGCTGTGTGGTGTTGTCTGATGTGGGCTGCCAGCGGCTCCATCGCGATCGCGAATAACAAGGGTGATAGCGGGCATCCCTGCCTGGTACCTCGCGAGATCCGGAACGGGTCAGACAGCAGACCATTCACCCTGACTCTGGCAGATGGCTCAATATAGAGCAGACGTACCAAACTAATAAAAAGTGGACTGAAGCCCATTTGTTCCAAAATCACAAACAGATACGGCCATTCAAGTGAATCAAACGCTTTCGTAGCATCTAGGAAGATCGCTGCGGCCTTTGAGTCAGGATGGAGGTAGTGTACCACCGAGAAAAAGGTCCTAAGGTTGTGCGAGGTCGATCTCCCAGGGATGAACACCGATTGGTCTGGGCGGGCGATTACAGGGAGGAGCGGCTGAAGGCGGGTGGCCACCAATTTTGCCAACATTTTCACGTCCACATTTATGAGCGACAATGGGCGATAAGAGTCATGTTCATGCTCAGGTTTCCCCGGTTTTAGCAGAGTAATTATAATAGCCTCACGCAGGGTTGGTGGTAAAATCGCCTCTTCATAGAGTGCAACGAGTTGTGGAGCTAGTTTCTCCGCATACGTTTTGTAAAAAGCTGTAGTCAGCCCATCAGACCCTGGAGCCTTATCCAAAGGGAGACTTCTGATCACTCGGAGAACATCCTTCTCCTCAAAAGGGACATGTAGGTACTCCCTATGTCCTCGACTCAGCCAGACCAACTCCAGGGAGTCCAAAAAAGGGATAAGAGCCTCCTGTGTAGGGCCTTGTACCGACGTACTTAGTGAGGCGTAGAACTGTGTGAGCTGATCAAGGATGGCGTGGGGATCCCTTGCCACCTGTGCTGGGGCCGTCCCTATCTCAGTGACGTATGCGGCCAAGCGCGGGGCGTGCAGCATTGCCGCCAGCGTTCTCCCAGGTCTATCCCCCTCCCCATATCTCCTGACCTGCGCGTATTTGCCTAAGAATTTAACTTCACGTTGGGCTTCTTCTTCAAATTCTATCAGAGCCTCCTTCAATCGGGCCACAAGAGTGTGATCATCGGTGGTATAAAATTGTGTTTCTAAGTCTTTAATTTTCCTCTCCAAGGAGTCTAGGGTACCCCTTATGGCTTTCAGCACACCTGCCTGCCGGGCTATGCATTTACCCCTGATGACCACCTTGAACGCTTCCCAGAGGGAGGACTGAGTGGACACTGACCCAGTATTGTTAGTGAAATAGTCTGCAATATCTCCCCTTATCTCCTCCTTAAAGGCCTCATCTAGCAGAGCGTTTTGAGGGAGCCGCCAGCTAAACATGCGAGTGGGAGAGTGTGGTAGTGTGAGGCGTAGCAAGCTAGGTGCGTGATCTGACAGGGATCTGGGAAGATGTGCGACGTCGTTGGTCCAAGTCACCACATCCCTGGACACCAGCCAAAAGTCCAACCTAGACCATGCTTTATGATGCTCTGATATACAGGTTCCCTCCCGAGTCTGTTGGTGTCTATGCCGCCATATATCGATTAGATTGCCATCGGATATAATGGCTTGGAGCGCTGCCGTCGCGTTAGGGTGAAGGGAGCGGGACTGTCCTTTCCTGTCCAGAGTGTCGTCGAGTACGGCATTGAAGCCCCCCCAAACAATGGTATCACATTCAGTCGCCCTCACCCTAGCCCACACACTCTGAAAAAAAGCAGGGGTGTCCACATTCGGCCCATAAACTGCCACAATAACTATCGGGGTGCCACCCAGGAGTCCCAGTAATAAAACATATCTACCCTCCGGGTCCGACTGGCATTCTCTTTCCTTCCAGTCCAGCCCCCGCCGCAATAGCACCTCCACCCCACGGGCGTAATTAGAGTATATGGAGGAATAAGCATGACCCCAATGTCTGTGGGACAACCTAGCAGATGGAGATGTGTTCAGGTGTGTATCCTGCAGTAGGCATACGTCAATGTGATGTATAACCAGATAGGAGTGCACCAGCCTCGTTTTCCTGTGGTCGCTAAGACCTCGGATGTTCCAGGTAAGGAATGTTAAGCTGGTCATCTTAGCATGTGTACGGGTCGCTGGAACACGATCACATAGCCCCAGTGCCACCCAGATCCTGCATAAACAGCCCTGTATGTTGAGCCAGTCTGTACTAATGGAAACCCCTCTGTCAGGAGTGGTGAGCATATCAAAACAAGGAACCATGTATATATAACTGAGTGCAGTGTGTGTAGAAGAAGAAAGCTAACCAATTGCCAAACAAGCCACCCCGCCACCCCCCACCGAATCCAACCCCCCAAACATGTTGTGCAAAACCCTCCCCCCAAAACATTTCCCCCAGTAAACTTAGACCCCAGAAGGGGCAAATTGACAAACGGGACATCTCCCTGGGGGGAGCGGTGCGGCCGGCATACATCCCCACTGGAAGTAGGGTTGCCGAGAGTAACTGGGAGGGACATTACGATAACCCAGAGCACATTATACATCTCCCCTGGTGTCTTGCTACAAACATTCGTAAATATAGCTGGCGTGACCGCTAACAAATACAGAGGCCTGGACCTGACAAAGTAAAACATTAGACTGACGTTTCAAGGTGCCCCCAGATAGCTAAACAAATGTTAGTCATTGTCACTTAGCATGCCATCTGCCGCTTCTTCGGTTCCCTGGTTCTGCGCCTTCTTTTTCTTGCCTCCAACATGCTTAGTAAATTTCAGGGCCGATTTGGCGTCCGAAAAATAATGGGCTGTGCCGTCGTAGGACACCTTGAGCTTTGCCGGATACAGCAGCGAGTAAGGAATCTGTGCCTGAAGAAGGATCCTCTTTGCCGGCAGGAATTCCCGGCGTGCCGCCTGTACTGCAGGTGTAAAATCAGGATAGAAAGAGAGCAAGTTCCCCTGGTGAGTGATGGATCCCCGCTCTCTCGCCAATTTAAGAATAAGGTCGCAATCTTGATAGTTCAAAATATGAGCCAGAATAGGCCGGGGAGTGGCACCCACCGGGGGCCAGGGGCCCAGAGTCCGATGGGCTCTCTCGACCGCAAACACAGCAGACAAGGCCGGGTCAAACAATGCGTGCAGAAGGTCGGCAATGTAGGTCTCCATTTTAACAATAGCCGTCATCTCAGGGACCCCCGTGATGCGCAAATTGTTCCGGCGGGAGCGAGCCTCCAAATCTTCATTTTTGGATCTCAGCAGACCAAGGATTTTGTCCATATTCAATAGCTGCTCCTTCGTCTCAACCTGTAACTCATGACAATCTGAGTTGCGGTTTTCCAGTACATCCAGTCTCGTCTCGTGCGACTCAACCTGTTTTTTGACGGTATCTAACTGCGCTGGAAGGCCGTCTAGTTTGGCGTCAATGGTGCGGAGGCTAGAACGCATTTCCAACAGTAGTGAGCGCCAATCTTCGCCATGATCTTCCACCTGCAATCCTGTTGGATTATCTGTACTCCCTTCCGGTTCAGGGTCCGTCGTTCTGGTGTTCCGCCTGTTCTCAAATGTCAACTTGGGTGGCTTCGCATCCTGCTTCCCCATGATGCTGCAGTGGCCCAGAACAGCTCCCCTCTGGAGTGTCCTGGACAGCCAACGCTCGGTGAGTGGAGAGTGAGGAGGGCCCAGTAGGTCCCACCGACCAGGGTGACACACCTCTCGCCGGACCCCTCACCAAATTACGCCCCTGAGTGACTGCAGCGGAAGGACCCTGTAGTATTGCCCCCAAGGCGACCCCTGTGCTCGGTTCTGATCAGTTCCGGCAAGCTCTACCCCGTGATGCCGCCCCGCAGCCTCAGCAAGGCCCAGTAAACACCACTGGCAGGTAGGGGGACCCCCAGCCAGGGCACACTCAGCAAAGAGCATTCAGTAAGAATGAGCGGGTGTAATCAGCTGTTCTCCACAGGCCCAGTGTTCAGGCAGCCGCCCTCCGCCGCACAGCCAGGCGATTCCATACGTCAGCACCAGTACCGCCGGGCCACAGGGCACGGGCCCTGAAACCACCACCAGGATTTACCAAGGCTCCTACCTCCAGGATGGCGTCCTCACGGCAGGGAGTGCAGCATAGGCCCGATGAGGTCCGCAGTAGCCGTATGGCTGTGAAGGATCGCGGCCTCGACGCCACTCATCGCCTCTGCTTCACGTCAAGGAAACCGCCGGGCGGCCCAGCCCGCAGCACCTTAGGATGGTTAAGTCGCCGCGGTCGGCCCCGGAGGCGGCAAGCTCCAAGGATCTGCTCAGGCTCGGCCGGAGCCAGTGAGGGCCTCTGCTCACCACAGGCGGGCCCCCAGCACGGGATCAACCGTCGCCAGCACCCGCTATTGTGAGATCTGCTGGGCGGCGCAGAGCAGCGCGGCTCCCCACACTTCTCCGGGAGTCAGTGCTGCGGGCCTGCGCCCCTACCAGGATCGGTGCTGCCAGACAGCCGCCCGGCCACACAGGGCACCGCAGGACAGGCCGGGCACTCTACGGCGTCCACCAGCGCTGATCTCGGGCATCTGTAGCAGGAGGAAGTCGAGAGCAGGGGTGCGCTGCGGAGCGGCTGATCCCCTCCGCGTCCACAGTCGCGAGCCCTTCCTCGGGGCCGCGCCAGGACCAAGCCACAGCTCGCGGCCCACCACTCGTCCCGGCTCTCGCAGCGGGTTCCCCCAGCAGCCACCAGGTACAGCGGGACACAGGGTCACTTCTCCATTGTAGATGTCCCTCCGTATGTGCGGATAAAAGCAGGATTAATTACCCGGCCGGCAGAGCTCGCTCTTCAAGCGGCCATCTTGCCGCGCAGCCAGACCACGCCCCTCGACATTTGTTCATTGTTAACCATTGTTTTATTTATTATGATGTACAAATAGCTTTTACCTATGTCATTGTATGAATTATTAATATCTTGTCTTTAGGAAGCTAGAAACATTAAAAGCCCATAATTTAAAAGTGGAACTAGGATCCAGTTGCTAATGTTTTAACAAATCCATTATTTCAATTACAATAGTGACTTTCAATGCTACATTATTATTTCTTACAAGGCTGGGTCATTTGTCAATAGGACGTTGATGTACAATATGCACATATATATTTTTTTTAAATGCAATTCTACTGCTAAATAAATTGTCAAAATATGTAAATTCAAGATTTAAATGTATTGACTACGTTGTGTCCTTGTTTTGAATGTATTAGAAAACAGGTAAATCCAAGTGTTGTATCCTTTACAATATCAAAACATATTTCATAACTATATACATTTTAGAAGAAAAGAATGTAATTTATTCCTTGACCATGCAGAAATATAACTGAAAACATTGGATTGATGATTCTAGCTAACACGGGGAATGGACCTCAGAAATTAATTAGGTCATACCACAAAGACATATTGTTTATTTATTGATTGTATGGAGATGTTGTGTGATCAAAAAATTTACCCATCTTTCATGGTCTCTGACTATTGAATTCAGATCCCATTTTGGTAAGAACTAAATTGGTGACAGTAGTTCTTTTTCAGTTTGAGGATGATTAAAACGTATTTCATTTATCTGTAATGCAACAAATATGTATTTCTTTTATTATTCTTTATGGTATTAGGGGCTTTTTATTATAATATTGAACTGTCTGTTGAACAATTTTTAACAAATAGTGATTAGGTTTTTTCAAGAGCATATTGAGATCAAGCTTCTGATTTTTTTTAAAAGATGCAATTATGAATTTAATTTTGCTTGCAATATTGTTTCCAATACAAAAATAAGCTCATACTGTAATTTTAAGATTCTGTTAATCTACAGTATTTGTCATTTGTAAAATTCAAATTGATCTATTTGCTGGCAAAAAGGGAAGAATATGGAGGAGTATAAGTTATTTTTCTCTAGTGAGATTCTGTAAAAGCCATTGAGCCTAAGCCCAGTGTGGGTATCAAATACGTAAGAAACAGGGACATTTATGGTCCATTTCAAAGCAACAGTAAAAGAGGTTTACTGTTATGCCCAGGAAAAATGAAAGGAGGATCATAGAGAACATCCATTTTGTGAATTAATTTTGTGCATACATCTTATAAGAAAGTGAATTAATAATTGGGAGGGACAGAGACCACCACAAGGAACAAGACCATAGTTAAGGTAAAACACAGTTTCAATAATTTAAACCTGTGCTCAACTCCTTGGTTGGTTGGTTGGTATGGTATTTTACACAAGTTACACTTATGAAAATGTGTAAAATATTTAGCAGTAACAAAACAGATTACAAAATACAACTCAATAAAAATTCAACAACAAATTTAGAAACATAGAAAACAATGTCATGAGTGAAATGACAACAAAATGACAAAAACCAAATAAGAGGAACTGGAGATATGAGGTATTAGAGATTTAAGGAAAAAACCACCAAGAAAAAGTTACATGGAATTTAGGGATTTAGGCTGACCACCATGGAGAGCGGGCTTGATACACCAAGCGGGTTCATCGTTGTCAAAGGATTTTCTGTCTGACTTAGGGGCTGATTACGATGGCGGACAGAAAAGCACTCCGACCGCCGTGGTAGCGGGAATTAACCGTCCGCATGTACCGCAGCAAAATCGGCGGTCAGATTAGGATGCACTGCCAGGAAAATCCGTCTTCGGCGGTCGGATTTGCTGTGGTAACACCAAAAACCACTGTTCGACCTGCGGAATGACCGCAAGTGAAATTACGATACGATGGCGGTGCCAGCGGAACGATCAGTTGTTTCCGACCGCCGTGATCGCAACAAATGATGAATGGGAGAGCCGGCGTAAGGACTATTTCATTCCAACCACCACGGTCGCGCAGATAGAGTAATGGCGGTCGAAAGCAACCACACAACAAGGCTACCAAGAGTGGCTGTATATCTGGCTCAATCTCAAAAAACATCTAACACACCCCAATGACACATCCCCATGGCAAGTAAAAAATACAAAACCCTGGTCAACCCAGACAACACACCTGACATGAATACTCCATTTTGACCCACCCACATAGCTGAGTATTAAACCAGCCCCTTCCCATCCCAGAATCCTTTGCACAACTCCAGAACTGAAGGGACCAACCCCACAGCACAAAGGATAGGTAAATCAGCCCACATCACACCATCACAGTCACACACACACCACACACATCACCACCACCACCTTCACACCTGCACTTTTCACCCATTTGCACATCACACACCATGGAACATAAGAAGATGCCCAAATTCACCGACAATGAGTTGTCAGTGATGGTAGATGAGATAATCAGAGTAGAACCACATTTGTTTTGGAAGCATGGTCCAACAGACACCAGTAGCCAGAAAAAATCAAATGTGGGAAAGGATAGTCTACAAAGTCAATGCAGTAGGGACCAACCCGCGCACTCTAAGGACATCAAGAGGAGGTGGCATGACCTCAAGAGCAGGGTGAAAGAGCGTGCCAACAAGAACCATGAGCTGGGTCAGAAGACTGGCGGTGGCCCTCCCATTCCACCACTAACATTCAACGAATGGGAGGAGAAGGTGCTTGCCATACTGCATCCAGAGAGTCTCACAGGAATACCCAAGGGAGTGGAGGCTGGTAAGTACCAACAAATGTCTCCCATTACACTGCTATGTACTGTCTTGCACAACTAGAAAGCTACACTTCCTAAACACAAATGCACTAACGTACAACACACTCTTCCCAACACATGCCTCACAGATCTAACATTTCCTTCCTCTGAATCACCCCAAAGGTAGCCAGCAATATTTCCATGGGGGCATGTGTACAGGCAGCCAGCACTACAACTCCCACCAGGCCCCCTTGTCCCACAGCTGAGCAGGATGGTACACTCCTCCCACTAATAACCATGTGGCAGCCATTTCATTGCACTCCTCAAACTGACTGGTAGGTAGCCTTCTCATGCCCTCCTGTCTCACCCCTGAGCAGGATGGAACACTCCCCCATCCAAGAGCCATGTGTAACCTATTCCCTTCCTCTGCTCCACTTCACAGCTAGGTAGCCTTCTGAACAGGGAGGGGTGTGTGTCGGAAGGAAGCCATCACTACAACTCCCCCCAGGCCCCCTTGTCCCACAGCTGAGCAGGATGGAGCACTCCCCCCACCCACAACCATGTGGCAGCCATTGCTCACCTTCACCTAACAGGTAGGTAGCCTTCTTAACAGGGAGGGGTGTTTGTGGGTGGGAAGTCATCACTAAAACTCCCACCAGGCCCCCTTGTCCCACAGCTGAGCAGGATGGAGTACTACCCCCACCCACAACCATTTGGCAGCCATTTCCCTCCACTGTATCACCGAACAGGTAGGTAGTCAGTGCATGCACCCTGCCATCCTTCTCAAAATGCATGGAGCCATATAACCACACCAGCACTCACATGTCAGCCAACTTGGCATAGATCCAAAATACACATCCAGTGTGCAGACAGCTTAGCGCACGTAACTGTCACAGAAATTAAACTTTGACTCACCAAGTCACATGTGAAAGTAATTCATGACACAATCATGCACTCCTGGGGTTAATTACTGGAGCACAGCACCGTTACTTTGCAAATGGATACGTCAGAAAATCTTAAGATTATGTGTGTATACTGGCTCTTCACAAATTAGGGTGTGACACTTAGCGGTAAATTTAGGTCGCACTCTTGGTGTCAATTACTGGAGCACGGCACCGTTACTTCGCGACTTGATGCGTTGAGAAAATAAACCTTAAGATTATGAGTATACACTGTCTATTCATTAGTTAGGGCATGACACCTAGCCCGCAAATTCCAACATGGCGCCTACAAAATTGAGGTTAGCGCACTAGCGTCCTTCATGATGTGACCAGTAGGCCTGCCTCTTCCTGTTGCACACTGGAGGTATAACCGTGCAGTATCTGCGCTGGTTAGTACCTTCCGGGACCGGCAGAGTGAGGGGTAGGTCTTCCGCCGTAACAACGGACATTCACACGTGACTACATGACGCTTGGTCTTTCTACTAAGGCGATGTGAGTTTTACTTGGTACTTCTCAGTACATGAATGCATGGTATGCGAGCACGTTTGACAGGACGCATTAACATACACTTCGGCAGTCGGCTATATACGCTGGTCCTGGCTCGGCCCCAACGACTACGTTTGGCGATGCAGCCCGCGCTACGAAATTCGTTTTATTTATTTATTTGCTAACTTACCTGGATTCGGCCGGACTCCGGTTTTTACTACCCCCCACCCTGCCCCTCCCCCGCCACATGTCACCGCCCGGCGGAACTCCCTCCAGGAGCCGCGACTGCTAGAAAGACACAAGAGAATGACATTTACTTGTCAGGTGATGCCATTACAGCTAAAACACACCACTAGTCATCAACGTACAAAAACCAGCACACATAACAATGAGCAACAACATCAACATAGATATGAGGTACCTGGATAAAAATACCCTGTGCCACACACACCAGCCATTAGCACAGAGCCAACAACAGCCAGCAGTCAAAAAGATCATCTATGCCTTGCCACTACCATCAAAGACAACAGACAATGACAACAGACAATGTCACTGTTGTACAATGTCACTTACACTCAAGGGAAGTAGTTGTGGATGAGCTGTTGACGCAGGTAAACACCTTCCTCTTCTCCACTATCGTCGTCACTGGGCATGTGTGGGTTTGCAGGGGGAGGGCATCTGCTGCTCATCATCGTCCAGGAGCAGGGGGATCTCTTTGCGCAAGGCCAGGTTGTGGAGCATGCAGTATGCAACTATGATCTGACACACCTTTTGGGGAGAGTAGAGTAGTGCACCTCCGCTCTTGTCCAGACACCGGAATCTAGACTTCAGAAGCCTAAAAGTACGCTCCACCACACGACGTGTCCTCCCATGTGCATCATTGTAGCGGACTTCACCCGGGGTCCTTGGATTCCTCATTGGGCTCAGCAACCAAGGACGGTTTGGATACGCAGAGTCACCTAGGTGTGAGATACAGAGAGCAACCTAATATAAACAGTAGCTGAGAACAGCATGTCACGCATACAGCACACTACTTGACTCTGCGTACTCACCAACAAGCCACGCACGCTCCGGATGCAGATTTGCCATCAATTGTGGGATGATGCTGTTACGCAGTATGTAGGAGTCATGTGCAGAACCGGGGAATTTGGCACAGACATGAGAGATAATCATATCCGCTTGGCATACCACTTGCACATTAATGGAATGGAAATGTTTCCTGTTCCGGTAGATGTGCTCATGTGCCTGTGGTGGAACTAGGCCAACATGTGTGCAGTCAATGGTGCCAACAACATTAGGTATGTGTCCAAGATCATAAAAATCACCCTTCACACCCTTCACACCTGCCAATTCATGTCTCCTTGGGGAGTGGATGTAGCGGTCCTTATATGTCATCATTGCGGACAGGACATCACGTAGCACCATGCTGAACATTCCTAAGAGACATCCCACCTGCGATGGCCACCGTGTACTGAAACGAACCAGTTGCAAAGAGATGCAGGGCCGCCATCACCTTAACTGTTGGTGTCGGATAGGTTCTGTGAGGCCTCAGATGGGGCTCCAACTGACCACATAGGTCTTGAAGGGTAAGGCGACCCAGACGGAATTTCCTTATGATGTCTTCATCCTCCATGTTCGCCAGCACTGGGAACGGATGATGCACATTTGGTCGTCTCCTACATAATATGAAAGGGGACACATGTCAATTTAATTCCCCTATGAGATGTGTCAAACATCTTACATCTTGACTGACGCAGCCCCAACAATGACTGGACTGTAACAACAGCTTAATGCACAAGTCACATGCAGAGACACCTTGATCTCATGTAGTCGTACATGTGGTCAGTATGTACATACTGACTACCTCCAAAACAGAATCTGACTAGGTGAATGGTAAATGGTACACTCCTACATCTTGTGTCCCCAGCCCTGGGAGTAGTTGACACAGCACATGTTGGAAACAGCAACACTGCTGACTTCTACGTAGCTGCTGTACCTGCCACACCTTCTTGCTTAAGTTGCACAGAGGACAACTTTTCTACACAATGAGCGCAGTGTGTGTAAGCTGATCAACTATCAAAATCAATACAGCAATATGCACAGTGAAATAGGCACATTATGTGGTCAGTCCATCATTACTGTGGGTTGATTAGCCATCTCACACATTGACATGTTCACAAATATGAGGCTCCATTACACACCAAATCTGCGTACATGCACACAAATATCATAGGTGACATGTGAGTAAGTACATGCCAATGCATGTAATCATGTGCACTGACATGGCATGTGTAGGCATCAGTGAGTTGAATATCACACTAGCATTCAATTCTTCAAACAGGTGCTGTAATACATTGTGAAGGTATAGTGTTCAATGATGAAAATTGGCTATTGCCATTGCTAGAGCATAATGTGTCCATAGGTGGGGTATGCGTGCTCCACCACCGCGATCATAGTCATTGGCCACAATTGAAAGATGCAGGATTGCGGTAGTGACTGCCTGGACCCCGCGGTGTGCCGCAGCCAATGCCCATGCCATTGCAGCCAATGGGAACCGCGATCGCGGTAGTGAAATACAATTTTGAAACCCGAGGTAGGCGTGCTCCGCTACCGCAGGCCTGGTCATTGGCCACAATTGAAAGATGCAGGATTGCGGTAGAGACCGCTTGGACCCCACGGTGTGCCACCGCCAATGCCCATGCCATTGCAGCCAATGGGAATCGCAATCACAGTAGTGAAATACAATTTTGAAACCCGCGGTAGGCGTGCTCCGCTACCACGGGCCTGGTCATTGGTTACAATTGAAAGATGCCAAATAGCGGTAGAGACCGCCTGGCCCCCGCGGTGTGACACCGCCTATGCCAATGCCATTGCAGCCAATGGGAACCGCGATCGCGGTAGTGAAATCCAATTTTGAAACTCACGGTAGGCGTGCTCCACTTCCGCGGTCCCGGTTATTGGATACAATTGAAAAATGCTAACCAGGCAGACCAATTGCAGCAGCTGAGTACCTCTGAAACAACCCCAGGGGCCTATAAATCTCTGTGAGAGAGCTACACATTTCACTTGTATTCAGACACTGCTGTCTGCCATTCTTCACCACCAACTGCTGCTGTTCCTGTATTCCGGACCCAGTGATGGCGAGAACTGAGAACATCAGGGCCCGTCCCTTCACCACAGAGGAGCTGGAGGTCCTGGTGGACGAGGTCCTTGCACAGTATGGGAGGCTGTATGGTTCGCCAGATGTACTGGTAAGTGTTTCAGAGTAAACGTTTGAGAGTGCTCAGAGTGCTCACATGATGTTGCTCTGCAGTAGTGTGTGCCTGTGAGTGCAAGTCAATGTGCATGCATCCATATTTTTCCTATAGCATGCTCCATACATGGCCTATTAAGAAATGCATTTGAGTATGTGGGGAGGATGGCAACATGGACACTTCTACAGCCCTTCTTCAGCAAAAAACAACAAACGTTGGTCTGAGACTGGTTAATGTAAATGTGTGATACACTGCCTTGCATGCTGACTTCATGTCAATGGGGTGTGTAGCCTTATTCCCACAGATCCATGACTGCATTTAAGGATGGGAGTGACATGCAGTGTTTTTGCAGCCATACAGTTACACTGCTGGTTTGAGTCAGTCGAAGTCTGAACAAACATTGCCTGTGCTATATGATGTCATAGTCCATTAAGTCTTCACATGCTCATTTGTGACATTACAAATGTATTTTGTCCAGAGGGTACTGAATGATGTGTGTACAGTTCTCAAATTGCCCCTATGGTGATGTGTGCATTATGCACAAGAGTACAATGCCTGAGTGTAACACTCTTGGTGGTAATTCACCTATGACACATCAGATAAATGTAATTTGGAGATGTCATCCTTCTATTGATTTCATTATGTGTTCAGTCTCGCATGTTTAGGCACTGTTTACCCTCTCATATTGTACATGCATGTGATTTCTCTGATGACCCACGTTTAACCTCAGTGTGAGTCCCTCTGGCCTGCACAGAAACTGCCCAATGTTACAAGGACCCATCATTAAATGGACTGAGTGAAACATATGTGTTGTCCACCACCCTATTTCTCAATGAGCTATCTTAGGCCTGAGGATTGCACAAGACAGGACTACACCTTGTGAGAAGAGTGTGAGAATGTAAGATCATGGCCCTAAATGTGACCACCATGACACATGTAGCCATTCACTGGTCAAGGACATTGAGGGGTGTGTAGTGTTGGACACAGTGAGTCAGCCCCGACACATCATTTCCAATGTATTGTATGTCATGCTCACTCACATACTGCATCACAGATGAGGGTCATTTTCACATTGTTTGCTGTGCTGGCACTCTGCATGTGTATGAGATGGCCATGTGCTGTGTCCATCATCATACATGTATACATTTCTATGGGATTATCCAATGCAAGTGTACTACGTGTCATGCTGTATGGCCTCTGCTCAACATTTTTGTATTAGTGTGCTATGTATTTTCATGATCCTGTACTGACACACAGTGGTACATAAAACAGTGTCACTGAAACCTCCTCTTCTTGTCTCCCATGCCTGCAGCTTAAGGTCCACCAGCGTAAGGCGATATGGAGGGCCATTGCACGCAAGGTGCGGGCTCTGGGTGTCTCCAACCGACAGCACACACACTGTCACAAGAGGTGGGATGACATCTGCCGGCTGAGCAAAAACGTGGCAGAGATTACGCTGGGGGTGCTCCCTCGGAGTGGCAGGTTGGCGCACAGAAGCATGACACCACTAATGGCCCGCATCTTGGCAGTGACACAGCCAGAGCTGGATGGATGCTTGAGGGCCCATCAGCAGCAAGTTGGTGGTGAGTATTTAGCTAAGTGTGACTTTGGGTGTGAGTGACTGCATGAATCCCAACCGTGAGCCAGTGGGAATCTCTGTGATGTCTCTAGTGTGATGCAATGGCTTATAAGTGGCCTCAGTGTTGAGTGCAGCTGTTCTGCATTTGTACTACATGTGGTTTCTCATGTGTTTAAAACCATGACCATTGTCATTGACAGATGAGATGTGGCCTTGTGACATATGCTGCAGTATGAGTGTCATAGACATCACCTGGCAGTGAAAAGCAGTGAGCATCATGTTAGTGTGCATTCAAAGATGTGTAGATAATTTGTAACATCTACACAGCTGACACCAATGTACAACTGTAGTTGTGCTTCGAAACACAATATGGTGGATATCAGAAGCTTGTAGCCATTGCAAAAGGACATTTTGGAGTTAGTGTCTGTGGTGTTCCCTTAAAGAGACCCCATATGTGACAGAGACAACATGTTTTGATGTATAGCTATCTCACCTACAGGCATGTAGGTATGCTTACAGAGAATAGTATGTGTGGTTACAGGGAGGCACAGGGCCAGCTATTAGGCTGTGTCAACGCCACATGGAGCATTACTATCAACTATGCATGTTTCCATGCATCTTCTGATGATTGCATAAATGTAGCACATGCTGAATGTACATGGAGGAGTCCAACATGGGAGTATCATTTTAAGGTTTTGTGCTTTGCTTGCATATGATGTCTGTGAGTATGGCACTATACTGAACCTATGTCTCTGTCTCTTGCAGCATCTACTGAGGGCAGGGAAGGATGGGGGACGGACACCAGTGGGGACGCTTCTGGCACAACTGCTACTCATGAGTTCACTGACACTGATGTGACCAGCGCCTCGGAGGGGGACAGGAGGGCCCTGGATGAGTCACGCCCGGAAACATCAACCTCCACATCTTCAGACTCCAGCTGTGACTCCTCGATGTTGGCGGGCACAGGAAGTTCCATATCTGCCTCTTCTTCTGCCACACATCGTCCAGTGCCCACCCTCCCGGATGCTCCCACAAGTGCTGTCCGTGCACGCAGCCCTAGGAAGGGTAGAGTCTCCTTCCCCCCCAGGCACCGATGCTCCTGCCCCTGTCTCCCCTTCTGCCCTCAGTGTGGAGGTGTGGAGGCAGTAGACCTTTTGCGCCAGCTGTGTGTGGGTCAGACTGCTCTCCTGAATGACTTCCAGGATCATGACAAGAAGTTGGCACAGGTAATTGCCTTCATGGAGGGCATTCATTCTGACGTGGGTGGCCTACACCGAACTGTCCAGTCTTTGTCCTCCACAGTGACGGCAGCCATTCAGCTGTCACAGGCTCCCAGTCCAGCTCCTGTCCCTTCAGCAACCACCCTGCCAGTGACACCACCTGAAGAGAGTGCCCACACGCCAGAGCCCTCAGGCACCAAGTCCTCCACACGCAGCACACAACAGCAGCACTCGAAGCGTACCAGACCACAGACACCATCACCACAATACAAAATGGGTACACATGAGTGCAAAACCAAAAGCCCATCACGTGACACTCAGGGGCATCAGGCCAAGAAGCAGGCATCAACATCACATTAATCAAAATCACCACCATCCAAGGGCACTCCTATCCCCACACCTGCTCCCAAAGACCCACAAACACTTGCCCTGTCTCCTGTGAACCTGGTGCCTGCAACGACTAAGCCCAAACACATTTCAAAGGCAGATTCACCCACAACGTCAACTCCCACCGACACCCCTGTGAAGCAGGGACAATAGAGCAAAGTGGGGGTTTACCTCAACAACAGGGGATGCAGGGGAAGAGGCAAGGCCACCCCAAGCATACCACCAGGTCCAGCAAATCCCCACGGGGAGAGCCACCTGCACCTGATACAGCTTTGGTGGAGAGTGAGGCTGTTGTGCCCACCTCGCTTCCCACTCCGGCCAAGACACTTGTGGGCTATCGAATCCCCAAACAGTTGAGACCCAGCCCTCAACATTCTCCCTCAACCACTGTGCCTCCACGCAGCATGTCTCCACCTCCCCGTGCCACCACTACACCCAGTCCAAGCAGCCCTCAGGCTCCCACAGCCATGGATGCCTCTACTTCAGCCGGTTCTCTCTCTCCCAGGTCCAGTCCTCCAGCTGGCCCCGACACTCAGCCCCCTCCTAGTTCAACTTAAAGCCAAATATTTAAGCCAAGTCCTCCTCCCCACACCATTTCTCCAACAGCGGTGCCTGGACTGCCCATATGTAGCCCCTGAGCTGTGGTGATACCCATGGCAGTGGACGGTGTTACCCATTTGATGTGCAAGTTCTCATGCACACATGTGCAGACTAGAAATATGGAATGGCCAAAGGCCTTGCTGTTTGTTACTTTTGATGCCCATTTCCTGTGCAGTTTCTCCTGCACACATGTGCGGACTAGAAGTATGGACTGGCCAATGGGCTTGCTGTTTGTTACTTTTGTTGCCCATTTCCTGTGAAGTTTCTCCTGCACACATATGCGGACTAGAAGTATGGACTGGCCAATGGCCTTTCTGTTTGTTACTTTTGATGCCCATTTCCTGGACAGTTTGTCATGCACACATGTGCATACTTGGAATTTGTACTGGCCAATGGCCTTGCTGCTTTGTACTTTTGATGCCCATTTCCTGTGCAGTTTGTCATGCACACATGTGCATACTAGGAATTTGTACTGGCCAATGGCCTTGATGGTTTGCACTTTTGATGCCTATCTGGATATTATGTAATAAAGACTGTTACTCATGTTGTCTGCTTTGTCGCTGCCCTTGCTAAATAAAAAGTTTTATGTATGGGTATAGGTTCATGTGACACATGCTCTGTATGCCACTTTCACATTGGTAATTACTTGATTTACTTTTTCAGAGGTTGCCAGAGGTGACAGGCACTTTTGTTCTTCTTGACTCTGAGGCTTGAGGGTGCAATGATGGTTGTTTGTGATGATCTACTCTTATCCTAATCATTCTATGGTCAGGTTTGCTAAATTGTACACATGTCATGTTAGGATGCAATACCACAACAGAGGTGAATTCTATCTACAGGATTACTTGCGGGGTGGCCAGGGTCCGTCATATCTGTGGGATCTTTCTTGATGTGTGAACAGCAGTGTTGATGTGTAGTCATCTTGTGTAGGCCTGTCTTCATAGTCACATGGGTACATTTGAATGTGTGCACTTGAGTAGTTAAACAGTGTGATTGGCCTGTCATTGTCAATAGTGTTGAGGCGTATGTGCCCCTGCACATGCCAACTACACACATGTATGATCCAGGTAATGAGTGCCTATTTGTTTACATTCTCAGACATGTGCTTCAGATTGTGGACACATGTAGGAGTTGTAGGTTGAGCACTGTGCAGTGTGTCAGTGTGTCCTTACACTCCTGGGGGACACCTACTTGTTGTCGCTGTCAGTTGTGAGTATGCAGAGTGTGTCACTGCAAAGTCTGTGTTGTGTTTTGTTGATCAGCCATAGGTCTTGTTTAAGTTTGTGCTCACTGTGCTGACCTGCTCAGCCACACTGACATTATTTGTGAGTTTTCTCATGCATTGCTGTCACTTGACACATTTTTGGGACAAGTATAGTATGTGGTATGAGGAGTCATACCATCCCCTATAGGTGCTTCTGATGCCTACACATTGTGAGTTACTCCTCTATGTGTTTTTGCACTGTACACTCTTCACCTGTCCAATACTGATGTACACACCACTTCAGTCTTCCACCCCATACCTTGCCAGTGTGTGACCCTCCCCAACACTTCATAGTGTGACACTATACTGTGGGAGGATGATCTGTGTACAGGACCAATGTGCCACTCAGGACAGTTTCACAATTAGTTATGTGTTATTTTCTTCTACTTGGTTGCAGTCATGGTTGCTCATGTGCAGTGCATATGTTTGAGCAGCACAGTCTTCTAGTCATGTTGTTTGCATCTGGGTTTTCCTGAGTTGTGCAGCTGTGGGTGATGGCTAAGCTGTATTTCTGTTTGCTGAGGTACTGCTACCCTTCCTGAGTGTGATGTGATCTGTGTGCTGTGATGATTTGTGGTGTGGAAGTTCATGGTGGAGCACTCAGATATGTGTGCTACTGGTTTTGTTGGTGTTCACATACTGCTTACTGTGCATGCAGTGCTGTCAGTGTATGTTGCCTTGTACTTGCCTGGTGTGCGTCCCCCTGATGTCCAGCTGATTTGACTATGTGATGATATGTTGTGTTTTTGTGGTTGATGGATGCAGTGTTTGGCCTGTGTTGGCTCTTTCTACTGACAGGTGCATGTGTGTGTGATGTTCTATTTGCATGACATTGTGTGAGAGTAGTTTGTGCATTGTAATACATTCAGATGTGTGTTGAATGTGTAGTGTTCATTTCTTGTGTGAATGTCACATGCAGCAATGTGGAGTCTTGTTCATGAGCTTGTTTTGAGTGCACAATAGTGCTATGTCCTCCTATATTTGACCTGTCACTTGTCAGGATTGTGCATGTGCATGCTTATGGTACACATTGACACCATGCTCACTTGATAACTGGTGTGGTGTCTATGTCTGTGTTAGCTGATTTGTCCCATTGATCACAGTGAGTGTTCATGATTGGCATTTAATAATGCAATTTTCTTTTTTTTTAAATTCTTTTTATTGAATATAAAAGGCACATTTACATCATTCAGATTGTTCAAAACACGGTCATCATATGTTAGATATTGCAACCTCTGATCAGTACAGCTGTAGATATATATTACATTCACATACATATTAATACATCTATTAGCACCGATAACGTTATGGCGATAATGCAATTTTTCATTGTGTTGGGGTATGGTGTCTGTGCATTTGTCCAGAGTGAAAATGTTGTGTATTCCTGTTCTGTCTAGGGTCACATTGCCTATCCACTGTTTGCCTGCACATGGCTGAGCTTGTTGGACTTCTTTGGATGTTGTTTGTGAGATTTGTGCTTGGCTATTGGTTTTTGATCAGCATTGGTTCAGACATCCCTGAGTGGGAGTCTGACATTTGTAGATACACACCAGGGTGTGTGATTGATTGTCAGGAAACTCACAGGACCTTATTTGCACCTTTATGTGTGTTTCTCACAGGTGTTGAGTATTGCAGGTGTGAGATGGGTAGATGAGGGGTATGTGTGAAGGTCCTACTTGGGTTTGACAGTCAGGGAGTGTGACAATGAGCCATGTGTGTTGTGCTGGTAGCATACACATGTCAAGGTAGTTGACATAGATGTGGGGCTTGTCACTGTATGGCTTCGGACACTTCCTATCATTCCTGTGCCTATGCATAGCTTGCATTACTGTATCCCAGAGATATTGCACGGATGTCACTTTGGTTTAATTTCAATCACTGTGCCACCCATGACTGATTTGATGGCCTAAGGGTAGTGTGATATGTTCCTCCTCTTGCATGTCGTGTACAAATGCTATGTGGCTTGCTCCATGGTTTTCCAGCACTGTGCACTCCACTTTGGGGTAGTCCATTTATTGTCATACATTGTTGCTGACCTATGGTATGTGTATGTGGCAGAGTGTCAGTGTGGGATCTGTCTGAGGGACTTGACATGCAGTGTGAACAGTTCAGTGGTTGTTAATATGCAGAGTGAGTCTTCATTTCTTAATTTACTCAGTTTGATTCACATGAGTGGAAGGCAGGTGTGAGGAGGAGGGTTGTCCAGCCCCTGACCTTCTGTGCAGGGTGTTCATCTTCACCCCCACCTTCCCAGTCAAACTACCTTGCACCTTTGATGTGTGAGGTGCGAGGTCGAGCCACACCTGGCTACTAAATAGTGTCATACAGATTCATTGAGCAGAATTGCATGGGAGTTTTCTTTTGGACTATTACTACAGATCACATCTGCCCGTCGACTTGTTTTCGTCGGGCTTTTTTATCATATTTGGATCCGTCTTCCTGGTAATTGTTGGAATTTTTACAAACTGTTACAAACAGGCCTACATAGGAACACACTGTCTTTGGTGAGAAGCCAACTGTTCTGAAGCTATTAATAAAATTTGTTGGCTCTTTGACAATTTGTACTTTTACAAATGATATATTTCTCTGCCCTGATGAAGTTCCCTATATGGGAATGAAACGTGTAGGCTGGATTTTCTATATTTGATGATTTTAAGAATATTTTGGAATAAAGAAGCTACTTTTCTATTAATCTTGGCCTATTGGAATTCTTGAGCTGCGCACCCCCATTCATTATAATAGTTTCTGATCTGGAGCACAGTGACGTCATTCAACGGCTGGCGCAGGGGTAGATTGCACGGCGAACTTACTTATAGGAACTGGCACGAGGTGCGGCATAGGAGGTCCGCCGTTGTTGAATTTGGATATATATATATAATAATTTTTATATATGTATGTTTAATTGTTTTTTATATTACATTTATTATTTATAATTTGTAACATTTTTTAATAATTCTAACTATGTTTGTAGTAATTATATTTATTATTTAATTTATTTTATATTATTTTAAAGACATTTAAAAAAAACGATATTTTGAACAACGATATTTTAAACAACGATATTTTGGTTTCGATATTTTTGTACTTACCTTTGTAGAGATAGGATGTTGATATTCTTGACATCGATTTCCTGTACACGATATTTGTGTACCTCGATATTCCTGTCGTTGATATTCTGTCAGTGATCCGTTAAGAAGATCTTGGTACTGCATTTGGAGAAATTGTAGACCAAGAGACATACTTGCTGCCTGAGGCAAGTGATCCAGGCCTGATGTGGGTTTAAAGAAAAAAAGTTGCTACTGAAAGCCCTTCAAAATTGAATGGCCCAATTCTCACTGTCCATGTACATTAGAATCACACCCAAACAAAAGTGCCACATTCTCTCTGTTTATATTACTGTGGATAATGGATGTGATTAAAGGTGAACGACTCTTGATGTATGAAACAGTGAGTTGACAAATGCCTCAAAAAAGGCATCACATTTTGATCGCTCTTAGGGTGCTGAGTTTACCTCTTTTTTCTTGGTTTGACTAATGAATTTGGCTACAGCTCCATGGCTGTGCTTATCAATCGGTCTTTGTGTCTCCCTTTCATAGAAAACTTAGCTGGCTGGCAAGGCAAATAACTGCCTGAAGTCATTCATATCCATCAAGAGGAAAACTCCATTGCAACTCCTCATGGAGCTCCATTGTTCATCACTGTTCAATACTTGCTCAATCATTATCAAACAGGTGCAGTACGTACAATAAAAAAAAACGTTCCTTAACAGTTCTATTTTGATCCTCCATACACCATGTCATCTTGGTCTTCAGCTACGCTAGCACTGGGGAGATGTATATTTGTATGAATGAATCATGGTGATGATTCCCATCGAAGTGGGAAACTTGAGACCCTTTCTCCTGTTTAAATACACAGCACCATGATCTAAGCCTAGCACATATAAAGGCTGGTTGGTGCATCTAGCAAGTTTAAAGAGAGTAATCTCTGGCTACAGCTTTAAATCCACTGGTGTTTTCCTGTCCTCATAGGGAGATAGGATAGCCTACAACATCTTATTTGTGCATAGTGGCAGGCAGGGAAATGTTACTTCTTCAAATCAGTCAGTCTTAGAAAACTTTGACCAGCTACCCCAGTGTGTCACAATTCCTAAGCAGAGGTACAAATCTGTGTAGTCAGGCTATTTAGTTCTAAAGTTTTTAGTGTTTTTTCCAAAGATGTAGAACCCTTTAGTTTCCTTATCTTCATACTGATTTTTACAATGGACCTTACTTCTAGATCCGCATGGTGACCCAATTGCTGCTTGTTTTTCATCTTAGTAGTTTCTGGAAAAATATATGTTGGAAAAGGACATGCCAAAGTGATTGCATTGAAGTGTATGAGGATGTGTCCATGAAGAGGTAAAGATATATATTCCTGCAACCCATGGATGTACAAAGTACGTATTGAAGGGTGGATCCATATTGAATTTTCAATATACACACACAACATATTCTACAGACAATTACTTTATATGGAGCTCTTTTAAAAGCTGCCTCCATCAAGTCCCAATTAGACGTAGCAAAGAAACGACTCAAAAAACTCAATATCATTAAACAACACATTTCTCCTATAACAGAACTAGACTTGGACTATTTTACAGAAAGATGTGAGGAATTTACCAACTTCTCCATGGACAAGTGTCGAACATAGAACTTCCCTGCCTAACATCCCTTTGGGTAACCATCTGTACATATCCCTACCTTTAAAGTCATCACAGTTAGTATTACCACCAAACTAGCTGACACTGTGCAGACCTCACCAAATCCCCAAACAATGCCTCATGACTCAATTTCAGGGCTATGAAAGAGGACAAACACATTTGAATTGTAGCAGACACGATCCTTGCCAATCACTTCACAGACCCCATGCCAGACGCTTTAACCAAGAGCTCTAGACATGTCATCACCCCCCTCTGGACCATAATAATCAACGCCTCTCTCTCACACGGGGCAATCTCAGACAGTCTGAAAATGGTACAAATCACCCCCTTCTCAAAAAATCCAGAGTCAGAAAACATGAACAACTTTCCCCTGTGACTAACCTCCCTTTCCTGGTGTTTGTGCATGAAAAATGTGTGCTATTACAACTAGACCAACATATCATGTTGTGTTTTTGTGGTTGATGGATGCAGTGTTTGGCCTGTGTTGGCTCTTTCTACTGACAGGTGCATGTGTGTGTGATGTTCTATTTGCATGACATTGTGTGAGAGTAGTTTGTGCATTGTAATACATTCAGATGTGTGTTGAATGTGTAGTGTTCATTTCTTGTGTGAATGTCACATGCAGCAATGTGGAGTCTTGTTCATGAGCTTGTTTTGAGTGCACAATAGTGCTATGTCCTCCTATATTTGACCTGTCACTTGTCAGGATTGTGCATGTGCATGCTTATGGTACACATTGACACCATGCTCACTTGATAACTGGTGTGGTGTCTATGTCTGTGTTAGCTGATTTGTCCCATTGATCACAGTGAGTGTTCATGATTGGCATTTAATAATGCAATTTTCTTTTTTTTTAAATTCTTTTTATTGAATATAAAAGGCACATTTACATCATTCAGATTGTTCAAAACACGGTCATCATATGTTAGATATTGCAACCTCTGATCAGTACAGCTGTAGATATATATTACATTCACATACATATTAATACATCTATTAGCACCGATAACGTTATGGCGATAATGCAATTTTTCATTGTGTTGGGGTATGGTGTCTGTGCATTTGTCCAGAGTGAAAATGTTGTGTATTCCTGTTCTGTCTAGGGTCACATTGCCTATCCACTGTTTGCCTGCACATGGCTGAGCTTGTTGGACTTCTTTGGATGTTGTTTGTGAGATTTGTGCTTGGCTATTGGTTTTTGATCAGCATTGGTTCAGACATCCCTGAGTGGGAGTCTGACATTTGTAGATACACACCAGGGTGTGTGATTGATTGTCAGGAAACTCACAGGACCTTATTTGCACCTTTATGTGTGTTTCTCACAGGTGTTGAGTATTGCAGGTGTGAGATGGGTAGATGAGGGGTATGTGTGAAGGTCCTACTTGGGTTTGACAGTCAGGGAGTGTGACAATGAGCCATGTGTGTTGTGCTGGTAGCATACACATGTCAAGGTAGTTGACATAGATGTGGGGCTTGTCACTGTATGGCTTCGGACACTTCCTATCATTCCTGTGCCTATGCATAGCTTGCATTACTGTATCCCAGAGATATTGCACGGATGTCACTTTGGTTTAATTTCAATCACTGTGCCACCCATGACTGATTTGATGGCCTAAGGGTAGTGTGATATGTTCCTCCTCTTGCATGTCGTGTACAAATGCTATGTGGCTTGCTCCATGGTTTTCCAGCACTGTGCACTCCACTTTGGGGTAGTCCATTTATTGTCATACATTGTTGCTGACCTATGGTATGTGTATGTGGCAGAGTGTCAGTGTGGGATCTGTCTGAGGGACTTGACATGCAGTGTGAACAGTTCAGTGGTTGTTAATATGCAGAGTGAGTCTTCATTTCTTAATTTACTCAGTTTGATTCACATGAGTGGAAGGCAGGTGTGAGGAGGAGGGTTGTCCAGCCCCTGACCTTCTGTGCAGGGTGTTCATCTTCACCCCCACCTTCCCAGTCAAACTACCTTGCACCTTTGATGTGTGAGGTGCGAGGTCGAGCCACACCTGGCTACTAAATAGTGTCATACAGATTCATTGAGCAGAATTGCATGGGAGTTTTCTTTTTGGACTATTACTACAGATCACATCTGCCCGTCGACTTGTTTTCGTCGGGCTTTTTTATCATATTTGGATCCGTCTTCCTGGTAATTGTTGGAATTTTTACAAACTGTTACAAACAGGCCTACATAGGAACACACTGTCTTTGGTGAGAAGCCAACTGTTCTGAAGCTATTAATAAAATTTGTTGGCTCTTTGACAATTTGTACTTTTACAAATGATATATTTCTCTGCCCTGATGAAGTTCCCTATATGGGAATGAAACGTGTAGGCTGGATTTTCTATATTTGATGATTTTAAGAATATTTTGGAATAAAGAAGCTACTTTTCTATTAATCTTGGCCTATTGGAATTCTTGAGCTGCGCACCCCCATTCATTATAATAGTTTCTGATCTGGAGCACAGTGACGTCATTCAACGGCTGGCGCAGGGGTAGATTGCACGGCGAACTTACTTATAGGAACTGGCACGAGGTGCGGCATAGGAGGTCCGCCGTTGTTGAATTTGGATATATATATATAATAATTTTTATATATGTATGTTTAATTGTTTTTTATATTACATTTATTATTTATAATTTGTAACATTTTTTAATAATTCTAACTATGTTTGTAGTAATTATATTTATTATTTAATTTATTTTATATTATTTTAAAGACATTTAAAAAAAACGATATTTTGAACAACGATATTTTAAACAACGATATTTTGGTTTCGATATTTTTGTACTTACCTTTGTAGAGATAGGATGTTGATATTCTTGACATCGATTTCCTGTACACGATATTTGTGTACCTCGATATTCCTGTCGTTGATATTCTGTCAGTGATCCGTTAAGAAGATCTTGGTACTGCATTTGGAGAAATTGTAGACCAAGAGACATACTTGCTGCCTGAGGCAAGTGATCCAGGCCTGATGTGGGTTTAAAGAAAAAAAGTTGCTACTGAAAGCCCTTCAAAATTGAATGGCCCAATTCTCACTGTCCATGTACATTAGAATCACACCCAAACAAAAGTGCCACATTCTCTCTGTTTATATTACTGTGGATAATGGATGTGATTAAAGGTGAACGACTCTTGATGTATGAAACAGTGAGTTGACAAATGCCTCAAAAAAGGCATCACATTTTGATCGCTCTTAGGGTGCTGAGTTTACCTCTTTTTTCTTGGTTTGACTAATGAATTTGGCTACAGCTCCATGGCTGTGCTTATCAATCGGTCTTTGTGTCTCCCTTTCATAGAAAACTTAGCTGGCTGGCAAGGCAAATAACTGCCTGAAGTCATTCATATCCATCAAGAGGAAAACTCCATTGCAACTCCTCATGGAGCTCCATTGTTCATCACTGTTCAATACTTGCTCAATCATTATCAAACAGGTGCAGTACGTACAATAAAAAAAACGTTCCTTAACAGTTCTATTTTGATCCTCCATACACCATGTCATCTTGGTCTTCAGCTACGCTAGCACTGGGGAGATGTATATTTGTATGAATGAATCATGGTGATGATTCCCATCGAAGTGGGAAACTTGAGACCCTTTCTCCTGTTTAAATACACAGCACCATGATCTAAGCCTAGCACATATAAAGGCTGGTTGGTGCATCTAGCAAGTTTAAAGAGAGTAATCTCTGGCTACAGCTTTAAATCCACTGGTGTTTTCCTGTCCTCATAGGGAGATAGGATAGCCTACAACATCTTATTTGTGCATAGTGGCAGGCAGGGAAATGTTACTTCTTCAAATCAGTCAGTCTTAGAAAACTTTGACCAGCTACCCCAGTGTGTCACAATTCCTAAGCAGAGGTACAAATCTGTGTAGTCAGGCTATTTAGTTCTAAAGTTTTTAGTGTTTTTTCCAAAGATGTAGAACCCTTTAGTTTCCTTATCTTCATACTGATTTTTACAATGGACCTTACTTCTAGATCCGCATGGTGACCCAATTGCTGCTTGTTTTTCATCTTAGTAGTTTCTGGAAAAATATATGTTGGAAAAGGACATGCCAAAGTGATTGCATTGAAGTGTATGAGGATGTGTCCATGAAGAGGTAAAGATATATATTCCTGCAACCCATGGATGTACAAAGTACGTATTGAAGGGTGGATCCATATTGAATTTTCAATATACACACACAACATATTCTACAGACAATTACTTTATATGGAGCTCTTTTAAAAGCTGCCTCCATCAAGTCCCAATTAGACGTAGCAAAGAAACGACTCAAAAACTCAATATCATTAAACAACACATTTCTCCTATAACAGAACTAGACTTGGACTATTTTACAGAAAGATGTGAGGAATTTACCAACTTCTCCATGGACAAGTGTCGAACATAGAACTTCCCTGCCTAACATCCCTTTGGGTAACCATCTGTACATATCCCTACCTTTAAAGTCATCACAGTTAGTATTACCACCAAACTAGCTGACACTGTGCAGACCTCACCAAATCCCCAAACAATGCCTCATGACTCAATTTCAGGGCTATGAAAGAGGACAAACACATTTGAATTGTAGCAGACACGATCCTTGCCAATCACTTCACAGACCCCATGCCAGACGCTTTAACCAAGAGCTCTAGACATGTCATCACCCCCCTCTGGACCATAATAATCAACGCCTCTCTCTCACACGGGGCAATCTCAGACAGTCTGAAAATGGTACAAATCACCCCCTTCTCAAAAAATCCAGAGTCAGAAAACATGAACAACTTTCCCCTGTGACTAACCTCCCTTTCCTGGTGTTTGTGCATGAAAAATGTGTGCTATTACAACTAGACCAACATATCATGAATTACAACCTACTTGACAATTACCAGTCAAGCTTTAGTGCTGACTGCAGGAAAGGGACAGCCATTCTCAACATCATTGATAAACCCCTCACAGTTTTGATCTGACTATAATCCTCACATTTTCTTTAGCTTTCAACACAGAAACTCACAGCATTCTACCAAATACTCTAAAATCACGAATGGGACTAGGAGACACGGTCCCTAAATGGTTCTTCTTGTATCTCAATAGTTGCCTCCAATAAATCAAACAAAATGACTTCATATCAAACACTGCCCCTGTCAACCAAGGAGTTCTGTAAGGCTCCATTCCAGTTCCGACTCTTTGTAATCTCTACATGAAACCTCTAACTTGGACTTTGCACCGGCCCAATATTGCATACCATCTTTATGCAAATGACACAAAGATCTACCTCAAAATCACCTCCATATAGGATATAATTCAAATCTATCAAACTCTGACTAAAGTACAGGTTTGGCTATCAACGAACTACTAACAACTAAACACACTGTAGACTGACTTCCTTCTCATCTCCTCCCTCCTCTATTTCACTATTGGCTACACTACCTTGATGTTCTAGATGAACTCCCAAAATCATTTATATTTTGCTACATTTCTTGGAATCTCCCTTGACAAACACCTAAACATAATTAACCACATTAACTTCTCTACCAAAGGCTCATCGTACCAACTCAGGCTTCTTAAAAAAAGTAAGCCTTTCATTTGTTTGCCAGACTACCAAAATGTTGTACAAGAGCATGTAATCTCCAGACTGGATTATGGTATTGCGGTGCTAACTGGTTCACCAAACTTTCAACTGGTTCTACTAAGAGGTACGCTCAACGTGGCCACTGGACTAGTATAAGAACAAGTCACTATGATCACATCACACCCTCTTTGATCTCATTCAAGGGCTACCTATTCAAGCACACTGTATCTTAAAGATAGCATGTATCACACAGAAGGTGCTACAGATTTAACACCGAAATACCATCTCTGTAGGTTGCCGCTTACTGAGAAGCTCAAACTCTCTACTATTAAAACTGCCCAGATGACAAAAAGAGAGATCCTACTCTCACTCATTCACTGGTAGTGAACCCAGGATATGGAACTCTCCACCACAGGAGAAACGCGCAAACCCTACCCCTCTCTGGATTTCAAGAAAGAGTGTGAAATATCTACTTTAAAAAAAATAGTTCATTTATTGAAGGATCAGGCTATATCAGCGATGGTCGACCATTGCAATGCTAAATCTGCTATTGTAGGAAACAGGATTATTAGTTGAGATGGATGCGAGTCTTCGGCAAGTAATAAAATCACTATCTTGTTAGATCCTGTAAAGATTCACCAGATTGCACAGACATTTTTCCTTGCTTCCGTGGTCCCTTTTAGAGATGACATTTTGGATAGTGAGCACTCTAGTGGTTGAAGACAAGGGGAGCCGTTTGCGCAATGCCTGCCATAAAATGCAGCCAGTGGCATGGACGCGCAGTGGACCCGCAGTGGACGCGAGCTTTGGGCGCGACAGAGGTGCACCAAAGACAAGCCTATCTGTGCCCATCCACATACATTTTTTAGATATAATAAATGTGATTTAAACATCAAATTACTTGGTGGTGAAGCAATCTTCCGAGCTGTTCAATTCAGTTGGCAGGACAACCCACACAAAAACATTAAAAACGACCCTATTCGGACTAGGCTAATCAATGTTAGAACCTAACCCAAGCCTAAGTTGGACATTTGGAGTCTTTTGAATGATAATGTCTTGGACATGGTATTTCTTACTGAAATATTGCTTGGGGCTTCCTCAGGGCCAGACATTGACTTTTCTATAGCTGATCTTGCTCATGAGATTCATCCTGGAGGGAGAATAACTGTAGACTTCCGAACCCATTATTACTGCTCCATTAGCAAGCTTGTCGGCTTAGGTAATGCAGAGAGGCTAGTTTTCTCCCTTAAAGTATCTGAAAACACATCTTTTTCGGGAGCACTGATTTATCACCCCCCCCACCCGGAATATTTTAGTGATTTTGATGAGTTATTGATAAATGCCCTTGCTCCCTGGAATTTACAATATTCTAATTTCAACGTAGTTGGTGATTTTAATGTACACAAGGATGACTCTAATAATAAAGAGGTCAAAGACCTAAAGGAGTCTTTTTCTGGCCTTAATCTTGCTCCTACATTCGTGGCCACACGCAAAAATGGGGTCACAGTTTGGCTCTGATTTTTATGAACTGTGACTCTCTTAAATCTGAAGAACCCTATCCAGTGACTTGGTCAGACCACTACTTTATCTTGTTCCCTTGTATCTCTCTGAATTAATCGCAGAAAACACAAATTGCTGAAGCCCATCCCATCCTTTCATAAAACTGTTGATAATGACTTTTTAAGTACAATAGGTAGACTAGAAAGCCAAGTGTCGGGTGATATGGTGGGGGATGTTTACTGATTTATTCTTTGTCTCATTCAGGCTTTTGATGATATCACCCCAATATATAGCAGGCATGCAAGGAGAAAACAACCCTCATCTGCTTGATTTTCCCTTCACCTCCAAAGTGAAAAACGTAGGGGCTTATTTGCAAGCTCCTTGCACCGCTGGTGCATCACTTTTAATATGGGAAACAGTGATGTACCGCTGGCACAAGGGGCTTGTAAATAAGCCCCTTAGTGTTTTGTAGATAAAAGAATGCTGGAACTCTTTTAGTTCCCACTGTACACTGTATGCCTGTGACATAAGCATTGGAAGGATGAGTTGAATGCAGGCTTAGAATGTTGAGTTCTGACTTACAAGCAGTAGAACAAAGATGTGCAAAACTACTCTCGGTGTGTGGCGTGGTTATTGGTGAGTACCTGGGCTGGTAGGATGCTCAACTGGCAACAAGATAGCGGACAGAAAGCCCGTACAGTGCTGGCACTCTTCCATAGAGTTTGCCGTGGTCCAGCAAACTGCTTGTGGTGCCACATGTTCTGCAGTCGAAGTGCTGAATCGACACTGGCAGCGGTGGAGTGTCAGCGCAACATCAGCCTGTGTAACACGCTTGAACATGAAGAAAGCGACATCGAACGTCTACATGTTGGTGGCCAGGAACTGAATGAAATGGCCGCAAATAAAAGGTACTGCACATTATGCAAATTAATGCCTTATGCTATATGGAGTAAGATCGCTGAAGGCAGAATCATCCAGGTTATGAAAGCAGTGCATAGCAATAGAACAGTACAAGTCAAACTGAAATTCATGTGCTATGAAGCAGAGATTAGCCAAGTGTCTGTGAAGAAAAATTTAAGCACAAAGCTGATCAATGTTATCTGCTCTCATGGATTAGCAGTATACTAGATTTGTCTACTTACAGAATCGAGTAAAGAGAGTAGTCATAGTACAGCGTGCTGCGGAGCATCCCCAGAAAGAGGGTCGGGCTGGGGTGCTGTCCCTGAACAAAGCAGCCCACAACCAAAGCTTCCGTATAGGGGCTCAGTACAACTCCCTAGACCGCCATCAAGTAAAGAGCTCAGATAAAGAGCCAGGGCAAGATCCAATCTCCAAAAGTCATTAAGGCTGACCCACAAGCCAGCACGTCAAAAGGTGCTAGAGAAGCTCTGTCTGATCAAGTTCCACAAGAAGCGCTTGAAAAACCACTACTGTCAACAAATGTGTATAAGGCAGCTGCATTCTTAAAACTGCCATCTGAATTTGATACTGCCAAAAAACACAATATTGGCAATAGATAGACTGCATGTACAGAGACCTTTGAAGATTTCATAAATGCAATAGATGAAAAAGATGATAAAAATATTATAAAGTATATGAGGAACATGACTGGTGAAGGAGTGAAAGAAGCCATGAAAAAGATGCCAAAAAAAGGTGAAGTGATGTATGATCAAATCAAAACAGCCTTGAATGTTAAGTTTAATCCAGTGCCAAATGTGGATTATATTCAGTCAACAATGCCAGAGACCAGGTGAAACCATTGATGAGTTTGTTGAGAGACTTAGGGGCCGATTCCGATTCCGGCCGGAAATCTCTCCGGCCGAGCCGGACCCGGAGAGAATTCCGACCGAATCGGACCCTAGCAGTCCGACCGGACGAGTACGATGCATTCGCATGCTATCGGACTCGATTCGGTCGGACTCCCATTGAAGTCAATGGGAGCTGGTCGTTGACTCAATGGGTGCGAGGCGGACAAGGGCGCCCCCTACAGCGTGTACGTGTCCATGCGCATCGCGGCATACATGCACAGGTAGGGGGGACCCATGGGTCCCCCCTGTGTGCGACTCGCGCGCCTACGCGTACAGGGGGGTCCGACGCGGACCCCCAAAGTCCGGCTCCGACAACTTTTTCAAGCCGGACGGCGCGAGCCGGTCGGACTGCTCGCGGCGCGCATCGTACTTACCCGGCCGGGAAACGTCTCCATAGCGCGGTGCGAGTCGTGTCCATGCGAGTCGGTCGGAGCGTGTTGAAGACGCGTTCGAGTCGGTCGGCGATTTCGCGGGTGCTTGCATCGTACTCGCTCGGCCGGACCCGCGTACGATTCGGTCGGGAAACAGGGCTCCGAATCGGATCCGGTGAATCCGAATCCGATTCGGAGCACTACCGGCCGAGATCGGAATCGGCCCCTTAATGTTCTGGTGAAGCACTGTAAATTCAATGAATTAAAAGATTAGGAAAATACCCTCCTCAGAATATACGATGGATGTCCTCAGATCCCTTTCGACGATGTATGATGAAGGAAACTCTGAGCTTAGAACAAGTCCTCAAGGCTACCCATGCTGAAGAGCATGCTGATTGTCAAGCAACTGACATGGAAGCTGGAGATACACAAAAGGAGTCAGTCATGAGCATGAAAAGTAAGCCAAAGTACAAGTCCAAGGGACACAAGGCAATGTCTTCACAGAAAAAGAAAAGATGTGAACTGTCGTTTCCACACATTGGACAGATATGCATCAGCTATGGGAAAATTAACCATTTCTTGAGAACTGGCAAGATGAAAAGAAAAGTAAGTGCGTCACAGTGTGAAGACAAAATGGCTGACCAAACGCGACGTTCGACACGCTCCCACAAGGCCAAACGGTCACATCAGCTGAGGCAAATCAACACCAAATGAAGTTGATCATCAATCAATCAATCAGGATATTTTGTATAGCGCAGCTACTCACCCATGAGGGTCTCAAGGCGCTGGGGGGGCGGCTCTGTAGGTTGCTGTGGTCATCTGAAGAGCCAGGTCTTGAGGTCCTTCCTGAACTGGAGCAGTGTATGGCTTTGCCAGAGTTGGAGGGGGAGGTCTTCCAGGTCATCTAAATCATCAACAAACAGTTCCTCAGAATTAGTTTCCAGTGGATTTGACAATGACAACTGCGCAATGTGGATGTTTACTTAAGAAAGGCATGCAGATGTGGGACTAGTCGAATGTGAGGAAAAACTGAAAGGGAAGAAAAATCGACATGAAAGAGCACCAAAAATATTCAAATATTGCATGAAGATCACTCTAAAGATAAATGGGTGTTCGATACCATTTATAATTGGAAGCAGTGCATCGATAAATATTATGCCTGAGGAGAAGTATCAAGAATTATCTTCATTACCACAATTTACGACGTCAAAGACTAAAGCATACACATGGGCTGCCTCGAATGCCCATAAAAAGTCAAGGTTAATTTGTAGCCATGATGAAACATATGAAAACTGTAGCCCAAGCGCCCATTCATGGATTTTAAGAAACAGCTTCAAGTGCCTGTTTGCTGAGTTTCAACACTGCTGCTGATATGGGACTGATATCAGTCAACTACAATATCAATTTGTTTTATTATTTCATGGGTTAGGAAAACGCAAAACAATGAAAAAAAGTTACATATAAATTTGGATATTCGTACGGATAATCAAAGACACAGGCGAATTGCGTTTCAGTTGCAAGAAGCTGTTAAAAAGGAATTTAGGGTCCCATTAGGATGGCGGGCGGAGGCACCACCGCAGTGCTGGCGGTGGCGGAAAATGCCATTTTCCGCACGCCAGCAGCGGTCCTCACGCCCGCCATATTAGTATGGTCAAACACAGCCCATTTCTCGTCTGCCGCGGTGCGACGCGAACCGCCATAAAAACGCGCCCGCCACCGCGGCGGTGGGAGCCAATGGAGTCCCACAGCCGTGCAGAATGACGTCCCGACCGCTGTACAAATCAGGATGCCCCAAACAGCCAGTCGCACCGCAGCGGAGAAACCGCCCAACCAGAGACGGCGGAAGCACGACAGCGGAGCCTGAAACCTGATTCCCGGTCCTTTCCACCCGGTCCCGACCGCAATGGATCCAGCACTACACGTCTTCCCGGCGCTGTACCTGATACACTACCAGCAACTCATGCACCGTCGCGGACGCCGCTTCAGGTACGCAATAACACAACTCCGCACACAACAACAACACACAATTCATGGGCAGATATAGGGTTCCTGTCCACACCAGACACCCTGTTGGGGACAGGAACACATCCACAAGTGTACCCACACATGTCCTACCTGTCACCAAATCACAAAACTCTATAACAACATACACAGAAGTACAACCAGACCAGACCTGACCTGTGCAGCAAAACTGTGGAAAGGCAATGGGAGCCCAGACAGGACAGAAGTACACAACCTCATCAGTCAGGAACAATGCACAGACAACATACCCCAACACAGACAAGAAGTGCATCATCACAAACTGGGAGAAATGGGCCTACAATGATACACAGACAGACATACCACACCACCCATCAAGTCAACATGGTGTCATAGTGTACCACATGCTTGCACATGCACAATAATGACAAGTGACAGCTCAAATATGAGAGGAGAAAACACCAAGGACGCACCCAAAACAAGCCCAGGAACAAGAATAGCCCTAAGTGCATGTGACAGACACACAAGTAACACTACACTGGCAAGACACATCTGAATGAAACACAACTCACCAACAAAACACACACACTGACATGCAAAAAGAACACCACACACAGAGCATCTGTCAGCTGGAAGAGACAACACAGCCCAAACACTGCACACATCCACATCAAACACACAACAAATGCACATGCCAATACATCACATTGCAAACACAGCAGGACATCAGGGGATGCACACCAGGCAAGGACAAGGCAAAATACACTCACAGCACTGCATGCACGACAAGCAGTGTGTGCACACCAAACATACCAGTTCCACACAGATATGAGTGACACACCACGAACACCCACAACACCAATCAGCACAGCACACAGACAACATCACACTCAGGAAGTGAAGCAGTACCTCAGCAAACACACATACAGCTAACCCAACACCCACAGATGCACAAGTCTGGGACACCCAGGTGAAAACAACATGACCAGAGGACTGCGCAGCACAAACAGTTGAACTGCATATGAGCAACCATGGCTGCAAAACAGTACCAGAAAATCACATATAACCAATTGGGAAACTGTCATGAGTGGCACATTGGTCCTGTGCACAGATCAGCACCACAAAGCATAGTGTAACAAATGAAGTGATGGGGAGGCACACACACTGGCAACCCAAGGGGACAGCTGACATGAGAGTGAAGTGTTGTGTACGTCAGTAGTGGACATGGCAGGAGTGCACAATACACAAATAGATGGAGTGCAGACTCACAATGGGTAGGCATCAGAAGCACAGATAGGGGATGGTATGACTCCACACCCCACATCCCATACTGGAGGCAAAAAAGCCCCAAGTGACTGCAATGAATGAGAAAACACACCCACAATGTCAGTGTGGCCGAGCAGGTCTGCACAGTGACTACAAAGAGTATCAAGACACATGGCTGATCAACAAAACACAACACTGAATTGCCAGTCACACACTCTGCACACTCACAATTGCCACCAACAAGTAGGAGTAGTCCCCCAGAAGTGCAAGGACACACCAACACACTGCACAGTGCACAACCTACAACTCCCACATGTGCACACAATCACAAGCACAGGGCTGACCAATCAAACAAACAGGCACTCAACTCCTGGCTGACACATGTGTGCAGTTCACATTGCAGGGGCACACACACATCAACACTACAGACAAAGTCAGCCCCTTCACACTGCACACTTCTTGACCACCCAAGTGCACACATTGAAATTAACCCATGTGACTAGGATGACTGGCCATCACAAGATGACCATACACCAACACTGCTGTGCACACATCAAGTAAGATCACACATACATGATGACCCTGGCCAGCCTGCCTGCAATCCTGTGGATAGAATCCCACTTTGTGCTGGCAGTGCATACAAACATGACATGTATACAACATAGCTAACCTGCCAAAAGAATCATTATGATAACAATAGTTCATCACAAACCACCATCATTGCACCCCCAATCCTCAGAGTCAACAAGAACTGAAGTGCCTGTCACCCCTGTAAAACCCTGAAAAAGTGAGACAAGCCATTGGCAATGTTGAAGTGGCATACAGAGCATGTGTCACAGTAAACCATACCCACACAGAAAACCCCTTATTCAGCAAGGACACTGACAAAACAGACAACAGGAGAAACTGTCTTTATTCACATATTACACAGATAGGCACCAATAGTAGACAAGAGCAAGGCCAGTGACCAGTCCAAGGTGCAGATGAGGTACATGAGAAGCTGCACAGGGAAGGGGCAAACAGCAGTGAACATCAAGGCCAGTGGCCAGTCCAGGGTGAAGATGAGGTACATGAGAAGCTGCACAGGGAAGGGGCAAATAGCAGTGAACATCAAGGCCAGTGGCCAGTCCAAGGTTCATATAAGGTACATGAGAAGCTGCACAGGGAAGGGGCAAACAGCAGTGAACATCAAGGCCAGTGGCCAGTCCAAGGTGCAGATGAGGTACATGAGAAGCTGCACAGGGAAGGGGCAAACAGCAGTGAACATCAAGGCCAGTGGCCAGTCCAAGGTGCAGGTGAGGTACATGAGAAGCTGCACAGGGAATGTATGTGACTGTACCCTGCCATGGTCAGCAACACAGTCAGGGGGGTAACAATGGGCAGTCCAGGCACCGCTGTGGGAGAGACAGGTGTGTGAGGGGGACTTCCACTCAGACTTGGCTGTCAGTCAGACTGGGAGGTGGCTGAGTGTCAGGGACAGTTGGAGGACTGGACCGGGGAGAGAGAGGCCCAGCTGAGGTAGAGCCATCAGTGGCTTTGGAAGCCGGAGGGCTGCTTGGACCAGGTGGTGTGGTGGCACGTGGAGGTGGAGTCATGCTGCCGTGAGACACAGTGTGGGTGGGAGATTGTGGAGGGGTGCCTTTCCACTTCTTGGGGATTCTAAAAGGCTTCCCTGTCTTGGTATTAGTGGTAAGTGGGGCGGACACAACAGGCACACTCACCACAAAAGCTGCATCAGGTGCACACGGTGGCCCTCCCTCTGGGGACATGCTGGATCCAGCGGTACGCTTGGCCTGGCCTTGCCTTTGCCCCTCCATCCCCTGTTTACCAGGTGTCCCCCCTACAGTGCCCTCCTTTCCCTGCTTCACAGAGCTCTGGATGGGAGTTGAGGTTGTGGGTGAATCTGCCTTGGAGCTCTTTTTATGTGTACTCTTAGAAGGCACCAGCTTCTCAGCGGGCACGGAAACTGTCTGCTTGTCTTTGCGAGACGCTTTTGGGACAAGAGAGTCATTGGCTGGGGATGCCTCTGAGGCATGTGAGCCTGAGGCCTGCTTCTTGGCTTTATGGCCCTGGGTGTCACCTGACGGGCTTTTGCCTTTGCGCTCTGGGGTGGCTTTAGTTTTCTGTGGGGATGGTGTCTGCGCCCTGGACCGCTTAGGCTGCTGCTGCTGTGTGCTGCGTGTGCTGTATCTTGCCCTTGAGGTCTGTGGTGTGTGGTCACTATTGTCAGATGTAGCCACTGGCAGGGGGGGGCCAAAGGGACTGGAGCTGGGCTCTGTGACTATGCCAGCTAAATGGCTGCCATCACTACGGAGGACAAAGCTTGGACAGTCCGGTGTAGTACACCCACGTCTGAATAAATGCCTTCCATGAAAGCAACGACCTGTGCCAATTTTTTGTCGTGGTCTAGGAAGGCGTTGATGAGAGTTGTCTGGCCCACACACAGCTGGCGCAAAAGGTCCACAGACTCAACACTGAGGGCAGCAGGGGAGACAGGGGCAGGGGCAGTGGTGCCTGGGGTGAAGGACACTCTTCCCTTCTTACTGGTGCGAACACGGCCAGCACAAGTGGAAGTAGGTGGGAGGGTGGGCGCTGGATGCTGTGTGGTGGAAGAGGGGGCAGAGTTCCCGCCATCTGTGCCCGCCAACATAGATGTGTCACCACTGGCGTCAGATGACGTTGAGCTTGGTGTCTCTGGCTGTGATTCCTCAAGCAGGCTCCTGTCCCCCTCCGAGGCGGTGGTCACATCAGTGTCACTGTGCTCGTGTGTAGCAGTCGTGCTTGATGCCTCACCACTGGTGTCCGTCCCCTGTCCTTCCGTGCCCACGGGAGATGCTGCATGAGAGAGAGAGATGTAGAGTCAGTTCATTGCCATCAACACAACCATCATATGCAAGCAAAGCACTAAACAAGATGATGATATCTCCATGTTGCACACCACCCTGTGCAGTAACATTGAGCAACCTCAATTCTGAATTCGAATTTTGCGTGTTATCAAGCAAACATGGCGTAAGTGAGCCATGTGATGACCACACAGCCAAATTGCCTGCTGGTGGCTCCGTCTAACCAGACACACAAATACCTCTGAGCACACCTAGGGCCCTGAGGGGGGCAAAGATGTACCTCCCAACATGTTGCCATTTTCACATCTGGAGGGAGCAGAAGGGGACAACACAGATACAGACTACAACATGACAGTCCACAATGGCCATGAGCACATGCCATCCACCATGTCGTACTTTGGGGCACAACTACAGTTGCACATTGGTGTCAGATGTCTAGTCCTCACAATTCTGAGTTCAGGCAATGCACACATTGATGAAAGCACACTCAGATGATGCACACTGCCGTTCCCTTCCATGGGATTTTCCTGACTACCCCAATGCAGACGATGCCAGAAGGCCACGACTCAGAATGCAATGTCAAGGGCCATTACTCCAATGACATGAGAAAGTACAGGTAGGGAAAATACATGACAGCTGCACCTAACACAGAGGCCACTTACAAGCCACTGCATCACACTACCAACATCACAGAGCCCAGCGCTGGCCCAGGCTGTGAACACATGCAGCCACTCGCAACCAAAGTCACCCTTCCCAGAATACTCACCCCCAGCTTGCTGCTGATGCTCCTTCAAACGTGCATCCAGCTCAGGCTGTGTCACAGCTAAGATGCGGGCCATTAGTGGTGTCATGCTCCTGCGTGCCAACCTGCCAGTCCGAGGGAGCAGCCCCAGCTTCATCTCCGCCACGTTCTTGCTCAGCCGGCAAATGTCATCCCACCTCTTGTGACAGTGCGTGCGCCGTCGGTTGGAGACACCCAGAGCCCGCACCTTGCATGCAATGGCCCTCCACACGGCCTTACGCTGGTGGACTTTGAGCTGCAGGCATGGGAGACAAGAGGGGGAAAAAATCAGTGACACAGTGTTATGTACCACTATCTCACACTACAGGAGCATGATACTATCTCATCCCAACTTCACAGATATGTCTAGCAGAGACAATAATGCATCTCACATGGTACATTAGCATGGGAGAATCATACGCAAATACATGCAGGTATGAGGGTGGACACAGTACCTCCCCATCTCATACACATGCAGGATGCCAGCACAGATAGCTATGTGTAGGCTGCCCACATCTACTGTCAATTTTGAGGGTGAGCAAGACATACATTACATTTCAATATATGTTTAGGGGAAGACTCACTGTGTCCAACACTGCGCAGCCCTCAATGTCCTTGCCCTGTGAATGGCTCACTGTGTCATGGAGGTCACATTGAGGGAAATGATCTTACAAACCCACACCCTTCTCACAAGGCCTGTCGTGTGCAATCTACAGGGCTGAGATGGCTCTTTGATGGAGAGTCCAGCAAAAAACACACATGTAACACTCTGTGCATTCAGTGATGTGTCCTTGTCAGCTTGGGCAGTGAATGTGCAGGCCAGGTGGGATCACACTGAGGTCCAACGTGGGGCATCAGAAATGTCACATGAAGGGACAATTTGAGAGCGCAAACAGTGCCTACACATGCAAGTCTGTACACATGCTGGTGGAAATGGAAGGGGCTGTGCACAATAGTACGACAATCTGCTGTGTCATAGGTGAATGACCACCAAGAGTGTCAGCCTCGGGTATTGAAGTCCTGAGCACAGTGCTGAACTATAGATGATGCAAATTTTGAGTCAGACACAATTCCATCACTACCCTCTGGACGAAAACCCTTGCTAAGGCCACAGATGAGCATGTGAAGGACATCAGGGACCCACACAGCCATTCACACAAGCAATTACTGTCCTGACTCCTGCATTGCCAACTTGCTGCGTCACTGTATGGCTGACAAGACAATACATGTCCCTCCAATTTTGATGTTCAGGCAGGGAAACGTGTGAAATAGGCTACACACCCCTTTCACCTGGTGACAGCATTATAGGCAGTGCATGACACAACCCCACACTCTCAGGCACATACTGCACCACATCAATGTCATGTGTGCACCCCTGCACTCTCACTTCCACTCTGAAACACTTACCACGACATTTGGAGCACCATATAGCCTCCCATACTGTGTGAGCACCTCATCCACCAGGACCTCCAGCTCCTCGGTGGTGAAGGGACTGGCACGGATCTTGTCAGTCCTCGCCATTACTGTGTCCAGGAGACAGGAGCAGCAGCAGTTGGTGGTGAGGGGTGTCAGGCAGCAGGCTCTGGAGACAGGAGCAGCAGCAGTTGGTGGTGAGGGGTGTCAGGCAGCAGGCTCTGGAGACAGGAGCAGCAGTAGTTGGTGGTGAGGGGGGTCAGGCAGCAGGCTCTGGAGACAGGAGCAGCAGCAGCAGTTGGTGGTGAGGGGTGTCAGGCAGCAGGCTCTGGAAGCTGTGGAAATGGGAGGCTCTCGCCCACACATATATAGCCCCCTGGGGTAGTTTCAGTGGTTCTAAGCTGCTGCAATTGGTGTTTCAGGTCAGCCTTTTTCAAATGCATCCAATGACCGGCCCCGCGGTGGCGGAGCCTCCTACCGCGATTTTCAAAATTGCATTTGGCTACCGCGATTGCGGTTCCCATTGGCTGTAAGGACATAGTCCATGGCGGTGACACACCGCAGGGGCCAGGCGGGAGCTACCGCGGTCGTGCATCTTTCAATTGCATCCAATGACCGGCCCTGCAGTGGTGGAGGACGCTTCCGCGATTTTCAAAATTGCATTAGGCTACCGCAATTGCGGTTCCCATTGGCTGTAAGGACATGGTCCATGGCGGTGACACACTGCAGGGGCCAGGCGGGTGCTACCGGGTTCGTGCATCTTTCAATTGCATCCAATGACCGGCCCAGCGGTGGCGGAGCACGCTTCCGCGATTTTCAAAATTGCATTAGGCTACCGCGATTGCGGTTCCCATTGGCTGTACGGACATGGTCCATGGCGGTGACACACCGCAGGGGCCAGGCGGTAGCTACCGCGACGTGTGCCATGCCTTGCTGAGAATGACCGTGATTTGGGTGGCGGAGCATGCCAACCGCCATTTCACCATGAGTATATGCCAAACACTACCGCGGATGTGGCTTGGGTATTGGTGGTGTCACACCACAGGGGCCAGGCGGTAGCTACCGTGACATGTGTTCCATGCCTTGCTAAGAATGACGTGATTTGGGTGGCAGAGCATGCCAACCGCCATTTCACCATGAGTATATGCCAAACACTACCGAGATTGTGGCTTGGGCATTGGCGGTGACACACCGCAGGGGCCAGTCGGTAGCTACCACGACATGTGTGCCATGCCTTGCTAAGAATGACCGTGATTTGGGTGACGGAGCATGCCAACCGCCATTTCACCATGAGTATATGACAAACACTACCGCGATTGTGGCTTGGCATTGGCGGTGACACACCGCAGGGGCCAGGCGGTAGCTACCGCGATATGTGTGCCATGCATTTGAGCCAGTGACCTGATTTGGGTGTCAGATCACCTTGACAGCACCTATGGACACGTCATGCAGTGTGAATGGCCAAAGGCCAGTTCTCAACAGTGCACAGTAGACACATGATTCATGGCACAAGATTGTGCACTCAACGCCAATTCGACCTTTACCCCACTACTGACTACACATGCCATGTTGTTGTATATGATTAGAAACATTGGCATGTACTCACTCACATGTCACTTGTGATTTTCTGGGCATGTACACAGAACAGTGTTGTGATGGACTCTCTAATGGGTACACATGTCAATGTGTGAAAGGGCTGAGCAACTCACAGTGATGAATGTCTCACTATACAATGTGCAGATTTGACTGTCTACTTTACTTGGCTCATGCACATACTTGTCAATAAACGCACAGTGTTGGGTCATTGTGTGGTTGATTTGTGCCCTGTGTGACTTATGCAAGAAGGTGTGGCAGGTACAGCAGCTATGTAGGAGACAGTAGTGTGGCAGTTTCACACATATGCTGTTCGTACTACTCTCTGGGCTGCCCATGCAAGATGTGGCCATATCCCTTTGTGCATTCACATAGTCGGATATTGTTTGTGAGATGCTAGCTGTGTGAAAAGTGGACAGGTGTACGGATGGTGTAGCTGAAGGTGTCCCTACAAGTAAGTTGTGCTGTAAGGTGTACTGTGATGCTAGTCATTGTTTCCGTTGTGTCAGTAAAACGTAAGATGTCAGACACATCTCCTGGTGGATTGCATTGACATGTGTCCTCTTACATCTCACCTAGGAGGAGACCAAATGTGCATCATCCCTTCACAGTGCTGGCAGACATGGAGGATGAGGAGGTCATACAGAAATTCCGTCTGGATCGAGACACCCTCCAAGACCTATGTGCTATGTTGGAGCCCCACCTGCAGCCTCGCAGGACACATCCGGGTGCTTTCACACCAACGTCTAAGGTGATGGCGGCCCTGCATTTTTTTGCTTCTGGATCTTTCCAGTACACGGTGGGCAGCGCAGGTGGGATGTCGCAACCTATGTTCAGCATGGTGCTACATGATGTCCTGTCCGCTATGATGATCTACAAGGACAAATATATCCATTTCCCCAGGAGGCATGAATTGGCGGCTGTGAAGGGAGATTTTTATGCACTTGGGCACATCCCCAATGTTGTTGGTGCCATTGACTGCACACATGTTGGCCTGGTTCCACCACAGGCATGGGAGCACATCTACAGGAATAGGAAACATTTCCATTCCATCAAAGTGCAAGTGGTGTGCCAGGCCGATATGATCATCTCACACGTCTGTGCCAAATTTCCTGGCTCGGCCCATGACTCGTACATCATGCGTAACAGCATTGTGCCACAGCTAATGGATAATCTGCTTCCGGAGCGTGCATGGATTGTGGGTGAGTACGCAGAGTCAAGTAGCATGCTGGGTGTGTGTGTGACATGCTGTCCTCTGCCACAGTTATATTACAAAGTTGGTCTGTGTATCTCCCACCTAGGTGATTCTGCACATCCCAACCGTCCTTGGTTGCTGAGCCCACTGCGGAATCCCAGGACCCCAAGTGAAGTCCGCTACAATGATGCCCATGGGAGGACACGTCGTGTAGTGGAGCGTACTTTTGAGCTCCTGAAGTCACGGTTTCGCTGCCTGGACAGGAACGGAGGTGCTCTGATGTACTCACCCAAAAAGGTGTGTCAGATTGTAGTAGCATGCTGCATGCTCCACAACCTGGCCTTGCGCAAGGAGATCCCCCTGCTCAAGGACGCTGATGAGCAGATGAGGCCCCCGCCTGCAAACCAACCCATGTCCAGTGACGAGGATAGTGGAGAGGAGGAAGGTGTCGACCTGCGTCAACAGCTCATCAACCGCTACTTCACTTGAAGGTGAGTGACAATGTACAACAGACCCATTGTCTGCTGATGTCGTTGTTGGTGAAAAGGTCTATGTGAGCTTTGTGACTGCAGCCTGTTGTTGACTCAGTGCTGGCTGCCAATGTTTCTTGGACAGGGTAGTTTGCCACAGTTCCAGGATGTCTATGTCGGTACTGTTGCTCATTGTGATGTGTGCATATTGGAGTACCTTGATGACAAGTGTTGTGTGATGGCTGTGATGCCACCACCTGACTAGTGAATATTGTTATGTTGTGTTTTCCCAGGTACCATCAGCCTCTCCTTGCCTACAAACAATCCGTGCTCCTGGTACATTGTACTCATGGTGAACATTGCACATCCTGTGATTAACACACGGAGCAGGCACAACGACATAGGTGTGTAAGGAGTGTTTATTTACAATGGGTACATGTGACAGGGGAGTGAATATTTACAAACAGGTGAGTAGTGAAGCAATGAGTTGTCAGTGATGTCAAATGAGACAATCAAGTAGTCACCACATTGATGTGGTGACCCAGTCCAACAGACGGATGCCATTAACATGGCAGTGTGGGGAAGGACAGTCAACAAAGTCAATGGCAAGGTGAAGAGGGGTGCCATCTTGGCTGGCTCCTTGACTGGCGTTTGGCAGGTGCTTTGCTACGGGATCCTCCCTTGGATTTCTTTGGACGGCCCCTTGGTCATTTGGCAGGGGTGGCCTCTGCTGCAGGGCCAGTGGGATCTGAGGAGTCCCCCCTCTCCGTGGCCGCAGGGGAGGATGTGGAACTGTCATCCTGCGGGCCACCGGAGGGAGGTGGAGGTGTTGTTTGTGCCACAGGCCTGTCCCTCAGAACCGCCACTATCTGGCCGAAGAGGTCCACGATTTGGCCCATGCCGGTGTCTATGGACCTCAGCAGCAGGCGGAGCTCACAGGAATCTTCCAGAGCCTGGCCCGTTTGTCCCTGGGCCCGTTCATAGGCTCCAAGGACTCTCGTGATGTTGTCCAGGGCTTCGGTCCCAGTGTCCGGTTGGCTTAGCCTCCCCCTTGCCCTCCCACCTGCCCTGCTGTCACGGACCTGTTGCCTCGCCACTGTACGCACCCACCTACTCTCCCTGCCCTCCTCAGTTGGTGGGGTGGGGTGGTCATCCTCTGGGGCAGGGAGAGTGTTGCAGGCAGCACTGGTGGTGGTGGTGGTGGAGGCCGCACAGGTCGTTCCAGCAGGGGTCAGCGTAGTTGTTGTTGTTGCTGATGTGGTGGCAGGGGGACAGTGGGGTCCTGGGACCTGTTGTGCCCTGGCATGCCAGATGGGCCGGCTTCAAGCCTCCGCATCCTCGAAATCCAGGGAGTCATCATCAGTGAGTCCATGTTCCGGGGGTGGAGACTGGCTCTGCAGGTTGGTGTTGTCATCCTCTGCAGTCAGTTCTTGGACACCTGTGGGACAGAGGGGAAATGGTCATTGACGTGCTCCCCTCAGGCTTGGTGTTCGATGTATCTTATTTACAGGTCATGCAACACACAGTTTACTAGTTCTCACATTGCATGTCTGCACAGTAAGGTGCATCATGACATGATGTGGAGGTACATACATTAATTTACCACAGTGTGACATGTCAATGGATATCATGCCCCACGTGCAGATTTTGTGATTACGAGGACATGTTGTCATCTGACAACTGACGGGAATACGACTTGATGTGCGGCATCTTTGCTGATTACTCTGCCTGGCATGCGTTACATTTGCACATGAACTAGCCATTGTCATCTCATGCATACCTTTGTCATGTCATGTCCTGTGCTTTGATTTATTTGTTCTACAGACCATGCTTGCTTAGTTTTCATATGGTCCTTCAAGCTCAGCCCCCATGGAACTTACAGATAGCATTCAGTGCTGTACATGTCTGTGCCCTGATTTACTTCAACATGGGATTTGGTGAGTCACACTTTTGTTTCTGTGACAGTTACATACGCTTAGCTGTCTGCACACTGAATTTGATATTGTATCTGTGTCAATTTTGGTGGGATGTGAGGGCTGGTGTTGTCATATGGCTCCATGCTTTTTGAGAGGAATGGTGGGGTGCATGCACTGTCTACTTACCTGTTCTGTTGTCACATTGGGGTGGACTTTCTGACACATCTCTCTGGGTGTGTGTTTAAGTGCTCCATCCTGCTCAGGGGTAGGACAGGGGTGCCTGGTGGGAGTTGTAGTGCAGGCCTCCCACCCCCAAACAGCCCTCCCTGGGAAGATGGCTACCTACCTGTTAGTTTGAAGTGTACAATGCAATGGCTACCACATGCTTCTGGGTGTGGGGGGAGTGCTACATCCTGCTCAGGGGTGGGACAGGGGTGCCTGGTGTGAGTTGTAGTGCAGGCCTCTCCCCCAAACAGCCCTCCCTGGAAAGATGGCTACCTACCTGTTAGATGGAGGTGAAGATTGCAATGGCTGCCACAGGCTTCTGTGTGGGGGGGAGTGCTCCATCTTGCTGAGCTGTGGAACAAGGGGGACTGGTGGGAGTTGTAGTGCAGGCCTCCCACCCCCAAACAGCCCTCCCTGGGAAGATGGCTACCTACCTGTTAGATGAAGGTGAACAATGCAATGGCTGCCACATGCTTCTGGGTGTGGGGGGTGGTACATCCTGCTCAGGGGTGGGTAAGGGGGACCTGGTGGGAGTTGTAGTGCTGGTTGCCTGGACACATACAACCCTGTAAATGTTGGCTGCCTTTGGGGTGATTCAGCTGTAGTGCATGTTGCATCTGTGAGACCTGTGTTGGGTATTGTGGTGCAGATGAATGTACTTGGGCCTCGGAGGTGTAGCTTTGTAGTTGTGCAGGACAGTACATAGCAGTGTATTGGTATACATTTGTTGTTACTTACCAGCCTGCACTCCCCCAGCTATTCCTGTGAGACTTTCTGGATGCAGTATGGCAAGCACCTTCTCCTCCCATGCAGTAAATGTTCTTGGTGGAATGGGAGGGCCACCGCCAGTCCTCTGAGCCAGCTCATGGTTCTTGTTCCTCTTCTTTTTGACAACACTCTTCAGGTCATGCCACCGCTTCATGATTTCCTGTTTGTTGCGCGGGGGTCCCTACTGCATTGACCTTGTCAACTATCCTTACCCACATTTGCGTTCTGGTGGCTAATGGTGTCTGTTGGACCAGGTTACAAACAATTGTTGTTCTACTCTGATTATCTCATCTACCATGACTGCCATCTCACTCTCTGTGAATTTGGGCATTTTCTGTGGTGCCATGGTGTGTGATGTGCAAAGGGGTTAGAGGTGCAGGTGTGTAAGTGGTGGTGGTGGTGGTGATGTGTATGGTGTGTGATGTGCAAAGGGGTTAGAGGTGCAGGTGTGGAAGTGGTGGTGATGTGTGTGGTGTGTGTAGTGTAGTGATGATGTGTTGATTTGCCTCTCCTTTCAGCTGTGGTCTTTGGCCCTTCACTTCTGGAGTATTGCAAAGGATTGTGGTCAGGGAAGGGGCTGGTTTTAAACTCAGCTATGTGGGTGTGTCAGAATGGGGTATTGCTGTCAGGTGTGTTGTCCTGGGATTTGTAGTTTTGAAGTTGCCATGGGGGTGCATTGGGGTGTGTTAGGTGTTTTTGGGGGCAGGGCTAGTTTGCTGTGTGCACTTGGTTGCCTTGTTGTGTTTTTTTTTTGTTGGCCGCCATATTTGTCACGGAGCGTCCGCAGCGGTGGCTATGCTTCAGCCCTTCCGCCGGCTCTCCCATTCATCACTGTTTGCGACGGTTTTTCACCAGCTCCGCACGCTGCGGGCGGGTTTTCGTTGCCTCTTTCCGCCGCGGTCGGCTTTTCTTGGCTGTTGATCCTAATCTGACCACCGGTTTTGCCGTGGTACCGGCAGGCGGTTGATTTCCGCTACCATGGCGGTCGGGGTGGTTTTCCGACCGCCATCCTAATAGGCCCCTTAATTTGTTGCTTAAACGTGACATCATTAAGCGCTCCACTGGTCCAACACCATGGGTTTCTCCCATTGTAGTAGTGCCTAAAGGAGACAGTGAAGGAGTTGTACACATATGGGTTAACATGTGTCAGACCAACAAGGCAATTGAACGAGACATCCAGGTCTGCACATTGCTGATATGATAACTCAGGTGAATGGTGCGAAGTTCTGCTCTCGACTCGACTTAAATATAGGATATCACCAATTGGAACTTGAAGAAAATTCCAGGTATATTAGAACCTTTTCTACGCATATTGGTATGTTTCGCTATAAGCGATTGAGTTTTGGTGTGCCCTCTGCTGCAGAACTTTTTCAAGATGTCATTTGACGTATCAATCAGCCTCTAGTAAACCTATTTAACTATAGTGATGACATATTGGTTTTTGGAGCCACACAGAAAGAGCATGACAAAGCTCTCATGCAAGTATGTCATCTGCTGAACGATGGAGGCTTATCTGCTAAAAACTTTTAATTCCACAAGAAAAGGTTGAAATTCTTTGTCCATGTCCACTCTGATGGGGTATGAAAGCTGATCCAGCTAAAGTTCAAACGCTGTCTACTGCAAATCACAAGAAATTTCTATGTTACGATCATTTCTTGAAATGGCCAGTGATTGTTCTAGATACTTACAAGACTTTGCTACGGTCAGTGCAACGTTATGAGAACTTACGGAAAAGAATGTGTCTTTTTATTGGTCACATGATTGAGAGTAGAGCGTCAAAAAATCAAGCAAGCTATTGAGAGTCCCACTGGCCTACCTTGATCCAAAACTTCATACAGAGTTTGTAGTTGATGCTAGTCCTGTCCGATTATATGCAATCCTTGCAAAGCACAACAGGCAGCCTGGAGACATATCATGGCATACGCTGGTAAATGCCTGTCACAAAGGAATGTGCTTACTCACAACCTGAGAAAGAAAGTTCAGCAGTAGTCTGGGCAGTAGTCTGGGCTTGTGAATATTTGCATGTGTTCCTTGTATGGAAAGCCTTTCACAGTAGTGACTGATCATCATGCACTGTTGAAGATATTTGTCAATCTCAAAGCCAAAATGCCTCCTCAAATTGAACATTGGGGTTTGAAATTTCAAGAATAGAACTATACAATTCTTCATTGTCCAGGGAAAGATCAGAATCCTGCTGATTATTTTTCAAGAGTGCCATTGCAATACCCCGGTACCCCATCTACAACAGCTGAGGCCTAAATCAATTTTATGATGAAACCGAGCACACCAGCTGCCATGTCTATAGAACAAATTGACACTGTCAGGAGCCAAAATATTGACATGTTAATCTTAAAATACATTATTACTCATCAATCATGAAAAAAAGCACTGTAGACCGCTCACTGGTGACAATGAGTATTGAGATGAACTTTCAGTGACTCATGAGGGCCTCATTTTGTGATGGACACAAATTGTTATTCACGAGAGTCTACAACAGGTGATCAACTTTGCTCATGAGAGACATCGAGGAATAGTTGCCACCAAGAGAGCTCTCCGTGACTGAGTATGGTTTCCTTATCTCAACAAAAGGGTCAAAAAAGAATTAAAGACTTCATATATGCAACTGTCTTTCATCTCAAGTTATTCATCACCTTTTGAACATGTCAGAATTGCCACATCATCCTTTGAAGAATTGCTGTTCATATCTTTCGTCCTCTTGAGAGTGGACATCATCTTCTAGTCATTGTTAATGAATACTCCCATTTTCCATTGGTAGAAAATCTTTCATCCACTACACGCGAAAAGGCTATTCAAAGATTAATTGGCATCTTTGCAACATGGGGTGTACCTGCAATCTTGAAATCTGACAAAGGCCCACCTATTAATAGTTGAGAATTCAAAGACTTTCAAAATCACCTCAATATAAATCATCAAAAAGCACCCCTTTTTGGCCCTATGGCCTGGTTGAACGGTTCATGACTACTCTATAGAAAGCTGCTTAGTGTGCTGGAGAAGCTCAACCTCATCAAAGTTGTTTTACTCTTCAAGCTTACTGTTCGACCCCTCACTCAACGACAGGGGAAAGCCCTGCAACTCTCATGTTTGGAAGAGCCATGACGGCCAAGCTGTCTCAGTGAACCAATGTCAGATCCAAGAATGAGGAAGACAGTCATACTACAGATTTTGGTCGCAAACAGAAAATGAAGATATATGCTGACAGACGATGTCATGTGACAGATGTCACCTTTAAAAGTGGATATTGAGTGATTGTCAGATAGCCCAGAAAAAGAAAGTCTGATGCTCCTTTTGAGGATGAACTATTTACTAACACCAAAGGACACATAGCGACTGCCCAGCGTCCTGGGAAGTTCCTTATGGGAGATTCTTCTCATTTTCAACATGTGGCCCATCACTCACCAAACATTGATGTCAAGTTAGAGACTAGGCCACGACAGACTGTTGATGACTCTGTGTCTGCTGATGATTCCACCTCACTTGTGCAGATCACTGACACTTTGACTGCCAGTTTCTGGTTTCCAGTGAACCGATGAGGATGTCTGATTCAGGAGCCACAACGATTAATTGAAAATTATATCTGCCTGTTTATCTATGATCATCTGTGTGTTTATTCATATATTTATTTATTTTAAAATGTAACTTTTTATTTAACAAAGTGGGAGATGTAGTGTCACCATAGGCCTATGACATGAGCTTTGGAGGGATGAGTTGAAAGCAGGCTTAGAATATTGAGTTCTCACATACACTGAGCAGAATAAAGACGTGTAAAACTACTCTCCGTTTGTGGTGTGGTTATTAGCGAGTACCTGAGCTGGTAGGACGCTACAAAAAATAGACCCGTAAAACATTGGAGAGGATTTGGAGGATGCATTAGTTCCTTGGGAGCAAGGCAATGAATAAGACCACCTTGAAAAGATTTCTGCAAGTTGATCAAAAAGCCAAAGCAGAGACTTTTGTCGGTTTAATAGATCAATCAGATAATTCATCCAGGAAAACCTTTACGATTATTAGATCTTTTTATACCCAAATGCTAGGCAGCACAAAATCCCAACCTTGCAAGCCCTCGTGGACAAGTTTGTGGTTCACTTTCATAAGAAGGTGGAGGATATTCATGCCACCTTTTGCAAGGGGGAAGATCTTCACACTGATCCTTTAGCTCTACTGTCATGTACATGGGAGGGAACTGTGTTAAGTGCCTTACGCACAATCTCGCTTGCAGACTCAGAAGCCAACATTTAGACGGCCAGCTCTGGGTATTTTTTGATTCATGTGCCCCTTGGTTATTAAGGAAAACTGCTCCACTTCTACATATTAATCAATTATTTAATCAATCATTACAATCTGCTTATGTTGCAAACAAGCTTTAGTGCTTCCACTATTGAAAAACAAAATGCAGACACCTCTACTTTTAATAAATACTGGCCTATTTCACGTCCTCGAAAAAATGATTAATAAACAGCTGATTACATTCTTAGAAGTTAACAATATTTTGCTTACCATTCAGGTGGGTTACCGCCCAGGGCATAGTACTGAGACTGCACTTTTGAAGGTCTCCGAATTGATCAAATTTAGTCTGATTAATGGCAATAAAGCTATTGTCATCCTTTTAGACTTGTATGTGGCATTTGGCACTGTATCCCACAATATCTTACTAGAACGCCTTGAGGGAATCACTCACATAATATCTAAAGACACAATATCAACCTACCACATTATCGACACAAAAATTTCGATCACACTAATATCGACATGCTATACTTATTTAAGAAAATACACTAATATCGACACCAAAATATCGTCAAAATATCATCAAACACTTACATCGATATCAGTATTATCGAACACAAAAATATAGTTATAAAAATATCGAACATGTTTAAAAAACATACAAAATGACAATAATATCGATAACAAAAATATAGACAGCAATAATATCGTTTAAAAAAATATATCGACATGTTAAAAATATTTATAAACATACAAAACTTAACCCAAATAATATATATTTATCAATAAACATACACAACATACAAAATAAATCTAATACAACCTGTTTTAAAATTATTTAAATATATTATCATAAAATATAATAAAAACACACTATTAATAACTATTTAAATATTATACATAAATAAATGCACATATCATTTAACATCTAAAACAATATAATTCACATTTGATAGAATAAAGCAGTAAAAAAAAAAATGCAATAACTGAATCTTAATTAGCGTTTTCCATATATGGAATGCAACGACCAAAACAATTAAAACAATAAATTACAACCAATGAAATACACACATTATTAAAATAAACCAATGAAATTAAGCAAACTAATAATTAAACACTATATAAAGACACGAAAATTAATCATTATTTTACACCTCAAACCAAAAAGAAACAAGAAGGCGAACACGGGACTTCATTAAATACAATTCTATTTCCTAATCCAGAAAGTAAGTAAAATAACATTTATAATCTAATGCTACTGCTAATCTTCTATAACAACTGTTTTTTTTTTTTTATAACAAACTTTATTGAGCACCACAAAGTGATTTCAAGTTGTCATAGCAAGTACAACATGGTATTTTCTTTTTTTCTAATCGTAAACACATATTTCCTTCATGTAGATTAAAGATCTGCTTGCATATGCCAGAATAAAATAGGATAGTCTTGTGACTATGAAAAAATTAGTGCATACATAAGATATAAAATACCATTCGATACAATATGCAATATATACCTAAACAACCCCATTAACATACAACCCCCCCACCCTCCGCCCTCCCTCCTGGCCTGTCGGTTCCTATGTGCCTTTCGACCTTGTGTGTGTGTGTATATACCACTTGCTGCGACTTACTACTGGTGTGCAGCTGAAGTGTGAGTAGGACCCTTAACAGCCCTTTGAACCGTGGACCGCATACAACTGGATACATTATGGGGAAGGAGTGATATGTGGAGGGTGAAGATCTAGCACTTTAAAACCTTCCAGCATGAGATCACATTCCATAGAAATGGGGTGTTTACGCAGTCCGCGAGCCTCTTCGCGTCTAATTGCCGCACTTTCGGCACCACACCATCGTACCATCTCCTCCTGCCACGCAGATAAAGTAGGGCATCTAGGGGATTTCCATCTCATGGTGATCGCTCGTATGGCGAATATGAGGGCAAGGTCAAGGAAACGCAGTTGAACTTTCAAAGCACTTGTGCGCTTGCGGAGGCCCAGCAAACACTCCAGTATGTTGTCCGTGAGTAGTAAATGTGTGATCTCCCCAAGTGCAGTTCGGACAACCCAGTAATCACGAAGGTAAGAGCAAGCCCATAGCATGTGGGTAAAGCCCGCTTCCTCGGACCTGCAGCGTGGGCAGTGATGTTGGGCGTCGGGGAACATGCAATGAATTCTTTTTGGGGTTAAATAGGATCTGTGTAACACCATGCATTGTATGAATTTAAATTTGGCATTGCGGGATACACGCTTGGGGTGTTCTAGAATACTCGCCCATGCTTTATCAGTCAATGCTGCTTCAGTTGTCTCTGACCATTTTGTTCTAAGGTCAGTGAGTGGGATGGAGGCTTGTGTTCGAATACCAACGTATAACCATTTAATAAGATGGCTGCCCTCCCCCATATAATAAAGAGATCGTACCAGTTCGTGTTGCGGAGGTTCTTTACGTTGAGGTGCCCATGTCTTCCTAATGTAGTGAGAAACTGCTGCGTGAGTTAAATAAAGACGATCCGGTACGCCAGTGGTCTGTACAAAGGCGTCATGATCAAGGAGGGTTCCATCACCAAACAGCGACCCAACCTCCTCTACGCCAGCGTCCGCCCAGACATGTAGCGGAGCCTTCGTGAGCCTGCCACCAGCGGTTGGTATTCCCAATAGTGGGATATTACCAGCGTACGGAATCGCATCTGAGGTGTAAAGCAGAGCCTTCTTCCAGCAGTGGAGTGCCGTTTTAAGTAATGGAGGCACAGCAGGGGGGATTTTTACTTTCTGTAGTAGCAGGGTATTTAGGGCTCCTCTCTCTAAGTCCCGGGTCTCATACCCTATTTCCTGCAGGTTTCTGCCTGCTATCCAATAAGACAGCCATTGAAGCTGACAAGCATAATAGTAGGCCCTAAAGTCAGGTACCCCTAATCCGCCCTTGTGAGGTTCTAACTGCAATTTCTTGAGGCTCACCCTGCGTCGACCTGTTCCCCAAATAAGCTCTAGTAGGATTGTGTCGGGACTGCGAAAGGTGGACTGAGGAACCACTAGAGGTAAATTCACAAAAAAATATAAGAGACGGGGGAGCACCACCATCTTAGAGATGGCAACCCGCCCCATCACCGACCGTGGCAGGGATGTCCAAAAGGATACACTTGAGCGTATTGCAGTAATTGCCTTTAACAGATTACCATCAAGTTGGTCCGCCTGTGTTCTGTATATCTGGATTCCTAGGTACTTAAATGTATGGTGTGCTACTGGCAGGTTATATTTACCAAAGTGGAGCATGTTTGGGTGAGGTCCGTCATGGAGGTAGAAAGCGTTCGATTTCCCTTCGTTAATAGCCAGACCAGAGATACGTTCAAAGGTGGAAAAAATGGTGGGGAGGGGCTCCGCCCGGGCAGAGAGGTCACGTCGGTAGATGATTATATCATCGGCATAGATTGAGATTAAGTGTGTGGTGCCATCTATTGGTATCCCCAGGTGCTCAGCAGTTTGCCTCAATGCTATCGCTAACGGCTCTAAGGCAAGGACAAATAACAGAGGGGATAGGGGACAACCCTGCCGCGTGCCTCTGTGTATAGTATATTCTCGTGAAATATGACTTCTGGTGCGAGCTCTTGCAGTGGGGCCAGTATACAGCAAACGCACCCAGTTAAGATATTCTGGAGGAAGACCGAAGCTTCTCAGGGCAGCGAACATGTACCCGCATGTAATGTAGTCGAAGGCTTGGTGTAGGTCTAACGCTATACAGCCAGCGTGATATGATGTAAGCGTCTGATATTTAGGGAAGTGCTGCGTGCGGGGAGAAACCCGCATTGGTCTTTGTGAATTAGGGTCGTTAGGTAGGGCAGGAGTCGGTTAGCTAGGACCTTACTTAGGATCTTATATTCGGTCGCTAATAGAGACAAGGGTCGGTAACTAGATAGGTCAGTGCCGTCTCGTCCTGGTTTGGGGAGTGAAATGACTAAGGCTTGCATGGTGGAATGGGATAAGTGACCGGACTCCAAGGCTGTCTTGTATAGCTCCTCTAACTTAGGAACGAGAGCGTCTGAGTAAGTTTAGAAGAATTCTATGGGCAGGCCATCGAGGCCCGGGGCCTTGTTACGCTTTAGACCTTTGATAGAGGCCCGTATTTCGTGTCTAGTAATGGGACCTGAAAGCTCCTTTTGTGTGTCTGCTTTAAGACATGGGTATGTGAAGCCATTTAAAAAGTCATCCACTAAAGTGTCATCGATGTGCGCAGGTTCGTTATAAAGATTACTGAAATAATTACAAAAGGCATCATTTATCTCTAGTTGAGTGTGGACCATGCCCTTGTTAGGTACATTAATCCGGGTGATGATGGGAGGGGTTGGGCTGTCCCACAATATCCGGGACAACAGCGATCCAGACTTATCAGCCTCGGTGTGTTTCAATTGTGTAAATGCCCTGTAGTCAATGACCCGGAGAGTTTCAAGGATCTCAGCATGCTGAATGCGTGCGTCCCGTAGTGGGGCCTGTTTGCCTGGATCACTCGCTGCAGCGTGTTCTAGCTTGGTCATTAGGTTTTCTATACGGATAAGGTTTCTATGTACCTCCTGCTGAGCCCCCACTGTTGACCCAATTGCCGCGCCCCTCACGACCACCTTGAGTGCATCCCATTCGATGAGATTGGAGGAAGCTGTGTTCCAGTTCTCAGAAAAATAATTTGTGATAGTTGCAAATAGCGTGGTATGAAAGGGGGCATCCTCCAGTAGTTGGGGCCACAGTTTCCAAGTGGGGACTGGGGTAGGTAACCTGCCCCATGTGAGTGTGATCTCTAAAGGGCAGTGGTCAGAGAAGGTCTTGGCCAGGTATGTGGATTGGTGTATTTGGGTGGCAATGTTAAGGGAACACAGAAACCTATCTATCCTAGTATGAAGTTGGTGTACTGTAGAATAAAAGGAGTATTCCCTATGTGTAGGGTGTAGCATTCGCCAAACATCACTCAGTCCCCATCCATTCGTCCAGGTTTTCAGGGCATCAGCTTGTTTGTGGGCGCCAGCGCCATGTAGCGGGGGATGGGACCTATCTAAGTCCACGTCCAAGACAGTGTTACAGTCCCCTCCCAATATCCAGGGATATGTGTCCCACCCCATCAGGGCTATGCCTAGTTGATTAAAAAACTTGCCCTGATCAAAGTTCGGGGCATAAATGCTACCCAAAACCACTGGTAGGCCATCAAGGGTCCCCTTCAGCAATATGTACCTACCCTGTTCGTCCGTGCGTCGGTCCAATTCTGTAAATGTGACACTGTGGCGAATCCATATGGCCGCCCCTCGAGCAAAAACCGAGTAGTTAGTAGAGAAAATTTGGCCATATGGCGAATCCATATGGCCGCCCCTCGAGCAAAAACCGAGTAGTTAGTAGAGAAAATTTGGCCCCTCGATTTCTTTCGAACCTTCAAGGCCTCCGAATCAGTAAGGTGCGATTCCTGAAGAAAAACTATTTGCGCTTTACGCCTAAGGAGGTGGGCATGGACACGATGTTGTGTATGCACAGCACCAAGTCCCTGCACGTTCCAGGTCAGCAAGTTATATGAGCCTAACTGGTGGAGTGGTTAGGCATGAGTCAATAGTGTAAGCGGTGCTCCCCCTAACTCGGAGCCCATTAACAATCGCAGGCCAGGAGTGCCCCTTCCCCCTCAAACTAATAATACTCGGCTCAGCTATTGAACTGTGCTGGGCCAAACAAAAAACAAAAACATACAAGTAGCATAGAACAATGCATTCGCTTTGTGGGGGGTCGCCGCCACCGCTCATAATGCTGCTCGTGTAGTTACAAAGGTTCTGGTAGCTCAACGGGACCCGGGGGGGTACATATGAGCATTTTCGTCTAACATAACTGGTCGCCTTAGGCATACATACTGCATAAGAACATGATATTGACAAGTCCATCAAATCTGAACAGGGAGACAATGTCAGGCAGTTTGGGCCCTAAGTACTAATATTGTAACAAATGATGTAACTAGTGTTCCATGACAAGTTCTGTTTAACGCGTGTTAGGTAGGGAAAAGGAAAGGATACATGTAGATCCGTTAGTTCTGCCATAGAGCTTGTATGTCCCTGTTGCAGCGATGGGCAAAGTGATCGGGCAAGCCTTGTTATTCATCCACCAGATCATCGACAGTCTGAGGTGTCACCGAGGGGAACAGGGTGATACTATGTTCGGAGTCCGATTGAATGGTGCTGTCCTCTGACGAGTTGGACACGATCTTAAGGTTGTCGTCGCGAAAGGAGTTAGCTATTGCCAGCGCCTCGGTCCTGCTGTTCATCATCTGTTCATAGGTAGGACCAGTGGCGGCGGAGCTGTGCAGGCCCTTGGCGGCACGGCGAGGGCCATGGCCCTGAGTTCTTGTGGGGCTGTGACGTACAGATACGGACGACCCACCTTGGCTCAATTCAAGGTTCATCAATTCCAGCCATTCCTCGGCATCATTCGGACTGTCAAAAAAGTAGGTTTTTCGGTCATGTATAATTTTTAATCGAGCCGGGAACAGTAACGCATATTTGAGCTGGACTGCCCGTAGTTTTTTCTTCACTGCTTGAAAGGAAGAGCGTTGGAGCTGCACGATTACTGTGTAGTCAGGGTAGAGCGAGATTCTATGGTTCTCGAATTGGATCTGCGTTCGTTCTCTCGCTTTTTGCAATAGGACATCGCGGTCTCTATAGTTCAGTATTTTAACGATCAAGGGTCGCGGAGGTGCCCCAGCTCGTGGCGCTCCAGTAGGAATCCGGTGGGCCCTCTCCACGCAGAAGTATGGTGACAAGCCCTCCTGGGCTACGTGAACTCGAAACCAGGTTTCCATGAAGTCAGCAGCTTTGGGGCCTTCGCTGCGCTCTGGAAGTCCTATGACGCATATATTATTCCGCCGGTTCCTGCCCTCCGCATCCTCGATCCTGTCCTGTAGCCCGTCGACCTGCTGTTGTAGTTCTTGTATCTGTTTAGTGTGTTCCGTAATTTGAGGTTCCACGCTGGTCAGGGCTTTCTCATGCGCCTCGGACCGCGTCAGCAAGTTTCACATGGTCCACCCGGAGGAGTGTAAAGCCAGTGGTAAGGGTTCCGATCTGTTGCTCTATTACTTTACGGGAGTCTCTGACTTCCTTTAGGATCAGGTGAAGCTTATCAGGGGGGACCTCGAGGGACCCAGAGGAAGAGGAGCCGGGAGATGGGGGTCTAGCGGTAGTTGCTGGTAAATCTGTTGAGCCCCCTGTAACAGGATTATTGTCCAGAGTCTTCCCCTTAAGTCTCCCCATGTCGCCCACAGGTTCTCACTGGATGTGCACTGTGTGAGCAATGCGGCGGGCAGAGGGGCACCTCACAGCGTGTCACGAGCACGATGATATCATGCCACAGAGTAACTGCTTCAGTGGATATGTGGCCTATCCCCAAAGAGAGCCAAGGGCACAGGCAATCAGACTGGTGTATGCTGGTTTCAAGCGTGGGTGCCGCTGTCCTGGCACAGTACACTATTGGGCGTGCCAGACAGAATGAGCCCAGATGAGTCACGGCCCAGCCGCTACCACTACTCGCACGCTACTGCAGTATACAGTCCCAGACACCAGACGAAGGCACTCCGTGGTGCAGTCCCCATCGCTCCAACCTCAGGCCAGGTGGTGGACACGATCAGAGGGAGGCGAGACTGCCAATCACTCCTCGCCACCCAACACAGCCGCCTCTGCGGAGGTCGCCCGTTAGGCCCAACATTTGGTGCGGAGCGCCCTCACTCACCGGGGGGTCCGAAGAGTGCAATCCTGTAGGTCGCTTAGCGTCCCCTGCGGTCCGCAGCCACTGCCGTGCACCACCGCACAGCCACTCCGGTATGGCGGCACAATTCCGTCTGCACTCGTTTCAGGCCAGGTACAGGACAAGTTTAATGGAAGACAAGCCCACCACCCTCTCTGCGCCGCATTCCTCAGTCGTGCAGGGGGAGGACGGCCATCAGGCCCAGCACTTGGCACAATTTGCCCGCACTCACCAGAGGATTGAGATCTGCATCTGCATATGTCTCCCGAAGTCTCCTGTGATCCTCCGTCATAGCCCCCCTGCGATGCGCAGTTACTCTAGTGTCCACACAACCCCGGCGACCGAGTGGGGCCAGCTGCTGGGCTTAACCACGGATGCAAGGGGCCTGCGCCACCGGAGGCAGGCAGGGGCCCCGCCGCTTCAGCACTGTTGGTCTCGGGGGCGAGCAGGCCTCAGCGGTCGCTGTGTTCAGTGTGTGCGGGATTCCGGCTGGAGCACCGCTCCGGTCAAAGGGTTCAGGCAGCCTGTGTCCTGGAAATAGTCCCGTGGTGATGCCGTGGCCGGCTCCAGCACCCCCACCCGGCCAGGCGAGGGGCAGTATTATCAGGAGGCAAGGGCGTTGGGCACCACACAGTGCGGCGCACAGCGGCGTAGGGGAAGGGCACTCTTAAAGTTCAGCATTCGGCGCAGGGCGCCCGCGTCAGCAGAAGTTCGCAGCCCTCACCTCTGTAGGCCGCCAGACGCCCCCGCGACATTCAAGCGCCACTGCGCTCCACCGCTCCACATCTCCGGGTCCGATGTACCCCAGCAGCCAGTCGGAGATAGCCACCAAGCACGGCGTGGGTCGCGGGGGGTCAGAGCCGCCAAAGCCAGCAGGAGACGTGGTGCAGCAGCGTCGATGGCGTTGGGGCAGGTAAGCCGCAGAGTCCGCAGCTCCGGGCAGGAGCGGCTCACCAGCAGAGCCGCCGCTCTGATCGAGGCAAATTCGGCAGGCTTGCGTCGCAGGCACCCGGTGGCTGCAGGACTGCGAAGAAATCTCCGATAGCAGGTCCGTGCCCGGCGATGATATAGGATTATTCCCCCCAGGGTCCGGAGCCTCACCAAGCCATGTCCGCCATCTTAGGCGGTTAGCCACGCCCCCTTCTATAACAACTGTTTATGCTTAAAAAATAATTAATATATATATTTTTAATTTATATCTCCTCTACAGATAATTCTGAAAACAACCAAACAGTAACAAAACATTGTGACAAATCGACTTGGAAATAAAGTAAGTATCAAACTAAATTATACAAAAACCACTTCCTACACTATTAAACAAAATTATTAAAATTACTTTTTTTTGTACCAACAGAAATAACAGCATCAAAACTGAAATCAAACACCAAAGAAAGAGCATCAGCATTGAAAACAACTTCAAATTCAACGCTGTAAGTATATAAATGACAATGTATATATATAAATAAATAAAACAGTACAGTAATATTTTTAGTAATTTTTATATACATTTTCCTAAGCATTAGATACATCACAATGACTGAAGGCGCCCAATTCATCACTTCACAAAAGGAAACTTTTTACTATGTTACATGGGGTATATGTATACCCAAGAAAAGCAAACTGGACTGAAAGTAAACTGGAAATGTACTAAATACTATTCTAATAAATGTTATGGGAGGGCTACAACTAAGTAAACAACTGTTCTGTATGTTAGGTACCATAACCACCCCCTAACATTACTGAAATAGAGGTTAGAAATGCTTTAGACAATATAAAGGAAGCTAGCACAAGATCAGAAAAATCTACCACTGAAATACTTAAGGAAATGCTCCCCAAAATACCACAACATGCTACTGGCCAAATGCCCTCAATACCTTCCCTAAAAAGAGCAATAGCTAGAATGAAAAAAGCTACTACCACCACAACACCTGCCCCAAAAACATTTGAAGAAGTAGAAATTCCCCCAGAACTCTCAATTACACATAATGAAGGACAATTTCTTCTTTATGATAATAAATCAAAGGATAAAAGAATAATTATTTTTGCAACTGCTAATAATTTAGTAATACTCCAACAGTCTGAAACTTGGATAATGGACGAGACTTTTAAAGGTGTCCCAAACCCTTCTATCAATTATATACTGTCCATGCACTATACCAAAACACAAACATCCCTTTTCTCTACGCTTTACTACCAAATAAGCAAAACTCCACCTATATTGAACTACTGTCAAAAATAAAACAGGAAACCAATAATTATTTTCCCCCAAAAATAATCATTGATTTTGAGCAGGCAATGATAGATGCAATACTAAAATCCTACCCTCACACAGCAATACAGGGTTGCTACTATCATTTTAATCAATGTATTTGGAGACACCTCCAAAAATCCACACTTAGGGGCCGATTACGATTGTGGAAGGGCCGTCACCGCCAGCGCGGCGGTGGAGGTCCTTCCCACATCCAATGCGATTTTCCCACCACCAGATTACGATGGCGGTGGGATCCAGACTGTGACCGCGGCAGACACAAAGACCGTCCGCCACGGAACCGCCACAGGCAATCGTTGTGATTGCCTGGCGGAGAGGTCTGCAGCAATGAAATGGCGGCGGTGCCTAGCAGGCACCGTCCGCCAGATCACAATACTTTCTCCAGCCAGCCTTACCATGGCGGATAAACCGCCATTGAAAGGCTGGTGGAGAATGGTTTCGGGGGCCCGTTGCGGGCCCCCCTTGTGTGGCAGGCACGTAGTGCAGTGAAATGCGCAACATGCCATTTTGACTTCGCGGCAGGTGATGCTGTCAGCAGCACCCGCCGCAATGTTAAAATGCAAGATGCGACCACCATGGTGGCGGTCGCATCCTGATTTGGTGTGCGGGACCGCCGCATGTATTACGGACGGTCCCGGTCTCCACCACGATGGCAGATGGACTCCAATCCGTCTGCCATCGTAATCGGCCCCTAAGTGTTGAATATGCAACAAATAGCTCCTTTGCATATCAAATAAAAAACATATAGCACTAGCCTACGTCCCAGTTACTGACACAGCCGAACACTACAACTTATTAATAGAAAGTCCATACTATCAACAAAATGAACAAAAAATAAGTCCCCTCCTTGACTATTTTGAGGATACCTGGGTGGGAAGGCTACACAGATCTGGACACAAAAGGCAACCTAAATACCACATTCCATGGTGGAATGTATATCACAGCACACTAAACAAAGAAGCTAAAACAAACAATGCTGTTGAAGGATGGCATAATGCCTTCCAAGCAACAACAGGCAGAACTCCACCTGCTCTACATAAACTACTACTATCTATCAAAAAAGAACAGAGCTACCAACAACTAAGAATAGAGCAATCTGTCACACAAATAGGCCCAAAACTTACCAAACAAACTAGACAAATGTTTGAATACTTGCAATATAAAGTAAGACTATATCCAACAGCTAGAGGCCTAGAATACCTAGAAACAATAGCCAAAAGTCTACTTTAACTTAAAAATTCTCCAATTAGCCAAAAACTCATCACCAAAATCAAATCAAACTAATAAATATAATTTTTATATTTCCATAATTATTATTAATTTGTCAAATATATTCATTAACTAACCAAATATATACATTGACAAATTATGTATATTTATGAAAATATAAATCACAATAACACTACATTTTTTAAACATTTCCCTCCCACAATAAATAATTAAAATTACTTACTGGTTCCGTAGCTGAAGAAACGAATTCCCAACTGCTGTAAATCAATCCAGGTATATCATAATACCAATAGGACAAAAAAAAATAAAAAAAAATGGAAAAATCCAACTGTTTCAAAAGTAATCCACCGTCCGTAACTCCACAAACAATAAACCATAAAAATCCCGAAAAACGTATTTAAAAAAAGAAACGCTCCATGAAAACGCGAAAAATGTAGGTAGTGTAAAATAATTCTTAGTTTACTAAAACTAATATACACCTCTTTAACTAAAAAAAACGCAATCTTTTCCCATTGCATCTTCAAACGACCAAAACTTGTAAAAAAAACTAACAATCCCACCCACACAAACATACACATAAACTATAACATAATACTAATACAAACCTTACTTACATCATATATAAACCCATTTTCACACATTTACACATTTCTAACATAGGCCGCTAAACAAACTGACGACACATCGTTAAAACATAGCTTACACATAAAACTCACCAAAACTTCAAAAACCTAACACTACACACACTACCTAGTACCTAACTACCTTCAAATTAACCTAAAAGTAAAGTTTAAATAAAGAAAAATAAACTTACCTTACCCGATGCGATGCAGCTTCGGACAGCGAGCTTCTCCCCTCAGAAATTACCTAAAACAAACGTGAGCGGTTACAAAATACAAGTTACAAACAAATATGGTTGCTTTAAACAATAAAAATTAATCTATTACTTTAATAAACTGTTATAACATGATAAATACATTACTAAAAAGTTTTGTAAAAATACTACAAATTATTACTTATGTTTTAAAAATTATGTTATATTTTTTCTATAATGGAAAATTATAATAATTATTATAAAACATGTAATAATTATTATTATAATTCCATAAATATACGCTATATGCAATGTTTAATAAAAATATGTACTGAGTGAAATAAATGTTAATAAAATGTATACATGTTATAAAAAATATTTATATTAAATAAATCAATGTAATAATTAATATTATTTATATTTCCCATATAAATAATATTAATTACAATCTAATATTATATGTACAAAAAATGTAAAACAATATCAAAAAATGTTTGTAATAAAAAAATGTTAAAACACATATATTCATCAAAAATTACAGTATATGTAACAATGTTAAAAATGTTCAGAATACAAATTAATAATGTACAACTGTTATTAATAAATATTATTGTTAAAAAATTGTTTAAAAAGCAATGTAAAACTACATTATTTTATGTTAAAAAATATACATAACTGTAATAAAAAGTTTAATAATGTTCAAAACTTTGGGGCCTATTACGATGGCGGGCGGATGGCCGGCCCGGCGGCGGTCATCCGCCCGCGATTGCAACACTAAAAACCGCCGGTCCCATTAGCATGGCGGTGACGACCACGGCGGTGCAATTTTCCGCCCGCCACTTTTCCGCCGGTAGCAGTCCGCACGCTTGCCTGGCGGGTGGAGCTGGACCGCTAAAATGGGGCCTGTGCAGGGCCAGGCTCTGCCGGCATGATTATGATATTGGTAGCCAGCCTTTCCGCGGCGGTGGAACCGCCATGAAGAGGCATGCGGAGAATGTCTCCGGGGGCCCATTGCAGGCCCCCATTGTGTTGTGGGGGGGTGTGGGTGCACTGGGGGGTACCCATGGTACCCCCCTACATGTCCCTGTACCAGGTGCAGTGGACATCGCTGGGGTGCTACTGGCAGCAGCAACCGCCGCAATGTTAGATGCCGGGATCCGACCGCCGCGGTCGGATTTCGACTGTGGAGCATCGTAATACGACCAGCGGTTATGCCGCGGTCCTAGCGGGCGGTGTTTTCCCGCTACCATGGCGGTCGCAGTGATTTTCCGACCGCCATCCTAATGACCCCCTTAGTTTGCAAAATTATTATCTATAAAAGTATACATATGTACCAAATATATAATGTCTGAAAAATAAAGATACTTAGAAAACAACACAGTTGCCAATGCTGATGGTTACTAACTCAATCTTTTCACACAATCACACGTGACACTCATAGTGACTGTAAAAAATCAATTTTTGTTTTTATTTTCTCAATACTCTTTTTTTAATGCAATTTTTTCTTTTGTTCATATTCTTCAAATAACAATTTCAACATAAATTCACATGAACCACATAACAATAGTATCACAAATGTATAACATACAGATCAAATGATCACATAAATGACATGACAATACATCTCACATGTAGCAACAAAATCAAATGGTTGAACAAGCTCTAGTTCCACAAGACAAGAAAAAAAGGAAAAAAAAGGGAGAAAGAAGCCCAGACTGGGGAAAGAAGGGTTGAAGGTGTATTTTTAGATCTCTTCATCAACAACATTACCCCACTTAGGGCACTTGCCAAACTGTATGTAACTCCGGTTATCATAGATTGATCAAAAATCGTGAATCTTACACAATGGTTAATCTGGTAATTCATCTTAGTATGCATTTGTTTGGACAAGAAAAGGTCTACACGTTTCGAACCCCATTAAATGCTTATTAGGTGGGGTTCTCCTCAGGACCTGGAATGAGCTAAATAAAAAGAAAACGAAAAAAAGAAGAAGGTGCTTGTGTTACCATTTATTCACTCATGCACTTTGTATAGTTTTCAAAGCTTTGCATGGCGCTGGACCCAAATCACTGCAGGATAAATTTGCATGGTATGCCCCTCCCCGAATTCTTCGTTCCTCCTCGGCTAAACGGGTGAAGGTGCCCAGAGTCAGAAAAACTAAATCAGGAGGCAGGGCCTTCAGCACGGCAGCTTCGCGTCTCTGGAACAAACTTCCACTCGAGATCAGACAGGTGGATGATCTCTTGCAGTTTAGGAAAAGGATAAAGACATGCCTCTATCCCCGAGTATGTCCTCTGCCACCTTTTTAATTCTTTTTCTGGTAACTGCGCTCCACCTACATCTACGCTAAGCCAGACACACGTATCACAGCGCCAGGGTACCTGTAGGGTGTTAGTTGCGCTTTATAAGTGATGATAATAATAATAATAATAATTCACACGCACTCCAAAAAGTCTTCTTCTATTGATAGTTTACCTTGCGTGGAATTACTTGCACTTCAAGGTGTCTACCGCTTTCACTAAGGACTCTATATGCACAAGAGAAAAAGGGAAGGAAAGCAGGGGAGGACTATGTCAGTCTTTGAAGTATTTAAAAACGCATGATATAACAAAAACGGGAAATTTCAGGCACTTACTTGGCCTTAAAGTGAAATTGGAATGTCGTGGCTCATAAAACGCTTCTCCACTCGTGGAGAGTTCCACTGATAGGGCGAAGCTGTTAGCATGCGTGACTGCGAGAAGAGGGAAGTTCAATTAAAATAAGCGAAAATAGAAAAAACTCGTTTGAATTTGGGGATGCGGTATAGTAAAAACCTGTAGATGCCAATTCCTTTACACAGTATGTGCCGTCCGCACTTACGGGTAATTTCTATGGCTAGCCGGGTTTGTGGTTCCCATTTGCTCTGACTCGTGCTGCGAGAGAGATATGAAAGCATAAGCGTTTTGCCACGAGCATGTCCCTGCTCTTTAGAAACGATTGTGAAAGTGTCGCTTTTGGATCCACATACCTGAATGCTGTTTGTTTCGGCGTCTTCACCCTCCTTCGCCCAATACATTCGAGAGGTAATTTGGAAGCGAGTCGCGCTGTCGCTTAAATATGACGGCAGCAACCTGCACGCTTGGCATAGTACCCGTGATCTCAGTTTTTTCAAATTCAAACGAAAACTTTATTAGAATCATGTTTTCTGTTGATGCTGTGACGGTATTCAGTAAAAACCTTACTTCACTCAATTATTTCCAACCGTTTTTTTGAGTGGATCAACACAGTTAAACTGTACTTGCTCATTTTCAATAGGGAAGCAGCAATTTTACACAATTCGCGCGGATCGAGTCATCGCAAAAAAGAAATTTTTTAATAAAGCCGTAATTTTAATGAACCCCTTTGTCGCAAGAGCAATAATTTTTAAGAACAACCAAAGGGCTGTATTTACATAGCTTTAAAAACTGAAGTGCATATTCTCAAGGAACTATCGCCGAGTTAACAGCACTTTATCTCAGCCAAAGCTGGTGCAAAGAGCCGATATCACCAATTTACCTGCGATAGCAGCCGCAAAAAACATCGCCACAGATGACCCCGGCAACTAACGCTAATGATATGCAGAGTAGGCGTTCCCGTGCAAAAATCCGCGACAACACCACAACGCAACATTCTCAGCGACCAGCCAGATCCGCGATAAGATCACAAAACATGTGATAAGGCGCGTTAGCAGCAGGAAATTAACACCTGCTCTGACCTGGTGCAAAGTCGGACGACAACCTGCACCAGAAAAGGGAGCCCAGCCCACAGCCACACCTGAAGAACAACAGATGCCATGGAGCTACTCATCATGCAGCTCGGAGCCCCAACAGGGCCACAACACCCACCGCCCCCACACCCAGGTCCGCCACCCCCCCGGACCACCACGGAGGCAGCGCAGACAAAGACAGCAGACCTTCAGGAAATGCACCAGCCTCACAGACTTGACACCAGAGAATGTCATTGCCCACTACAGACTCAAAAGGTCAACCATCCTCCGCCTCCTGACCATCATTGCCCACAGGCTGACAGTACCAACACAGCGGACAACCAACATCCCACCTCAGACAAAGCTGCTGGCCGTGCTGCACCTGTTGGCCTCTGGGACATTCCAACCAACAACTGCCAGAGTCGGAGGAGTCTCACAGCCAGCCCTATCCAAGTTCCTCACACTTGTCCTGGATGCCATCACCAGCTTGGTACCCCAGTGCCTATACTTCCCCCACACTGCGCAGGAACAACTGGAGACCAAGCAAGGCTTCTACGCCATAGCAGGCTTCACACACGTGTTGGGGGCAATTGACTGCACACATGTCCTACTTGTGCCTCTGCTGACACTGCACACAATTACCGCAACAGAAAGCACACGCATTCCAACAATGTGCAGGCAATAGTCGACCACCGGGGACTCTTTACCAATGTCGTCGCAAACTACCCAGGCAGTGTGCATGATTCATACATCTTCCGACAGTCCATCATCAACCGGCGCTTCCAGGATGGCACCTACGGAAATGCAGTGCTCGTTGGTAAGTACCAAATGAACACACCACACACCTCAAATCCACAATCATGCAACTCACAACCCTGGGAATGCACACGTTACAAACACACATACAACATGCCCACCCACCAGACACGACTGCACAACGTACTGTGGAAACCTGGGCTAGCCATGTACATGAGCTATCACCGGCATGGCACCTCAGCCACACAATAGCAGTATGCGGGGAGAGGTGTGAAGCAGGCATTTTCAAAGGAGGCAAGTGACCCATGAATGAGAATGCACACAATGCCAAGTGTGGCGTGGAAGTGCTGGACAGACTGCAGTAGGCAGACCATAGACATATCCATGTCGACATATACTGCTGGTGGTGGTAGTGTTGTGGACAGTGGATGCAACCATGTCACCCCAGCCAGTGGGGAAGGTCTCGGAAATGTAGCCTGTGACGTCCCCCCCTGCAAGTGTGTGCAGAGCGGGCTAGCCCGGTGTGTGCCAGGCCAGCGTAGGGGTGTGAATAAAAAGCACATAGCTCTGGGCGTGGTTCTCTTCCGGAATGCCCAACGTGTCTGCCAGGGCGGCGTCTCCCACCCCACCACGAGGCCGATGCCGTTGCCGAGAGCGGTGTCACCACGATCCTGTGCGTCCGCCGCAGCCCGGGCCAATGGACCCTGAACCAATCCCGCCCGGCCGTGCGCATCCAGGCCTCACTGCTCACCTGCCGACACCGGCGTGTCCCCAAGAGGGCCCTCCACGTGCCTGCGCTCGCACCAAGCCAGAGGCTCTCGAGCTTGGCAGCCTCCTCAGGCCACCACAGCCTCGGCGGGCAAGGCTCGCAGTACTCCTCTGTCGTTGACGTACTCCACCGGCCTACACAGCAGACAAGTAGGCCACACATTTGGAACTGAGTCTTGATTACACAATGGCAGAGTACACATGTTAATGCAGAGTCTAAATCAGTATACTCCCTTGGCAGTGGTGCCACCAACTCTGTGCATAGCTTTCCGACCACACGTGTCTGTGGGCCCTTGCTGACCGCTGCCTCCGGCCTACACTGTGGTCCAGCAGGACTCACACCAATCCAATACAGTCCGTAACAGGCAGGACACGGCATCGTCGCTGGCTAGACACCTGCTCAGCTCTGGTGCCTCCGCCTCTGTCAACCTGGAAACTTCTCCACATGCTGACCGCTGCCTCCGGCACACACTGCGGTCGAGTAGGACACACAATTGGAACTGGGTCTTGATTTGTCAATTGCAAACTTTATGTCATTGTACAGGCCTCATCGCAGACTGCATCCCCTTCCGGCTTTGGTGCCACTGACTCTGTGCCACGGGAGTCAAGGACACTCTCTGGTTGAACTCTGGTGGCGTCAGAGTCCATGGCCTGGGGGTTGTCTCCATCATCATGTAGCTGATACTGACATCGTGGGGAAAAGGAGACTGTAGCATTCAACTCCTCCATATTGCCTGTTTCTGCTTGCTTCTGCCCTCTGCATCATGCCCTGGATGGACACCTTCCACTGTCCCCCATACCACTCTGCGACACTCTCCTTGGACATCAATGTGCGCCCGCTCAGCTCACCTGGCCCTACCTCAGTGCATCGCAAGTCACCGTCCCGTGGCGGTGTGCCTGTGCCGGCTGCTGTGCAGCCGGGGCCACCAACTCTGTGCAGCTCAAGTCCTGGAACCTTGCTGTTTGTACTTTGAACTTCTGATTGTCTGATCACTGTTGTAGTTGTTGCCAGCACCAACCAACCCCTGAGGGGTGGCGTACACTACCCAACTCCCATCCAGCACAGGCGTCACTGGATGTGTGGCCCTGGCAATAAAAGGTGCCGGGCGCACGTGCCCGTAGGCAGTTCCAAGGATAACCTCAGTGTGTCTGTGTAGTCATTATGTATGCATGTGGGCCCCGGGCCATACCACATTACGTTGTGCCATGTACAGCGGGCGAAACCTAGTCACCTCAGGCAGTGGGGTAGTCCTGGGACATGTGGCTGTGTCAGACCCCCCTGTGAGAGTGAGGGAGTGGACCTGCGTACAACAGGATGGCGTAGGGGTGTGGTCATTCCACAGGTGGCTCTGGGCGTGGTTAAGTTTAGGCTTTGCCAGGGAAGTAACTAAAGCGTGTGTCTCAGGTGTAGTGTCGGCCCCACACATCACGCAAAGTTCAATGTTGCCATGTAGCATGCTCCCGGAGTACGGGCTCGGCCGAGGGGTAGATTAGGGTGCGCAGGCCCACTGGGGTTCAGGGATCAGACATGCCAACTGTTGTGTGTGTCGCTATTTCCGCAGCATAAGCCAAAGGTCTACCCTCGGCCGCATGGCAAATTCAGCCAGGCATGAACTCTACATCTGTGCCCGCCATGTCTTTACCATTGCCCTACACACACGTGTCAGTCCACTTTCAGCGCAGGACATCACTGTGTTGTCGTCAGGCTTGTGGACATGCGCAGACAGGCATGACAATAGTGTGCCGTAGGGGTGCAAGTGATGCAACCGCGCTGCGCAGTCTGGTGAATATGTTCGGGGGAGGGAGAAGCAGCATTGAGGCTACATAATCCACATTGATGCCGCTCATTTGCAACAAGCAGTACATGTCATGCAGGAATCACAAAGTCACACATATCACACACCAATGAACCAGTGAGCCTGCCAACACATCATGCCGAACCAACTATTGACTCATGTCTCTCTGCACTGTCACAGGTGACCAAGGATATGCACTCTGTGCTTGGATGATGACACCCCTCCGAGCCCCGAACACACAGGCCCAGAGGCAGTACAATGCGGCCCACAAACGCACAAGGGGCATCGTGGAACGCACATTTGGCGTGTTGAAGTCACGTTTCAGGTGCCTGGACGTCACAGGTGGAAGGCTCCTGTACAGCCCAGACATCGTGTGCAAGATGATCGTTGCATGTTGTGTGTTGCACAACATATGTGTACGCAGCAGGGCACCATGGATACATCTGCCAGATGCACCGAACGATGATGATGGGGATGAGGCAGGTGGACCACAGCCCACTGCAGCTGCAGCAGGAATAGCCCGTAGGAACACCATAATTGACAATATCTTCACATGAGCACGTCATATTGTGGCAGTCCTTGGCAGTATTGGGACAGTACATAATGACCACAGGCAAAGCATGTGCAAATAAATGCATTCGAAGAACACTATCCCTGAGTGCATGTCTCTCATCTGTACAGGCACATCACTCAGGCAAGTGTGAGTGCGACATGTATTGCTGACATTTTTGTGATTTGTTCATGTGTGGTGGGTGTGTCACCTCTGTGCAGAGAGGCTGTTTAGGGTGTCACGTGTTCGAACTGCCAGTTCTGTGTGTCGCAGTTAGTAGGAAATCCCACTCTTCGGCGTTTCACATGTGTCCAGATTCATTCCATTTTGGCTGCCATTTGTTTCCTGCAGGTGACAACAGGGCTCCTTTTGGGGTCAGATATGTCCCACCATGATGCAGGGATGCCCCCTGTGACTCAGGTCCCACAACATGGGCAACATGTACATAAGCGGGAGTCACTGCCCCTACATTCGTCCACGCTTTCGTGATTTATTGGTCATGGTCATGACACGTCTGTGTGCAGGAGGGGTTGCTTGTCCCTCTGCAATGTGAGGGGGAGATGCAGTTTCACTGTGTGTTACATGCATGTTTCAGCATTTGCGCAGTTTACATGCAGACTGCATGTCAATGTACATTGTGACTGTGGGGAGATGCCTATTTGATGCGGGACGATGCTCATTTGTTCTACGTCACGGATGTGAGGTTGTGCTCGTACATTGTCATCTCACCGTTTTTTTACTCTGCTTTTATTGTGCATTTACACGCATGACGCGTGGGTATTGCAGGCCTCTCACTGGTTATCGCTGATTTTTGTATCACGATTGGCCTCATTGCTACTATTTTCGCGTTCGTGTTTCGCGTTTTTTCTGCGTCGCGTTAGTTTTAACACGCTCATTTGATGAGTTATCTTGTGTCTTTCGCATGGTGCCGCCATGTTGTGAATACCACGTTAACATGGAGTTGTTTTCCCGCGATGGACTGCGATGTGAAGGGTTGCGTTAAGCTACACTTGCGGTAGTTATCACACGTTCTTGTGAATATGCCACTTAGTGTCAGACCTTGCTCTAAAACGGTCATAGTGTCTTGCATTGAGCAGTTAGATAATAAAGGCTCTTCTTACATGAGGTGTCAGATCTATTCAAGATTTGTTCGAGATCTAGCCACATTGAAAAGAACAGTTTTATCGTAAGTTGTAAATTTCAGACAATTCTTTCAGCCCATCCACGGCTGAGTTGAATTTAACAATTAACATCGCCTCTCTCTGCAACAACTGTCTATCCATATCACCACCACGTGGATCAATTAAAATTTTTGATAGTACCGTCCATTTAAGTTCATTAACGGTGTGTTTGTTGAGTATCCAATGGTTCACCTGTCTTGTGGCTCATGGCCTGCCTGGCTACGTTGGCACAGGCCTGGCTGCCATGATGTCTTTTGCGCACGTTACTCTTAAACTGTTGTTCTGTCGCCCTCTGCTACTGCCAAGTTATTTTACAACTGTCTGCATTTTCTGTTTCTCACCTTTTCTCCTATTCCCTTTTGGGCTCAGTCTGAACAACAGTTACAAGGTCGAATAACAAATCCCTGGTTCCTACTGATTTGGCCCGTCCCTCGCACCTAGACATAACACCATGTACAGCTGCCATTGAGAAATTAGTGTGCTTTTAATAATGCGGTCGCCTGCTCTAGACAGCACTTGGAGACAAACTTTCCAGAGAGAAGAGCTGTGATAGTCTGCTGATGTAGTTTTGCATCTAGGTATGGGGGTTCGCTAGTCAAAGCCCAAAGGTCTTCTATTCTCATAATAAACTGGCTTCCAGCACGGGGAGGGTGGTAATGTTAGTTAGACATATATCCACTGCTTTGTGAGATGCTTTCCCCGTTCGTATTCTATGGAGTAGTAACTATGCTGATTATATTATTCATATGTATTATGCTATTAGTACTGACACGTGTACTGTATCTTAGAGCACGTAAGTTGAAATAAATATTTTGAACTATACAGTGTCTCTTCTTACGCATGTTGTGGACAGGTACGAGTGTGACGAAAGAGTGTTCTTGCCTCTGCGAGTCCTGAGTGAGAGAGAGATACCGTGTTCTAGGTTGTCTAATCATTGGTACATTAGTGCTAATGGGACGCTAAGGCTAGTTGGGTTGGGGTTTTGGGTGCTAAGGTCTATGGTTGGCTCACCACTATATTCCAAGGTCCTATTATCCTGTGCATAGCTCTGTATGTGCAGAAACCTTATGACACACCAATGGGGCATTTTCTGTTTTTTTACGGATTCTGGACATATGCTGTATAATTCTTTGGCGAGCTTCCTGATTGGTCTTACCAATGTACAACTTCATGCATGGGCATAGAATGCCGTAAACTACATATTTTGTCTTGCAGTAAGTGAATGTGTTGTGTTTCCAGTTGATATTTTTAAAGGAGAATAATGATCCTTCAATGGTTTGGGGACTAAAAATGCAAGTTCCACATTTATGGTGTCCAATGATGGGTGGTAAAATGAGTTATGCTCTTAACGTTATCCTTTCTTGTGATTTCGGTAATGCTGCGTGGATAGTAAAATTACCTACGCTTTTTTCTTTCTTTAGAGCAAAGGTTTGCTAAAAGAATTATGGAGATTCTGGACCAAATGCCAGTTTTGATTAATCACCTTCATAAAGAAGTTAGTTTGAGGGCTGAACGTGGTGACACATACAAGACGTTCCATACTCTTCTTTTCTCTCCTCCGTAAGAGTGTTTCCCTTGGTGTCCACCATGCCCGCTTCATGGCATGTTTTAAAAGTTTTTTCAGATATCCTCTTGCTTTCAATTTTTCCACCAAATTGTTGGCATGGTCCATGTATTCATTTTTTAATGTACAGTTGCGCTTAATCCTAAGGAACTGTCCATAGGGAAGATTATCACGCAAACTGCGTGGATGTTGACTCTTGTAGTGTAAAGCTCAGTTTCTATCTGATGGTTTTTTATGTAAAATTGTAATGAGTTTACCTTCCAACACATAAATCTCTACATCCAAAAATGTCATCCTGCTGGCACTGTAGTTTAGATAAAATTTTATGTCCGGTGTACGATCATTCAACCAGGCATGAAATGCCACTAGGTCAGTCGCCGCTCCATTCCATATTAAAAAGACATCGTCAATAAACCGTACCCAGTTGGTAATTTGGGCTGAGAAAGGATTGTTGTTGTATATGAATCTTTCTTCAAATTTTGCCATGTAGAGCACTGCCAATTCCAGCGCAAAGGGACAACCCATGGCAGTCCCTTTTGTCTGAACATAAAAGTCGTTTTCAAACTTGAAGTAGTTTTTTTTAAGTGCAAAGCTAGCCAAGTGCAGTATAAATTCACTAGGGACTCTAACCGGTCTTGGCCTAAGTTCTAGAAATGTTTCAATGGCATTTAACCCATCTTCTTGGGGTATCTGAGTATATAAAGATACCACATCAAGGGTAACCAAGAGTTGGTTGTTTGGTGACAATTCTTGGCTTTCCATTTTATTTATAAAGTCGGTGGTGTCTTGGAGATAGGATGGAACATCCTGTAAAAAGGGTTTTAAAAAGAAGGCAACATACTTTGATATGGGTTCGAGTATGGACCCACAGCCGGATACAATCGGCCGACCGGGGGGATGGGTTTCGTTCTTGTGGATTTTTGGAAGAACATATAGGAGAGGAATTCTTGGATAATTTTTGTTCAGAAAACCAAACTCTTTTGATCCGATTATGCCTTGGTCTAAAGCCTCCTTGAGAAGTGACAATAATTCACCTTGAATTTCCGGAGCTGGATCCTTCTCAATTTTCCGGTAACATTGTATATCCTGCAGCTGTCTTAACACTTCGGTTTTATAGTTGGCGGTACTCATTACTACTATAGAGCCCCCCTTGTCCGCTGGTTTTATTATTATTGAATTGTCAGACTTCAGTGAGGATATAGCTTCTCTTTCAACTTTCGAAATGTTGTGTTTCACAAAAGCCCTTTTGCCTTCTATTTGTGAGATGGCAGATAAAACCGTCCGTTCAAATGTAATAATGTCCTTCGGGACTTTATTCGCGGGAGGACAAAAAGTAGATTTTTCTCTCAGTCCTGTGGATTTCATATTTGGAGGAACTTCGTTTTCCAAAAAGAAGGACTTGAGTCTCACCTTTCTACAGAATTCAATGACCTCAGTTTTCATTTTTACAAAATCGGTTTGTTTGGTCGGAACAAATGTGAGTCCTTTTTCCAGGATCGAATGCTCTGCCTCTGAAAGGGAACGTCCAGACAGATTAAAAATTGCAGATGGTATTAGGTCTTGTAATATTGTCGTCTGGTTGTCATTTCCCATGACTGGTTTTGATATTTGTTTCTTCCCTGTGGCCGCTGTTAGCCTCTGCCTAAAAAAGATTGTTGCTGTTGATTGTTAGGCCTACGATTTGGTTGTTGATTGCCCTCTGTTGCATCCAAGTCTCCACCAGATCATGAAGATATATCTGAAAAAGAGATAAATTTGTTTCTTGACCTCCCTTGAAAATCCGAGAGGAATCTTCGCGAGTTGGGCCGTGTGTAAAAATCCGTTTGTAAATAAGGATAGGTTGTTTCCAAAGAGAAGTTCTTCTTATCTTTCTCAAATTTGGTCCCTTCCTGATTTATCGTAAAATCTTTAAATTCTCCTATCTCTTTTTCGACTTTTGCCAATAAGTTTTTAGCATCTGTGAGCATTTGACTGTCCTTTATTTCTTGTTCCAAGGTCGAGATTTCTGCTAATTGTTGTTGTGATAGTCTTTGTGCTGTCTCAATGGTTAATACCATTAGATCTCTACTGCACTTAGTTTCAATGCAGCTGTAGCCTTTTTTATAGATCGGGTCCTCTGTAAATATGACTGGTATGTTACGCATTTGTAGTCCAACTGGAATGGTCCCTGCTTTCAAATGCTCGAACAAAAAGTGTCCGTGCAAGTCCGCCCTAATTTGTTTTTTCTTTAGTCTAATGAGTTTATCCGTTTCATTTTGTTGTTTAGCTGTCGAGCTTAAAGCAATTGAAGAAAACAAAGATGGGGTGCTAAGTAATTTTTGAATTTGGTCCTCTGTGTATGCAAAGGGGTCCTGTTCTGTCATGCTCAGAAAAACCGGGATCAGTATTAAGAATTAAATCAAAAAAATAAAAATAAAATAAAACAGAAACACTCCAATTTTTAAAGTGGAGTTTTTAGAACCTCGCAAGTGAAAACCCGCGATACTAGTGGGAACCAAAAGGGTTCTGGCCCTAATCAGCAAGGCTAGGCCAAGTTCAATACTTAGAAAACAACACAGTTGCCAATGCGGATGGTTACTAACTCAATCTTTTCACACAATAACACGTGACACTCATAGTGACTGTAAAAATCAATTTTTGTTTTTATTTTCTCAATACTCTTTTTAATGCAATTTTTTCTTTTGTTCATATTCTTCAAAGAACAATTTCAACATAAATTCACATGAACCACATAACAATAGTATCACAAATGTATAACAGACAGATCAAATGATCACATAAATGACATGACAATACATCTCACATGTAGCAACAAAATCAAATGGTTGAACAAGCTCTAGTTCCACAAGACAAGAAAAAAAGGGAAAAAAAGGAGAAAGAAGCCTAGACAGGGGAAAGAAGGGTTGAAGGTGTATTTTTAGATCTCTTCATCAACAACATTACCCCACTTAGGGCACTTGCCAAACTGTATATAACTCCGGTTAACATAGATTAATCAAAAATCGTGAATCTTACACAATGCTTAACCTGGTAATTCTTTTTAGTATGCATTTGTTTGGACAAGAAAAGGTCTACGCGTTTCGAACCCCATTAAATGCTTTTTAGGTGGGGTTCTCCTCAGGACCTGGAACGAGCTAAATAAAAAGAAAAAGAAAAAAGAAGAAGGTGCTTGTGTTACCATTTATTCACTCATTCACACGCACTCCAAAAGTCTTCTTCTATTGATAGCTTACCTTGCGTGGAATTATTGCACTTCAAGGTGTCTACCGCTTTCACTAAGGACTCTATATGCACAAGAAAAAAGAGAAAAAGGGAAGGAAAGCAGGGGAGGACTATGTCAGTCTTTGAAGTATTTAAAAACGCATGATATAACAAAAACGTGAAACTTCAGGCACTTACTTGGCCTTAATGTGAAATTGGAATGTCGTGGATCATAAAACGCTTCTCCACTCGTGGAGAGTTCCACTGATAGGGTGAAGCTGTTACCATGCGTGACTGCGAGAAAAGGGAAGTGCAATTAAAATAAGCGAAAATAGAAAAAACTCGTTTGAATTTGGGGTTGCGGTATAGTAAATACCTGTAGATGCCAATTCCTTTACACGGTATGTGCCATCCGCAATTACGGGTAATTTCTATGGCTGGCCGGGTTTTTGGTTCCCCTTTGCTCTGACTCGTGCTGCAAGAGAGATATGAAAGCATAAGCGTTTTGCCGCGAGCATGTCCCTGCTCTTTAGAAACGATTGTGAAAGCGTCGCTTTTGGATCCACATACCTGAATGCTGTTTGTTTCGGCGTCTTCACCCTCCTTCGCCCAATACGTTTGAGAGGTAATTTGGAAGCAGGTAGCGCTGTCGCTTAAATATGACGGCAGCAACCTGCACGCTTGGCATAGTGCCCGTGATCTTCAGTTTTTTCAAATTCAAACGAAAACTTTATTAGAATCGTGTTTTCTGTTGACGCTGTGACGGCATTCAGTGAAAACCTTACTTCACTCAATTATTTCAAACCGTTTTTTCGAGTGGATCACACAGTTAAACTGTACTTGCTCATTTTCAATAGGGAAGCAGTAATTTTACACAATTCGCGTGGATCGAGTCATCGCAAAAAATAAATTTTTTAATAAAGCCGTAATTTTAATGAACCCCTTTGTTGCAAGAGCAATAATTTTTAAGAACAACCAAAGGGCTGTATTTACATAGCTTTAAAAACTTAGGGGCATATTCATAAGGAGCTATCGCCGAATTAACGGCACTTTATCGCAGCCAAAGTCGTGATAAATGTACCTCCCCATTCACAAGCCGGTGTTAACAGCCCACAGCACCAGTTTACCCGCGATAGCAGGCGCAAAAAATATCGCCACAGAGGACCCGCACAACTATCGCTAATGAGATGCAGAGTGGGCGTTCCCGTGCCAAAAGGCACGACAACATCACACCTCAACATTCACAACGACCAGCCACATCGGCGATAAAAACACAAAACAGGTGATAAGGCGCGTTAGCACCAGGAAATTTACACCTGCTCTGACCTGGTGTAAAGTCGGACGGCAGCCTGCAAACCAAAAGGGAGCACAGCCCAGGGCTACATCGGAAGGGCAACAGATGCCATGGAGCCACCCATCATGCGGCCCGGACACCCAAGAGGGCCACAACACCCACCGCCTCCACACCCAGGACCACCCCTCCCTGGCACCCCCCCCGACTAAAGACATGCCACATCAGCCACATCTAAACATGTACAAAATATTCCGCTTGATGCCGCACAATCTGAACTGGTGTCATGCATGTGTCGTCACAGAAATGAGCAGCACACATTCACTTTCGAAGCAACAAATAAAACTTTATTAAAATGAACAACGAAATGAAATGAAGACACATGGCTGCTCCCCTCGGGACAATACGTAGGTCACAGCCTGTAAGACAAAAATCATGATGAGAAGGTGTGTCCTGCGCACATCAGAGGACAGAGAGAGAGCGAAGGAGAGAGAGAGGAAGAGAGGGAGAGAGAGATGAGGAGAGAGAGAGGAAGAGAGGGAGAGAGAGACAGAGAGGAAGAGAGGGAGAGAGAGAGAGAAGAGGAGAGAAAGAGGAAGAGCGGGAGAGAGTGTAGTGTAGTTCCTATCTCCCTAATAGGCTCTGCGCATTGGAATAATATACCCTATAGATTTGACATAGGACTGAGGTCAGTATGTCCCTATCGAGTATATTAAACTTAATTTACTTTGTACCAGCTAACTCAGAGGCCACTAGAAACTCCTTGTAAACAAGAAGGGAGTAGTTTCTGGCAACCGCATAAACATGACAACTTTGTTTCCCTTTAGAATCGAAACACTCTCAGAATCGTGGAAACAACAGATAACAGTTTCACTCAGCTAATCGTGCATGCTTAGTTTCTTCAGAGTTACACAGAAATAATAGACGGGCGTTTCAATAAAAAGGATTTATTGAACAGTCTTGTTTCTCGTGTAAGAGATATCAGCTGTTACAATCGTAAGACAGTATGCGAGATATATTATGTACAGCGTAAGCAGTAGAAAGAAATAATACTGCGCTAGCATTATCTTTTAGCTATGACACATATATTCATATACATAAATAACATAAGCTAAAAATGCGAGTACTCATAAGATGCTTCTCTAACTAGTTCTACCCCAGTGTACCTAACCTAAGTGTAGTGCAAGGTAAGAAGTAGGTGATGCATTCTATAGTATGGTATGCTAAAGTCTGGTATGCCAAGTCTGGTATGCCAAGAGTCCCTCTAGGTTCTAGTCAGCTCCATACCTTGAGAATGAGAGAGGTGGGAATCTCTTTCCGGGTCTCGAACTCTAACACCCCACGAAGGGAGTCAGAACACTGGAAGCTGGATTCTCTGCGAGCAGGGATGACAGCGTCTCTTGTCAGTGCGTCAGGCCGGGACACGGGCTCCTCTAAAGTCGAGGTCTCCTCCTACTTGCTTGGGCAAGGGAAGGTATATTTATACCCGGTAGGTGCCTTGGAATGTTGGCATTGACGTAAAGTCGGGCAGAGAAAGACATCAGGAATGAACCCTTAAGGAATAGATGTTCATGCATAATAAATGAGTTCTTGGAGAAATCAATAATCCTGTGCTAGGGGAACTCCCAAGAGCATAAGGGTCTGGTTTCTAAGAACTCGTTGTGACGTTGGGGTGGACAGATGTAGGTGACCATGCCTGTGTTTGGATAGCATGGCTAATGCCTAAATAAGGACTGGGATCCCCTATATAGATAAGGGAAATCGAATTGTGCCTATATATGGACATGTATCAGGAAAACCTATATACGGACACCTAAAGCGGAATACAACACCGACTCCACTTTCGAATGAACGATAGTACTAAATGCTAAACATTAAACTGAGTACCACATGTTGCTAAAAACATTTCTAAAAGCATACTAAAAGAAGTTTAAAAAAAAAACTGTTGCTTAACATTTAATGGGTACTGTACATTTTAAAGCATTTTTTCATTCTAAGCATATATAGGAAATAAAATGCAACATGAATGAATAAACAGAAATATATACATATGACGAAATGGTTGACAAGTTTTCAAAAATCAATGCCATTTCATAACATGGTACTAAATGAAATTATAGTAAATAAGGTGACAATGTGTCCCTGGAAGTATTCAAAGAAGTCCGTTCAATATGAATAGTTCTACTGTAAGCAGATTGAATTGCCATGTATTTTCAAAAATAGAGAAAAAAAAAAATTCAATTTTTAGGAAGAGTTCCAAGTTTAGTTCTGTTTTGGAAATATGGAGGCCAAATTCATTGCGTGCCCAGTACACTGTGAGCCGAATCAAAGTCAGTGTATGGGTCTGGTGTAAACATGAAATCATCTATTCCTGTAGACAAAAGATCATCTACCGGTGTCGGTGACAGTTGGAACACCTCGTTCAGAAGGTTAACTGCACAGAGATGTGAAGCATCGCCTTCAGCATAGGATGCTGCAGCAATGTTCGCGTCCGTTGTTACCTGTGTGCCTGTTGATCCATCTCGTACCTCAGCAGCAGCAGGAAGCATCTGTGAGATCTCAACGAATGCCGTCATCAGGATTGGTAGCCTCTGGGGACAACACAGAGCATGGACCGTTATCGGGTCCAGCAGAGTATCGATATCCGTTGGCATGACTGATGGGAGTGTTAGACAGATGTCTAGCACGCATTCTTCACCGCATAGCAGGCAGCATAGAACAGGTAAGATGCAATCTTAACCAGATTGGTCTAAATGACAGAAACCATGTTGTATTAAGTTCCCGTAGACGAGGTATGCCCAAAAGTTGCACTATGCGCTCACGGCACTTCCGTTCTAGGAGAGCTTTCTCCAAATTGCTGGGAGTGTTGCCCGTTGATAGGCTTGCCATAGCGTAGTAGTAGGAATAAAAACAGTGTTCCTGCAACGAGTGCTAGAATTAATGGCACACCACCAAACACCGAATGTGCGAAGTTTGGAATGATTCCGAGGACTGCCTGAAAAGGTATTAACAGTCCTGAACAGATGGTCTTAAATACATGTACAATCCCGCTTGTATTAGACATGTTTAAGATAGATCCCATCATTTTTATGAAATGTATAGGGCAGTTTGTACGAATTAGAGGCTGTATCTCAGCCGAAGCCCTTGCAATTTGTAGATCATAGATTTCTTTGGCCGAGGTCAAAGGCATGGTTTGTTGTAAAAGCATGGCTTTCATTCTGCTTAAAGTATCAAAACGTATAAAAGAAACATTCAATGAAGGCCATAGAGGCGACTCCCTGACTGTGTCTATTTGGGGGAACAATACTTGCATACAACAAGTAACCCTGGAGCTAACCGTTACCAGATATGGGATCCCTGGCAACATGCCACAGCAACTCTGATCATTCAACATGAGGTAACTCCCGTTAGAAATTTGGCCAAACGCTGGATTAATCACAGCAGCTGGTGTACCCTGCAGGTGGCAGGACAAGTTTAAATCACGCTAAGTACCCCACAATTATTAAGATAACGACTATAACACTTGTTAGGAGTGGGAAGATTGTCATTGAAGCATCCTAGTTGTTACCCACCGGGTTGTGGGAAAGGAAAAAATTCCTTTTATTTTAATTACCCTCACACACCCTAGTGGTGTCATGCTTCATCATCGGGTCACCCTGACTCCCTTTACGATGTCCAGGGACACGCGAGGGTGTATGCACGTATTTACAGAAGAAATAATATCGTTTTTTTAAACAAACCTGTATTTATATGCCATAATGTCAGCACTAATAAAGTTTCATTTAAACAGAACACTGATCACCTAAGTATAGCGGCCCGATTATTGCAATACTCCATTGTAGTATAATGGATAAATCAGCTTCGCGTGTCTCTCTGGCCATCGTAAAGGGGTAAAGAGATAGAATGACTGCATGTGGGGTGTGGCTCTTTTCGAGTCAGGCACTTATATTAGTAAACCATACAGTTGCGAAAATAGAGGTGCGGGTGCCGATTGACTCATGATACAAAGGCACAGACAATCCACCATTGCTAATGTCTATATGACAGGAATATCACGGCTTAAATATTATGCCATATAGGTTGTACACATTCAGAGTCAAGACGTAAGATCTGAGAAACGCCCACTAATATTCATTTATGTGGGTAAATATAGAGAATCGGACTACAAGTCCCATCGCTCCTGTTACATATCACGTGAGCCAGTTTACTTCCGGTTTCGCGGTAATTGACCTCTGGGTGGGCACTTCCCTCCTTTCGAAGCTCACTAGAAACCCCCTTTAAATACCAGCGGAAAGCATCGCTTGTTGCGAAAGCCCGGGGACGCAGGACACAGTAGGTTTGGACGCGGGGCAGGACCCTTGATGATGTGAGTAGATTAAGCTGCACCGAGAGGGATACATTTCACAAATATTCAGGGGTATATTTCCAGACGTTTGTGAGATATTTTGAAGGGCTCATGTGTGCCTTCTCTATTTTTTGTCTCCCTCAACTTTATGCGGTTTTACTACAACGTGCCATGGATATTTAACTCGATCCCCAGAGTGTGACTAGAGGGCTACCCCTCCCACTGCAACTCCCCGTGATGTGTTACCTCCTCCAAAATGGGGTAAAGTGTGTATGTCAATGTTGCAAGTGCAGTGTGAGCGACTGGTTTGATTTCTTTGTAGTTTGAGATGAGCGTGACGTGGAGGTTCCCTAATTCAAGCACAGATTCACAGTTATAGAATAAATCCAGAATGCAATATATATCGCCACAACACCATATATATATATATATATATAAAAACACATGTTTTGGATACGCAAAAAATAGCGAGAAGTGACAACTTAGTGAACACTGAAAACTTGTTATAGAGTGATGGCTCACTATCACCCACCAGATGCATGGGTGAGTTTTTAAAGGCACATCACCTGTGGGAAAAAGTAATTACAATAATTTTGTTTTATTATGTTCTTCCCCTCTTCTCTCTTTTCCTCCCTCCCCATTTTTTCATTACAGATGGAGAAGAAGGATTAACATCCTCATAAACTAAGATAAGTTTGTCTGATGTTGTACAAAGGAGCAGCTATCTGCCCTTTTTTCCATAAAGTAGTAGTAGCTTGTTAGTTATTCACTGCTTCATTCAGGGAGGGAACTTCTATACACATTGCCCTGAAGAAAGCCCGGGACCCACAGTGGGCCAATTAAGTGGGCTGAAACATGTTGGCACTAGGGTCGTAGGACCACAAATATCCCATCTGACTCTATATATGCTTGTAAATTTTAATATCCCAGTCGGTTCCAAGAATAAAGGGAAACCGGGAACTGCCTGAGGATTTTTAATATTTAAAGACTCCCTGACCATATCTTCAAAGAGCTCCCTGAAATACGGTCGAGCCCACCCTGACCTTTAGGAGTCAGGGTGACCCGATGATGAAGTATGACACCACTAGGGTGTGTGAGGGTAATTAAAATAAAAGGAATTTTTTCCTTTCCCACAACCCGGTGGGTAACAACTAGGATGCTTCAATGACAATCTTCCCACTCCTAACAAGGGTTATAGTCGTTATCTTAATAATTGTGGGGTACTTAGCGTGATTTAGAGTTTACCTTGGGAGGACGTACTCCCACCAGAGATCTCCTCTCTGCCCTTTTGACTCAAGAGGGGTTTCTTCTCTTAGGGTCTTAATTTTCGGGCATGACAAGTTTGCCACAGAACCATTACAAGCCCCGTGTAAAGAAAAGTCCTGACATATGAGTGAACCGCTCAGTGCATTTTCACAGTGTGTACCGCTTAGAAACACTTCACGATCCCCACTCCAACATCTGTATTCGTAAGGTAAATCCCAGGATGTCTTAATGTATTCTTTACCCAACCTTTCATATTTGCCTACTTGCATTTGTTTGAGGCAATACTCAAAATGAAAAGTAGTGACAGGCAGAGTTATTTTGCCAAGGATAAGCCATTCTGTAGCTGGTTTTTCTGCTACCGTAAATGGTAATTTTTCCAGTTTTTCAATGCTCAGCACTGTATACTTTGCTCCCCTTTGTGCCAGTTTGACCTGTTTATCTGTTAGATTGTATTCTGAAAACAGAGACGACGTGTTGATAAAACACCAAGGCACATCGCCTGCACGCAAGGATTGCAGCGTCCAGCCTAATAACATAATAGAACGTAACTGAGATTGGCCTTGTTGTAACATGGCTAAATCTTGTTCCAGTATGTCAATAGCAGAGCATACAATGTTGTCCAGTGAATAAATTCTGGATGACAATGTTGTTAACCCGTTGTCGACCACAGTGAGAGATTTCTCTAAGTTAATACGATCAAGCTCACGTATTCTTTCTGCGGCCTCTGCCTGTGAAACCTTCCATATTTCATTATAAGCAGCATAAATGCCGGCATATATGAAACGTTTTTGACAGGGTTTTCTTGGTCCTAGCAAGAAATTCCTAAGGTCTGCGTCTTCTTTAAGTAAAGATAAGTGTTGTTTCACATCCTCGAGTGTAGATTTTTGTAACCAGTCGAGGCACAATTTTCCTACACTGTATGTTGTTACTACCCCCGGATGTTGTCGTTGAACATATCGTGGGTCTGGCCTATGGATAGTAAAGCCCTGTCTTCTATTCAGGAATCTTTCTTGACAGATGTTTGTGTCTGTGGGCCAGAGCAACCATTTTTCCCAATCAGGATCTGATCTGTTGTTTTGTAGTATTGTGTCTACTTTGACCGCTCCCTGTGTAGTGCTATTACTTGCAGGTGTTGGTACAGAAGGTGTGTTCATGTCTTTGATCTTGGCTAAACCAAGGCAAGACGTTTGTTGCACAGTGTCATTCAAAAAAATTATTTGCTGTGGGATGATACAGGCTCTAAACAAAGCTTATATCCCCTGCACTTGCCAATCTTTAGAAAACCAGACAGATTTTGTGTTAATTGTGTGTTTCCAAAAGTCAAATACTTGTCTAGACAGTTGGGTAATAAAGGTTGCAGAATAAATCTGTTTTGTATTAGTTAACATAATTTTCTGTCCTGTTTTGTTTACATTCTTATAGTAAAATGTTTCTGGATCAGATGTATTGTACCCTAAAAATATGGAAACTTATTTGCAAACGTTTTTGAACTACCCCTTGGTGGTGTAGGACAATGTTCCCATTGGTTAAACATAAACACATTTCTAGGTGTTGCAGATTTATGCAAGACATGATGACCATAGTGGTTGTAACAATAAAGCTGTTCGTAGTCTGATGAGCCCTCTAAGTATTCATTGTTGGAGAACGCAGCAGACCTTTCTAGATCATTCATCATATTATTAACAGTCTCAAAGTCCCAATCATCAGAATAGGTACTGGAGGTAATAAAATCACTTAATGAAATTTTAAATAAATGTGGAATCTTCAAAAGTTCAGTCGAGCCGAATATGTCGAAATCGGTTCTGTCCCAAACTATACCATCCTGTATAGGAACGGGTGTGATGTTCACTGCTGACAAATCTCTTGCTTCACGATGGGATGATTTGTGTGGTCTTAAAAGTAAGTTCACATTTTTACTTTCAGTGTCCATACGAATGTATCTGCTGTTTATAAGCACGCTAAGAGTCATTACTAAAGCTAGCCAAAGCAGAAAGAAAAATATTCCAGAAATAATCCATAGTTCAATCCATGGTGAAACCAGATAAGTCTCTTTCAGGAAATGAAAAAGGTCTTGTACTTGTTGTTTGAAAGTTTTTAGGGCTGGCGTCGTTTCAGGCTCACTTGGATCCTCAGAAAACGTATCAAAGTTAATGAAGTAGCCAGAAGCAGTTCGGTCAATTGTTGGAATTGCATCAGGATTCGTCGAAATCGCTGGAACCAGTTGATCACGTGTTACGTTGGTGTAGACAGGTGTATCTGGACGAACTGTTACTTGAGTTTCAAGAGGGATAAGTTCCATAGCATTGTTGCTCAGTCCTTCATCTGTTACTGCTGAATTCTCGATGGTTATGAGTCTTTCAGTCTGAACCTCTTGGATAGTAGCGAGAGGAGTGCGTCTGCTACTAGGTCGGAGTCCACGAGGCCTACTATTTAGTATTGGCCACATACTGTGGTTTGATGAGGTCGATGGACACAAATCTTTTCTCCTTTCTTCCAGCAAGGGGCGGCAGAAGTGTTCTTGTTCCTTGAACTGCTAGGACAGGTACTGGTTGTCTGTAAGAAGGTCCAAATTCCTTCTTGTCCGCAATCTTCTCTCTGACTAGATCCCCAACTTTTGGGATCCAGACAGGCCTTGCTGGGACTGCCGGTTTTTCCCCAGTGGTGGTTGGCTTCAGGAACACGTTGCTTTGTTTCAATCTTAGTTCATTTAGATCCTGTAAAACAGCCAAACGATCTTTGATATCAAAGGGGTTATTTTCCACCACTGTGCCTTTACATTCGAGATCAGGAACCCACATTCTTGTCCCAAATAGGCCCTCATATGGAGTGACCCCCCCTAGAGAACTTCTTGGCAAATTATTTAATGAGCGTTGGACCCCATAAAGATGTTTGACCCACCCATCACCCGAACCTAATACTCTAGCTGTTATAGACTGCTTTATGTCCCGGTTTTCCTTTCCACAACAGAATTTCCCTCAGGATGAAATGGAGAGGAGTACCGCAATGCTACGCCCAAACTGGCCATGGCTTCTTTGTAAGCCCGAGAGCTAAACGCAGGGCCCTGGTCAGAATGTAGTGTGCCAATTGCGTATGTGCCGATAAAGACTCGCAAATCTTTTATAACAGTTCGAGCGTCAGCCGAGCGCTGAGGCCACATCCATAGGAACCTTGACTTAGTGTTTGTGGGATTGCATTTGTCATAAAGGACGCCTGCGCGTAGATAGTCTAATGCTGTCTAACAATGGTGTCTGTACTGGGCAGGCTACTTCGTAGTCTGGTGTCTGATGGCGTTCTGCACTAGTCTGTCTATTGCAGTCTCTGCAGTCATTGATGAAGATGTGAATCTGTGTATTCATTCCAGGCCACCAGTACATCTCTTTTAATGTTAATATTGTTTTAGAGATCCCTTGATGTGACAGACCCTCCCCCAGGTGTGCTTCATAAATCAAAGCTGCTCTACGTTCCATGTTTGGAATTACCCTATCCCCCACTCGAGCAAAAGGAACGTTGTTTGCATCAATTACATAAGAGTACTTGAGTGGAAATTTCTTTGGTAACGCTGCACCACTGCCTTTGCTTGAAGCATTGACAGCCAACAATATCTCACTGTCTATTCTCATTTTTGAATGAGTGATCGCAGCTACGAAGCCGTCTGAACAGCCCCCTTTGTGGCTTCATCAGCCAATGAATTCCCTGTAACGTGAACGCCATCATGTTGATGACTCATCGTGTGTATCACGTGAGCTTTTGGTAGTTCGTTTCCGAACTTAACTACTTGTTCCCAAAGCGTTTTATGCTTTATTGTGCCACCTTTTGCATCTTTGAATCCGTTTGAAGCCAATTCTGTATATATTCATTATATGACTGAACACAGTAAAAGGAATCGCACACTATAAGTGTGGGGAATTCACGACCTGTATTTTCAAGTGCCAGTTTGAATGCTTGTAGTTCAGCTCGCTGAGCTGTACAATCTCCTACAGATTTAGTGACCATTGGTCTGAAGTTACCATCGCGCATGCGACCTTTAACGGTTGTGCACACTGCACTGTAAGCTTGCTTACTCCCTGTAGCGGGTTGTGCTGATCTGTCAGTATAAATTATAAATTCGTACTGATCGAGAGGCATAATTTCAGTGGGCAGAGGACATTCATGTTCATATTGCAGGAACGCTTGTGTTTTTAAATCAGGATCAAAAACATATTCAACATCTGTTGCAGCAAGAGAATTAACCCATTGTATCCATCTAGGATGTAAAGCTTTTGCATTTGGAATGCTCGCTTTTGTGACCGCCTCTAAGGCTGGTACTGGAGTTACGACAATAATGCGTTTCCCTTGAGCTAGAGCTCTTTCTTTTGCTACAGCGGTTTGAACTGCTGTCAGTATTTTTTCTGTTGAAGTGAAGCGCATTTCTGCTTGTGTATACAAATGTGATTTGTATGCTATTGGTACTTTTTCACCCTCATTAAATGTTAAATAGGTGAATCCGCATTGACCCGAAATTATTCGGATCACTAAATTGCGTTTATTTACGCGTGTTTGTAAGTGATTTGTTGCTAACATGTTAGCTTGGAGTGAACGCAGGATTTCTGTGTGTTCTTGTGTCCAATGTTTTGTTGAAAAATCAGGTTTGATTAATTCGTAGAGAGGTTTAACCCTTTCTGCGTAGTTTAGAATGTAAGTTCTTCCAAAATTTAGGAAACCCAAGATGGATTGTAAATTTTTCAGCGTTTTTGGAGGTTTGAGCAGCGTGCACTTTTCTAGAAAGTTAGCTGCCAGGCTCTTGCCTTCACTTGGAAGCTCATATCCTAGGAAAAGGACATTGAGATGGGCAAGTCTGGATTTTTTAAAGTTGAATTTATAGCCTTCAGAGGCGAAGCCCAATATAATGGTACTCACCCTATTCAAGTGCCTATCTAGGTCATCGTCTGTCAGATAGATGTCATCGACATATGACAATGCCTCATTATCATAAATTTGTAGTAACTCTGTTACCCTTGCTGAGAATAACCCCGGGCTGTTCTTGAACCCTTGTGGGAGTTGACAAAATTGACGCTGGGTCCCCTTTATTGAGAAAGCTGTTAAGTACCTGCTTTCAGGTGCTATGTTTTGACAAAAGAAACCATTTGAAATGTCCAATGTGGTTTTATATTTTTTACGCACAATGTTATTCATTAATGCTGTACTATGTGCATTTTGCACTGCAAATGTTTTGGAACAAGTGTTTAAGTGTCTGTACTCTAAAACTAGATGATATGTATTGTCTGGTTTGGATACAGGAAACAAAGGATTGTTCATTGAGGAGGTGCATGTTTCAATCACCCCTTGGTATTCAAGTTGATCTAAGATCTCCCTGACCTTTTTAGCTTCTTGCTTTATTGGGTACTGCCTTTGTGCAGTAGGTTGATTTTTAGCTGTATTTTGTGGTGAGGTGAGTCCTCATCCCATCCTACATGATTTTTGTATAATGCTGGGGACTGGGCAACTGCCCATTTCTTGGCATAAGTATATTTTAGGTGAATTGGAATATGGTTGGAGAAGGCTGGCATAATGATGTCCTCGCCATGTGGGCACTCCCTGACAAAGTTTGGTGGCCACTCCTTTTCTGCTAGAAGTATATCATAACCCCTTGAAAGTTTCTCCCAAAAGAGTGTTTTCACTTTTCTTGGTATGTCTCCCTCCATTCGGAGTGTTATTTCATATAACTATTGTGGAGTACTAACCCTGGTGTCTACAGTCTCTACTGTGATGTACTCATTCAAGTCCACTATCTCCAGAAGTTCCTTCAGGTTCTGGCGAGCTATTGTTACTTCTGCTGCACTGTCCAGCATTGTCTGAGCCCATTCTCCGTTCTTGAGCTGTGTTCTCATTATTCTCGGCATGTCTGATCTTCAGACCTGCTACCTTCTTTTTTGTGAATTGAGGTTTTGATTTATTTTTCTGAACGTGTTTATCGTTTTTGGATTTTGAGCGTTCTTCTTTGTGATCTGACCATCCTCTTCTTTCTGATGTCTGTGACGATATCTGAAAGATACGAGAGGAACGTGTATCAGTATCTTGATACCTGGCAGGTTTTCTCAAATTATCCCTATTCCTGAGGTTATACCTGCTTTCAGAGGGCTCCTTTTGAGGAGACCTACCTCGAGAATGAGAACGTGTCTCGTTTGAATTTTGTTTATTAGTTTCCCACTTCTTTTTAGAAGATGTAGGATTTTGTTTAATAGAGTCCTTCTCAGGACTTTCAGATAGTTTTGGCTTCAAAGGTTTTCCACCCAAACTATCTCTGCCTAATTCTGCATAAGATTTTTCTATTATTCTGGGTAGTTCATGTTGATGTTCTGTTACATCAAATTCCCTTAAGCGTTGGCGGATCGCCACTGATGCTGCCTCCCCTTTAATATTAGATAATATTATTGTTGAGACCTGGTCGAAGTTTTTCAGTAATTTCATACCTAAATTCAGAGCAGGTTCTGCCCCGTATTCGTTTTGAATTTGTTTCAGGACATCTGGTATTACTGCAATTGATGGAACACCATGTGTTGTAGTATAGATGGCAGCAAAGACTGTGCCCCAAGTGGTGCAGTCTTCCAGTTGTGGTGTGATCCCCATTGGTAAACAGATTGTTAGTATTCTGTGTTTCTCATAAGGGCTAGTATTTGGAAATACTGCTTCGATTTGAGTAATTTTTTGAACTATCCAGAATGGAATTTGTTCACGTTTTGTGGGCATTTGGCGTGGGCGTGTAAAGTCTGTGGAGTAATTTTTAGTATATTCCCCTGTTGAGGGGTCTGATTTGGAATTGTTATAGGTGGTTGGACTGTGAAAGTCTGCATGACAAATTGGACTAATTATCTATAAATTTTTATTAACTCTTGTAGTTGAGTAAGTAATTCTTCGTCTGACATTTCTTCGATGTCAGGATGAGGTGTGTAGCCGGCTAGAATCGGCCATGTTGCTCCTGGTCTACCTAGTGGACCGAGCCTGGTAATGTTTTTGTGATGTTTTAGGGCGCCTTTAAACCAGAGATTATGCTCCTGGTATGTGAGTGGAATTTCAATATCCTCGTCCTCTGGTGGTTCATCTTCTTTAAAGAAGTGAAACATTTTTGTTACTGGATTTGATTCTGGGAATACTATCCATGAATAGAATACCTCTGTCTGAAAGGATTTGTGTGCCTCTATCACGAAAACTGCTCTACCACCTCTTGGTGTTAGGCCATGTTTTATAACTTTTAGAGTGATGGCTCTCCTTAAGTTTGGAGGGATGTTTATAACACCCTCATTGGTTTCATTTAAACCTGTAAAATTGAAAGCTGTTACGACTGGATCAGCCGCAGCTACACCATTCTCGGTGCTAGTATCCCCATTCAGGGAAATTTTTGGAAAAAAATGCAGAAAAAGTTTCAAGGAAACAAAGATAAGGTGCAAAATATTTTGGAACACTGTATCCTTCAACGTTGAACAAACCATACAGCTAATATATAGGATTTAGTAGGGGTCTCTGAGAAAAGCACGACTGAGTTACTCAGTATCTAGCGTTAAATTAGTTCCTTGCCCCACGTTGGGCGCCATGTAGTGTAGTTCCTATTTCCCTAATAGGCTCTGCGCATTGGAATAATATACCCTATAGATTTGACATAGGACTGAGGTCAGTATGTCCCTATTGAGTATATTAAACTTAATTTACTTTGTGCCAGCTAACTCAGAGGCCACTAGAAACTCCTTGTAAACAAGAAGGAGTAGTTTCTGGCAACCGCATAAACATGACCACTTTGTTTCCCTTTAGAATCGGAACACTCTCAGAATCGTGGAAACAACAGATAACAGTTTCACTCAGCTAATCGTGCATGCTTAGTTTCTTCAGAGTTACACAGAAATAATAGACGGGCATTTCAATAAAAAGGATTTATTGAACAGTCTTGTTTCTCGTGTAAGAGATATGAGCTGTTACAATCGTAAGACAGTATGCAAGATATATTATGTACAGCGTAAGCAGTAGAAAGAAATAATACTGCGCTAGCATTATCTTTTAGCTATGACACATATATTCATATACATAAATAACATAAGCTAAAAATGCGAGTACTCATAAGATGCTTCTCTAACTAGTTCTACCCCAGTGTACCTAACCTAAGTGTAGTGCAAGGTAAGAAGTAGGTGATGCATTCTATAGTATGGTATGCTAAAGTCTGGTATGCCAAGTCTGGTATGCCAAGAGTCCCTCTAGGTTCTAGTCAGCTGCATACCTTGAGAATGAGAGAGGTGGGAATCTCTTTCCGGGTCTCGAACTCTAACACCCCGCGAAGGGAGTCAGAACACTGGAAGCTGGATTCTCTGCGAGCAGGGATGACAGCGTCTCTTGTCAGTGCGTCAGGCCGGGACACGGGCTCCTCTAAAGTCGAGGTCTCCTCCTACTTGCTTGGGCAAGGGAAGGTATATTTATACCCGGTAGGTGCCTTGGAATGTTAGCATTGACGTAAAGTCGGGAGAGGAAGACGTCAGGAATGAACCCTTAAGGAATAGCGGTTCATGCATAATAAATGAGTTCTTGGAGAAATCAATAATCCTGTGCTTGGGGAACTCCCAAGAGCTTAAGGGTCTGGTTTCTAAGAACTCGTTGTGACGTTGGGGTGGACGGATGTAGGTGACCATGCCTGTGTTTGGATAGCATGGCTAATGCCTAAATAAGGACTGGGATCTTATGCCTATATAAGGGCAATGCGAATTGTGCCTATATAAGGACATGTATCAGGAAAACCTATATACGGACAGCTAAAGTGGAATACAACAAGAGAGAGAGAACATGCTGCCCCTGCGCACCCAGGCCACACTGCTCACCTACTGCCACCGGTGTGTCTCCAACCACATGCTGGTATGTATAGCAGGATACCAGGTCACACATCTGAGTCAGAGCCGTCAGCTGAAACAGAGCCCAGATACATGACTGGCACAGTTCACACACTTGCACAAGACAACATCGCCTGCCCGCCCATGCACTCCCAGGCAGAGGCACCCCAACCCCTCCAGCCGCCCATTGGAGCATGCCCGCCCAAGCACACCCAGGCCTCAATGCTCACCTTCCGCCACCGGCACGTAGACAGGAGGTCCCACCATGTGCCGGTGCAAGCCACAAGCCCGGGCCCGCGGACATGGCACCCTCTACATCATTCAGCCCCGCTCCGCAGGCCACCAGGTCTCACGTTTGGTGCTGGGTCTTGATTACTCCATGGCAGAGGACATACCAGTGCACCCGGCACCATCGCAGGATGCACACCCGCTCAGCCCAATGGGTGCCACCAACTCTGGGATCCTGGAAGCGACGCCACGTGGCGGTAGGGCTGCGCTGCCCGCTGGCTCTGGCCTACACTGCGCTCCAGCAGGGCACACAAAACCTGAGCTGTCCGGAGCCCCGGGACGGGGCATCATCGCAGGCTGCACACCCACTCAGCAGCTCAAGGTGCCACTGACTCAGTGCACCCAAAGTCCCCGTCCCGTGGCGGGGTGCCTGTGCCATCCGCAAGGCCCCGTGTGCCACTAACCCTGTGCAACCCCAGTCTGCGCCACGTGGTGGTAGGCCCGTGCCGTACTCAAGGCCTCGGATGCCACTAACCCTGTGCAACCCCAGTCTGTACCACGTGGTGGTAGGCCGTGCCGTACTCAAGGCCTCGGATACCACTAACCCTGTGCGCAACCACTCATGGGCCCTATATGAGTGTGAACCGTGGAGCGTCCGACATCCAGTCACCACCGGAAGAGGGGAATGTGACGTCGTCGGCCCCTTATGTTGGCGGAGTCACATGGCCTGTGACGCCTGTGCCGGATGGGTGTGGCTGTGACATGCTGACAACTAGACCAGTGACCTGCACACCACCAGCGAGTACGGCTGCGACGGGTAGCAATGAGGGCCCCCCTCGGGGCGTAAGCGGAGTGGTCTGGCCTGCCGTACGCCGGACCAGCGCAGGGCTTGCAACACTGACTCGTGGGATCTGGGCGTGGTCCAGTCCATGTCCGGACAAGGAAGTGACTGATGCGTGTGTCCTGTTGTAGTGTTCACGGGACCCGGTACACAGAATGCAATGTCGCACCCTCTGACTGGCATCCCACAGGATGAACATCATTGATGCAAGGGAAGGCACTGTCCCCACATTCATCCACACATCCATACATGAATGACGTAAGACATTTCACAGCAGTGCATCACTGGATGTTTATTTGCACATCCAGAGCAGTCATGCAGCTGGAGCGGTACAGGGCAATGCCAAGCACACTACACAATATGGGCCCGTGGAGGGCCAGCCAGTGTACATCCGGGGATGACCAGTGCTGCGGAAGGGGAAGGGTACAGTCCGCAGTCTGTCAGCCATGTCAATGGTCGTCAAACAGGATGAGGTAGTACATGTCGCTGTCCAAGGTGAGTGCATCGGACTGTATCGAGGGTCAGTGGTAGGTCTTGAAGCCATGTGCGGCACCAAGCAGAAACAGGCAAAGTGGCGGAAATGAAATTTAGTACCTCTTTCTGATCTCAATCCCTTCCACGTCCTCGTCCTCAGATGTGTGCTCTGCCCCACCTGTGGGTGTTGCAGTACCGGCTGCGGCACTGTGTGCCACTGACACATCAGGGGCCGGAGGAGGATTGTCGGCCGCACTGTGTGGCAGTGACACATCAGGTGCCGGAGTGGATACGCCTGCCGCACTGGGATGCACTGACACACCAGGGGGCGGAGATGTGGATGGTGTGGGGGCAGCAGCATTCATCATCGCCACGCCTTGTGGCAGCAACGCCATGTTGAAGACATGCAGGGGCTGGTAGATCCCAGCTACATTTCGCTGATGTGCAATGGTGGCTGCCATCCTTTCCACCTCCATCCGCACAATGTCCTCCATGAGCCTCCGCATGTGTGCCAGCTCACGGCTGGCATCGCTGGAGCCACTCTGAGCGGACAGGTATTCCTCCCTCTGCGTCATGACTCCAGCGATGTCAGTCAGGGCTCGTTGGAGACCATGGGGCGGACATAGACACCCAAGGATGGCGTCCAGTTTGGTAGCCATGAGGTCGAACCCCACCGCACCTGCTCGGCCATCTCCCTCTGGCCCTCCAGCACACGGCGTTGGAAGGCCATTTGTTGTTCCTGGGGGTCTTGGGAGAGTCCCGGGGCTCTGGGTGCCTCCTGCTGGGTGGTTTGGGTGTTGGGTGGGGTCTCATCGATGTAGCTGGGCTGCCCTGATCCTAGAGGTGGCTGGCGGATGAGGTCAATGATGTCTTGGATGGTTTGGGTGTCGATGCTGGTGTTGTCCTCCTCCTCATCATCAGTGAAGAGTGGCTGTGACTGCTCTGCAGGAGGTGTTGATGATGCCCCTGCGATGTGAAGGGGAGATGATGTATTACAATGTGTCCACATGTATGTAGCCGCATAGTACAGGTTGACATTCAGACAGCATGGCATTGTACATTGTGACAGTCTGTGGGTCTGGGCGAGGACCCAGGGTCATTGTGGGTATGCACTGTGCCCTGCTTGCTTGTGCATGTGTGCCATTGTGGCCATCTCCCCCGTCCCCCCAGTACCTGGTGGTCACTCACCCTGTTGCGGTTGTGTTGTGTCCTGTCGAGCAGTGTCCGGTCCCCCGACTCCGGCCACAGTATCCATACTGATGACTGTCGACACCAGCTCCTCCATGTCATCCAGCTCCAGCTGTGGCGCTGGGCCCCCACCTCCGGTCTGCGTTGCTGCCTTCTGGTTGGCGCTGAGTTTCTCCTTGGTCTTCCGCTTGATGTCATTCCAACGCCTCTTGACCTCGTCCATTGTCCGCTTGTGCTCTCCGACGGCATTCACCTTGTCGACGATGTCCTGCCATATTCCATTTTTGGTGCCCAATGACACGTTGGAGGTGGCGAAGAGTTGTTGATGGTGTTCCATCACCTCCGTGACTATGATCCTATTCGCCTGTGGACTGAACTTGGTCTTCCTGGTCTTCTTGTCCTTGCCCTTCCCTGTCCCCGAGGTTCCAGGCTGGTCGTCCGGGATGCTTGTGGGGTTGCGCTCGTCCTCTGCGCCTGCTCCGGCTGCCTACATGGTGCTTGGGTGTTGGTCAGTTTGTGTGTGGGTGTTTTTTATACTTTGATGGTGATTTTTGATGCCTGCCAGGTGTGTGTTGCAGGCCTGGTGCTGCTTGTCGCTGCTTTCCTCATCGCGCTTTGGCCCATCGCGTGTTTTTTGTGTTGTGGTTTGTGTTTTTGTCCGCGGTTTCGGCAGACTATCGCATGCTACCGCCTTGTTGTGAATTCCACGTTGACACGGGGTTATTTTCCTGCGCTAGGCTGCGATATTGAAAGTTGCGTTACGCTACTCTTGCGGTAGTTATCACACGTTCTTGTGAATATACCCCTTAGTGTAGGACCTTACTCTAAAACGGTCATATTGTCTTGCATTGAGCAGTTAGATAATAAAGGCTCTTCTTGGAATTGGTTCGGCCCACGGAAAACATGGCAGCCGGTTAGAAAGCGGTCGCGGAGGCTCCCGAGGATGAGTGAGGACTACATACTTCCTTAATGGCCCCCCTGAAATTTCGGTGACAAAAATTAAACTAAAGTACCTGGCAAGGAAGAATGGTGTAATTGTGGACGTTTTAGACGTTTTGGTGTTGACGGTTGCTGCCGTGGGATCGGCGCTGTTCTGGGGCGTGAGGAGACTCCGGTTGATGGTGGAGGCGCGGTCTCTTGCATTTCGGCTCTCCGGGCGCCCAGGGTGCTGCCCGGCTTTCTGAATTGTGGTTCGCCTCATATCCTGGGCATTTCTCTCCCCCGTTGGTGGCGTTTTTGGCGGTGGAGCGAGCGGAGCCTGGAGGGCTGCCCGACCGGGAGTCCTGCTGGGCTCGAGCTGCTCGTGAGCTCGGCAGGGACCGGAGGGCGGTGGCGCGGTGCTCCATTCGGGGTAGGCTGGGCAGAGGCAGCACTTTCGCAAAAAGCACCCAGAGAGGAGGTGCAGGTACAGAGGGAAGCTGCAGCAATACAAATGGATGGCTGAGACCAGAGCAGCCAGGAATAGTAATATCTGTAGAAGCAAAAGGCAAAGTCTCCAAACAGGAAGAAGCCAAACACACAGGTCAGATTAATTTTAAGGAAGGGTGTGAGGGGAGAAGTTGGGGGAGTGGTAAATCTGAAAGGTGGAGAAGTGAAGAAGAAAAAGAGCAGGGTTCTCTCAGTCTGAAAGAACAAATATAAAAGCCTAGCTGGAGAAAAGTTGGAGATAGTGGAGAGAGTGGCATTTCAGGTGGAAGAAAAGGTGGAGGGGATATCGGAGAGGAGAGCTGTGCAGGGAAGGTACCAACTGAGAATTTTAGGTGGGAAAAATTCTTTAAAGGGTGCTCAAAGTAAAGTTTGTAGGAAGGAAACAGAGTTCATCCCCCCGAATCCCTCAAAACAGACGGAGCTTGCCACCGGGGAGTGGAAAAGTCCAAGAAGGAGGAGACTGAGAGGAAAAAAAGCGGAGACTCGGGCAGAAAACCCTAAAAACTTAAAAATTACACCCTCATTACGAACTTTCTTTAAGGTGGTACCGAAAACCCTGTTGTTAAGAAATCCAGGTTGTGAATCTCTTGGAGTGAGCCGGGAAGCGGATCAAGAAATTAAAACCTCAAATAGGTTTCAGGTGTTAGCTGACACTCCAGAGTTACTAGAAATACATATGTCAAAAGAACTTAAGGAACTAAAGATAACTCAGCCTGCTCAGGAGGAAAACAGAATTCTCTCCTCTTGGAACAATGGAGCCTCCTCCTCTCAAGTAGGGTTGACACCTCACGAAATTCCTCTTGAGAAAGAGGGAAGGGAAATTCAAATAGAAGAGATACAATCACAACAGCAGTCTTCTTTAACACCTGCGCTTAATTCCCAATCTCAATCTCAATCTCAGTCTCAGTCAGTTAGTGATCTAATACAGTTACTTACCACCGAAGTAAGAAACAGATTTGAAATCTCAGAATTAAATCAAAAAGAGATCAGAGTGGCTTGTGATTCTCTAGAGAAAAACTGGATGATCTCGCTTCTAGAACAGCGCTGTTAGAAACTTCGGTAAAAGATCTTACACTACAAACAATGGCGAATACTAACGAAATTACGCGCCTAAAAGGGAATGAGGGGATATTGAAGGACAAGCTGGAATCATTAGAAAATAATCAGAGAAGGTGTAATCTTCGCATCTTAAAAATTCCAGAAGGGGCTGAGGGGAAATATATAAGGACCTTTGTGGCAAAAATGATCAAGTCAAGTATCCATATAGAATACACTGAAGAGGATCTGATAAAGGACATACAAAGAGTTCATAGAGACCCTTTTAGACGGAACCCGAACAAAACAAAATCAAGAAAAATTCTGGTTAACTTCAACATGTACAAGATCAAAGAAGAAATTTTAATTCAGGCACTAAAAAAGAAAACTCTATCAGCCGAAGGGATAAACTTTGAAATTAGATCTGATACTTCACAGATTACGGTCAATAAGCAGTGGGAGTTTGGAAAGATGATCGAGCCCTTTAAGCGGCTGGGCGCAACTGCCCAGCTGAGATTCCCTGCAAATTTGCGGATAATGCACAACAATAAGATGCATAATTTCCGCAAAATAGAAGAGGCCGCAGAGTTTTTAAAATCCTTGTCGGGTGCCGGATCGGAATAGGCAATGATGTCTCTTTCGGTCTATTTTCTCCATGATGTATTGCTGAAATTCTTTTCTCTCTTTTCTTGCTTTTCCTTTCTATTAGTTCCAGTGGTAGTAGCTGTATTGTTTAAAAAAATGAGTCAATGGGGGTATAAAATTTAGAATCTAGATATCTAGTTTCTCAACCTCGGGAGGTCTTCATAGGCTTAGCCCATAGAAGAGAAGGAAGAGGGGGTTTCCAAGGTGGGGGTGCACGGGCACGGGTAGGTTTTAGCACATGGGTGGGGGTGCAGGGAAAAATCAAAAAATCTTTGTCCTCATAGAATTTATGCGAACTCAGGCCTTGACTGGATAGTGAATTTAGGGAACGATTATGATCCCTAGGCGGGGGGGGAGCAGTTAGAATTGTTATCTTGGAATGTAAATGGGTTTAGGATGAGGAACAGGAGAGAAAAGATTCTGCATTACCTAAAGGATGTCTCATCACAGATTAGAATCCTTCAAGAAACTCATTTAACTAGTAAAGAAATGTGTGATATTTTTAAAGGTAGAAGGTGGTTACAGAAAGTGATATTCACTGATCATCAGCTTACTATAAGAGGGGTCACCATACTGGTAAAAACAAATCCCTTAATAACAGTTGAGGAAAGTAGGGTAGATAAGGCTGGTAGATGGGCGATAGTAAAAATAACATTTTGTAATCAAGCCTATACTGTTGTCGGCTATTATGGCCCAAACTTGGATGATCCCACACCTTTTGGAAATTTACTTTTAGAACTGCTAGATTTTCCGGACCCAATTATAATGGTGGGGGATTTTAATGTGGTGATGGAGGGTAATTTGGTGCGCTCGAATAAAAGCAGAGCAACTATACATAATAAAACCTGTTCTTTAATTATAAACTCAATAAAGAAGCTTGGTTGGTGTGATATATGGAGAGAGAGGAATGGTACTCTTAAGAATTTCACTTTTAACAACAAAAAATACGGGCACCAATCAAGAATAGACTTTTTTTTAATTAATCAGAGTATAAAAGAGCAGGTTATGGGTGCTATCCATGTAGGACCACATATGTCGGATCATTCAGCGATAAGTGTAGTCTTGGCTCCGCCTAATGTTGATGTACGAAGAAGGTGGACTATGGATCGAACCATACTATCAGATGAGGAGACAATAGCAATACAAGGAATGGAATCACTGGAGTTTTTTGAGCATAATATAGATAGTGCATCATTGGGTATAGTATGGATACATACAAAACCTTCTTGAGAGGCAAAATAATATCCAGTCAGTCCCATAAAAATAAAAAAAGAAGAATGAAGATTTCTAGTATTGAGAAAAGATTCAGCAGCTGGAACAGCAATTACAAAAAGCAGAGATAGAACAGGGGCCTTATCAATCTTTGATGCAATCCCTTAAAATGGACCTTGAAGTGTTAATAGAAGCAAGATTACAGGAGAAGTGGCGAGCAAGTAATCTGGCCCTTTTAATTATGGGGAAGGCTGTGGCAAACTACTTGCCTGGAAAGTTAAAAATAATCTGGCACGAAATTTTATAAAAGAATTAGAACATGAAGAGTCTGGTTGCCTTACTGGGACAAAGGAAGGTATTGAAGAAGTTATTTTAAATCATTTTTAGAAAGTATATTTGGAAGATTTAACCACGGTTGATGAGGAAGTGGAAGAATGGTTGGGTCAAGAACTCCCCCGGAAACTTTCAGATATACATAAGGTGGTAATAAACCGTCCAATTATGGAAGGTGAAATTAGAAACGCGATAAAATCTGGGAAATCGAATAAGGCGGCAGGCCCAGATGGTCTCCCTATGGAAATATATAAAAAGTTAGAGGAATACATAGTTCCAGTTATGTGTAGATTGTTTTTAGATATGTTCAATAAAGGTAGGGATGATTCCACCCTCATGGAATGAAGCAGTTGTATCTTTAATACTTAAACCGGATAAATCACCTATTTCCTGTGACTCCTATAGGCCTATCTCGCTGCTAAATTCTGATTACAAGATCTATACAAAAATATTGGCGGATAGGCTTAAGGGAGTAGTTGGTATGCTGCTCAATGAAGATCAGAAAGGCTTTATGAGAGGGAGAGAAATGAAAGATTTAACATACAATCTAATCGGGCGATAGATTTAGCATCCACATTTAAAAATCCATTGGCAGTCATTACAGTTGATGCGACTAAAGCTTTGACCGGGTAAATTGGGTTTACTTGCAAAAAATCTTAAGATTAGCCAATTTAGGGGAAAATTTCTGCCGATCAATAGAGCTATTGTATAGTAACCCAACAGCAAAAATCTTAGTTAATCGGAACGTCACAAGATCTTTTAACATACACCGTGGAACCAGGCAGGGATGTCCGTTGTCGCCTCTCCTTTTCAATTTGTATATTGAACCCCTTGCGGAGAAGATAAGGATTAGCAACAACATACTCCCTTTTAAACATCAGTCCTGGGAGAAAAAAGTAGGGTTGTATGCGGATGATTTAATAATATACACTTCAGAACTTACTACAGCATTACCAGCAGTATATAAGTTAGCTTTGAGTTTTGGCCGGATCTCAGGATATGAGATCAATGAAGCCAAAACGATTGTAATGGCATGGAACATAAATACACAGCTGAAATGTGTTACAGAGGAAATGAGGTACCTGGGTATATCAAAATCGTTCAAAAAGTAGAATTAATACCCGAAATAAATTTTCAAAAGATTTGTAAAGAAGTGGGGAAACTTCTGCTCAGCTGGTCCCATCTCCCTTTGACAATATATGGCAAAATCAATATCGGGAAAATGTCCATCCTTCCAAAATTTATTTTTTGTTTCAAAACATCCCCATGGCTTTTAAGGAGGAATGGATTAAAAAAGTCCAGTCAAAAATTACTAGTTTTAGATGGGCCTCCATAGCAGTTAGAATTTCATGGAAAAAGTTAAAACGTCAATATGATAAAGGGGGATTACGACTGCCAGATCTTTCTTATTATGCTTGGCTTTTTCTTTTGAAAGGAGGAAGGATGCTATTCAGTACTGTGGACAGTTCTGATATAGGTAAAATGTTTAGAGTAATGCTCCAGGATGTGAAGGGGGTAGAGCTTGCTTTCATGCAGAAATACGGGGATTTTTTTAAAAGTGCGTCTCAAGACTTTAGCTGGTTTTGCCGAGACTTGGTACAAAGTTAGGAGAGCCTCAAAACTTAACTACTATATTGGAATGTCTCCAATCTGGGACTCACCGGGGTCCCCAGAATGGACCAAAGATTGTCTGGCTCTCCCGCTAAAGGAAGCAGGGATAATAACCTGGCGTCAATTGATAACGGATGGAGCCTTAATTTCATGGGAGGATGGGCTGGAGATTGCCAATAATCAACTGTCCAGATTCAAATATATGCAAATGAAGAGCTGGAGTCTCACTGCCGGTACCAGTATGGGAATATCAAATGGCTTGGAGGCCAGCTTGATGGTCAAAATAAGCCGGAAGAAAGAAGTGGCGAAGTGGTATTGGCTGTTAGTAGAACTTGCAGACGAGGACTTCAATCTACCATCAAAATTGTGGGAGGCGAGCTTGCTGGGAGAGCAGTTGGAAGATTTATGGCAAGTATCTTGTGATATACTATACTCCACAGTTCGTTCTGCAAATTTAAGGCGGAATCATCTTTTTTGTCTCCACAGGGTTTATTGGACGCCATATAAGTTATCTAAGATGGGAAGGGGCACTATACCAACGTGCCCAAAATGTGGAAAGGAAAAAGTGGACGATATACATATGTTTTTTGAATGCCCTGAGATCCAAAGCTTTTGGCTTGATGTAAGTAGTATCATATATGAGGTACTTGGAGAGAGCCTCCAGGTAAGCAAGTCTCTTGTTTTTTTGGTATCATGTATCTTTCTTAAAGAACGTTAAGAAATTGATTTTTTTTCTAATTTTGCTTGCCCGGAGGGAGATATGTAAGAACTAAATTAAAGTTACTCCTCCAAATAAAATTGATTGGCTGAGGGCAATCAAATATATAAATAGATTGGATCGGCCCTCAAAAAACAAGAGAAATGATTTTTGGCTCCCATATGAGAACTGGGAAAAAAGGAAGAATAAGTTCTATATGTGTATTGTCCAATGATTAGGCCTCTATACCACTTTGCTTACACACCCCTGTGGAGGTACTCTCTCTCGGAAAAGTATAACAAAGCCTCCTATGATAGGGGATAATAAGTGAGGTGTAGAGTGACCCTTTCCGGATTGGAAAAGACAAGAAAACTCCGGTGGGTGCAAATCAAAGGGAGACCCCCTGTGCGCAAACATTTTTTTTTTTTTATTATTCTGGGCAAACATTGAGAAGAACAATGTCCAGTTTTATCGTAAGTTGTAAATTTCAGACAATTCGTTCAGCCCATCCATGGCTGAGTTGAATTTAACAATCAACATCGCTTCTCTCTGTAACAACTGTCTATCCATATCACCACCACGTGGATCAATTTCAATTTTGATAGTATCGTCCATTTCAGTTCATTAACGGTGTGTTTGTTAAGTATCCAATGGTTCACCATTGGATACTCAACAAACACACCGTTAATGAACTGAAATGGACCGTACTATCAAAAATTTAAATTGATCCACGTGGTGGTGATATCTAAATCTCGAACAAATCTTGAATAGATCTGACACCTCATGTAAGAAGAGCCTTTATTATCTAACTGCTCAATGCAAGACAATATGACCATTTTAGAGCAAAGTCCTACACTAAGGCGGTGGCGATCCGCCCGCCATTTCACACCACCCGCATGCCATTTCCCCCGCCATATTACGATGGCTGGGGGGTCCGTGGCGGACGGCAAGACCGTCCGCCGCTTTTCCGCCGGTCGACTCGTCGACCGGGCGGAAATTATACATTATATGGCGGCGGTGTCTGCAAGACACCGCCATCCATATTATGATGATGGCGGAGAGCAGCCTTTCCATGGCGGCATTGCCGCCATGGAAAGGCATACGGTCTTCGCTGTTTGGGGCCCGTAGCGGGCCCCCAGGATGTTGGGGGGGTGAGGGGTGCACATGGGGGGTACCTATGGTACCCCCCTGCATTGGCACAGAGAAGGTGGCAGGCACCGCGCGGTGCCTGTCACCTTGTACATGTGAATGCCCAACGTGCATTCCCATCATTGTGGCGGGTGGTGCAGTGAACACCACCCACCACAATGTTGGGAATAGGGGATGCCACCGCCACTGTGGCGGTGGCATCCTAATACTCACGGCGGGACCGCCGCTCCTATGGCGGAGACTCCCATTCACCGTTACGGTGGCGGGCGGACTTTGTCTGCCCGCCATCGTAATGGGCCCCTAAGTTTTTAAAGCTATGTAAATACAGCCCTTTGGTTGTTCTTAAAAATTATTGCTCTTGCGATAAAGGGGTTCATTAAAATTACGGCTTTATTAAAATTTTTCTTTTTTGCGATGACTCGATCCGCGTGAATTGTGTAAAATTGCTGCTTCCCTATTGAAAATGAGCAAGTACAGTTTAACTGTGTTGATCCACTCGAAAAAACGGTTGGAAATAATTGAGTAAAGTAAGGTTTTCAATGAATACCGTCACAGCGTCAACAGAAAACAGGATTCTAATAAAGTTTTCGTTTGAATTTGAAAAAACTGAAGATCACGGGCACTATATCCTGCTATCGTATTTAAGCGACAGCGCGACTCGCTTCCAAATTACCTCTCAAACGTATTGGGCGAAGGAGGGTGAAGACGCCGAAACAAACAGCATTCAGGTATGTGGATCCAAAAGCGACGCTTTCACAATCGTTTCTAAAGAGCAGGGACATGCTCGCGGCAAAACGCTTATGCTTTCATATGTCTCTCGCAGCACGAGTCAGAGCAAATGGGAACCACAAACCCGGCCAGCAATAGAAATTACCCGTAATTGCGGACGGCACATACCATGTAAAGGAATTGGCATCTACAGGTATTTACTATACTGCATCCTCAAATTCAAACAAGTTTTTTCTATTTTCGCTTTTTTTAATTGAACTTCCCTTTTCTCGCAGTCACGCATGGTAACAGCTTCGCCCTATCAGTGGAACTCTCCACGAATGGAGAAGCGTTTATGAGCCACGACATTCCAATTTCACATTAAGGCCAAGTAAGTGCCTGAAGTTTCCCGTTTTGTTATATCATGCGTTTTAAATACTTCAAAGACTGACATAGTCCTCCCCTGCTTTCCTTCCCTTTTTCTCTTTTTTCTTGTGCATATAGAGTCCTTAGTGAAAGCGGTAGACACCTTGAAGTGCAAGTAATTCCACGCAAGGTAAACTATCAATAGAAGAAGACTTTTTTGGAGTGCGTGTGAATGAGTGAATAAATGGTAACACAAGCACCTTCTTCTTTTTTTCTTTTTCTTTTTATTTAGCTCGTTCCAGGTCCTGAGGAGAACTTCACCTAAAAAGCATTTAATGGGGTTCGAAACGCGTAGACCTTTTCTTGTCCAAACAAATGCAGACTAAGATGAATTACCAGGTTAAGCATTGTGTAAGATTCACGATTTTTGATTAATCTATGTTAACCGGAGTTACATACAGTTTGGCAAGTGCCCTAAGTGGGGTAATGTTGTTGATGAAGAGATCTAAAAATACACCTTCAACCCTTCTTTCCCCAGTCTGGGCTTCTTTCTCCTTTTTTTCCCTTTTTTTCTTGTCTTGTGGAACAAGAGCTTGTTCAACCCTTTGATTTTGTTGCTGCATGTGAGATGTAGTGTCATGTCATTTATGTGATCATTTGATCTGTCTGTTATACATTTGTGATACTATTGTTACGTGGTTCATGTGAATTTATGTTGAAATTGTTCTTTGAAGAATATGAACAAAAGAAAACATTGCATTAAAAAAGAGTATTGAGAAAATAAAAACAAAAATTGATTTTTTACAGTCACAATGAGTGTCACGTGTGATTGTGTGAAAAGATTGAGTTAGTAACCATCAGCATTGGCAACTGTGTTGTTTTCTAAGTATTGAACTTGGCCTAGCCTTGCTGATTAGGGCCAGAACCCTTTTGCGTTCCCACTGAAAAATAAAGATGGTATTTATTTTCTCTATGTCTAACAATATATATTAAAAGTACTTAATAAAATAAAATATTTTCTTTTCACTACTATGGGACCGATTCCGATCTCGGCCGGTAGGGCACCGAATCGGATTTGGCTTAACCGGATCCGATTCGGAGCCCTCTTTCCCGACCGATTCGTACGTGCGTCCGGGCGAGCGAGTATGATGCGAGCGCACGCGAAATCGCCAACCGACACGTACGCGGGTCCGACCCGCTCCGACCGACTCGCACGGACACGGCTCGCACCGCGCAATGGAGACGTTCCCCGGCCGGGCAAGTACGATGCGCGCCTCGAGCAGTCCGACCGACTCGCGCCGTCCGTCTCCAAAGGGCAGTCGGAGCCGGACTTTGGGGGTCCGTTTCGGACCCTCCTGTACGCGTAGCCGCGCGAGTCGCACACAGGGGGGACCCATGGGTCCCCCCTACCTGTGCATGTACGGCGCGATTCGCATCGACGCGTACCCGCTGTAGGGGGCGCCCTTGTTTGCCTCGCACTCATTGAGTCAATGGGAGCCCGCCTACGCATTGTACGACCGGCTCCCATTGACTTCAATGGGAGTCCGACCGAATCGAGTCCGATTGCATGCGTACGCATCGTACTCGTTCGGGCTGGCTGCTAGAGTCCGATTCGGTCGGAAATCTCTCCGGGTCCGGCTCGGTCGGAGTGATTTCCGGCCTGAATCGGAATTGGCCCCTATATGTTTGACAATAAAGAAACATATCAATTAAAATATTACATGCCTCATTATTTATTTATTAATTTTTTTATGTTTGAATTTGTATTAAAATATGTATTTTAAATAAATGTACTTTATAAAATATACATGTCTTTGTAAAATATATATAATAATTTATTTTTTATGAATTCAACATGTTATTATTTATACACATTCCCACTATACACTACATTCATTATTTTAATTTACAAAACTATCAACATATATAATTTACTACTCCCACTCCAATTTATATTAAGTCAAGGAAGGTGCTGGACACTAAACATATATAATCTACTATTCCCACTCCAGTTAGTATTAAATCAGGGAAGGTGCTGGACACTAAACATATATAATTTACTATTCCCACTCCAGTTAGAATTAACTCAGGGAAGGTGCTGGACACTAAACATATATAATTTACTATTCCCACTCCAGTTAGTATTAAATCAGGGAAGGTGCTAGACTCTAAACATATATAATTTACTATTCCCACTACAATTAGTATTATTTCAGGGAAGGTGCTGGATATTAAACATATATAATTTACTATTCCCACTCCAGTTAGTATTAAATAATGGAAGGTGCTGGACTCTAAACATATTTAATTTACTATTCCCACTCCAGTTAGTATTAAATCAGGGAAGATGCTGGACACTAAACATATATAATTTACTATTCCCACTCTAGTTAGGATTAAATCAGGGAAGGTGCTGGACTCTAAACATATTTAATTTACTATTCCCACTCAGCTTAGTATTAAAACAGGGAAGGTGCTGGATATTAAACATACATAATTTTCTATTTCCACTCCAGTTACTATTAAATCAGGGAAGGTGCTGGATATTAAACATATATAATTTACTATTCCCACTCCAGTTAGTATTAAATAATGGAAGGTGCTGGACTCTAAACATATTTAATTTACTATTCCCACTCCAATTACTATTAAATCAGGGAAAGTGCTGGACACTAAACATATACAATTTACTATTCCCACTCCAGTTAGTATTAAATCAGGGAAGGTGCTGGACACTAAACATATATAATTTACTATTCCCACTCCAGTTAGTTTTTAATCAAGGAAAGTGCTGGACACTAAACATATATAATTTACTGTTCCCACTCCAACTATTAAAAAAATCAGCGAAGGTGCTGGACACTAAACATATTTAATTAACTATTCCCACTCCAATTACTATTACATCAGGGAAGGTGCTGGACACTAAACATATTTAATTAACTATTCCCACTCCAGTTAGTATTAAATCAGGGAAGGTGCTGGACATTAAACATATATAATTTACTATTCCCACTCCAGTTAGTATTAAATAAGGGAAGGTGCTGAACTCTAAACATATTTCATTTACTATTCCCACTCCAATTACTATTAAAATAGGGAAGGTGCTGGACACTAAACATATATAATTTACTATTCCAACTCCAGTTAGTATTAAATCAGGGAAGGTGCTGGACACTAAACATATGAAATGTACTATTCCCACTCCAATAACTATTAAATCAGAGAAAGTGCTGGACAATAAACATATATCATTTACTATTCCCACTCCAATTATTATAAAAATCAGGGAAGGTGCTGGACACTAAACATATTTAATTAACTATTCCCACTCCAATTAGTATTAAATGAGGGAAGGTGCAGGACACTAAACATATATAATTTACTATTCCCACTCCAGTTAGTATTAAATCAGAGAAAGTGCTGGACACTAAACATATATCATTTACTACTACCACTCCAATTATTATAAAAATCAGGGAAGGTGCTGGACACTAAACATATTTATTTAACTATTCCCACTCCTATTAGTATTAAATCAGACAAGGTGCTGGACACTAAACATATATAATTTACTATTCCCAATCCAATTAGTATTAAATCAGACAAGGTGCTGGACACTAAACATATATCATTTACTATTTTCACTCCAATTATTATAAAAATCAGAGAAGGTGCAGGACACTAAACATATTTATTTAACTATTCCCACTCCAATTAGTATTAAATCAGGCAAGGTGCTGGACACTAAACATATATAATTTACTATTACCACTCCAATTACTATTAAATCAGGGAGGGTGCTGGACACTAAACATATATAATTTACTATTCCCACTCCAATTAGTATTAAATCAGACAAGGTGCTGGACACTAAACATATATAATTTACTATTCCCACTCCAGTTAGTATTAAATCAGAGAAAGTGCTGGACACTAAACATATATCATTTACTATTTTCACTCCAATTATTATAAAAATCAGAGAAGGTGCAGGACACTAAACATATATAATTTACTATTCCCACTCCAATTACTATTAAATCAGGGAAGGTGCTGGACACTAAACATATATAATTTACTATTCCCACTCCAGTTAGTATTAAATCAGAGAAAGTGCTGGACACTAAACATATGTCATTTACTATTTTCACTCCAATTATTATAAAAATCAGAGAAGGTGCAGGACACTAAACATATTTATTTAACTATTCCCACTCCAATTAGTATTAAATCAGGCAAGGTGCTGGACACTAAACATATATAATTTACTTTTCCCACTCCAATTACTATTAAATCAGGAAGGGTGCTGGACACTAAACATATATAATTTACTATTCCCACTCCAATTAGTATTAAATCAGACAAGGTGCTGGACACTAAACATATATAATTTACTATTCCCACTCCAGTTAGTATTAAATCAGAGAAAGTGCTGGACACTAAACATATATCATTTACTATTTTCACTCCAATTATTATAAAAATCAGAGAAGGTGCAGGACACTAAACATATTTAATTAACTATTCCCACTCCAATTAGTATTAAATCAGGGAAGGTGCTGGACACTGAACATATATAATTTACTATTCCCACTCCAATTACTATTAAATCAGGGAAGGTGCTGGACACTATGGGGCTGATTCCGATTCAGGCCGGAAATCTCTCCGACCGAGCCGGACCCGGAGAGATTTCCGACCGAATCGGACCCTAGCAGTCCGACCGAACGAGTACGATGCGTTTGCATGCTATCAGACTCGATTCGGTCGGACTCCCATTGAAGTCAATGGGAGCCGGTCGTACAACGTGTACGCGGGCTCCCATTGACTCAATGGGTGCGAGGCGAACAAGGGCGCCCCCTACACCGGGTACGCATCGAAGCGGGTCGCGCCGTACATGCACAGGTAGAGGGGACCCATGGGTCCCCTCTGTGTGCGACTGGCGCGGCTAGGCGTACAGGGGGGTCCGACACGGACCCCCAAAGTGCGGCTCCGACTGCTCTTTCGAGCCGGACGGCGCAAGTCGGTCGGACTGCTCGCGGCGCGCATCGTACTTACCCGGCTGGGGAACGTCTCCATTGCGCGGTGCGAGTCGTGTCCGTGCAAGTCGGTCGGAGCGGTTGGGTCCCGCGAACGAGTCGGTCGGCGATTTCGCGTACGCTCGCATCGTACTCGCTCGCCCGGACGCACGTCCGACTCGGTCGGGAAACAGGGCTCCGAATCGGATCCGGTAATGCAGAGTCCGATTCGGAGCCCTACCGGCCGAGATCGGAATCGGCCCCTAAACTTTTATAATTTACTATTCCCACTCCAATTAGTATTAAGTCAGGGAAGGTGCTGAACACTAAACATATATAATTTACTATTCCCACTCCAATTAGTATTAAATCAGGGAAGGTGCTGGACATAAAACATATGTAATTTACTATTCCTACTCCAATTAATCTTAAATCTGAAAATATGCTTGACACTAAACATATTTATTTTTATAATCACAATTACATAATCTTACAAATATTTAAATACATTCAATATAAATGGTAAAAATCATATTCATGAAAAACTAAAATCAAAAACATTAAAAATTATAATTTAAAAAAAAAGTTACTATTTTTTACATATGAATATTATTTTTTTAATTATTATAAAACATAAATCTTATTTTTATAAAAAGAAATTTATTCACAATAAATAATTTATTTTTAATAATTATAAATTATTATACATTCATTTTTATTTCCAATTTCACATATATAATTAACATAACAATTAATTTTTCTTAATTATTAAAAATTTTACAATTTTTAAATTTTCAATATATACATTTTAAAATAAAAAATAATTTTTAAACTAATTAATCAATCTTATCACTTAACCCAAGATTTTAATTTTTTTAAATTAAAACTTTATTATTCATATAAATTACTATTCACAATTTTTTTTAATTTTATTTAAAAAAAAATCCACAGCTTTATTCACTATAAACACAACATAACACTCCTAAAAAATGTTTTTGCTTCATTTCTAAATAACTTTCTAATTTCTAATTTTTTTTAGAAACACTCCTCACCCTTTTCCCCTATAAACCCTACATCCCGCTCCTAAACGAAGAATTTAAAATTAAATTTACAAACTTTAGAAATATTTAAAATTTTAAAACATATTTTTCAAAACACTCCCCACCATTATCCCCTATAAACTCAACATCCCGCTCCTAAAACAAAAATTTTACTTTAAATTTACAAATTTTTAAAATATTTGTAATCTTAAAACAACTTTTTAAAACACTCCCCACCCTTATCCCCTATAAACCCAACATCCCGCTCTTAAAATTATATTACAATTTAAAAATTTTATAACATTGATTAACTATTATTATACCAGAAACAAACATATAACAAAAAATAAAATACTATAACAATATTTTGACATAATATTTTTACAATCGATATTTCACACAATGATATTTTTTACAACACAAAATCGATATTTTTTACATCGATATACTTAACATCGAGATTTAGTACTTTTGATATTCTAACCTCGATATTAATGCATATTGATATAAAAAAAACTCGATATTATGTCTACTTACCGCCATGAGGATATGGGGGTCAGGGACAGAGCCAATTAGTGGATAAAATCTTTCATCTCAAAGCTAAGACATGCTGTTCATCTTTCCCCTTTCACATCTAGCTTCAAAGATTTACGATACAGTGACCCTCAGGGTTTGGCATTAAGCCCCACGTTATTTAATATCTAAATGGCTCCACTGGCAGATGTGGTTGAGCCTTGGGGCTTTAAGATTGTATCTTACGCAGATGATACACACCTAATACTGTTCTTCCAGCAAGCTGACAACTCACTTGAGGAGCATTTTCATGGCTTCCTGAATGTAGTAGAAAAGCGGATGTGGCTGAGTTGCTTAAGCTTAACTCTGGCAAGTTAGAAGTCTTGGTTTTTGGCAATCCTGCTCTTTTCCATCATGGATGTATTTGGCCACAAGTTTTAGGTCCTCCATCATTACAAAGATTTAAGATACAGTGACCCTCAGGGTTTGGCATTAAGCCCCACTTTATTCTATATCTACATGGCTCCTCTGGCAGAGGTGGTTGAGCCTTGGGACTTTAAGACTGTATCTTATGTGGACAATACACAACTATTACTGTCCTTTCAGCAAGCTGACAGCTCACTGGTGGAGCAATTCTAGGGCTTCCTGAATGTTATAGCAAAGTGGATGCGGCTGAGTTGCCTTAAGTTTAACTTTCACAAGTCAGACGTCTTGGCTTTTGGCAATCCTTCTCTTTTCCATCCTGGATGTCTTAGGCCACAAGCTTTAGGCCCTCCCTCTTTGCCAGCCTCTTCGGTTAGAAATCTTGGAGTAAAATTTGACACAGACTTAGGGGCCGATTCCGATGTTGGACGGACTCAGGTCCGTCCGACATCGTCCAGGAGCCGTAATCGACCGACCTGCTGTCGTCGGTTACGGCCCTGCAAGTACGATGCGACTGAACCCTGTTCGGTCGCACTCGTATACTACACAATGGGAGCATGCATTCCGAGCGGAATGCATGCTTGCATTGTGAAAAGCAGGGGTGCAGTTCATCCCTGCACCCTGTGGCCGGCACCCCAAGGTGCCTGCCACCGGGTGCAGGGATCAACAGAGGGGCACCATAGGTGCCCCCAGGCCGCCATTCGGCGGCTCTCGCACCCATGGGGGCCCTACTGGGGGCCCCTAAAGACAGTTACCGACGGCCTTTTCGTGCCGGAAAGACCGGCTCGAAAAGGCAGTGAAATACTGCCATCGTACTCCCTCGGTCGTGAAGAGGCGGCCGGGGAGTACTGAAGGATTTCCGGACGGCGGACGTAGCTCTCCGAGCCCGTCGTAAGCCATCCAGAAATCCGAAGCGATTCCTTCCGACCGAGCCCATCGGAATGGCTCGGTCGGAAAGGAATCCAGCTGGCACGTTCCGATTCGGTCGGAAGGGCTCCGACCATCGTTCGGTGCCCTTCCGGCCGAAATCGGAATCGGCCCCTAATTCTTTAAATCTCACATCCGGGATATTACTGAATTATGCTTTGAACTTTTGAAATCACTATGTAACTCTTTAAATTTCTTACCAGCACACAAGAAAGCTGATTGTGCAGGCCTTGGTGACCTCCTGACTTGATTATACCAATGCAAAACTATTAAATAAACTTCAGACAGTTCAAATCACCACTGCTCAGCTCATCCTAAACACCCCCAAAAGACATTCCATTAGACTGGGGCTTGAAAAACTTCACTGGCTGCCAGTGGAAAAGAGGATCATCTGTAAAGCCTTTGCGTTTACTTTTAGAGCTGTACATAAGAAAAGTCTGCTTTTTCTTCAACAGAGATTCTGTTGGTATAGGCCAAAGAGTGATCTGTAGTCCAGTAGTCAGAATTTTCTGTCCATTCCTATAATAAAGTTGACCAGAAGAGAAGGACACATTTGGCGGCAAAACTCTGGAACAGTCTGTCCATGGAGCTTAGGAAATCAGACTCTGGGCTTCAATTTAAAAAAGACCTGAAGGCGTTTCTTCTTAGGTAATTCGAAGTGACTGACAAATGTAACCTATTGATTAGTGCTAGGACACTACATGGAAGCATCTGTTCATGCTTCAAAAGTAGTATTTCATTCATTCATTCAAAGATTTCAGCAATTTAAACCTGCGCTCAATCCCTGGTAGTTATAGCACAGAGCAGACAGCCTTAACTTAAGAAACTTTGTAAATGCTTTAGCAGAACTAGAACAGTTAGAAAGTGAAAAATACAACACAATAAAAATCTTACTCCCATCTAGGCAAATGAGGAATAATTTAGTGAATAAAATGATACCAAAATGACAAAAATCCGATAAGGGGAACCGGAGATAGAAATTTTGAAAGCTTTAAATAAAAATAGCACCAAAAAGCATTGCACGCTAACCACGGTCATCTGGATGTGGTTCACTGGGACTTAGGTGTGATTTAAGGCTAACTACAATGAAGTACGGGTTGGAAACAGAAACCAACCCATGGTACCCCCCTGCAGTTCCATGCACCAAGTGGCAGGCACCGCTTGGTGCCTGCCACGTGGTGCAGGGAAATGCGGTGCATGCACCTTTATCATTGGGGACGGTGTTGCAGCCAGCAGCACCGCCCGCAATGATAAAGGCCCAGGATGCGCCCGCCAGGATGGCGGGCGCATCCTAATAGGAGTGGTGGGACAGCTGCATGTCTGGCGGGCGGTCCCAAACACCGCTATAGTGGCGGGCGGACCAAGTCCGCCCCCAATCATAATGAGCCCCATAGTCACTTTTTTGGGGCTTGGATTCCTCCAGCGGTGCAAGGATGCAAACTGAGGCCAAATTCACTCTCTGCAACATCCAGTTGAAATAGATTTGGTGCTGCAAAAAATCTGTAAGTTGGAGCAACCTGAATTTTTGGCCCAGGGGCAACACACCTTTGCTGGATTGTTGTTTGTTTTGTTTTAGAGTTTTATATAGCGCAAACTAGACCCAAAGATATCAGGTATCAGAGCGTTTTACACGAGCACCAGTTTCGTTACACAAGGACACATTCTTTTTTTTAGGCACGGGGAGATTAAGTGATTTGCCCTGAATCACAGGATGTTGAGTGATGACTTGAACCCCGCTCCCCAGCTTCCAGGTCGACCGCTCTAGCCGTAAGGCTACATTGACCTGGTAGATTTGTCACAGTCCTCCAGAGGTTTCTGGAGTTAACAAGTTTCTAAATCCCAGGTTTCTCAGGATGTTATGAGGCTACACTTTGATACAGTCTAGATACAGGACCTTAGGAATAATACTTAGAGGCCAAGACACACTCCAGCAGAAGCTGTTAATATTGATTTCGATGTAGGCAATGACACGTGTATGTACAAAAACAAAATCGAATCATGCTGTTGAAACTCTCGACATGACCTCTCCATCAACCCCGAGTCAAAAATACGTGGCTACTGATTGACAGATGACAGGTGGGGTGGCACCTAACCAGCAGGACAAATGCGCAACCAGGAAAAACCTAGATTAGTCCCACAGATAGGTAGTGACACCACAATGGTCCTAGGAGGTTGACCTCAATAAAATGCACATGGCCGGAGGGGCGCATGTTCCCAAAACACCATAAAGTTAGATGCCACATGAAGTTAGGAACACTCAGCCAATCAGGACACAGCACACACTACATGTGCTTAATGGCTTTATGCCAAGACCCACATTCCACTTCTGAAACAGGATCTATGAATTGTTTAATGATGCTTCAAGAAATGTATAAAAAGACATTCAAAATGATTATACTTTGAGTCAGTCCTCAGACCTGTTTCTGTATACTGCACTCCCGGCCATAGTGTTTGATTAAACCAACTGTTCCAGTTTTGCCAAATACCTCTTGTCTTTGTTTTTTCAAGGTAAATTTATAATTGAGCAACAACGCCATCAGCAGGGTCCAGAGCAGGTCCAGTTGGAAGTGGTCAGCTGGCTCTTCAGGAAAAGGGGCTTCTCGCAGCTTGTTGTGTTCTTGTAGCTTAACAAAAGGTTAGTCAACTGACCATTGGAGTCCACTGCTTTGTCCTGGGTACAAGTGGGAGCAGGTCCAGATTTCCGGGTCTCTTCACAAATCTCTACAGGAGGTACAGTTCTTCTTCTGTCTTTAACAGGTCCAGTAGTACTCTGAATATGGTGCCCAAGGGTATCACATGTATGACTGGCACTAGCCTCTGAGTGGTGGTGACTCCTAGCCCCTCCATAACCAAAAGGAAAAAAGATCCCAGGGGTACACCTATCCATTTTTGAAGCCATTCCTGTGTGTGCTAATGCAAACAATCCCACAGTGCCCTTCTCTGCCCTAATCCAAGATGGTGAAACCCTTCTCCTCTAGTGCAGAGCCTGTGTGTCCTTCCCAGAAATGTGGCCAGGGAACTGAGCAACCCCTCCTCTGTGCTCACTTCAAAACAGGTTCTGGGTGTAGCTCCCTCCACTCAGTGGTTGAAGCCTGCCTGACTAGGGGCGGGGGGTGTCAAAGAAGGGAAATACCCAGGTGTCCACTAACATTTGCATGTAACAAGAGATGACTCTTTGTAGATAATCAAATTCCTGGGACCTGCTCAAATGGCCATCCTGCCTGAGGAAGAGAATATCTTTCCCACACCCGAGGCCTTTGTCCTGCTCTGAAAGGAACTCATCAATGGGGTATTCAGCTGCCAGGAGACAATTAAAAGAGTCATAGAGATTGCTCAGGTTGGGGAAAATGGAAATTCTCAATACGGCACAGGGTTTCCTGGAATATGGATTCCCAGAGATCCTCTCAGCCTAACATGCTTGTGTATTTTTGGGACAATCTTAGAATAGCAATTATTGCATGTCCACCTGGGAGAGTCTTCGAATTTCTCCTGCCCCTTTCTCCATACTTATCAGACACCCCATCTTCCTTTGGGGCCAGAATAATTCCAGGGCATACAATAACCCCTCTTGCAAATTTCGTTAAAGGGAACTCCAGGCAGCTTGCTACTGTAGGACCCTTTTACATTTTACTGTCTTGAGCCTTTGATGCATGTTATGGTGAAATCATGTCCAACTGTGGTGGCAGAGTCTTTGGCAATGCAATCATTTTCTAGTAGACTAATGGTTGGAGAAATATCTTGCCAAAAAAAGGTTCCTGCTGAGATTAAAATTAGGTCCATGAAATGATTATGCTGAGAAATATCCACTTAGGACCAAGTTAAGCATTACTAACAAAAGAGGTAACTGAAATATATTTCCTAATCCATTCTTTAATACATACAAATTAGATATATAAGGTTTTCATGAACAAATAGGTTCTTACTTTCATCTGACCTGTTTATTATAGTAGCTTCATTGTTAATAGCAACTGCCCATATTGAATATTCCTTTTGCTTATGGGCATGAGCAAATATTTCCATCTAGCTATTATCTAACTCCCATGCAAAAAGTGGATGTCTTGCTAAATGGGCTGAGTAATCGAAAGTATAGGGACACAAGCAAGATATTATGTTATGAAGCTTTGATTAGAAGATGCAGTCAATTCAGGAAATATTGACTTAGGTATTTTAACTCATACCTTTATCTCTTCCTTGCAATATGGTTGGCCTTTTTGTTTTGATTTTTTGTTATTCTTAATGACGTTTGAACAAAGTAAACGCGTTTTCCATATTTATCAGAGCTGCCGCTTTTCTTTGTCAACAGGTGCCATAAGAAAGCAATATATGTTAACAACTTAGGCCCTTTTAGAAGTGCCACTGTTGGGGTTTTTCATCATTAACATGGCCATTTCGTATTAAAAAAGTTTTTGGAAATATTCACTGGAAAATGCCAAAACATGGAAGAAAAACTTCCAGGAAATGGTCCGCAAAACATCAAATCTTGTGGCAATCTTCATACCTGTGTCAAAAACGATTGTACTACTGAATATCAACTTGAAGAATACCAAAGACAGAATATCAAGGAACAAAATATCTAAAGGTATGTGCATACAGGGAGGCATAGATTGGCTATTTATAACTCCACATTTATTTACTTTGGACAGTTGGGTTTAAAGGACTCTTGTGAGAGTTCCTCAAACCCGATTTAAAACAATTAGAGCCTTCTGATTGGCCGAGAGGGCTTTTTTACTCTTCGGCCTTCTTGCCCCCACTGGCGAGTTAGGCTCCTGTGGCAGCAGCACTCTGATTGGCTGGCCACAACATGGCAGAAAGTGTGGAGGCAGCCATTACAAAACTTAGTCAACCAGTCCTAAATATAGTTTTTTTTTTAAACTATAAAGTGATAGAGTAGGGGTACCCTGCCCCCTAGCCCTTGTGGCGGGATCCCAGAGGGACCGCCTGGGGCCATAACGTTTTAAACCATTGACAGTTTTGCTGCGATGAAGTAGGGCTCCTGCGAGATCGCACCAAAGGATAAAAAAAAAGATGCCAGTTTTATTTTCAATACATGGGGAGAGGGGCGTGAGAGGTGCCATCTCTCCAAGTCATTCTTTGGCCCCAGGGACCCCAGCCCCTAGGCCAATTTGAAAATAAAAGGGAAGAGGGCATGCAGCACTTCTCTCCAAGCCTGTAAAGGGCCCAGGGGCCCCATCCCCTGAGGCCAAAACGTACACAAAAGGGGCAGGCATACAGCTCCCCTCTGTGAGCCTGTATAGGCCACGGGGACCCCATTCTCTGGGGCTTAAAACTTAAATGAAAAGGGGAAGGGCAAATAACCCCCCTTCCTGAGCCTGTAAAGGCACAAGGGACTGCAACCCCCTAGGGCTGACACAGGAATGTAAAGGGGAGAGGGGTGACGGAACCCCCTCCCTAAGCCTGTTAAGGACCTAGGACCCCATCTGCTGGGGCCAGCTCTACTGTGGTATCCTGGGGAGCCCATCACTGGGACACCAATTTCCTGCCTGCAAGACTGCGGACAGGGAAAGCATGTCCGCTCCCACCTGGCAGAAGCTTTAAATATGCTCCTGCCGGGTAGGAGCAGGCATTTCTTTCCTTTCCTGCGCTCTTGTGGGCAAAGAAACTCAGATTGCTTCTGCATAGCGGAGCATGAAAAAAAAAGCTTCTCTCACCCAGGGTGGGTGCATGCGGGGAGCCGGCTGGGCCCACGGGTGCCTTTGGGCTCACCCTGCGACCCCCAACATAGTGTTTGGTGGGTGGCCCAGTTCGGCACCTGGACATCCACCCAGTGGGGGATAGGGTTCCTGGGGACAATATTGGCTCAGGGAGCGGGGCTGTGCATCCCTCTCCCTTATTTAAAATTAAGGCCCCAGGGGATTCTGACCTGTAGTTTTTCTCATAGACAGCTACAGCCCTTTACACTGAAAATAGGTTTTGAGGACTAGTCACTGTAGGGATGTGCAAACATTAAATTCTCGCATGCATTACTTGTAAATACCAGGTGCTCTGCTTGTAGGCTACAAGACCTACTTATGGGTCACTTATTTAATATTTAAAATTATGAATATTTGTTGTCAGAATGGTTTATTTTGACAGGTTTACCTTCAGGCCTAAAAGCTGCAGGGGTCAGACTACAGCGGTAGGCCCGAAGCCATGTTTCCTTTGTCAGCCTTGTGGATGGCACAACATGTGCTGCAGTCCACAGGTGATATTTAAATTTTCTGTGCCATTAGTGTAGTTCCTGCACCAATATTATGGCCTTACTGGGAACTTAAAAATGCCAATCAGGAGTTAGTCGATTTTACCTTGTTTAAGGGACAGGGGCATTTACACTGGTGACAGGACACCAGTACCCCCATTGTGCAGTGTTCAAAAGCCAGCTCTATCAGTCCAAAACAAATATTGGCATGGCCATGCAAAAGGAGGGACTTTCTCATAAATATCTCTAGTTATTACTCCCCTAACTCTAAGCTTATGGATGAAGAAAATGCTGCTACGTTGGTGGATTTTCTTCAGTATTAAATTACGGTTATCACAGTAAATGTCTACTTATGCTGATTCAGCGCGTTTACATCTGCCAAGTCCTCTAACCTGTGAGACACATATGTGGAAATTGGGACTATTGTTCTGCCCTTGCTCAAGAGGAATATCAATGCATAAGTTAAATGGTATCGATAATTCAGATTTATGTAAACTCAATAAAAACTCCTTGTAGACTAAAGCTATCGCTCTTTTGCATATGAAAATGTGATCAATCAATAAAAGCAAATAGGTGATGCAAACTAAAAACAGAAAGCACGCTGATGGCATGGTACAACACATGGGTGGCATTCTCCGTGATAGGCAGATGAACAGATATAGACCACAGTACTGCCTAAAGACAGTATGTTCCTAGAGCCCTTTGAAATATTTTAGTTTCATGTCTGTGATAATTAAAGCGAAATGACCTTCTCATTAGTGCCAGGAGGCGCATGATTATTGTTACTCTTTTTTCCCTAATGGATGCAAACTACACAGAGTATCTTGGAATATCAAAGCGATTCTCTTAGATATTTATTAAAGTCAAAATTACGAAAACACATAGCAAACCTTTAGTATGAATTACAAGTGTTAATGTATGCAGAACCAAATGAATAGCTCATCTTTCTTCCTCCCTTGTATCTTAAATTTTTCATTACAAATTTTCAAGGCTTCAAAGTGCCGTCTCACAGTCAGTCCCCTTTTTTCTTTCTTGCATGACAAAGAGCTGTCAAAAACTGTTCCTGTGTTTGTTAGTGTTTTTCCCTTTTTTCTCTCATCTAAATGTCAAACAACTTAGCTTAAATAAAGCACAGCATTCTTCATCTGGTGCATCTCAAAAGAAAAACAACACCACAGAAGGCGTCTAAAAAGGCCCTAATTAATGTTTCTCATAGATTTTGTTTTAGTGCGATGTATTTTATGAAAAAAATATGAATCCAGAAGGCAGGCTCATTAAAATCATTAGCAGCCCAATGAAGCTGAAAACAGCATATTCTTTGTGCACTGTAGTGCTTAAAAGCACGTTCATGTACACAATTATTTCAGATAACAAGCCGGGCCCTAGAAGAAAACTAGCATTAGTTTTGTCAGGTGCTATTGAACTCTGATGAGCAGAATGTTCCGAAGAACTTTCAAGGTGGATAACAAGAGAGCCCTCGAGATGTAGCTGATGTTGTTCTAGGCCTTTTCATACCTGATAAGTAGAAAATTGAACCTTGCAAAAATGATTTAAACATTATGCATTTGAACTTTAATACAAATAAAGAATTAGAAAAGAAGAAAGGGGCAATAGGTGTCTTTGCTAGGAAATTAGGTTTTACATTAGTCAGACACATTTTTAAAATAATTTCAAGTGTAGAGTCATTCACCGTTTCTCGAGTCACTATAGAAAGAGTGTATCGTGTGAGGAAGATGTAAAGGGTAAGTACGTCAGCCGTGAGCAGCCAGCAGAATGAAAGACGTCTGCACGTTCCACAAAGAGCACAGCCAGAAAAAGAGAGCTCTCTCCACTAGCCACCCCACAACACCTGTTAATTCACTATGTAACAAGAAATTATTATTAAAGTATGAATGTCATGATACTTATTTATGAGCGTTACAGTGGCGCATACGTTCTTTACACTGATGTAAAAATCTCCTAGTGTTAGCATCCTTGGTAGTCAAACGGTCGTAGGAATTTCAGTTGAGCACGTGGAGCCTTAAACAAAATTACTAATAGTAAAACGTGGCTATTTCTTAACTAATGATGTTTCGTTCAACAGAACACGCATATTTTGTCAAAAAGATTTTTTTTAAAGTTGCCATTTACTTCTATGTAGATGCCCTTTTGAGGTGCGATATATGTAAGTTATGTGAAGTTGCCACATCAAACAATACACAAGTTGAAGACATTGACAATGCACTGACGTCTTAAACAGTGACAACATGTATTTTGATGCAGATTGTCTGAAACATTGATTGTAAATCTACACAATTGCTCTTGGTCAACCAAATTTAAACAATATACATTTATACACCCATAAATGATATAGTCATCCAGTCACATATATTCTTTTAAATGCATGTAAATTATGGCCTATTTGGGAATGTTTTGTCTTTCTATCACAACAGCCAAACAATTATTTTCTGCATTTTAAAAATAAACAAGAAAACCGACGGATTTAGTCGGGCTAAATCGTCATAAAACTTTTTTTCCTGAAATGACGCAACACCCCACTTCATATAGGTGTTTCATTCAGATTTTTTTTTTACAGATGAAGTCAAGGACCTGATATTTTTCTTTGCGTAATTAAATGTACTTATGATATATGTGTCTCACTGCTTTATTTATATTAACAAATAGGGTCTATGTGGATATGCTCATAATGATTTAGCAAAGACTTATAGTTAATAATTTACAAAATCGAATACCTTTTTTGTTAATCTTATCAGACATGCCATATATTCATTCGAATTAAGTTACTGCCTTTTAAAAGTCATCAGCGATCAACAGTTTTTCGTAGTCCATGCATTTCATATAACAAAGCACGCAAAATACAGAAGAGGTGATGGAAAAAGTTTCATAATTAACCCCTAATGCAAATCCAATTGAACTTCCTCACTACTCGACGACATTGGAGCCCCTTGTTAGCGAGTGATGCTCGTTAGGGACATAACAGAACATCATGTCTAATGAAGAATCCATAAGAAAAAAAAATCTACGAACAATGTTTTGTGCCACAATAAAAACATAGAGGAACGATGCATTAAAGGAAACATGAATACAACCGCACACTCTGATCAATAAGCGTCCCAGACTTCTTAAGATCTTTTCTATGAGTAAAAAGACTGTTACCTAGGCAACACAGCTTGAAGATATAGAAAGTGAATATTAAAAGATGTCATTTTGATCTTTTTAAAGGATCATTATTATTGTTTCATATCAGTTACATTTACAACTGTTATTTACATAAACAATGCCCCGACATTAGGGTCTAATGTGCTACATACACTTCAGTTTTGGTTCCTCTCTATTGAGCACTAGATTAAGACAACTTTTGAAATAAGAGTTGTTTAAAGATTTGGGGGCATATTCTCAAGGAGTCATCGCCGATTTATCGGCACTTTAGCGCCGCAAAAGTGGCAATAGACTTATCGCCCCATTCACAAGCTGGTGCAAACTACCGACATCGCCAGTTTTCCCGCGATAGCTGCCGCAAAACACATCGCTACGGATGAAAGTGACAACTAACGCTAATGATATGCAGAGTAGGCATTCCCGTGCAAAAACACACGAAAACACCACTTTGCGACATTCCCAACGAGCAGCCAGATCAGCGATGCGATCCGAAAACAGGCGATAAGGCGCGTTAGCAGCAGGTATTCAACACCTGCCTCTCACTGGTGTTAAGCAGGACGACAACCTGAAGCATGAAAGGGAGCCCAGCCTAGAGCCACATCTGAAGACCAACACATGTCATGGAGCTACTGATCATGCAGCTCGGAGACCCAAGAGGGCCACAACACCCACCGCAACCACTCCCGGACCCTCCCCCCCAGGTCATGAAGTCCAGCAGTCAACGGTAGTGGAAAAACAGAACTTTATTACAAATACATAAACAACAAGACGAAAAGCACAGCCAACGCGTTCCATTCCCAATGGGGAATTTCACCAGGGCAACGGGTGGATCCAAAAACTGTAAATGCTGCGGGAACTCCCCAATACCATTCCACATCCCGAAATCAGTAGTCAGAAACCTGTTGGAGAAATGGTGACAATGGTCAAGCGTCCTCATAGTCACAAACGTAATCTGGCACAGTGTATTGCACTTGGACAAACCGGAATGCATACAGGTACGATGAATCCAGTCCAAACATACTGTAGCAGAAGTCCGTGTGCTCATAACCTCCGCAGGAAAGAAAAGGAAGGTGACAACCACACAAACATCTGTCACGGTCTCATCATGCAGGATTCATCATACCTGTAAACATCACGGTTTGTATCATCTTGATACCCCTGCACCTTCACTTCCCCCACGCTGTGCATGAACAGCTGGTCGGAATTACGCCATAGCTGCCTTACCGCACGTGTCGGGGGCAATTGACTGTACACATGTACCACTTGTGCCCCCTGCCGACCCTGCACACAATAACCGCCACAGAAAGCACACGCATTCCATCAATGTGCAGGCGATAGTGGACCACCGGGGACAGCTCCCCAATATCGTCGCCAACTTCACAGGCAGTGTGCATGATACATACATCTTCCGACAGTCCATCATCAACTAGTGCTTCCAGGATGGCACCCATGGCAATGCACTGCTCATTGGTAAGTACTAAATGAACACACCACACTCCTCAACTCCACAATCACACAACTCACAACTGTGGGAGAGCACACGTAACAAAATCACATACAACATGCCAACCACCAGGCCCAACTACCGGACACGACAACACAAGTAACCGTGGTAATAGGGGACAGACATGTAGACAAACCATCCACAAAGGCAGAGCCCCTCTGCCACACAATTGCAGAATGTGGGGAGAGGTGGGAACCAAGAATGTGCGAAGGAGGCAAGTGACCCAGCAATAAGAAAGGACACAATGCCAAGTGTGATAGAGATGTGCTGGACAGACTGCAGTATGCAGAGCACAGACATGTCCATGTGGACATCTACTGCTGGTGTTTGCAGTGTAGTGGACAGTGGACGCAAACAGGATACCCCAGGCAGTGTGGAAGACCTTGGACATGTAGCCATGTGGTTCCCCCTGTAAGCCTGAGCGGAGCGGCCTTGGCCTGGGTATGTCTCGAATGAATAGCCCGGGGCCCTGGACGTGGTCCACTTCCGGGATGGCCACCACAGTAACTACTGCGTGTGCCTCTGTGTCCGCCATATCGTGACCATAGGCCCACACACACGTGCCCGACCACATTCAGCTGCCGTATTCACACTGGAGACAAGGTGACTACGTCCCAAGCCAACCCGCGTACATCTCATCAGCGCATGCAGGCTCGTGTCTGCCAGGGCAGCGCCCCCAACCCAGCCACGTGGCCGCCGCCATGACCGGTGGTGCCTGCGCGATCCTGTGTGCCTGCTGCACCCCAGCCCTGGTCCCCAGACCGGTCCACCGCCCAGCGATGACTGCCCGCCCCTGCGCACCCATGCCTCAATGCTCACCTGCAGCCACCGGCGTGTCTCCAAGAGGGCCCTCCACGTGCCGGTGCAACCTCCTCAGCCGGTCGCTGGTTTCCGCACCGCAGGCCCCCAGCGCACCCTGCGGCACTGCACCGCGGAGTCATGTGTGTGCTGACTGCTGCCTGCGCGTACACTGCAGTCCAGCAGGGCTCACAGTTCAATTCGAGTCTTGATTCGCTGGACGCCGTATCGAGGCCAACGCATCATCGCAGGCTGCACACCCGCTCAGCTCTTCAGGTGGGCCTAACGCGGTGCAACGCAAGTCATCACCACGTGGCGGTAGGCCCGTGCCGGATGCAGGCCATTGGGTGCCACTAACTCTGTGCAATGCAAGTCATCGCCACGGCCCGTGCCAGACGCAGGCCATTGGATGCCACTAACTCAGTGCAACGCAAGACATCGCCACGGCCCTTGCCGGACGCAGGCCCTTGAGTGCCACTAACTCAGTGCAATGCAAGTCACAGCCCCCTCATGATTGAGTCTTGTGGTGCGGACGCCATCATGTCACCTCCGGCAGTGGGGGATGTGCTGTGGTGGGCCCCTTTTATTGGCAGGGTCACATGTCCCGTGACGCCTGTGCTGGATGGGTGTGGTGTGGGTGTAAACCAGCCCTCAGGGAGTGGCTGTGGCATGCTGACAGCTAGACCAGTGACCAGCAGATCACTACGGGGAAGACCTGGGACAAGTAGCTGTGTCGTCACCCCCTGTGAGCGTAAGCAGAGTGGGCTGGGCTGGCGTATGCCAGTCCAGCGTAGGGGTGTGTACAATGAGCCCAGGGCTCTGGGCGTGGTTCAGTTCTGGCCTGGATAAGGAAGTAACCATTGCGTGTGTCTCCGTTGTAGTGTCTGCGCCACCCGGACCGCAATTGGCAATGTTGCACCATGTGACCCAAGCCCCACAACATGTGCAAAATGGACGTGAGGGGGAATCAGTGACCCGACATTCATTCATACTGTCATACTTGAAGGTTCATAGACATGACACATATGTGTGAATTTGAATATTTTATTCACATTCATTGGAGTGTAGTAGCTGGAGCAGTACAGAGCCATGCACACCCCACTTGACATTGTTGCCCCGTGCAGTCTGATTGCTGTGTCATTGGTAAAAAAACAGTATATGGCAGTCCATGTCGAGGTCCAAGGAAAGTGGTGCAGAGTGTATCGTGGGACAGTGGAAGGTGATGATGCAAAGGGCCGAACCAAGCAGAAACAGGCCATATGGCGGAGATGAATGCTACCGCCTCCTCCTTACCACTAAGGCAGATTCATCTGCATCTTCGTCCTCTGATGTTTCATGTGCCTCACCTGGTGGTGGTGGTGTTTCGGCTGCGGCACTGTGTGGCACTGACACATCAGGGGCCGGAGGTGGATTGTCAGCTGCACTGTGTGGCAGTGACACATCAGGTGCTGGAGGTGGAATGTCTGCCGCACTGTGGGGCACTGACGCATGAGGGGGCGGAGATGTTGATGGTGTAGGAGCAGCAGCATTCATCTGCGCCAGGCCTTGTGGCAGCAATGCCATGATGAGGATCTGCAGGGCATGGTAGATCCCAGCTACATCTCGCTGATGTGCAGCCGTGGCAGCCATCCTTTCTGCCTCCATCTGCACCATGTCCTCCATGAGCCTCCGCATGTGTCCCATCTCCCGGCGGAGATCGCTGGAGCCACTCTGACCAGACAGGTGTTCTTGTCTCCGAGTCAGGACTCCAGCGATGTCAGCCAGGGCTCGTTGGAGACCATGGAGCGGACTGTGGGTGTCCGTCAGGGACTGTAAGTGGTCCCTGATGGGACACAGACACCGATGGATGGCATCTAGTTTGGCTGCCATGAGGTTGAACCCCACCCGCACCTGATCAGCCATCTCCTTCTGGCCCTCTAACAGACGGCATTGGAAGGCCATGTGTTGTTCGTGGGGGGCCTGGGAGACAGGCCGGGGTGGTGGGTGCCTCCTGCTGTGTGGTCTGTGCAGGGGGTGGGGTCTCCTCGATGCAGCTGGGCTGCCCTGCTCCTGGGGGTGGGGTGCCGAAGCTGTCGATGAGCTCTTGGAGGGCGTCGGTGTCGAAGGTGGGGTGGTCCTCCTCTTCATCCGTGAGGAGGTGTTCGGTCTGCTCTGCAGGAGTAGATGATTCTCCCTCTGCAATGTAAATGGGAGATGCAGTTTAACAGTGTGTTCCATGTATGTTCACGCACAGGCCAAGTTTCAAAACAGACTGCATGACAATGTACATTGTGACTGTTTAGGATGTGCTGCCTATTTGAAGCGGGACAGTGGACATATGTGCACCATCAGGGATGTGGGGTTGTACTTGTCCATTATCATGTCACAGTTTCCTGCTATGCCAAATGTGATTGGCCAGTTTCTACACACAAGCGGCAGCAGTTGTGTCCTCTGTTCTGTTGTGAAAGTGTTGCAGTTTGTACCACATTGTTGTCAATGTTGATGTGCTCTGATTCTTGTGTGTGTGCTGCATTGTGGGAGAGTCGCCCCTGCAGCTCCGACTTTGCTTGGCCTACTCCCTTTCAGGCGGTGTGCCTTTGACTTCTGTGCTTATGCAGTGCTGAGATGTTGCATACTTGGGTAAATTGGGCTCTTGGTGAGAGTTGGGACTCTTGGGCATTGTTTGTCCGCAGATGTCTTGTTGCTGTCAGGAGTTGTTTGCGCACATGGATGTGTCAGTGTGTGACCTGCTCCTATCCGGATGTGGACCACACTCAGCCACCTCGGTGTCGTGGCGTGCAACATGTCATGATGAGTGGCCTGCAGACACACTCATCGTTATGCAGTGTCACTTGCATTGTCAGTGGGGATCACGGATCCGCAGCTTTGCTGGGTTCAGCACATGTGCATGGGTTTGTTGTGAAATTGGTGATGTGTGGGGCGGGCCCCCTCAGGGCACATTGTGGATGGGGACTACTTGCTGTTACTATGTGTGCTGCAGTATGGCAAGGAGATCAGGGACATGATCCAGAGTCATTGTGGTTGTGCAGTGTGCTATACTCCATTGTGCATGTGTGCCATTGTGCCCATCTCCCCCCGTCCCCCCAGTCCCTTGTGGTTACTCACCCTGTTGCTGTTGTGTCAGGTCATGTTGAGCAGTGTATGGTCCCCCGACTCCTGACACCGTCTCCACACTGATGACTGTGGACACCAATTCCTCCATCTCATCCAGCTCCTCCTGTGGCGCAGGACTCCCACCCCCAGTCTGCATTGCTGCTTTGCGGTTGTCTGCGAGTTTCTGCTTGGTTTTGCGCTTCACATAATTCCAGCGCCTCTTGACCTTGTCCATTGTCCTCCTCAGCACTCCGACTGCATTCACCTTGTCCACGATGGACTGCCATATTCCATTTTTGTTGCCAATGACACAGTGGAGGTGACGAACAGATGTTGATGGTGTTCTATCACCTCCGTAATCAGGATCCTGTTTTCCTGCGGACTGAACCGCGTCTTCCTCTTCTTCTTCTCCTTGCCCTTCCCTGACCCCGAGGTCCCGGGCTGGTCCTCAGTGGGGCTTGTGGGGTCCGGGTTGTCCTCTGTACTTGCTCCTGCTACCTCCATTGTGCTTCGCAGTTGTTATGTGTTTTTTTTTCTCTTTTTTTGCTGCTTTTATGGTGATTTTTCCCGCCTGACGTGGGAATTGCAAGCCTGGCGCTGCTTGTCGCCTATTTTTCTATCGCGGTTGGGCCCATCGCAACTTTTTTCACGTTTGGGTTTCCTTTTTTATCGCCGTCGCGGTGATTGTATCGCGGACATTTGAGGCGTTATCGGGATACTATCGCATGTTACCGCCATGTTGGGAATACGACGTTGACACAGAGTTATTTTCCCGCGATAGACGGCGATATGAGAAATTGCGTTAGCCTATTTTGGCGATGTTTATCGCACATTCTTGAGAATATCTACATAACTATTTAATGTCAGGTGTCATGTAGTAGGGCTAATTATAATTTCCATAACACATTAGGGCCCTCTTTCCGACTTATTCAATTCTAATTCAGTTAGCATTGGTTCACTCCCAAATCAGGAATACAACTCTTGCAGCAAAAGCACTTTCAGGGGTTTGTTCCATGCACATTCCACCAGATGAAACCTGGCGAGATGCTCACAGAGAAAATTACCAAAATTAAGGAATCACACTGAGAATCGGATGCGCAGACAGTTTCCCATGGTAATTCCCGATTCTTACGATGCCGTCTGAAATACTGTGCCATTTCTGTGCCTGAAAAGTACCCTACCCTGGGGTATTATCGTTCCCCGGTGTAGATTTATTGATGCATTTCTCCCCCACAAACTGTAACGATGGGCATAGTAAGGCTGGTACCAAACATTTATCAAAACACTCTTAATCTAACCAGTGTTCGGTGCACTAGAGTTACAAGCAAAAAATAGAGTAATAAAAAAAATGATAAATGTTGTAAAAACAGAAAGCTAAAGTTAGAAATAAGGGTGTTAGTAGGGATCCATTAACCAAACGGTGACATTTTAATGGGAGCAATGGGTCGATTACGTGTTGGGACATTTTATTTGGAATGCCATTCATGGTTGTTAGAATTAGCAATCATGCTTGATTAAAGGGCCCTTGTAGACTGAACTGTGAAGTCATCCACAAAGTCAGGTGAAGTAATACATGATGACAGGAGGACGCAGTAATACGTGTGTATAGGTATTCTGGGGTAAAATCCTGAATTTTGCCATACATTGTTTGCAAATCTTTCCCCATCAGGATTGTATTGGAACTACATGAAGCTGCCTAAATGTAGATATTTTAATGGTAACGGGTGAGGTGTGGATATCTTTGAAGACACCATACTCATGTTAGCAAGTGCATTGTTTGGCTTGATCCCATACTTACATATTACACATACCACCTATTTTGTGTCCTTTTAATATGAAGGAGAGTATTAGACCGATCGCTGCCCGCTGCACAGTCTTATGTACAAGCTCGTGACCCCTCTCCCTTTGAGTCCTCCTTCAAACCACCCAGAAGGGTGTGCCACAGGGAGAGTGGACGGGAATAGACAATTCCTGCCTAATGATGATCAGAATATAAATGTCTGAAAAACTGTAAAATGAAACTGATCTATTTTGCAAATCGGTTGATTAATTTTGACACTTCATTGTGAGATGATTGAATCTAACTGTCGCCCGTGGTCGTCTGTCATGCCCAGAAAACAAGAAGAGAAATCGCGATAGTGTTCTGGATTCTGCCCTGCCATCACGTAACCCAGTAGTACCCAAGTACTGTGTGTTCTACCTGCTTTCTTCACAATACTCAAGTGAAGTGCATTTTTTGATACCGTTCCTTTCCCCATCATAAAATAGCACACGTGTCTGTCTGTTTTAGAATGGTTTGCAAAAGTTGCATTTACCTTGGTATTTAAATTGGGTTGATTATCTCGCTGCTGAGCTTTAAGTGGGTGAATTTCAGTGGCAGAGCCACTTCTGTTCAGGCTGAAAATATGGGAACTTTGTTTTATTTTTCGACCTTTAACCTATGTATTTCGAATTCGACAAGGCATTAATTAGTGTCTGGCTTTGTAATGAGCACAAATCATCTGGCCTTTATAGATTCTCTCTTACCTTCTATATGACTAACAACTTAAAGGCAGTGTTAGAATATTTTATAAATAAAAAATAAAAACGTTGGCCACCACACGCTGCTACCACGTAGAACGGCCAACCCAAAGTAAATAGGCAAAACGTTTATCTCATCAAATATTTTCCCATGGATTTATACAGCAAGATCTCAGGACTCCACAACATTTGGAAAGTAACTGTGAATGAAAAAAATGGACACCATACCCAATGTAAATCTGAAACCACAACATCAATGCCTTCTAAAACCTTCTTTTCCCTGTAACCCAAGGACAAAACATCCCATCCAGAAGGAAGAAAAAAATGGAAAGAGTTTATGTCCCAAGACAACTTCAGAAAATGTAATTCTCTCTGATGGCCAGCTTGAATTATCTGTATAAAAGCATTCATTTTAATCAGGCCCTGTGACAACGCCTTCAAAAATCCACTCTACCCATATATTATGCTAAAAATAGTCAATTTCCTTTTGTGATCAAAAATATATTCCCCTAAATTTGTACCTCCTAAAGCAGTTGTTGGACACTACAACTTACTACATGCTCTTAAGTTAAAAACCACAATGAGGATAAACTAAGCTGCTTTCTCGACCTTGAGAAAATAGGGGATACACGCATGCATTGTTCAAGTTACAGGTTCCACATAGCTCGGTGGAATGTGTTTGGAAGCACACTCAACCAGAAATGAAGACAAACACAAACAATGCAAAGTAACTGTGGCATGATTTCTGCAATGAACACTTTGTAGACATCACTTTACCCTCTGTCAAATTATAGAGATTAGTAAAAGAGAACACAGGTACCAAAGGTTATGACAAAAACGGTCCCGAAAATTGTATCCTAGATTCTCTAAACAATCAATACATATGCATAATATGCATAATATGCAATGAACAAAAGTAAACCTATTATAGTACTTCAAATAATGATAAAAATACTGGGAATACATAGAGTACACATTAATCTAGCAGACACTAACTAAAAGAAACCACCAATCCTATCGAAAGAACTACTTTATGAAGTAGTTCTACAAATTAATTTAATATATGTTTAATTATAAGTTATTTAATTCCATATTTGGTATTTTTTAAACATCAAAAAATACATTTAAACAATATATAGCTGAGAACGCAATGGACTTCAAGTACACTACACAAAAAAATAACAGTAGCAAGAAGATGATCAGCACCCACTATTCTCAAGCGATTTCAATATTGCATCAAAGTTAGAATATCACATTTGAATAGATGACAATTAGCTCCATGGAGATGTTTTTTATAAGTTTTCAAATTCTTTATTCTCTTCAAAGATTAAGTCTTCCAAGAGTAGCCAACGCGTTTCGTCCCGTCTTGGGACTTCTTCAAGGCTTGATCTTATGTATTGTAATCTTATCTATGATGCGCTGTGTCGTCTCTATAGGTCAGGTCATGGAATTTTTAATCTTCTTGGTAAAGATGTTGGTTACCAATCCATAGTTGCAATATAATTCGTCAGGAGTAATCCAGGCCAATGTCGGCCACCGCATCTAATATTCGCGGTAATCAATAGGCATAGGCAGTCTCCACGTGCAGTCTCCGCGTTCGGTATCAAAAGCTTTTTTACATAAGATCAAGCCCTGAAGAAGTCCCAAGACGGGACGAAACGCATTGGCTACTCTTGGAAGACTTAGGGGCCGATTCCGATCTCGGCCGGTAGGGCACCGAATCGGATTTGGCTTAACCGGATCCGATTCGGAGTCCTCTTTCCCGACCGATTCGTACGTGCGTCCGGCCGAGCGAGTACGATGCGAGCGCACGCGAAATCGCCGACCGACTCGTTCGCGGGTCCGAAGCGCTCCGACCGACTCGCACGGACACGACTCGCACGCGCAATGGAGACGTTTCCCGGCCGGGCAAGTACGATGCGCGCCGCGAGCAGTCTGACCGACTTGCGCCTTCCGGCTCGAAAGAGCAGTCGGAGCCGGACTTTGGGGGTCCGTGTCGGACCCCCCTGTACGCGTAGCCGTGCGAGTCGCACACAGGGGGGACCCATGGGTCCCCCCTACCTGTGCATGTACGCCGCGAGTCGCATCGAGGCATACCTGCTGTAGGGGGCGCCCTTGTTCGCCTCGCACCCATTGAGTCAATGGGAGCCTGCGTACGCGTTGTACGTCCGGCTCCCATTGACTTCAATGGGAGTCCGACCGACTCGAGTCCGATTGCATGCATGCACATCGTACTCGTTCGGTCGGTCTGCCAGAGTCCGATTCGGTCGGAAATCTCTCCGGGTCCGGCTCGGTCGGAGTGATTTCCAGCCTGAATCGGAATCAGCCCCTTAATCTTTGAAAAGAACAAAAGAATTTGAAAACTTACAAAAAACGTCTCCATGGAACTAATTGTGATCTATTCAAATGTGATATTCTAACTTTGATGCAATATTGAAATGGCTTGAGAATAGTGGGTGCTGATCATCTTCTTGCTAATATATGTGTGAATTCTTTTCACTATTTGGGGAATAAGAGGCTTTTTCCCCTGATCTCTGCACCACTCAGACATTATCCCTACAGTGCAACAAGTGCGGTATTCTATGTCTAAGGTCTCTTTGTAAATCTTTTACAAAAAAATAACAGTGCCTCTATTCCTCACAGTAACCCTATGCTTCAAACACATCATAATAGATAAGGAAAACATTTTTCTCGACTCTATTTTAATATACAAAAAAGTCTTCACAATAGCATTAAAGTACAACTACTCCATACCAACATCATACATGTAAATGCTGAAAATAAAAATGTCTTTATTAAAATATAAAACATTCTCATTGATAATTTTAACTCATTGTTAATATTATAAATAAAATAATTAATTTAAAGTAACACACACAGCATCATATACAAATTATAAATACATGTAAAATACACTTTCAGTTCGGTAGCTGAAAATACTACTCCAAAATAATACATATCCATAAGCATTCATGAATATACACAAGATAATACAAATGCAAACTTCCCAAAAAAGAATTCCAGCTACAAAATTCCATATCAAATTCAGGGAAAACCTTTGAAATCCAAACTATAACAAATAAACAAAATTAGATGACTCAAAAAATGCAAAAGAAATGGTGTAAAATATTTAGGAAAACAATTCAAGCTTGTGCTCCAAACATGATCTTAAATTCCTGAAAAGAAAAATATAACACATTCCCAACCGCATATGTTAAACTACTTTAAAACATATTAATGGAATACAACACAGGTTCTCCTTCCCCGTCCGTGGCATGTTTTAAGGTCTCCACCTATTGTATGCAGACAATATCGCCCTGATGAGTTATACAAAGGTGGGGTTGCAGCGGTTAATAAAAAAAACTGCCACGTATGCCTTGTCACATTGGTTCAAGGTCAATTTTAAAGAAGTCAAAGACCATGTTAGTAGCAAAAGGCATTGTGGCTTGCCCAAAATTTAGTATAGAAGGGACTGGGCTGGAATCATTCTTAGTGTACAAATACTTAGGGGTAATATTAGATGCCAGTGCGCTGCACTAAAAAGAAGGAATAATTCCCTTACCGTTCGAAATTGCTACCCTATGGAATAGCTTAAAAGGCTTACCCCTCAAGCCACTTTTACAAGTGATGGCAGCTAAACATGTGCCATCACTGACATATGGTGTCCAGATCTTGAGGGGTAAGGCTGATAATATTATAGACAAACAAACTAGTGACAGGGTCCTATCGGCGCCTGTTCAATCTCCCACAGCAGGCTTCGATGGCTCAAATACGATTGAAGTTTGGTCTCAGAAGACAAAACTTAAAAAGCTTAGGGGCTTACTTAAAATTCTGCCACAAGCTTAGAAAAGAGATTAACTCCACCCTTATGCCAGTTGTTTGGGAGACAATAAGTGATTGTAAACACACGAAGGCCCATGAGTATTTTAAATTGGCCATATCTACGTTTAAGGCAGAACTACTCTGGGCCCTATCCCTTTCACAGTCTGTATTTTGACAGAGCCATAAACAGGAGTAGTAAAAAAATATCATCACTACTGGATAGAGAGACGCTGGCAAAAAGAGCCCATGCGTGGATGATAATAGCTTCATATGGCCAGTTCAAGCCCCAGAAATATCTGGGGTGTTTGAATGGACTCTATACAAAGCTAAAACTCATGAGATTTCAGCTAGGCAAGTTCTAATTTCGTAGTGACGCCCAGGCCTGGAAAATAATGGGTAATACAATGTCATGTCGACTCTGTAACTATAACGGAGAAGACATTTGTCATATAATCTGCAGTTGCCCGGCCTTAATGGCGGAACGTAAAAGTCTATTAAGACTGGATTTTAATCACTATGCTATACGTACACACTGCCAAGAAGTAATAGCTGGTCTGCAGGGAGAGGACTTACAATTTACTGGAAGATTTCTCAAATTTATAGATATCGCAGAGGGGAAATTAGCCTAAATGCATACAGTAAGGGGATTTAATCTTTCTTATTATTATTTTTATTATTTAATCAAATATATAGTTAGGAGGAGAAGTTAAGCACTGTAAGAAGTTATGTTGTGTCTTCATTTTAAGAACATCGGGAATATGCAAACTAATTAAGGTTCAGTTTCGTTAGGTATAGAGACTTTTGAAATGATATAATGTATTCTAAAATCTTACAACGGGCAAGCTCAATTTACAAAGGGGCTATGTAATATTACTAATATCGGAAGGTCAGGAAATATATAAGGTTCAGCAACGTTAAGCCTCGAAATCTGCTTTTACAGAAATATGGCACCTTAAAATTTATAGTGCGAAGCACAACGTATTTTAAAACAAGAGCTAATAACATCAGGAACAGCGGGAAATAAAAAAAGGAACTCGAAACAAGGTTAAGCCCTGAAATTTGTTCCTAATAGAAATATGGCACCTTACAACTCAAAGTGGGTAGCTCGAGTCTTCTTATATCAGGGTCTAATAACACCAGGAATATTAAGGAATAATTAAGGCACTGAGGTAATGCTGAAATAGGAGGTGGAGCAATTTTATCTGGGAATGCACTTTGATAGGAAACCTCCTAGCAGGATTCTTCTTTTTTTAACTTGAAGAATTAATGGTTTTATTCTGTGAAGTTTCTCAATTTATTTGTGTGTTAATAAGTCGTCTAATATAGAAATTTCATATAAGAAGTTTGTAAATGTGACATATTGTAAGTTTTTTAAATAACTGACCAATAAACTAAACTATTGACCATTGACATAATGGAATACATTATCTTTACACAGTACTGAACTATTAATATAACAGATATAAACAAACACAACAAAAATAGATTTAGTAATTGTTAGGCCTACACTTTATAACAACATATACTATAGTAAAATGCTAATCCTTATTATTATAAACATTAAATACACCTCCAGTCCCCCAAACCAAATATTATCTAGATCCCTGACCCAATCATACTAGAAACATAGCAACGGTTAAATTTTCTTACCTTAATTGGAGAACTGGACACCCACAACCGCCATCCTCAATGACCGCTGAACAGTAAAGATGAAAGAAATCTCCACAATAGACTACTGTAAAACAAATTGGTAGGAAAACGTAAATAAAAAGGACTTACATTGAAGTCTATGAATGAAAATTAAGCTATTAATTTTTCTAAGTTATTTATTAAAAATATTTCTTTTCATTTAAAAAAATCAGTGTTGTTCATTTTTCATTTTTTTTATAAAAATATAATTTTCTAAAATGATTATATTAAACACATATTTTAATTTTCTTGACAGAGTAAAACAAACATTTAAAAACGTATATTTTCCTACTGTTTATTCAATTTGAATACTCAAATATATACATAAAAAGATATGTCTCAATGTTTATTGTTATTTTTTTTATATTGTGAATAAACCTCAACAATGTTTTTTTTATAAAAAAAGATATCTTTGTGCTATATTATGTATTTAAATATTAAGGGGCTGATTACAATGTCGTTCGGAAAGGCTCAGAATGGGATTCGGTATCTCAGAATCCGATTTGGAACCCTTGTTTCCGACTGAATCATTCACATTTCCCAACGTCCGATTACGATGGCCGGAAACCGTTCGGGCTGTCCGATTCGGTTTCAAAAGGCATTCGGGCAGGCTGAGTCTTTCGGAGCCGAATCGTGCAGCTCTATGGACACGGTTTCCGAGCGAGCAATGACCAATTCGGACAGCTGTTCCGATTTGGTCCGCCCGACACTAAACCGCTGTCGGAATCTGTCTTTGGTGGCCCGTAGCAGGCCCCCCTTCATCTGGAGGCATCTGGTTGGGGCCTGTGGGGGTACCCAAGGGACCACTCTTTCCAACCATGCACAATGTGGCAGGCACCAAAGGGTGCCTGCCACAGGGTGCAAGGTTTTCCCAAACCACCCCTTTTTTCAATGGGAGCCTAAAACACAGGCTCCCATTGAAGTCAATGCGAGTCCAACCGAACGATGTAAGGAAGCATGATAAATGGTCCATCTGACACGCACAACCCGATTTGGTCGAAAACGATTCCAGAACCAATTCGGTCGGAACAGTTTCCGATCGACATCGTAATCGGCCACTCAGGGGCCGATTCCGATCTCGGTCGGAGGCGCACCTAACATCATTCGGTCGGGAAAAAAGCCATGCGAATGCCTGTTTCCCGACCGACCCGCACATTATTCCGAACGAGCAAGTACGATGCGCACAACAGCATAGATTCCGACCCAGTCGTACTCACCCAATCCAGGTCCTGTTCCCCGACCGAGCCGGATCCGTAAACGCAGAATCGAGTCGCACGGAAGCCAAAATGCAGTCCCGTCCGGCCGGACAAGTATGATGCGCTTCCCGTATGCGCCGAACCCGTCGCTACGCACGGCACGTCAAAGCATCCGGGAGAGGCGCACATAAGCTCCGATTCGCGCCACAACACGATCCACGGCTACGAGACGAACAAGCCAGCGACGAGGACGAGGCGAAGCAAAGAGAAAGACGAACGAGACGAACCAACCATGAATCCCATCGTGCCGATCCTACCAATATTCTACATCTACTACCGGAACAGGCACGGACGCGTACGGCGCAGAAGGTAAGTCAGACACCAACCACAAAAACAAACTACACGTACCCGACATATCACACACACACAGAGGGATGCAGAAATTACTTACACCAGCAACAGCAGCACCATAGGGGCGGGATGGCCATCACCAATGCCACATAAACACATAGGGGCCCGGATGCCCACCACCAGTACCACCCCTACCCAGGGGGTGCCAGATGCCTACCACTACTACCACCTCTACCCAGGGTGTGCCAGATGCCTACCACTACTACCACCTCCACCCAGGGGGTGCCAGATGCCTACCACTACTAACACCCCAACCCAGGGGGTGCCAGATGCCTACCACTACTACCACCTCTACCCATGGGGGCTGGATGGCTGTCACTACTCCTACCCTTACCCAGGGGGTGCCAGATGCCTACCACTACTACCACCCTTACCCAGGGGGTGCCAGATGCCTACCACTACTACCACCCTTACCCAGGGGGTGTCAGATACCTACCACTACTACCACCTCTACCCATGGGGTGCTTGATGCCTGTCACTACTACCACCCTTACCCAGGGGGTGCCAGATGCCTACCACTACTACCACTCTTACCCAGGGGGTGCCAGATGCCTACCACTACTACTACCTCTACCCAGGGGGTGCCAGATGCCTACCACAACTACCACCTCTACCCATGGGGGGCTGGATGCCTGTCACTACTACCACCCTTACCCATGGGGGGCTGGATGCCTACCACTACTACCACCCTTACCCAGGGGGTGCCAGATGCCTACCACTACTACCACCCTTACCCAGGGGGTGCCAGATGCATACCACTACTACCACCTCTACCCAGGGGGTGCCAGATGCCTACCACTACTACCACCTCTACCCAGGGGGCTGGATGCCTGTCACTACTACCCCCCTACCCAGGGGGTGCCAGATGCCTACCACTACTACCACCTCTACCCATGGGAGGCTGGATGCCTACCACTACTACCACCCTTACCCAGGGGTGCCAGATGCCTACCACTACTACCACCCTTACCCATGGGGGCTGGATGAATACCACTACTACCACCCTTACCCAGGAGGTGCCAGATGCCTACCACTACTACCACCTCTACCCAGGGGGTGCCAGATGCCTACCACTACTACCACCTCTACCCAGGGGGTGCCAGATGCCTACCACTACTACCACCTCTACCCAGGGGGGCTGGATGCCTGTCACTACTACCACCTCTACACATGGGAGGCTGGATGCCTACCACTACTACCACCCTTACCCAGGGGGTGCCAGATGCCTACCACTACTAACACCCTTACCCATGGGGGGCTGGATGCCTACTACTACTACCACCCTTACCCAGGGGGTGCCAGATGCCTGTCACTACTACCACCCCTACCCAGGGGGTGTCAGATGCCTACCACTACTACCACCCTTACCCAGGGGGTGTCAGATGCCTACCACTACTACCACCTCTACCCATGGGGGGCTTGATGCCTGTCACTACTACCACCCTTACCCAGGGGGTGCCAGATGCCTACCACTACTACCACCTCTACCCAGGGGATGCCAGATGCCTACCACTACTACCACCTCTACCCAGGGGGTGCCAGATGCCTACCACTACTACCACCTCTACCCATGGGGGGCTGGATGCCTGACACTACTACCACCCTTACCCATGGGGGGCTGGATGCCTACCACTACTACCACCCTTACCCAGGGGGTGCCAGATGCCTACCACTACTACCCCCCCTACCCAGGGGGTGCCAGATGCCTGTCACTACTACCACCCCTACCCAGGGGGTGTCAGATGCCTACCACTACTACCACCTCTACCCATGGGGGCCTGATGCCTGTCACTACTACCACCCTTACCCAGGGGGTGCCAGATGCCTATCACTACTACCACCCTTACCCAGGGGATGCCAGATGCCTACCACTACTACCACCTCTACCCATGGGGGGCTGGATGCCTGACACTACTACCACCCTTACCCATGGGGGCTGGATGCCTACCACTACTACCACCCTTACCCAGGGGGTGCCAGATGCCTACCACTACTACCACCCTTACCCAGGGGGTGCCAGATGCCTGTCACTACTACCACCCCTACCCAGGGGGTTTCAGATGCCTACCACTACTACCACCTCTACCCATGGGGGCCTGATGCCTGTCACTACTACCACCCTTTTCCCAGGGGGTGCCAGATGCCTACCACTACTACCACCCTTACCCAGGGGGTGCCAGATGCCTACCACTACTACCACCTCTACCCAGGGGGTGCCAGATGCCTACCACTTCTACCACCTCTACCCAGGGGGTGCCAGATGCCTACCACTACTACCACCTCTACCCGTGGGGGGCTGGATGCCTGTCACTACTACCACCCTTACCCAGGGGGTGCCAGATGCCTACCACTACTACCACCCTTACCCAGGGGGTGCCAGATGCCTACCATTACTACCACCTCTACCCAGGCGGTGCCAGATGCCTACCACTACTACCACCTCTACCCAGGGGGTGCCAGATGCCTACCACTACTACCACCTCTACCAATGGGGGGCTGGATGCCTGTCACTACTATCACCCTTACCCAGGGGGTGCCTGATGCCTACCACTACTGCCACCCTTACCCAGGGGGTACCAGATGCCTGTCACTACTACCACCCCTACCCAGGGGGTGTCAGATGCCTACCACTACTACCACCTCTACCCATGGGGGGCTTGATGCCTGTCACTACTACCACCCTTACCCAGGGGGTGCCAGATGCCTACCACTACTACCACCCTTACCCAGGGGGTGCCAGATGCCTACCACTACTACCACCTCTACCTAGGGGGTGCCAGATGCCTACCACTACTACCACCTCTACCCATGGGGGGCTGGATGCTTACCACTACTACCACCCTTACCCATGGGGGGCTGGATGCCTACCACTACTACCACCCTTACCCAGGGGATGCCAGATGCCTACCACTACTACCACCATTACCCAGGGCGTGCCAGATGCCTGTCACTACTACCACCCCTACCCAGGGGGTGTCAGATGCCTACCACTACTACCACCTCTACCCATGGGGGCCTGATGCCTGTCACTACTACCACCCTTACCCAGGGGGTGCCAGATGCCTACCACTACTACCACCCTTACCCAGGGGTGCCAGATGCCTACCACTACTACCACCTCTACCCAGGGGTGCCAGATGCCTACCACTACTACCACCTCTACCCAGGGGGTGCCAGATGCCTACCACTACTACCACCTCTACCCATGGGGGATGGATGCCTGTCACTACTACCACCCTTACCCATGGGGGCTGGATGCCTACCACTACTACCACCCTTACCCAGGGGTGCCAGATGCCTACCACTACTACCACCCTTACCCATGGGGGTGCCAGATGCCTACCACTACTACCACCTCTACCCAGGGGGTGCCAGATGCCTACCACTACTACCACCTCTACCCATGGGGGCCTGATGCCTGTCACTACTACCACCCTTACCCAGGGGGTGCCAGATGCCTACCACTACTACCACCCTTACCCAGGGGCTGCCAGATGCCTGTCCCTACTACCACCCCTATCCCAGGGGGTGTCAGATGCCTACCACCACTACCACCTCTACCCAGGGGGTGCCAGATGCCTACCACTACTACCACCTCTACCCAGGGGGTGCCAGATGCCTACCACTACTACCACCTCTACCCAGGGGGTGCCAGATGCCTGTCACTACTACCACCCCTACCCAGGGGGTGTCAGATGCCTACCACTACTACCACCTCTACCCATGGGGGCCTGGTGCCTGTCACTACTACCACCCTTACCCAGGGGGTGCCAGATGCCTACCACTACTACCACCCTTACCCAGGGGGTGCCAGATGCCTACCACTACTACCACCTCTACCCATGGGGGGCTGGATGCCTGACACTATTACCACCCTTACCCATGGGGGGCTGGATGCCTACCACTACTACCACCCTTACCCAGGGGGTGCCAGATGCCTACCACTACTACCACCCTTACCCAGGGGGTGCCAGATACCTGTCACTACTACCACCCCTACCCAGGGGGTGTCAGATGCCTACCACTACTACCACCTCTACCCATGGGGGCCTGATGCCTGTCAATACTACCACCCTTACCCAGGGGTGCCAGATGCCTACCACTACTACCACCCTTACCCAGGGGTGCCAGATGCCTACCACTACTACCACCTCTACCCAGGGGGTGCCAGATGCCTACCACTACTACCACCTCTACCCATGGGGGCTGGATGCCTGTCACTACTACCACCTCTACCCATGGGAAGCTGGATGCCTACCACTACTACTACCCTTACCCAGGGGGTGCCAGATGCCTACCACTACTACCACCCTTACCCATGGGGGGCTGGATGCCTGTCACTACTTCCACCACTACCCAGGGGGTGTCAGATGCCTACCACTACTACCACCCTTACCCATGGGGGGCTGGATGCCTACCACCCTTACCCAGGGGGTGCCAGATGCCTGTCACTACTACCACCCCTACCCAGGGGGTGTCAGATGCCTACCACTACTACCACCTCTACCCATGGGGGGCTTGATGCCTGTCACTACTACCACCCTAACCCAGGGGGTGCCAGATGCCTACTACTACTACCACCTCTACCCAGGGGGTGCCAGATGCCTACCACTACTACCACCTCTACCCAGGGGGTGCCAGATGCCTACCACTACTACCACCTCTACCCATGGGGGCTGGATGCCTGACACTACTACCACCCTTATCCATGGGGGGCTGGATGCCTACCACTACTACCACCCTTACCCAGGGGTGCCAGATGCCTACCACTACTACCACCCTTACCCAGGGGTGCCAGATGCCTGTCACTACTACCACCCCTACCCAGGGGGTGTCAGATGCCTACCACTACTACCACCTCTACCCATGGGGGCCTGATGCCTGTCACTACTACCACCCTTACCCAGGGGGTGCCAGATGCCTACCACTACTACCACCCTTACCCAGGGGTGCCAGATGCCTACCACTACTACCACCTCTACCCAGGGGTGCCAGATGCCTACCACTACTACCACCTCTACCCAGGGGTGCCAGATGCCTATCACTACTACCACCTCTACCCATGGGGGCTGGATGCCTGTCACTACTACCCCCTTACCCAGGGGGTGCCAGATGCCTACCACTACTACCACCCTTACCCAGGGGTGCCAGATGCCTACCACTACTACCACCTCTACCCAGGGGGTGCCAGATGCCTACCACTACTACCACCTCTACCCAGGGGGTGCCAGATGCCTACCACTACTACCACCTCTACCCAGGGGGTGCCAGATGCCTACCACTACTACCACCTCTACCCATGGGGGCTGGATGCCTACCACCAACAACACCCCCACTCACAGGATGGCTAATACATGACACAACAAGCACACACCAACATAAAGAATGCAACATAAAGACATCCCCCCAACACCATGACAAGCGTGTGTAGACTGTGTCAAATGCCTACAACACTGAACATGACTTTGAACATACAATGTGACCCCCTATCACATGTGCCACACATAAATGTGTGTGGCCCCCACAATGCAAGCAGGCCATGACCATTGTGGCAATGGGGTCCAAACCCCCATCATCACAGTGACCAAAATGTAAGTGTGGGGTCCATAGCTGAAGCACATCTTGAACATTGTGGCAATGGGGTCCAAACCCCCATCATCACAGTGACCAATATGTAAGTGTTGACAAAGAAAAAGCTGCAACTGCCAAACTGCATGGATGATTCCTGGTCACAGAACAACAAACACATCAGTGGCAAAGTAGTGCTTGTGTCCCATAGCAACATAGATTGGGGGAGGCAAACAGTGCAGTGCAAATAAGACATACCTTTGGCCATGTGCAGACAAACATCACCCATGGGGGCTGACACTGTCAACATTCATCAATGACACAATGACAGAAGTGACCATCAGAATGCAGACCCACATATTTGCACCAATGGGCACACAAATGCAGATACCCTGTGGAGACTGTAGATGTGAGGTGAACAGATACCATACCATGGCAGCAATGGGACACACAAACAATGATCATTGTGCTGACTGATGACCTAGGAGTCCCAGGGACAGCAGGGGAAACACACCAAACAACATACAGCCAATGGCACACTAAAGATATGCCAATGCAGTGGTGCAGATGCACAAACACAAACAGGCAGACCCACACTGCACATCAAACACAACAGGTGAGGGGGGTACCACTGTCCCCAGGCAACCACACAACACATGAGGAGGCCTGAATACCAATTACACAGATGTGCATACAGTGCCACACAAAGGTAACTCATGGATCCAAATCCCCTATGTGGGCAATCAGGCATTGTCAGATGAGAGGGAGCACAAATCACACATGTCACACAAGCATGTAGGAACAGCAACTGACACAGCAAGACACAGAGACACCACATCACTACCCCCAGGGCCCCCACAATGTGGTGACCCTGGGCTGCATTACAATCCCACTGTGATGACAAAGCTAGATGTCGTTCACACTGTGAACCACAGTCATGTGTCCTGAGCAACAAACTACCATCACACCTACACAAGCACAAATCAATTAGCACGGCCAGTAAGCCAAGGCCAACATGGAGGCAGGGGTCTAGCCGGGCAACAACTCTCATCTGCACACACTCAACACCACACACCTCGACCTCCAACAATGTGCAGCAGTGAAGCTCACATGCACTGGTGACATTGCACATGCACCCATGACAATCCCAGGGGGGGTGGCGGGAACCAAGGTGCAGAAACACATCACACATGGCCACTCAACAAGACTCCTGAATGTCTGACACACTGCACACTACGCTGTACATGGACATGACGGCAACACCACACCAACCAATAGGATCCCAGCCACAGTTACACACCAATGAAGAAGCCAAGGTCACCCACAAAGAACACACATAGACAACTACCAACATTGCAGCCCTGACCCTGAGGAGTGCCAGCAGTTACACACACAATGTGTCACAACCAATGAAAGCTAACACAAACCGGAAATCACATGACAGGTGTAAACAACAAGTGCCAAGGGGAATCCTGACTGTGACCCATCAGCGTCTGCCCACAAACTCAGCCCTGACAGCAAACACACCTATGGGTGACACCCTGATGACCAGTAATGTGCCATGCACCCACATCACAGAGAACCCAGGGAGAAGACTTTGGGGGAACATAGGTCAACTCAGCAAGCATCACAAACAGGAACATCACTAGGGATCCCAGCATGCACAGCAAAATGGAAGTGAACACACAGACATGCACATACAACACACACCTTGGGCGCAGGTGATGTCACAGGAGCACACACTGCCATGAGGGGACTCCACTCCTGTGTGAGGAAAGCTGTGCCATATGTCGCCTCAGTAGGGCTCCATCATGTCAGCAGAACACTTGGTCACACAGTCAACAATTAGCACCAAATGAAGGCTCCTGTCACATCAGCCTGGTCATGGGAGTGTCAACGAAATCATCAGCACAGATCCAACACAGATGTATAGCAAGTTGCACTGACAACACAGATGAGTCCTTCCCCATTGATGCCCAAACCTGCACGTCCAGTGGAGATGGCCACACGGTCAGGGAAGTAGACTAATTGAACAATGGCAAGCACAACAGATGTGCAGGGGTGGAAGCCACAGATGTGACATTGCTAATGTAAGTAGCAAATCCCATTGCCAAATATTGAAAACATGACACCCTCAGATGCTGCTAAGGATGACATGGATACACCACAGGATAGGACACAGTCCCCCTGGACCACATGGGTTCCTGCACAGTAACACTACATATTCATGAGACCAAATATCACCATCACTGCAGCAAGGGCATGGTTAGCATCATCAACATCATGTACATCAGAAGCAAAAGCACTAGAGAACAGAAAGTTGCTTTATTCAGCATATGTGGGTTCAAAAGTTGAAGTCATGTAAAAATAAACAAAGGCCAATGGCCAGTCCATCATGAAAGTCAAAACAGGGTGACAGTGTCAGATGTCACCCTACGCATGCCTGCACTGATGAAAACCAGGGACAATCCCCTCGGAGGGGCATACGGGGGGCAGGCCAGGCACCGCAGGGACAGGATCAGGGCTCACCAGAAGGAGGCAGGGAAGGGGTGGTGGGTGCTGGAGAGCCACTGACAACTGCAGTGGAGGTGTCTGACATGGTGTGTGCCAGCACAACTGGGGGCATGACTCAGATGGTGTGGGCGCCGGCACGACTGCAGTGGTCCATGCAGATGGAGTCGACAGGTTCGCCACTGCAGTGCCCAAGTCAGACAGGGTGGTAGTGGCCTCCACTGCAGTGCCTACCTCCAAGGGAGGAGAATGGGGATCAGGTAAGGTGGGCAGGACAGAGGGGGAGGACCCCCTCACCACACCAGTGGCACAGACAAGTGCAGCGGGGGTGTGGGGCCGGAAGAGCAAGTGGCAGGGGGAGAAGGCCTGATCCTTTTGGGGATGGTGTATCTGTGGGTGGGGGAACCTGGGGCAGGGTGTGGTGGGGGCACCTGTGGAGTGGGGGCCTGAGGGATGGAGGAAGGAGACTTGGTGCCTGAGCTGCAGGGCGGCGGCGGGGTCTTGCTCTTCCGGGTCCGGGGGACTTGCGGGTGGGGGCGTCAGTCGGTCTGCGCCTGGGGGAGGGTGTCCGGGGGCGAGGGGCACTCCGCTCCGTGTGGGTGGGCTTCCTCTTCCCCCTGAAGGCTGTATCAGCTGGATCGGAGGGGAAGAGGCCGAGGTCACTGAGGAAGAGCCGCTGTGTCTTTGGGGTTGCAGGTGAGGCAAGGGAGGGGGCTTTGGAGGGAGAGGCAACTGAGGACTGCGCAGTGCTCGTGGATGCGTGTGTGTGTGCCTGGGCCCCATCCCCTGTGAGTGTGGTTTCAGTCCCCTGACTGTGCGTGCGTGTGCGTCTTGTTTGTGGCGTGTGTGTCTGTGTGCTGCTCGTGTCTGTGCTGGTGTGTGCCTGTGCCAGTGTGTGTGTGCTTGGGACAGGTAAGGTGCTGGGGAGTGTGGATGGGGCAGAGGCAGGAGGGGTGAGGGACTGTCGGAGGAGGGACACTGCTGCCATCACGGAGGAGTCCATGGACCTATTGCCCCTCTGTAGGGCAGACATGCCCGATGAGATGCCCTCCATGAACGACACCAGCTGAGTCAACAGAGTGGTGTGGGCATGGAGGACACTCAGCATCGCTGTCTGCCCTACATGGAGCTGGCGAAGGAGGTACACAGACTCCTCACTCAGGGCAGCAGGGGACACAGGGGCAGGGGGTGCGGTGCCTGGCCCGAAGGAGACACGCTCCCGGACATGGGAGCCTCCACGGACCTCGGGAATGGGAGCCGATGGGAGGGCGGTGGTGGTGATGGTGGTGGCGGGGACAGCAACACTAGCTGGGGTGTGGTGGCTGCTGACACCCGCCTCCATAAGGGAGTCATCCTCCGAGCTGCTGTGGTCCTCAGCTGAGGTGGATGGTGCTGAGGACTCCTCGGTGTGGCTCCCCTCGCCCTCCGTGCCACTGGGTCCCTCCGACCACTCCTCGGCTGCTGACCCAGTCTGGCTCTGCGGCTCCTCCTGGTCCGTGGAGCTGTCCCCTCCTGTGGCCGTGGATGTATCTGCAATCAATAGGGAAACAGACAGACATCAGTCACCTGCACCGAACGCACACACCACAGTTAGTACAGCACATTACAGAGCAAGCCCTGGCATCCTTAGTTGAACATTGCTAAAAGTGCCCAAACAGAACAGGAGAAGCCAATTGTCAGTCTGATGGTCAACCATGGCACTCACATCCCACCTGGCCTTGCACCCATCTGTCTGGTGTCTGTTGGATGGCAATACCCCAGTGTGGACACATGCACCACCTACACAGTAGTTGGACAGTGCAGAGAACCCGGTTAAGCATGTGAACACGCACACATCACAACTCTTGCCACTGAATCAGTACAGGTGTCCGGATGAAAGGGATGCCCAGAGTCAAATAGGAAATGCATGTGATGCATACCAGCGACAGACACCATGATGCACCCATGTCCTGATAGCCATTGCCACAATGGTGTGCATGTAGCACATGTCACTCCCCTGCCGGATCACTAATAGGAAGTCACATGCCATGGCACAGGCATGCCTGCTAAGTCATACATCACTGTCTCCAGTCACATGGGCAGGGCAGCCAGACAACAACACTCTACTGTGTCACAATAGTAGGTCATGGGGAATGCAAGTCCTGGAGCTGAACAAGTGCACATGTACATCCCCCACACACCACATCATCTGAACCCTTATCTGTCCAGGTCATACCGATTGGACATATTGGAGGCCTGTAACACAACCCTCTGAACCTGAGCACCTCACAATCTTCTGTGAATGGGAGACAGCTGCCTGAACTTCACATTCGCATACCCCAGTCTGCACAGTCAGGTGATCAAACACCTATGTGTCACACAAGTATCGTCTCCTATGGTCACATCTCCGGTGGCATGCTGAGCCCCAACCGAGAAACACCCTAGCAGTCCTGACAACGAAGCCACAGCACACTGACACAGAGGCAGACACCTGAGGGGACAATTCACTGAGCACAACATGTCAGCTGATACACGGGAGTGGGAGTACAGAGTGTATTGTATGGCCTGGAGTAGGCATGACTGTCCTGCCCCACATGAATGAGGGATGAGCCCTGGACAGTAGGCAGCTGGCTAAGTATGTGTGACACACATTATATACACACTCCTGGGGCCCAAACATTGTTCCCACCCGCAGCATGGGTGTGTGCCAGATACCCCAGGCACATGTGGTGGATCAGCTCAGCAATTGGACCACATTTCAAAGTAACACGCAGATTACATGTCAGAACACAGGCATTGTGTAAGCAATGGACCCACCCATGATGCCCACCACAGAGTTAGGGAAACAGATGCTGTCCCCACCTTGAGTCAAGCAAACTGCAAGGACACAGTACCCAAGTGACACAATTCCCTGACTGTAAGGGCCACACCTGGGTATCAGATGAGGAGTGGGCAGTGCACAATAGAGGGACATGGGTCCTGGACCAAATGACTGATGTACTGTGGAAGTTTAACCAGGCCAGAGGAGGGCACATAGCATGGCAGACATAGTTCACAATGCAGTCATGGACTCACCCCCTCCTTGCTGCTCACTGACCTTCAGCTGCCCATCCAGATCAGGGAAGACCACCGCCAGGATCCTGAGCATGTGGGGGTCAGGGTCCGGTGTCCGCCCCTCCTGCGAGGAGGCGACAGCTTCAGCTGGACCCGTGCGATCCTCCGGGTCCAGCCCCTAAGGTCCTGCCACCTCTTCTGGCAGTTGCGGATCCGGCGCTTGTAGACCCCCACGGATCTCACTGCCCGGACGATGGTCAGCCATATCTGCTGCTTCTGGTGGGCATCAACCTGTGAGGATGACAAAGTGAGAATGCCATTACTACACATGCAACATATCCGTGCATTACACAGTTGGATATACATGTCTCAATCACAGGGGCACATGATGTACACAGGCAGTGCAACGATGGCCATGGACAGTATGCCAGCAGTTACTACATGGTATCATTGCCTGGGAAGTAAAACCTTGTTTAAATGCACTGTCACTGCACTATACCTGTCCAGTGCATGTAACTACACACATTGGGGGGTGACAACTACTCAGTGAGCCTGCTAGCCAGTGGCGTGCAGACTGTTAGCCTTGCTAGTCAGACAACATGCACATTTAGGAAGGCAGTGGACAGAACACTCACCTGCTCCCCTGCTTTCCCATACAGCTTGCTGTACTGTGGAAGGAGGCTGTCCAGCAGGGCCTGGTTCTCCTCAGTGCTGAAGGCTGGGGCTCTCTCCACAGTACGTGCCATTGCAGGGTCCAGAGGGTGCAGATACAGCAGCAGTGGTGGTGGCAGATGTCGTCCTGGAGCATGTAGTGCGGGCAAGTGAGCTCTCAGGGGAACAGCCAGCATTATATGTGTGCTGCAGAGGCAGATACTGTCCCATGTGTCCAAAGTGATAGGTCCAAGTCGTTTGCATCTTCTGAATCTGGCCAATCCATGGAATTGCACCACTTACACACGCCCACAGCATCCTTCAGAAGTTCAACTTCATGACACCCATGAATTTGCAACATTGTTGTTGGTGACCAACTGAATTTACAGCATCAGACTCGTTCAAAATTTGAAAACGCGTCCGTTGCCAGGCCAGGCCCTAGCCAATGGATGCGCACCGATCGGTCCATTGCTGTTCAACGCGTACCCAGGATACAACGCGTACCCGCACACATTGAATGCAATGGGCCGGCCGGGCACACCGATCGGTCCATTGCTGTTCAACGCGTACCCAGGTTACAACGCGTACCCGCACACATTGAATGCAATGGGCCGGCCGGGCACACCGATCGGTCCATTGCTGTTCAACGCGTACCCAGGATACAACGCGTACCCGCACACATTGAATGCAATGGGCCGGCCGGGCACACCGATCGGTCCATGCTGTTCAACGCGTACCCAGGATATAACGCGTACCCGCACACATTGAATGCAATGGGCCGGCCGGGCACACCGATCGGTCCATTGCTGTTCAACGCGTACCCAGGATACAACGCGTACCCGCACACATTGAATGCAATGGGCCGGCTGGGCACACCGATCGGTCCATTGCTGTTCAACGCGTACCCAGGATACAACACGTACCCGCACACATTGAATGCAATGGGCCGGCCGGGCACACCGATCGGTCCATTGCTGTTCAACGCGTACCCAGGTTACAACGCGTACCCGCACACATTGAATGCAATGGGCCGGCCGGGCACACTGATCGGTCCATTGCTGTTCAACGCGTACCCAGGTTACAACGCGTACCCGCACACATTGAATGCAATGGGCCGGCCGGGCACACTGATCGGTCCATTGCTGTTCAACGCGTACCCAGGATACAACGCGTACCAGCACACATTGAATGCAATGGCCAATGTGTGCGCACCGATCGGTCCATTGCTGTCCAATGCGTATTGCGAATACAACGCGTACCAGCACACATTGAATGCAATGGCCAATGTGTGCGCACAGATCAGTCCATTGCTGTCCAACGCGTATTGCGAATACAACGCGTACCAGCACACATTGAATGCAATGGCCAATGTGTGCCCACAGATCGGTCCATTGCTGTCCAACGCGTATTGCGAATACAACGCGTACCAGCACCCATTGAATGCAATGGCCAATGTATGCGCACCGATCGGTCCATTGCTGTCCAATGCGTATTGCGAATACAACGCGTACCAGCACACATTGAATGCAATGGCCAATGTGTGCGCACAGATCAGTCCATTGCTGTCCAACGCGTATTGCGAATACAACGCGTACCAGCACACATTGAATGCAATGGCCAATGTGTGCCCACAGATCGGTCCATTGCTGTCCAACGCGTTTTGCGAATACAACGCGTACCAGCACACATTGAATGCAATGGCCAATGTGTGCGCACCGATCGGTCCATTGCTGTCCAACGCGTCCCTGTACAAGTCACTGGCATATGTCACCATGCCTGTCACAGGTGAACATATGCCAGCCACATATACTTCCCAGGGAGTAAAGGGCACACCTACAACACCACAGCCTGTCCAAACTGTATCCTAAGGCATGTAAGGCTGCATTACCTATTCCGTGTATGGGGGTGAACATGTTGTTCTGTGGGTGTCACTTGGGGGCAGCCACCCCCAGGCTGTGCACGTGTTCATGGGGACAGGATCCTTGGTGTTTCGTGTACATGACCACTGTGATGTGCAACTGTTCATATCTGAGCATGTGGCATGGTCACATTTCACGGTGGTATATGTGTATGTCATGTCACATACCCCCTGAGTCCCATGTGGGACGGTATGTTTAACCCAGGGTGACCCATTGGCACAATAGTGGTGGTCCTCAACAGTCTGTGTGCATGTTGTGTTTACAATGTCTCTGATTTCATGTGCACAATGGGAGACAGTCTCCACATCCACGTTGTTTGTGCATGGACTTTGATGTTGTGCGTGTGTGTGTCACAGACGTCCATGTCTGTCCTGCCGAGGCAACAGGGACCACTACCTGTGGGGGTCATGGTTGTTTTGCTGTGGTGTATACATGATACACCATGTCATGCCAGTGTCCATGTGGCAATACAGGGTCCCTGGGAATCTACCTGTCGTTGAGCTGTGATGCCTGGGGCACATCTGTCCTCACATGTCACTGTGGGGTGTGTTTGTAATGTGGCAGCAGGAGATGGGAACTGTGACACGGCCTCATGATATCCAATGGCACAACCTGGGACTTATTGATGCCACTTGTTGAACTGTGATGTTAGATGTTGGCCATGTATGTGCCATACATGTCCTTACGGAACTGCACACATCATGTACTTGTGCCTCATAATGATGTATCATGTGATAGTGAGTGTGTTCAATGGCACATATGTGGGGTGACTGACAATCTTTCTTCCCTATGCACTGCAGGGCACCAGCTGTCCATAGACCATTCCCTGACCTGGCAACGATGGTGGAACGTGACAGCATCCGACGGTACCGCTTCACCAGGCAGCTGATTGAGGATTTGGCAGTGCGCTTGGCACCACATTTGCAACCTGGCCGGCCGTACCCTACAGCGCTGACCCCCAAGGTGAAGGTGATGGCAGCCCTACACTTCTTTGCCACCGGTACCTTTCAATACACTCTGGCGACTGCTGGTGGGATGTCACAGACCATGTTCAGCCATGTGCTCCGCGATGTTTTGGAGGCTATGTTGATATACCTGAACCAGTACATCTATTTCCCTAGACTCCAACAACTCACTGACGTGAAGAGTGACTTCTATGCCCTGGGGAGGATGCCGCATGTCATTGGCTCCATTGATGGGACACATGTGGCTTTGGTACCACCACAGGCCCAAGAGCAGGCATACAGGAACCGCAAACACAACCACTCGGTCAATGCACTGGTGGTCTGTCTTGCAGATATGAGCATCTCACACGTGTGTGCCCGTTTCCCCGGTTCTGCACACGATGCCTACGTGATGAGGAGTAGTCGCATCCCGAGGATGATGTCACAGATGCCGAACCAGCGTGCCTGGCTTGTTGGTGTGTACTGACTTTGTACCATTGTGTGTGTTCTGCAATGTAGTGTTCCACCCTCTTTTCCAACTCCGCTAATGTGCAATTGTCTGTATGTAGGTGACTCCGGATACCCCAACATGCCGTGGTTGCTGACGCCCATCAGGAACCCTGTGACACCAGCCCAGATGCGCTACAATGAGGCACATGGTCGGACCAGCAGAGTCATTGAGCGGACATTTGGTCTCCTGAAGAGCCGCTTCCGCTGCCTGGACAAGACAGGAGGGTCCCTCCCATATACCCCAGAAAAGGTGTGCAAGATTGTCATTGTCTGCTGCATGCTACACAACCTGGCAGTGTGAAAGGAGTTGCCTCTCATCCTGGATGACGATGACCAACGTCCGCCACCTGTGGAGGATCCTGGCCTGGACCACGATGCCAGTGATGATGATGATGATGATGGTGATGTCCGCACACAGCTCATCACCAACTTCTTCAGCTGAATGTGAGTATCCAGAGATGTCATGTCAATGATGTGAGTTTGCATGATATGTGTTGGTGGTGCTCTGGTGCTGTTTGAGTGTGTCCATGGGCTACATGAATGTATGCGTGTAGCGATGTGTCCTTACAGGTAGTCTGTACTCCCCAACAGTGTTGACATGCTAACTTGGTTCTGGGTGGGTATCTTGTGACATGTATTGGGCATGAGTATTGCAGTTCTGTCCTGTTCTTCAGTGCTTTTGACTGTGTGTCATTTCTGTCCTTCACAGGGTACTTTCAGAGTCGTTTGGTCAACTGTGATCCCCGACACCGTGATTCGACTTCCAGGGTGGTAGCTGTCGTGTCCCTACAGGTGATGTGCGCCACACCCATGGACTTCCTTCCTTCTACACTTGTTGACTGTGTGCCCGCTGCCAGGTGGGATTACCTTGCATCTGTAGTGGTTACAACATGTTGCAAATGTGTAATAAACCTGTGCTTCACTTTGTGATGTGCGTTGTCTGTGGTCACACATTTGACTGACATTTGCTTACTGCACCAGTGGGCTAGTTGACTAAGACTGTGAATAGGTGTTGTGTCTGTGCATTGCACCGTATTTACTGGCAACATCAGTGTAGGCAATGAGTCAGATGGCCTAGGTGTGTATTTGTTGTGTAGCCCTGGTGGTGTGTCTCCCTCATATGTGTCACGTTGCCATGACTCACATGCCTGTGTTGTACTTGCTGTAGCAGTTAGCATGCACAGTGTAATTTCGCTGGTCATCATCTCCATGACAGAGGCAGGTATGGTGTATTAGTGTGTTTATTGTCATACATGTGTGTGAATAGTGCACAGGATGGTGAGTGCTGTACATTTTGATTGCAATCCAAAGTTCCTAGATGAATTGGAAGTCCTGGTAGCAGAAATGCCCTGTATCAAGTCCACAGTCATCTGAGACATTGGTCCTACTTGTACTCCCCATGTCATGTGGGGGAGTTGTGTTGCAGTCAACAGGGTGAACAGTTTGCGCACAAAGGTGATTATCCAGAACAGGTGTTGGCTTCCTGGGGGTTGTGCATGGCCATCAGCCTCTCAGTTGTCCTTCCTCGGACGACCCCTCTTCTTTGGGGGGGGACCCTCAAGTGCAGGCTGCTGCGGTGCAGGGGACTCTCCGCCAGAGTCATCCTGCCTCCCTGTGGCAGTTGCAGTTGTTTCAGCACCAGATGTTGTGGGCACACAGGGAGGTGTTGACTGATTGCTGCTCATCTGGCGGAGGCATTGTAATATGTCCCTATGCACCGCCGTCATCTCTTGCAGTGTGTCCCACTTGGACTCCACGCGGGACATGTGTGAATCCAAGCGGGCATGATGGGCAGCCTGCTGCTGTTTAATGTCCCTGAGGAGCCCCACTACCTGGCTGAGCTCTCCGGTGCTGGACTGGTACGCATCGGCTATGCGTGCCAGTTGTGGGTCATCATGCAGTCCAGACCCCTCTGCGAGCAGCGACCTATGTCTCCCACCCCTCCCACCACCCCTGGCGACACGTGCAGTGCCTGAGGTGGCACGCACAGGTGACCCTGGGCCCCCTTGGGGGTTGTTGGTGGTGTTGGTGTCCATGGCCCCACGTTGGTCCAGGGTCCCTGTGCTGGTGGTGGTGGTGCTCCTTGGTCTGTCCATGTCGGCAGGGGTGGTATGTGTGTTGACAGTCGTTGGAGGGGTGGGTGCAGGGGGTGCAGCTGGTGGTCCTGCTAGTGCTGCATGATGACTTGCTCCGGAGGTGCCAGGTGGGTCTTCTTCATCCGAGGAGGGCAGAGGCTGTTCCACACCAGTGAGCTCTGTATCCTCTTGAGCCTGGGACGGGGACTCTTCAGCGTCTGCTGCTGTGTCCCCATCATCACCTGTTTTTGGGAGACACACACAATGTATGTGATGTTTCTGCAGGCATCAATGGTTGACACACCTGACAGTTGTGACTGTGCCTCTGGATGCGGGCCTGTACATTGCATTGTCCTAAGTTGTCACAGTCAGGGGTTGATATTGGTGTAGCACATTGTCCTGCATTATTTGGGCATTTCTATGTGAATGTTGGGGTGTGTACATGGTCTGCATTGGTTGTATTTGGTTGACATCCGGCCCTCCTTCCCACCCAGCCAGATATTCCACCATGGAACGTGCTTCCATTGCAGGGAGTGCAAGTTGTCTTTCAGGATGTCAGTCAGTGGTGTCCTGCTGTTGGTTGGTGCACAGTTGCCAGCAGGGCCTTGTGCTCCCCACAGCAGTAGCCAGTGTCAGCCATCTTGTGAGTTGTTTTCCACTCCCTGTGATGTGTGCATGGTTCAGGTTGGTGTTGATGGGACAGTTGTGGGGGTGACCAATATCTGTGACTACCACTCCCATCATGCTATTGCCTCCACCCCCTTCCCAGCATGCCCATGCTTCCTTCCCTTTGACTCTGCTTCCCTGTGGGGTTGTGTGCCTGTGCTGACAAGATGGCTGACAGTGTTATCCTGGGGTTAGTTTTGCTACAAGTCCCATGTGTGTCCCTGTGCTTCACTCAGCATGACCCAGGGTGTGGCTGTGGGATATTTGATTGGAGTGTGAGGCAATGCATTCTCCCAGGTGAGTTATGTGGAGTTTGTGTTAGGGGTGTGTGTGAGAAACGCTGCTGGTAACTATGGTCAGGGCTGTGAGTCCTCCTTCCCACCCAGCCAGATATCCCACCATGGAACGTGCTTCCATTGCAGGGAGTGCAAGTTGTCTTTCAGGATGTCAGTCAGTGGTGTCCTGCTGTTGGTTGGTGCACAGTTGCCAGCAGGGCCTTGTGCTCCCCACAGCAGTAGCCAGTGTCAGCCATCTTGTCAGTTGTTTTCCACTCCCTGTGATGTGCGCATGGTTCAGGGTGGTATTGATGGGACAGTTGTGGGGGTGACCAATATCTGTGACTACCACTCCCATCATGCTATTGCCTCCGCCCCACTTCCCAGCATGCCCATACTTACTTGCTTTTGGGTGGACTTCACTGTGTGTGAGTGTGAGAGCAATGGCAAGATGTCAGTCAGTGGTGTCCTGCTGTTGGTTGGTACACAGTTGACAGCAGGACCTTGTGCTCCCCACAGCAGTAGCCAGTGTCAGCCATCTTGTCAGTTGTTTTCCACTCCCTGTGATGTGAGCATGGTTCATGGTGGTGTTGATGTGCGCATTGTGAGGGTGGGCAATATCTGTGACTACGACTCCCATGATGCTATTGGCTACACTGACTTGCCCAGCATACACAGTATTCCTTCCTTTCAGTGGGCTTCACTGTGTGGTGGTGTTGTAGTGGTGGCTACATGTCTAGATGTGTTTGTTAGTTATATTTGTGCCACTGCCCAGCTGTAGTTGTAGTTGTGTTTGTACATGTGATGACACAGTTACATGTCACTATGAGATGGCATGTGTTGTGTTTATCTGACTGACATACACATTTTGGGATGGTTCTGTTCTGGTTGGTGTGTATTTGCTAAGAGTGCATGGTTTGACTCTCCCCTTGACAGTGATGTGTGTGTATTGTGGCACAATATTGTGTACATTTGTTGTGTACTCACGAGGCTCTGGGATGTTTTCTAGTCCATATACGCTCACTGGTGGTAGGATGGCCCGCACCTTCTCCTCCCAGGGCCTGAGGTATACTGGCTTGGCAGGAGGGCCACTGCCGGTGTGTTGGCTCAAGAGGTAGTCCTTCTTCAACAGCTCCCTGACCCTCCTGCGCACGTCATACCACCTGTTCTGGATGTCTATCTTTGTGCGCAAACATGGTGATTGTGCTTTCACCCTGTCGACGATCCTCTCCCACATCTTGGTTTTCTGCGACATGGGTGTCTGTTGGACCAGTGTACCAAACAGCTGTGGCTCTACCCTGAGGATCTCATCTACCAGGACTTCCAATTCACTATCTAGGAACTTATGATTCTTCTTTGGGGGCATGGTGATGGGTGGTGATGGTGAGTGATGTGTGTGTTGGTGTGCAGGTGAAGGTGTGTGAGTGTGTGTTTTGCTGGGTGTATGTGAGGTTGCTATTTGTTGGGGTGCTGATGGTGTGTGGCTTGTGTGATGGATGAGCTGTGGGTGTGTGGTTGCTGTCTGTTGAGTGCTGGCAGCTAATTTGAATTTGCAAAGGATCATGGTAGGGATTTGTGTCCTTTATATGGGTGGAGTTGTGGGTGTGTCTTTGTTCCCTGCCCCCCACCCCCAGTATTTATTGGCTTTGTAACTGCTTGTTTGGCCTTTTTTTGTGTATTTTCCCTTTGTACTTTTTGTGCATGTAGGAGACGTTCTTGTGACCGAGTCGGACCCTGCAGTTGTCTCGTACGGGCTTCTCCGATTCGTTCACGCTGTGTTTGTGCTGTTTTCTATGCTGCCTACGCGTCGGTCGCGGTGTTTTGGGTTGCTTCGGCTCGCAGTTTTCTATGCGTGTCGGTCGTACGGCTTGTCCTCCGTGCGACTCGGTCGTGTTTTACACGTGTTGCATCGTACTTGGCGGGTAGGAGTTCGCGGGTACGTTTCGTTCGGGATTGTTCCGGGTGCATGTCGGTCGGTTCAATTCGCGCGTTTTTCCGGCCGGATTGCTGTTTTCCGTGCGGCTCGGTCGTTCGGCTTGTGTTCCGTACGAGTCGGTCGGGTTTTGCACGCTTCTCATCGTACTTTGCGGGTCGGGCTGCACCGGTACGTGTCGGTCGGAATTTATTCCGGCTCCGAGTCGGTCAGTACGTTTTCCGGCCCGAATCGGAATCGACCCCTCAGTATATATTTTTAAAATGGAAGACATTATTTTAAAATTCATTTAAGATAAATTTCACGTAACATAATATAAAGGGGTTTTGTTTATTTTAACTTCTAGACAAATAGCATTATTTATTTCATCAATATTTATATGTATTATTCTATATAAAACCTAACTAACTTTGTGGAAACAGCTTCTATTCAAAGGGTATCAAATTTTTATAATCTAGCTCCAACCCCACAAACATTGGGGACAATGAATTGATTGAAAGGATTCAGATTTACTATTCTAAATTTTGTATCATAAACATTACAGAAAATGAATATATTTTGTGGGAGGGGAAATTCAGATTTACTATTACAACTATCATTAAGAATAGTGCATATGATAGAAGAAATTTGATTTACTATTCTAACTCTGGTCACATAAACAGTGGGAAGGTGTTTGTGTTTAGAGGCACCCTATTAACTGATCTCACTGTAGTTCTAATAACATTGAAGAAAACGCATGTGACAAATGCATGTAACTGCAGGGTGACCAGAGTTGAGATTCTAACCACAGCACCAGAAACATATATTTGGAGAGGTCAGATTTACAATTGTAACTCCAGTAACACAACTACTGTGCTAACTGCTTGTATGTGGTGTTGCTTAGTTAATATTCTAAAGCCAAACTCTCTAACATTGTAAATATTAAAATATTATGAGGGCTTACATTTACTGAAGTAATCCACAGTGAACTTATTTTCAGAAAATGCAAAAAAAAGTGTAATTGTACTATCATTGTTCAACATTTTTTGTATTTATGATTTAATCAAATATTAGATAATTATTTAAGCATTAAATAGAAAATAAAAAGAGAAAAATAAGTGAGCAAAAATGATACACATGAAAATATTTTTAACACCAATATTAATTCATGAAAATAGTGAACCCCAAATACACATTTTCTTTAGATAAAATTGATCACATTTGCTGTAGTATTCAAAGAGAACTTTAATTTCAAATAAATTCCACATTATATTCACAGGCCATTATCCTTACAAATTTGCAAACAATACCAATATATATAATATTATTGAACACCTTGAGCCTAATATTATTTATCTACTTTCTACCCCCCTAAAAATTATTTGATGTTTTTTAAAAATTAAAATAAATTAACCCTACTATTTAAAAAGTTACTTGTATTTTTGCCTAATAAAAACAACTAAATTAATTTATTGATTCAACAGAAATATATTTCCTATTAATTAATATGTCCTTGCCATAAAACCCTATCCACCTAGTAGCCCAATAAACTCCACTCTATGTTTAGCACAGGTATCTTTCCTACTCCATGGAAGAGGGCTTCCATTCTCCCTCTTTTTTAAAAAAGCCACTCTCGACCCGGAAGACCCCTCTACCTATCGACCTATTTGCAGCAAAAATAATTGAAAAAGTCATGAACAGTCAACTTACTCAATTTATCAAAGAGAACGACCTATTAGAGCCCACACAATTTGGATTCAGATCGGAACACAGCACTGAGATCCTAGACGGAGGAGGAACAGCCGCCCTGATCCTATTGGGTCTGTCTGCAGCCTTCAACACCGTTGACCACCCTACACTGATCTCCCGCCTGGAGGACTTAGACATAAAAAGCACAGCCTTGGATTTGCTTAAATCATTTTTAAAGAACAGGGAAAACATTGTGAAGCTGGATAATTTTAGCTCCAGCACCATTTTTCTGCCTTGTGGAGTGCCACAAGGATTGTCACTTAGCCCCACCCTGTTTAATCTATATGTAAGAGAACTCACCCCCTGATTGAATCCTTTGACTTTACTCTCAACTCAGATGCGGATGACACGCAGATTGTTTTATCTGCTGCTAATGACGCCAATTATACCAGTGATCAGCTTCATAACTGTATTAGAGAAATTGGCAAGTGGATGAGTAAGCACTGCCTCAAAATTAATTCAGATAAAACTGAAGTGATTCTTCTGGGAAACAATCGCCATTTCTGGTCTACTGCTAGCTGGGCATCGGAATATGGCATGCTGTCCAGCCCACCACAAAGGCCAAAAGCCTTGGGGTGATGCCCGATGATAAGCTGAATTTCAGCAAACAAGTCAACACAGTTGTATCATCTTCTTATAAGACTCTCAGAATCATAAGAAAAATTATACACTTTCTTCCTATCAATTCCAGGAAAACAGTTATATCCTCTTTAATCCTCTCTAAATTGGATTATTGTAATGGACTATACATTAATCTTCAGGCACAATATCTCAAGAAGCTTCAGGAACTACAGACCTCTGCTGCCAGATTGCTTCTTGACCTCCCTAAACACCACCCAGTCTCCCAAGCGATCAAAGATTTACATTGGCTAACAGTCAGGAGCCGTATCAAAAGCACTCTGCCTTGCATTCAAGGCTCTGCATGCTACAGGAGCAGAATTTCTGAGACAATCCATTTCCTGGTATGTTCCTAACTAAAACCTTAGATCAACTGGATCCTATAAAGTCACTACCTTCAGATTCAACAAAACTCAATGGAGTGGAAGCAGCTTCCTTGCGGGTGCAACCAAACAGTGGAATCTCCTGCGGATTCACATAAGATCAGTACCCTCTCTACAGTTTTCCAGAACGCTTCTAAAAACCTGGCTTTTTACCCTTTAGCCCTTTGTATGTTTCCCCTTAGCTCTCTGTTAAGCTAGCGCCAAGACACCCCAGTGTATATACAGTGCTCTACAAGTCTTTTAACATAAATTTACATAGCACTACCCAAATTGCAGTTTTTATAACATATACAAAAAAGGTGTATTTAAAAGTAGAATTGTAAACAAAATTGGACTACCAACCCAAACCCTTAATAAAACCCTGTAAACCTAAAACAATTATAATACTAAAAATGTGTCTTGAAATAAATTGTATTCAACATATTTATAAATAAATTTCACTAAAACATATAACATTATACATAAAACAATGGGGCCGATTCACAGAACTAATCTGAGATAAAATCCTAAACTTACTACTTTTGGTATTCACAGAAGGCATTTAGTAGTAGTAAAGTTAGGAGTCCTAACTTTACTGCTACTAAATGCCTTCTGTGAATACCAAAAGTAGTAAGTTTAGGATTTTATCTCAGTTCAGTAGTAGTAAAGTTAGGAGTCCTAACTTTACTACTACTAAATGCCTTCTGTGAATACCAAAAGTAGTAAGTTTAGGATTTTATCTCAGTTTAGTAGTGGTAAAGTTAGGAGTCCTAACTTTACTACTACTAAATGCCTTCTGTGAATACCAAAAGAAGTACGTTTAGGATTTTATCTCAGTTTAGTAGTAGTAAAGTTAGGAGTCCTAACTTTACTACTACTAAATGACTTCTGTGAATACCAAAAGTAGTAAGTTTAGGATTTTATCTCAGATTAGTTCAGTGAATCGGCCCCAATATTATGTACAATGATATGTTTAATCAATATTTTAAACTTTGATATTAGTAGCAAAAATAAAACATGTACATAGTTACCCTTGATATTCTATCCCATGACATTTTTGCACTGATGATATTGATATAATGGTCAAATGATATTTTGGAGTTGATATTCAAGTACCATACCCTTGGAACCATACTTACAAATAACATCAAAATACAACAATATAATGAAGAATCACAAATCTCTTTGAATGTCTGAGCTGCCAACATGATTACATGACTCGGATTCTGCTTTGGCATTGTTTAGAAATGTATGTCAAGCAACTGTTGGTAAAACTAAATGTCTTCACTTCACAAATAGCAAAAGACAAGCAAATATCCAAAACTTTCTATTTGTTATGAACCTAGATCATTCACAATTCAATTAATCTGTAATGCCAAATCATTAAGGTTCACCCTTCCTTTTAAAAGACAGACTGGTGCCAGATTGTTCTTTTAAAGATAAAAGGAACCCTTCTAGCCTCAGAAATATATAAAAAGACAAGTCCCTCCTGTGTGAAATCCTGGTTGCCTGTGCCTCTGCCACTACGTTGACTTCTCTCTGAAGCATGACTTGCATACAAACACATATCTCATTAAAAGATTAAATAAAAACAACCACATCCTTCCTTCAGGAAGAACAAAGTATTGATGCCCCTACAGTCCTGCATCATCATAAAGACCTATTGCATCAGCTCCAAAGCTGTAAAAGCCAAATGTACCTGTAAATCCTGGCAAGAAATTATAGGGGCATATTATCAAGAACGGCGATAAAAATTATCGCCGCTTTAGCGGCAGAAAACTGCCGCTAAAGCGGCGATAATGGGCTCGATAATATGCCCTGGAGAATTCCAATAGAAGCTCATGTTCACACCAGAACATGGACTTCTATTGGAATTCTCAAGGGCATATTATCAAGCCCATTATCGCCGCTTTAGCAGCAGTTTTCTGCCGCTAAAGCGGCGATAATTTTTATCGCCGTTCTTGATAATATGCCCCCTACTATCTTAAGAGACAAGTGAAACACAGGAAGCCTTGATGTAGACTTGTCAGCCTTAGGGTGTTTTTCAACCAAACCTTTTGCCTTTGCTTTCCTATTTTGTTGAATTCTTTTTTGTTGGTTTTAGGAATCTTTGAACTTTACTTCTGCTAACCAGTTATAAGTGCTTGTTCTAACTCCCTAAAACATGGTAAAATTAGCTTACATTTGATTGGCACATTTAATTTACTTATAGGTCCCTAGTAATGTGGTATATCACATGCCCAGGGCCTGTAAATTAAATGCTACTAGTAGGCCTGTAGCACCTATTGTGATCCCCTCTTAAGTAACCCCTTAAACCATGTACCAGGGCTGCCATTGCAGCCTGAAAGATGTTTTAAACTGCTGATTCAACTTGGCAACATAACCGCCTTACCAAACCTTAAGCTCCCATTATATTGCATATGTCACCCATAAGGTAGGCCCTTGGTAGCCGTTAACGCTGGGAGCATTGCAATTAAAAGATTAGACATGTATTTTTAAGTGGTACATGTCCTGGTAGTGAAAAGCTCCTAAATATTTTTTTAGCATTCTGAAGTCTATCTCTCCCATAGGATAACATTAGGTTGCCATATTACATTTAATAAGAGTTAAAATTTGATTGGTAACAAGTAAACGTTTCATGTTTGCTGTTCCGGTTGATCAGCAACCTTCAGATGAATTTTCAATCCAATTACAAACTGAGATGAATGTTGCTGTAAAATATTGACTAGTTGATTATTTTTCCTTATCTTGTAACTCATTTATGTGTTCCTTTGTTATGTTTGTTTAGATTATTGTGTTAGTCAGTGTAAATGTCTTATGTCGAGACTAAAAGTGTGTTTCCTCACTCTGTTTTATAAAACTAATTGAAACGGTTTGTTTAAAAACAGATTCTAAAAAAGAACATAATAAATTATGGAGACCAATACAACTTGAGTTTGGTCCAAGTCTGTTGAAGTAGAAAACAGCACCATAAGTCAGCTGTTAGACAATTTGTTGTATTTGTATTTACAGGCCCGCTCTAGCTGCATGCTTTAGGGCCAACCCCTTCTTTGAATAAAACGTTTAGGAATTTGGCATTTTTCTGCCCTAGCTATTTGGTGCCTGCAGCCTGTTCTTGGGTCACATGACAGAGTGCAGTTGGCTGTTGGACATTGTTTATTCCTCCCAGATAGCCGAACAATAGTGGAATTAGGTGTGTCTGGATTGGCCATCACTGGCAGGATGGGGGGCTGAGCTGGCCACAGGCCCATTTGCACCTGAATAGGCTGTGCTCTGCCTTCACACAAGGGACTTGTCACCCCTACATTGTCCATGCACAGCCTGTAGCCAAGGCAGGAGAAGCAGAAAACATCAAGCACTTCAAAGGGAATTCTCTAGAAACTTCTCCTACTTCAAAGAAGGCATTAGGTATATAATAGGACTCTTAAACCCAATCTTCTGTTCACTTTCTAGACCTGTGGAGGGACTCTAAGAGGACTGCCTGCTACTGTGGCCTGCTGTGTTCTCCACAAGACTACATTGCTGCACCTAGAAAGACTGTTTTGTTGCCTGGAGCCTTCATTGAACCCTCAGAGGTCTGCCCTGCTGCTTGAGCCCTGTTACACTGCTTGAACCCAGGACTACCAGAGTGACTCCAAGAACTAGTTGTCTGGCTTCCTGATCAGAGCGTCATGGACAGAAAAGTCTCCCCCATCTTGAACCCGCACTTGGACCCAGCCTGAGGGAGTGCTAACTTCTCCAAGTGATGACCCTCCAGTGCTGTTAAAGTGGTGTTAATGGCGATCAGATAGCCAAAATCCAAAACTTGGGACTTGGAACATTTTTTACTAAAAACTGCTCTGAGAAGAAAGAGGAGACAGAGTCCTACCTGCTCTTCTATCCATCCAAGGTGCATCGCAGGCTGGCCAACTTCACACCAGCTCCTGCTACATTGTTCTCCACAGCAGAAAATGCTGTTCAGCAGTCCTTCACCAAGTGGGTATCCAGTCTTGTAAAACCCTTGTTGAGTACAGCCTCCAACTTCTTCCCACTGGAGATTTTCAACTTTAAAAAAGAGGCTAAGGGATCTTGGCATATGGGTTATAGGATATAATGGGATTTGTATTCTAGCGGACGGAATAGCTGTCACGGATGTGACAGAGTAACCTGTTTGCCAAGATCTAAATCACACCCTAAGTACAAATGTAAAAAATCTTTACTGCAACTTTCTACAACGGCTCCCTGATGTCGACGCCTCCTCCTCGGATCCCGCTGCAGCCTTGCCCCACTGAACTTCTAACTTCTCAGAGATTTTTTCCTCAAATTTCTTCTAAATCTGAAGGTAAATGCTGACCAGGCCCAATCTATTTTTTGTACCCAACTTACCCTCCTTCATGGTTGGCCATATTTTTCTACCTAGACCCAGTCTCAAGAGACTATGAGGCCCATTAGGATGGCGGGCGGACTTCCATCCGCCCGCCACCCTAGCGGTGCTGGGACCGGGCGCCAGTGGTGCGGCGGTCCCGCACCGGCGATTAGGATGCTACCGCCACCGTGGCGGTGGCATCCTCCATTCCCAGCATTGTGGCGGGGGGTGGTCACAGCACCGCCCGCCACAATGCTGGGAATGCACTGCGTGCATTTTCATGCACAAGGTGACAGGCACCGCGAGGTGCCTGCCACCTTGTCCATGACAATGTGGGGGTACCATAGGTACCCCCATGTGCACCCCCACCCCCCAATACCCTGGGGGCCCGCAACGGGCCCCCGGAAGAGAATTCCGCATGCCATTCCGTGGCGGCAACGCCGCCACGGAAAGGCATGTTTCCGCCCCCATGCTAATATGGATGGCAGTGTCTAGCAGACACCGCCACCATATTAAACCCTTTTCCGCCCGGTCGACTTGTCGACCAGGCGGAAAAGCGGCAGACGGTCTTCCCGTCCGCCGCGGTACCCCCGCCATACTAATATGGCGGGGGTAAATTGGTGGCGGGCGGGGAAGGATGTAGGGCGGATCGCCTCCGCCATGCGGGCGGTGGCGATCCGCCCTACATCCTAATGGGCCCCCTTATGTCTGTGGTTGGCACTCTGATGTTGTAGGCACTAGTTTTTACCTTAAATGGTATAAATTCATAACTCCGGGTCTATTGATTGGACTTTTGTCATTTTGGTGTCAAATAATTTATTAAAATTTACTCTATTTTTCTAAATTGGAGTGGGATTTTTCTTGTGTTATGTTTTCACTTTATAACTGTTTGGGTGCTGCATAAATACTTTATAAATTGCCTCTAAGTTAAGCCTTACTGCTTTTGTGGCAAGGTACCAGAGCTGTAAGCACAGGTTACTTTAGTGACTTTTGTGGTACACTCTAATAGGGATTATGGCTGTTGCTTGAGCAGGGTTAACACCGCTCTCAACCAACAACCCAATTTCTCATACTTGACATTGCCAACCTTAAAATAAAAAATAAATAAAAAAAAGAGAGACATCAAGCCTCCTTAAACACACTTGGGGTCTGAAACAAAATTCATCGATGCATTTGCAGTTTTTCTCTTGAAGAAAATGCTCAAAGACCCTCACTGATGGTATAATATTTTCTGCCTGTCCACAACCATTCAACAGAACTCATAACCCTCCTTCTCCCCTGCCATTGTACATGGCCTGAATTGGGCTCTGTGTTCTTGCCCTCTTGCTGCGTATTATGATCTGTTGATTTTCAGCTACGTTTGTGAAACGTCAGTACTGGTAAATACATACACAAAATATCTAATGGCTAACCCCAGCTTTCAGAAGGGAAATTGTTACTGATTTGTGTAGTACTGGCAGAGAATGCCACTCTGTGCTTTCTTGTGGTTCCTTTGCTTGGGGAATCACAGGTGAACATTCTCTGCCATGGTTCTTGGATTGCTAGGGATTTCCACACAATGTATTTCAGAATGTTATTGTTATGTTATTATTTGAAAGGGACTGTTCTGGGGGAAACTGTTATTGGTGGAGTCAGGAGGGGATGCAACTCCACAGCCATGTATCCTTACAAGAAATCCTAACTGCTACCTACCTGTGGTTCCAGCATCATTACTGCACAATTGTGTAAGGAGCAGTAATCCTCTCACATATTCAAAGAGAGTCCCAAGCCTGATGATCAAGAAAAATAATCTCTTTTTTTGCAATATCTTCATTTTTATAACAATTTCATTGTTCCTGATGTTATTAGTGTGTTCATGGTCTTTTTGAAAGTGAGTCAACATGCTTCAAATAATGTATGCACATGCCTTTGGCTGCCCATTTATTGTTTACTATAGGTCCTGCAGAACCCCACCAACTCCCTTGGTCTGCACGGCTAAAGGCTGTGCACACCTGGTGATGTCCACCCATGGTGGGTTGAACTCAGGAAACTCTTGATTTTGTCTATGATTGGTGATTAAAACAATGGTTAACATGAAGTTATGGCTTTGGAAGTGCAGTCAAATTTATGAAGACAAAAAAAAAATGCTAAAACCAATGAGGCCATGCAATGTCATGCAGACAGCCTTTGCATTGCCATATATATATATTCTTTTTATATTGAGCAGAACTATTATGGAAACCTTACATTGGCAAAAACAATTATTTCACATTAAATACAGTTGCCTAAAGCTCGTACATCAACCATTTTAGAATTTCAACATAATAGTATCTAAACTTCAAACAAGACAAGGTGCTATTAATAAAGTGCAGTGCATTCCGGTTCTTTAAAATACCAAATCTCCTTATAGTATACGAGTCAAAAACTTTATTCAGCCATTACGACCATCAAAGTGCAAAGAAGTACAAAGTAGTGGATTCACCAACACATGCATTGCCTTAATTCATTCTACAGACAAAGTTAACTGACGGATTAAAATATATCAACTTCATAAAAATGGTTAAAATTGGGACGTAGGGTGGTGGGTATGCCGGATAAAAGGCTCACACATATTGGAACCCTACGGGAATTACATAGAAGTGTAAATGCGTATAATGTAAAAGTACATTGTTGAAAGCATAGCATTAATGCATTATGAGTACAATGTCCGTATTCCAGTTAGGTGGCTCCATCAATTAAAACAGCTAGACTGATGGGTAAAAACAACGATTTGTAAAAGAACAATACGTTGATAAAAATCTTCATGCAGGTGGAATAAAACCTGGACAGAAATACACTGAGGAGGATGCTCTCACAGATTTTACCTCTTGAAGGGATGGAAAAAAAGGTGCAAGTGCTTTTAGTGCAAGGGGACCATGTTGCATACATATTAAGAAGACGAATGGGGGCACAGCTTACATTGTTGGTCACTTAGCTCCAATAAAAAAGAAGCGGTGGCTCGGGTAAATAATGCAACAATATGTAAAAGAGTAGTTCGGTAATGCTGCCATGGTAAAAGAGCCCAAGGGATGCTGTGCAGATAACCCTTGCACATAATCACTGTGGCATGGTAACAAATTTGAATGCTATTAGTATGTGAGGCATAGACTACGACTATAGGTGCAAGCCTCCTAGTGAACCACATTTTCCCCAGGAATTTGGCTACTGCGCATGCTATTAATGGCCTGGAATCTGTTTTTAAAATGTGTAGCGCCTCTTGATGGCATCGGATACTCATCTGCCTGCAGACAGGGGCTAACCATTTCAGCCTCGGGGTTTCGTACAGTGGACATGCAAAAATAACATGTATAATCATCTTGTGGGCCCCTGGGTAACAAGGACAGCAGCACAATGCATCCGTGGCTCCCCGCTGCCAGGCCGCTGTGAACGATTTCAAAGGGAGGGTTGTTGGACTGAAAATGCGTTTCAGCTGACTCCTTCTAGCATTGTGCGAGTTAAGTTAGCATTTACGGCACCATTTTGTATTCAACCGCCATTTTGTGCCATGATGGAAATTAAGCATCTGTCTCATACTGTCTGCCTCAGCAGAAACGGCAGCCTCGATTGTGTCTTCTAGTCAAGGTTGAGCTTCGCTGCACTAATGAATAGCTTGTTCTGTGTTTGCATACCTTTCCCCGTATGTAGCCCTGCTCCCACTCTCAGAGAGACGGGCACAGGCCGAGATAACCTTGAAGCTAAGATAGTGTGTACCCGGTCTCAGGATGGTAGCTCATCCTTCTGTGCCTCCTTTGTTCATCTGTGTCCAGGCTGGAAAATTCCAGTTTGGGTGGGTCTTAGAGGTGTTGGAAATCTGTATCTGATTTTACCTTGTGAACGGGGGTCAGTCCCTCGGCAGCTGTCTAAGGAGGCTGGTCAGACTGGACTCCGCTCGAGCGAATACTAATAAAATAACTTGGATTGTATTCTTTACTGTCTGACTGACTGACTCTTCATTTGTGTGGAAGGCTGAGAGGTGGTCGCGAGTGACCCGGGTGGCCCTAATCGGGTCACTTCCTTCAGGGTACCAAATCTAAATTGAATGTACAGCTTTCTATCACTCGGTATGGTGATGACCTCCATATACTGCTTATACATGCCTAGTAGCTTGAACTCAAAAAATTCTGATGTGAGACGGCCTCCTGTTGTGAGTGTGGTGTTTCTCTGATCCACCCAGTTCCAATAATGGGTCTTAACACAGTCTCTACTAGGCAGCAAGCTGGCATCGGGCTCAACCCACAGATTCCCCAGGCCTATCGCAGAAAGCAGTGTCTGGATATTGCTAAACCACCCAATTTGTTTGAACCGATCTCAGATAAGGACTTCTTCAAGGGCGGCCACGTAGTGGGTAAGCTCAGGTGTTTGTTTTAAACGCAGACAGAAAAGAAGGGGGCGTAGTCTTGCTTTAGCCACTATGGTGTTTCTGCCCATGATAAGCCTTAGGGGAAAGAGCGGGGTACTCTGGGGGAGAGAACAGAGTGACCTCAAGAATTTGTTTTCTGTACAGAGAAGGCCCTCTAAATTGTCGAACCCCCAGATTTCAGCCCCGTAGAGAGCTAAACCTACCACCTTCTGATCATATATCTGGAGCGGGGCTGCTATCGGCCTTGTTTGCGATGCCCATGTTCCTTAATCAATGCCCCTGTGGTTTTCCTCTGCTGAAGGATTCGTTTTGAGATGTGGTGTTTCCAGGACATTTTATCCGCAAGGGTTACACCCAAATAATCAAAGGTGTCCACTCTCTCCAAAGGGGTCCTCCCCAGCAGCAGTTTACCCCTGAACGATTTGTGGGGGTTCATCGGCATAAGCTTTGCTTTCGAGGTATTGACCTCCAGTCCTCTCAATCCACAAAAGGCCATGAAACGGTCAAGTAGCAGCTGGAGGCCACTGGGGGTTTTAGAGACCAGCAGAGTGTCAACCGCAAACAATAAAGTTGTTATTTTTACTCTCCCCTTTGTGGGGGCATCTGCGTGGACCTCTGCTAGGTACTTCACCACTCCATTTATAAAAAGCAAAAATAGGGTGGGGGCTAGGACACAGCCCTGCCATACCCCTCTGACAACTTTAATTGGGTCTGATAGCTGCCCTTGGTCCCCCCAGCGCATCCTTGCATAGTTGTCCTCATGCAGTCGAATTAAAAGTGCCAAGATGTCATGCGGGAGCCCCTGATCACGTAGGACCTGCCATAGTTTGGGCCTGGAAATAAGATCGAAGGCTGACTTTAGATCGATAAAGGCAGTGTTAAGACTGCCCTGTTCTAATAACACTGTCTTCCAAGCCAGCAAAGTGAAATGGAAGACCTGATCAATGGTGCAGACTTTCCTCCTGAATCCCGCTTGGAAGGGGGATAGTATGTTATTTTCCTCCATCCAGTCAGTGATTTTGTTAAGTAGAGCAAGGGAGAAGACCTTCTGTACACCATCAATTAGGTTGATCGGCCTATAATTGGAAGGCAGCGAACGGTCCCCCTTCTTAAATACCGGGACAACCTCAGCTCCCTTCCATGACGGAGGTATCGGGGCCCCATCAGCAATTCCGTTTGCTAGTGTCTGAATATAGTTGGCCCAATTCGAAATGTCATTCAGAAAGACATCTCCAGGTATGCCATCAGGACCAGAGGCTTTGTTTTTAACTATGGAGTTGATGCTTTGCGTTATCTCAGCTGGGGAGAATAGGTTACTGCTAGGCTGGACACTGGTATATTCCTTGAAGGAGCCTTCAATGTCCGTCACTCCAGATCCTGTGTAAACTGCTGAAAAATGATCAAACCAGGCAGCCTCAGAGATGTTATTTATTGGTGGTTTGGATTTTTCGGCGTCACCCCTAGTGACTAGCAACCAGAACTGCTGAGAATCTTTCATTTGGCAGGCGTTGCAAATCTGGAGCCAGCGGTTCTCAGTCCACTCCTTTTTTGCTTCTACCTACGCTAACTTGTAGGACTTCCTGGCCATTCGTATGTCTTCTACATTGTTTGCTTTGATTTCAGCTGCCAGCTGTAACTGCAGTTTCTTACATTTCCGGTTAAACCAGGAGAGTTGGAAATTGTCAGGTGGCTTCTTGCGATGAGACCTTGGGAGGCTGAAGTACGAAGCTAGCTTGGCAAAGAAAGACGCATGGGTAGTCATGACCACTGAAAGCTCATCCCGCTGAGCTAGTATATCGTTGAGTTTGCTAGTACTATCCAGGAGTGCTTGTTGTATGCCTTCGAGCTTGCTGGCATCAATAGCTACACGCACCCACTTAAGTCACCTGTTATTGTTCGTGGGCATATCTCTTTGGTCGAAAGCTTTGCGCCAGAGCTGCTGATCTTCTTGGTCCAGATAGTAGTCATGACAAGCTCGAGAGGGTTGTGGCCGCTATCTATAGTTACTCCAACTATCATATCCAACACTTCGGACCATAATCTCAGGTCTATTAGCACGTAATCGATTCGGCTCATGTTGGCAGTTCTGTTGAAGGTATTGGCCCCCATCTTGTCGGATAAGGTGCGGCCGTTAGCTGCCCTAAGCCCATACTCAAGGGTTAAGGCTTGAAGCTGCAAGGCGGTTTGCGTCCATTTTTTAATTGGTTGCAAATCCAGTGGGGGAACATGCCACAGTTCATCTACCTTGCCACTGTCTGTTAGGTCTTCTGTGCCCAAAGGTTCGTAGGTAGTATTGAAATCTCCTGCTATTATTAAGGGAGATACGGACTCTCTTTCCTCGAGGCAATCTTCCAGAGCTTGTATGGTTGGTGAACTGGAACCCGCCTTGACTCCACGGGCATAGACATTATAAATGTCCACCTCCTTACCGTTCCTACCCCTAAGATTGATCGCGAGGATGTTCAGACTATTAGTCTTGATTTCTCTAACAGCACATTGCAGATCAATCTTAATCCAGGTCATCAACCCCCCTGCCGGCCTCGTCTAGTAGTAACAGCTGGGCAGCTTATCGTTACATAACTGGGGATGAAAACAGGTGCAGTAACCCACGTTTCCTGTAAGATACAGATGTCGAATTGCTGTATATACTGGATCCAGTGAGGGAGTTCCACCTTGGACCTTAGTCCTGCCACATTCCACGTCAATATGCGAAGTTTAGGTGTCGATTCCTCTGGGCCACAGCACGACGGATGGAAGTCCTCCATTGCGCAGCTCATTTGGGGTGAATAGAGCATGCTTCCTGATCTAGACTTACCCTTGGTGGAATGCCAGTAGTGGCCTGTTTAGGATCTAACGTCTCTGTAGTAGAGGGCTGGGACTTGGGTGGCAAGTTGCTTAGTGGATCCCCGGCCATATTAGACTCGAGGGTTGGTGGTACGACCTTGGCTGGATGGCATGGGATCATAAGGGTTGCAGAATCTTGGCACACCAGTCAATCATTCAAGGACAGGGATGAGTCAGCCCCCGTAAGGATGTCATGCCTCTCCTTTAAGGATTGGGGAGTTTTGTCTCTGTCTTACTAGACCAGAAAGTGTTATTTCCGCCTCTGGTTGTAGTTGTCTCTCTAGGCCATCGCTCAGGGTGGAAAAAACTTTCTCCCAGAACTGGGCCAACGCCTGGCAGGTTAAAAAAAATATGAAGCCAGCCCCCTTGGTACAATTGATGGCACCAAAAGCATCTATTCTCTATTCCTGGGTGCATTTTATTTAGCGCTCTACGAGTATAGTAAGCCATCCAACGTGATAAAAATGACATTCTTTTAAAATGTGATGCTCTTAATGCCTTGTTGCCATAATGCGAAATCGCCTGCCACTTAGACTCTGATAAAGTGCACTATGTTTCTTGAGTAATTCTATCTAAAAAACTTGTTACTGTGATGCACTCCCTTTGGCCTTGTAAAAGCCTACACCAATTTCCCACTCCCCTTAGCTTGGTTCTAAAGAGGGCAGCAAATACAGACACAGTGGCGCCACTGGATGGGGGCAATAATTTTTTCTGAGTTGTATAATTTGGACATACCCTAAGAAGAAGAGCTTGCACCAAACTCCACACCTACCCTGAATCTCCTGCCAATTTAGAAACCTCCCCCCTACTAAAACATTACAGAGTTCCTTAAAGCCCTTACTTTCCCAGAACTTTATTGGCTATTCTCTATATACAGGCCCGGACTTTTGCATTCTGAAAGCTTCAAATATTCATATACAACGGTATAAGTCTCCATGGAGTAAAATAACCGAAGTCTGACTACGTACTCCTGTAGTGGCCTGTATCTGGTTTTCTTTGGGAGCTTGGCAGTTTTAATAAAAACTGGAATCTGAGATCCTGCTTCCTGCACCCTTTTATCCAAAAAAACTGTCCAAAGAACCCTTATAATCTATCAAACGAGCTATTACATCCAAAAAGGAAGCTTCGTAATAAGTACGAGCTTGAGGGAGTGCCAACTCCCCTTGGCTGATGTCTAGTTGAAGCACTGAAGGTTTTACCCTTGAAGCCTTCTTGCTCCAGATAAATTGGTGAAAGATTGCCTCTAACTCTTTAAAATACAACATATTGATTTTAATCGGGACATTTGAAAAAAGAAAAATCAGTAATGGTAGAATCAGCATTTTTATAAGAGGAACTCGGCCAATTAATGTAAGCGGGAGAAGGGTCCAGCTATCAAGTCAATTTCTAATCTTGGTAAACATTGTCTCATAATTCAATTTAAAAAGATCTTCAAAGCGATTAGTAACACATACCCCCAAATGTCGAATTGGGTCAGGGGGACAACGTTGCCTTTGAAGATTGCGCTGGAGAATTTGACACCCGGAATTAAATAAGAGGAATTCAGTTTTATCATGATTAATTTTATAACCCTCAATTGCTTCAAACTGCGCAAACTCTGTTAGCATTATTTCAATATTCTGCTCTTCAGGTCTAAGATAGATAATAATATCGTCTGCAAACAGTTTTAATTTGGACATACCCTCTATTGGTACTTTTATCTCGTGATTGTTCCTGATCCTAACCGCGAGTGGTTCTATAAAAAAAGTAAACAGCACAGGAGATAGGGGGCAGCCTTGACAGATTCCTCAATCAATATCACCCTTCCATACTGGACGAAAATTTATAAAAACCTGAGCCTGGGCCCCATGATATAAATTCCATAGCAAATTAATTATTAGTATTGGGAGCCCCATTCTTCTAAGAACAAAAAAAAGGGCATCCCAATTTACAAGATCAAATGTTTTTTCAGCATCGACCGTCATTATTAGTGCTGGTGTCTGGTTGATGTTAAAGAAATCAAGTGCTTGAACTAAAAACCCGTTGTTTGATGACATTGATCTCCCTGCCACACATCTTGTCTGACCTTATGGATCAGCTTCTGCGCTATTGGGGAGAACCGATTCTCCCAAATTGTCATCAATATTTTATAGTCAACATTCAGCAGGCTAATCGGCCTGTCTGCATTAACATCTTTGCGGTTCTTATTCTTCTTTACGAAACTGACTATAATGGATTCTTTAAAAATAGATTGAACCTCACCTCCCGCTTTCACGAAGTTAAAAAGCTCAACCAAGAATGATATTAATTCATCAGAGAATGCTTTATAAAACACAGTAGGAAGGCCGTCGTTGCCCCAGGCCTTCCTGCCGGACATTGAGGTGAGGACACGTTGAATTTCTGCAGCTATAATTTCAGCTGTTATTTCCTCTGCCTGGATATTAGTTAGTTGAGGTAGCTTGGTGCCATAGAAGTATTGACTAATCGCCTCATTTGATGCCATATATTTTGTTGCATAAAGTTTATGATAATGATCTAAAAAGATTTTTGCAATCTTTTCCTTATCAGTAACCAAGATCCCGGTCCCTGGTTCCTCCAGTCCTGTTATTGCTGCGGCCTGCTGCTTAACTCTACTTGACCAAGCCAGTAGTTTCCCCACCATCTGACTTTCCTCATGTACCCGCAGCTGGAACATTCGTGAGTTGTTTATCTCTTTGAGAATGAAAAATTCTCTTAACTCTTGCTTAGCTCTGGTTAAGTGCTGCTCAGCTACAGAGCACTGCCCCAAACGGCTATTTCTCTGTACTAAAGCTAAATCAACTGCCTGTTGGAGTTCTGATATGTGCGTCCTTCTAGTTTTAAATTGTGAGGCCGTAAAGGCCAACATCTGCCCCCTATTGAGGCCTTAAAGGCCCCCCAGATAGAAAGAAGTGCTGAGGTGCCCTTATTCTCCTGAAAGAATACTTTTATCCATTTTTTCGTATTCTCCACCCATTGGGGATTCGAGAGGAGGAGACGATCTATCTGCCACCTGGACCTCTCCCTCCTCCTTTCCTCTATTTCGATTTCCACTCTGACTAATGAATGATCTGAATATGAATTAGCTCCAATTTCTGCATTTTGACAATTAATATAACGAGAAATAAGAGGAAAATCGATACGCGAGGCTGACTGAAATCGACAAGAATAGCAAGTGAATTGTGAAGCTTCTGGGTGTGCCCTGTGTCATGGATCGATTAGTTGATAATCCTGCTTTATAAAGTCCAAATCTCCTTTAGTCTTGGGCTTCAATTGTTTTTTTGTTTTTGTTGGAAGTATCCCTTTTCAAATCTTCTTTGCATTGCCATATTGATGTGATTTGGGAAGCTGCTCCACCAGATCATCATGAATAGTGATAGTCCATCAGTACAGTTCTCTTACACTTGTGGCCCACTGTTGCGTAGGCGGTGTCGACATGTGTGACTTGTGGGATTGTGTTGCGCATAGGCCATGTAGTATGGTGCAAGTATGCAGACCCACACCAACAACGTATGCACTGTCTCATTCAACCTATGACTGATATGGCAACATATTCCTACATAATTGACTGTCATTTGGTCTGTCATGTGCTTGAGAAGTACCAACCAATAGACCATTCCCATAGGTCCCATTCTGGAACCGCTCATTGATGGGGGAATTGCTGAAGATGAATGAGTCATGTGCACTGCCCGGGTACTTGGCAAGGATGTTGATGAAAAGGCCCAGATGGCTCATGATTGCCTGCATGTGTGCTTCTTGTTGCGGTAGATATGGGATGTTCCAGCTGGAGGCACAAGTTGTACATGTGTGCAGTCCATTGCCCGCAACACATGTGAGAATCCTGCAATGGCATAAAAACCTTGCTTGTTCTCTGGTAGTTGCTAAGCTGTGTTGGGGAAGGATAGGTACTGGGGCGTGAGGCTTATGATGGCATCCAGGATGGTGTGGAGGAACAAGGAGAAGGATGCCTAGGATACTTTTGCCACTCTGGCTGTGGTGGGTTGAAAAGTTCTGGACGCCAGCATGTGGAGTACAGCCAGTAGCATGGCCTGCAGAGGGATGTTGGTGCAGCGCTGTGATGTTGGCTGCAGCCTTGGTGCAATCTGGTGTAGGAGATGGACAATGGACTCACTCCTGAGCCTGTAATGGGCAATGACCTCCTCCTCCCTGAGGTCCGCTGGTGGTGGTGGTCTCTTCCAGTGCTCCTAGCTGCAATAGCAGTAGATCCGTGGCATAGTTGAGCTTGCCAAATTGCTTTGGATCTGTTCTACTCTTCTACCAGTGTGCTATCATCATTTTTAAGACCAGCTTTTCCTTAGTGGTAAAAAACTGCCACTAATGGGACCTAGCGACAGTTTTTGAAAAGTAGCAGCATTTCCTAAAATCCTTGTACATAAGGCAGCATCAGTTTTGTGAGTGTTTTTTCGAGGGAATGCCTACCTTTCACATCATTTTCGGGAAATGCTGCTAACAGAACTGGCATTAAAAAAATAGCCGGTAGCAGTGTGAAAGTGACATTAAAGGGCTCTATCGTAACTTTGTGAATATGGCGCTAAAAAAAAGCTGCAGCATCAAAAAAGTGACTCCGCGGTGGCGTTGACTCCTTGTAAATATGTCCCTATTTTTCGAACTACCATACTATCTTGATAAGTTAGAACAAACATTTAGGCCTGTGGTTAATTTTTTTTCTCATTTATGCACTTTGAAGTTTACCATTACTTCAGAATTGAACCTAGTCTTATATAATACTCTCAACGTGTGTTTGTAAAAAAAAATATTTCTTTGTAAATCAGTTTGTGAGGACACATTTATTAACATGTTTCTACATTTAGGAATGTACTCTGAAACAGTAAGAGATAGACTATCTATGCTACACTATGCGTTGCATTTTGTTACTAGACTGCGTTTTGTCACACAGTAGATGTTAAAGACCAGTATTGCAAAATAGCTGCAGAGCCATGTGCCAATGTGTTTAGCAGATTATATATTTACAGGTAAGTACAATCTACAAAATCTTTACCTTCCTTCAAAATAATATCACACATTTTCAATTGCCCACTTGATGGAAGGCACTCTCTTTCCACTATGGAATAATTGTGTTCCTGGGGAAAAAGCTTCTACATGATATATATTTGGGTTCTGGGTTGAGTCCTGTTTGATCTTCTTGTGAAAAAACAGCCCAACAACCACTCTGAGGAATCTGTTTGTAGTAAGAATGTTTTTTTTACAAAATGAGAGGATTTTAGCATTGGTTTGGTTGATAAAATTTCTTTCAATCTATTAGAAGCTGTAAGCACTGTTAGGGAAGGGTCTTTTAATGCTTTTTCTGTTTTACAGTTTTTTTAAGCAGATTAGTTAGGGGAGATGCCCAATGTAAGTAATATGGGCTTGAATTGTCAGTAATAGTCGACAAGTCAAAGAAAGGCTCATCAGTTGGAAATGGTACTTGTTTGATCGAGTCCACTTTCTCCTCTTGTGGTTTTATGTCTTCTTTTCCAATTAAGTATCTTAGGGCCAGATGTATCAACATTGGATTTTGCGGGTCTATAATAGCGAATTTTACAGATTCGCTATTATAGACTCGCAAAATGCAATGTATGTAGGTTTTTGCTAAAAATTTGCGATTCCTACGCATTCCTTAATTGCGACTTGCAAATTGCAAGTCGCAAATAAGGAATGGCTTCCCATTCATTGCTATGGGCCTAGAGGCCCATAGGAATGAATGGGAATTGCATGCACAATTTGCGAGTACCCAATAGGTACTCGCAAATTGCGCATACAATTTCAAGGGTGCAAGAGTGCCAAAAGGTCACCCTGTTGCACCCCTGAAATATGCATGTGTGCACATGTGATGCACATACATGCCCTGAGGGCATGGGCATGTATGTTCGCCACATGGCACTTAGAAAAATGCAAAAAAGTGCATTTTTCTAGGAATTTGTAAATTACCACCAACTAGAAGTTGGTGGTAATTTGCGATTCCTTAATGCTAATTCGCAATTTGCGATAGCTACAAGAATTGCATTTAGGGAATCGCAAATTGCGATTCCCTAACTGCATTCGCAATTTAGGTAATCGCAAATAATTGCGATTACCCATATTGCGAATTAAAAATGTTTCATACACTGCCAAACGCATTTTTGCGTTCGCAAACGGGCTGATTCTGCGAATCGGCCCGTTTACGATCGCAAAAAGCGTTGATACATCTGGCCTTAAGGTATTTAACTTGCTCACAGGCTTAATAGCTAAATTTAATGTATATAGTACGTTTATTATATGTTGTAGATGTTGGTCCCATGTATTGCTATGAATAACAATATGATCAATATATGCAGCAGCATATTCCTATGGGTCATTTAGAGTATTCATCATTCGTTGGAAGGTTGCTGGAGTCCCATGAAGCTCAAAAGGTAACACAGTGAATTGGTAAAGGCCTCCAGAAGTAGTAAAAGCAGTTTTATCTTTATTCGGAGGGTTAAGGGAAATTTGCCCAGAGCCCTTGCAAAGGTCAAAGGTACTGATAAATCCTGTTTGGTCCAAAATTCTATCATTTCATTTGTTCTGAGTATAGGATATGTATCAAACATAAATATTTTGTTTACCTCATTGAAGTCAAAAGCAAAATCTAGTCAGGTTTTGGTACCAGAACCACAGAAAAATTCCACTCACTGGAAGAAGTTTCAATCACCTCCAATTGCGACATGGTTTTTAGTTCTTCTTTAAGGGCCTGTATTGTGCGTCTGGGATTTAATAAGTTTTTAGTCTTATAATTTTCCTAGATTCAGTATTTATATGTTGTTGTAAAATATTAGTGCATCATGGAATGGATGAAAATATTCCTGAAAGGGAACGTAGAGCCTTACAGAGCTTGCGGCCTTTTGTCGTGTCTAAACTCTCATTAATATACCCAAGTTCTTGTATATTTTTATCACAAGATTCAGCCATTAACACAGATATGGGACCTCTTCATTTTTTAAGGAGATTTACATGGCATACCTGGGTCTCCTTATGTACCTTGTTGCCTTCAATTTTATATGTTACCATTGCTATTTCCTCCATTACTTAATAGGGTCCTTGCCATTCACTTAACATTTCGTTTTTGGATGAAGGGAGTAAGATTAAAACATAGTCCCCTGGCTGGAATAGCCTTAACTTTTTTGTCATACTAGGTCTTTTTGTATTTGATGATATCTTTCTAAATTTTGGTGCATAATTTCTCTTATTTCTGCCATGCAGCTTTTCAAATGTCCCATGTAGTCTTAAATTCTCAGGTTTCCTTAGCCATGTTTGTGTAGGAAAGTGCCCTTTTTGTCATGATCACCCCCACTTTTTTTCCCTAGTACTGATGCTTTTCAACTGAAAGTGCACTTGGTCTCTGCTAACCAGGCCGCAGTGCCAGTGCTCTTTCCCAACAAACAAGGTAAAAATGGTCTAATTGTGTTACAATTAGCACACACACTTTAGCACCCCTATACGTCCCTGGTAAATGGTACCCCAGGTACAAACTGCATGCAGACTGCCATTGCAGGCTGCATGAAATGGTGCAAATCCTGTGTGAAAACATGACATGGCGCACTCACTGTGTGCCATGCAAAAGTCACTGCATAAAATATATGTAAGTCACCTCTACAGCAGGCCTTGGAGCGCTAAGGCAGGGTGCAATATATTTAATGTGAGGGTGTATCTGCATGAGCAGATATGCCCCTGTGATGTCTAATTCTATTACTAGAGATTGTAAGTGAACAGGGATGCCATCTTAAGTATATGTATAGGGCACTGGTCATTACGAATTACCCAGCTCCATAATGGCTTCACTGAAAATAATGGTGTTTTAAATCAAACACCACGTCTTGATAAGTCCATACTGATGCCAGTATTGGAATTTGTCCTGACATGCACCCAGAGATCACCTTAGAGATGGCCTTTGAATCCTAGTAGTCTTCTAGTGTGCTGGCTGACTGGTATCATCCAGCCTGTCACTACAGGTGAGTTTGTGACTTCCTGTAGGTGACAGCCAGTGCTCTCTGAGGTCAGGAAACAATGCCTGCTCCGGAGAAGATGTTATCACCCCCTTCAGCAGGATGGCTAGTGATTTAGCATATCAAGACCAGGGGCTTTAAGCCCCTGCTGCCCTTGATATGTGATCCTGGCTCCCTCTAGACCTGGGCAATGCCACCCCCTGCCCTGAGGCCCATTTGGCACCAAAAAAGTGGACAGGGTTATGCCCACTCCCCAAAGGAAGTGGTTATATATGGGGCGTAGTGACCCCATGGATAAGTAGCCCATTGGTTGCTACCCTTCACTCACATAAACACCCGTAATTTAGCGTTTAGGTGTCCCCCTGAAACCAGCAACTCAGATTTGTCTGCTGAAAGAAGAAGAATGACAAAACCGAGGCAAAGACGTGAGAACTGGGGATCAGCCCCGAACTTGGCACAAAACCCTGCCTGGCTGCTGCTGTCCTGACAATAACCGAGGCCGACTCGCCCAGAAGTGAACAGAATCCCCAAAATCCTTGAAGGTCTGCCTAGCACTTCATCAACCCAGCAACATCTCACTTAGGGTGGAGGAGCCACTTCTCTGCACCAGCAGGCACGACTTAATCTGCCTGGTACAGCGTTCTGTCGACTTTCCGGGCCCACCAAGGGAGCAGCACCCCAAAAGAAGGACTTTGTGGCTCCCAGAAGTCAGTCCCAGCTCCCCAGTCAGTACTGAGCCGCTAGACCCTCCATGAGCCTACCTGCACCAATACCTGGGGTACCGAGCCAGTTGCATGCCTCAAAGCCTGCTTGTGTTCAGTCGGAACAACACCACTGCCAAAACTCATCTGCATGTCAAAGGACTTGGAGAGAGATCAGCTCCACTTCGAAAGTGGCAATGATCTGTTTCTTTTTCCTCTTATGCAGGTACACCAAGAACAATGAGAGCCTCTAACTCACCTTCGCGCTGGACAAAATACCCGAGCTCCCCAGCCCGGGCACATGTAATTCTACGGTGTCTCTATGGTCCTAGGACCATCAATAGCTGAGCCCCCCTTAGGTTCTGCCATACTGGTTACCCAGTCCCCACTTGCAGTCTTTTTCTTACAGGTACTTTGCCCATTGACTTTAGTGTGTAGCATTGGAGGCTACCACCATGTAAAGCACCTCTGCACCCGGACATCACAGGGCAGGTAAACTTGAACTGCTGGTGCTTTCTTGGACCTTGACCACTACTTTCCTTAAGTCCAGAAGAACAGTCCTGTAAGTCATCTGTAAGTATACCTATGCAGAGAATGTTTCTACCGGAGGATAACATTACCGCGTTCGAGGCTCATACCTCAAATCTGAGAGCTGTGATTTTCTAGTGTTTCCCTGTGAAAATCTATGACTTCTAAAGTACTTACCTGATTCCAATTCTGATTCTAAAATTATGTAAAAATCTGTGTTATTTTTCTAAATTGATCTTGAGTTTCTTACTGTCTGTGTGCCTCATTTATTGATGGTGTGTGTACAACAAATGCTTAACACTACCATCTGATAAGCCTAAACTGCTCAACCACACTGCCACAAAAGAGAGCATTTGGGATTATAATTTAAGCCTTGTAAGCCAATGGGGGTCATCTGGACTTTCTACATAGTGTACCTCATTTTGGTGCACTATGTAAAAAGCCACCATCCTACAATGTCCACCATATTTATAGGGTTCCTCCCAAATAACAACTCAAAAAGAAAATGGCGAATATGTGATGTTACAATGCGATCAAAATGATCGCGGTATGTAACATCACAGTTTTTACAACGCAAGTCGTTACAACGACTTGCGCTGGAGGGCGCTGGACTTAGGAGTAGTAAGATTTACTATTCCAACACCAGTCTACGTACAGTAGGGAAGGTGTTGGAATAGTAAATCTTACTATTCCTTAGGTTATAGCGCCCTCCAGTACAAGTCGATGTAACGCTTGCGTTGTAATGACAGCATTCTAAATGCATCACGGTGTAATCACCGCGATGTAAAGGATGTTTCCCGAAAATGGCCTGTAATTCTCTGTTCTTTACACATATCAAATAAGGCCTGAGGCAGTATCTGGCCCTATTGTCTTGCTTCTAGTCTCTATAACGTTTTAAGCATAAGATTAAAGGTATCAAGTATATCTGTTTGCAGGTGATAGGCAACTCTTTGGATTTGCTTAATACCCAATCGGGAGCAGATTTGGGTCAGTAATGTGGATGTAAAGGGACTTCACAGATCAGTCAATATTTCTTTTGGGAAACCTACTCGAGAAAAAAAGTCATTCAAAGCATTTTTTGTCTGTGAAGTAATAGGTTGTCTTTATCAGACTGCCTCTGGATATCATGTGGCATAGTCTACAATTACAAACACAAACCCACATCCCTGTTTAGAGGATAAGAGGGGTCCTATAACATCCTATTTGATAATAGGTAAAGGATGTACGGGGGCTTTAGGTAGTTGATACATGCTGCTTTTTTTGACAAATCTCATACTCTTTAAAATATTTGCTTATATGGGCAAATATTGAAAAAGTTCTTTAGTATTGCCTTTTCTGTTTTCTCGTTACCAAAATGCCTGCCTAACAAATGAGTGTGGGCTAAATATATGACCGTATCTTGGAAGGGCTCTGGGACGAGGAACTGGACAGGATGGGTTTTCTCTCCTTTTCTATATAATAGCCCCTGTTTCTTAAAGAATCAGGGACCTACCTCCTCTCAATTTTCTCTTTCCTTTTCTTTGACCCGTGTTTCCTAAAGAAAGTGGTCCTCTCTCTCAGTTGCCCAGAAACTTCCATCTGTTTTCCATTCCTCTCTATTAACTATTACTAAAAAAGTCAGTAAACCTTTATCTTTATTAATTCTTTTAGAATTTCTACTTTTCTTTTCTTTGGGAATAGGAAATCCCTCCATATCTACTCCAGCATAAGGTGCTTCACCCCACCATGAATCCCCTTCTCTGAAAGTTTAGAACGTCCCCAGTTTGGGATAGTCTATACCCAATATCAAAGGTTCTGGTAGCCATGGGACCAATCTGACTGCCATGAGAGTCAGTTCTTCTTTCTCCTTTCATACAGCCACCTTTACTAAAGTGTATTGACATTTTTCCCTATGTACACGCTAAATCTTCACTTTATCCTGTAATTTGGAAGCACTGTTGTGTATTATTTGGGGTCTCATAACTGATTAGTGGCATCCAGTATCCAGACGAGTCATGAAGGGAGCGCCATTGACCTTGAGGGGATAAATAAACTGGGTAGTATTTTGTTTCTCCACATACATAACTCTTTTAGCCACTCCCATGTTCATTGGTTCGGTCTTTTTGGGACAAAACCGACCTATGTGGCCCAAGCCCCATGGCCCACAACCATAGCATGGAGGTCTTGAGAGGTTTGGAAGCCTCCCTCTCACTGAGAGTTACTCCCTCAGGTCTCTATCTCAACCCTGGTTTGGCTAGTCTTTCTCTGCTGGTTATTTTTTCTTTGACCCCGAATCATTCTATCCTAACTCTGTTGTCTTGGGCCCTATTATAGGCTGCTGCAATTTCTTTCATTGTTTCAAGAGTAAAATTCCTATGTTGCATGACCCATCTTTGCACTGGTGTATGGAGAGAGTTAAGAAACTGCTCTAAATATATTTTCCTGTTTCACACAAAAAGCCACCAGAGTCAGATTAATTATATGACAACATATTATTATCTCATCTTGAACACACAAAAGGTTTGATGGGATTTCCTAACACACCTACCAGGTGTCATTCTTCATCATAAGATATCCCCACGCTCTCCAAAAACTTCGGTTTGATGGAGAGCGGGCCTACCTCCTGAGATCAGGGAGACACTTATTCTGACCTAGGATCTGTGTAATAAGTTAAAAACCAATATGGTAGCCCAGTATGGTTTTTATTTTGTAGGGTACCACATGGTATTAAAAAATGAGGTGTGGGGTATCCGGAACAAGTACCCCAGCCCCACTACAATATCAACATGTTTCTGCCTAGTAGCTCAACAGAGTCCTTGGTATTCATCAGGACAGGTATCGGACTAGTATGAATGGCCCTACCTCTTCCGGAAACTTCAGCGTTTGGGACTCGATGATGGCTTCATTTCTAAGGTCCAAATGGCTATACGAGGCTCCCACAGCACAGTCCGACTACAGAGGTTTCCTTCCAGACTCCTTCGGCATCAAGAGGGGGGCCTCCAAGGCTGCTTTCTTCCCTCTTTGCTATTCTTTCTCGTTCTGGAGCCATTAGCAGCTGCCATGTGACAGAACCCTCGCATTGTGGGGGTCACGAACCCTGCGGGTGCTTCAAACATTCTACTGTTTGCTGACAACATAGTGCTCACCCTTACAGACCTCCCAACATCTCCACAAGCCCTTATGCACACCATCTCAAACTTCTTAACTGGGGCAAGAGTGGGGTACTACCGCTCTACCGGATTACTATGAAAGTGGCAATTTCATGCTACAATTTTCAATGAAAGCAAGCTAATTAAAGTACCTAGGAGTGTACATTAACCAAGGGCTGGAGAGGATGATAATTGACCACTTAGACCCGCTCCTACCTTTGACTAAATAGGAATATGCTAAATGGACCCGCTTTAACCTGTCTCTCTGGGGAATGGTGCAGGCGGTTAAAATGGTCATAGTGTTGCATTTCACATGCGTGCTGGGTATGCTACCACTGGTGGACTTGACCTCTATACTGTGAGAAATTGACCAGGCTATTAGATCCTTCATATGGGGAACCATGAGACATTGGCTAAAAGCTTTGAAACTGATTGCCCACAGGTGCTGTGGTAGACTGAGACTGCAGAGCGTGAAACACTACTACACTAGGCTCCACCTCTCCCAACTATTCTTTTGCCAATTAGGGTGGAAGCCCCTCTCTAGGTCCACATAGAGTAGCAAATTATGGAAATCAGACTGAGACTCCACATACTGTATAATCCTGACCCCCCATCGCCCAGCACCACCTACCCTATCATACAGGCAATGCTCAAGACATGGAACTAGGTGCACAAACCTTTAATAGTGATGACTGTCTGCAGGTGTATGGCACAATACCTGCATCTGCATTGGTAAAGAGCTCTTTTCATGGACTCTCTGAAAACGGGATGGCATTCTCAAAATTAATCACTTCCTGCTTGACAACCAGCTCAAACCTTTTGCGACCCTATGGGCTGATTTCCACCTCCCCACCTCCCAGCTGTGGCACTGATGGCAACCAAAACACTCCCTATCTGGCCGCCTGGGCACCTTAGCCAATCAAAGAATTTTCAATATTATAAGATCTCAAATTATAGGGAGAATTTAAGGCTGCAGTCCTGGTATTCTCTTACATCCTATTATGACATCTTCACTCTCAGCCCCTCATGTGACAGACAAAAGCCTCTTGGCAATGGCTCCTTAAAATTGAATACTCTGAGGAGGACAACTCCAAGATAACTGAAAACCTGCCCAGCGGTGTCCTAGAATCTAGGAGGAAAGTCATCCTCTTCAAAACATTCCTAAGATTGGTACTGATCCCCCTAAAACTAAAACAAGCAGGACTGCTATATCACAAGATGTGCTGGAGCTGCCCTCATGATCATTGCGACATGCTCCATATACTTTACCAATGACCAGAACTCTCTACTTATTGGGCCTCTGACCGAACCTCACTTAGGTCCTGATTCACAAAGGAAACTAACACTTCTGTGTAAGTTTACAATTATTTGCTATTCACAAAGGGATTTACGAGTAGTATATTTATGAGTGCAGAGTCTCTCCACATAAAAAGACAAGTCCTTTTATATGCGGAGACTCCACACTAAAGATACTATTCGTATCAACCCCACATTTCTTTAACTGGACCTTTAGTCCTCCTCCATGACATGGCTGACTTACTGACACTGACCAATCGCATCAGGCATCTTCTGGCCACAGGCCTCGCAGTGGCAAATATCTGTTTCCTGCACCAGTGGAGGGCTCCCCATAAATCGACACATGATGAGTGAGTTGTTGAAGTTTATAAGATGGCCTTGTACTAACTACTTATTTATGCAGTGCAAGACATGCCTGACACCATTCGCCATATTTGGGAACTCTTCCTGAATGACAGGACTCCAAAACCCTATATCTAGAGAGATAGGGACCTGCCCAAAAGGAGAGTGATAGGTATATACTTAGACTTACATAATGCCTATGTAGGTATTTCTCCCCCCTTCACTGTTTACACAAATGGTTTTGGATAGGTATATTTTTTCTTGATGGACTGTGCAGCAATTTGTTCCCATTGTTATTCTTGATGTTTTTGTTGTGGAGAGTTCTTCTGTTGCAGCTAACTGTTCACTTATGTGATCCTTGCACCTCCAGACCATTTATATGTATATTAAAATTGCACCTCTTCTTTTTACTATATATGAAGTACCACTGCCTATAATCTATCCTCTCTCATCATTGTACTTGCTTGGCATGGTCTATGTGAATGTTGTGCAAATGGGATGGAGACACTATAAAGAATTACCACAAAAAAAGGACCTAAATACCTTCCACAATGATCCCTGGGCCAGGTGGCGGTCTGAGCTATTCACTCAACATTATTGAAAATTATTGCAACACAACTGATGGTAAGGCAGTATATCTCCTCCGTTGTCTTAAAACATCTGCAAGCCGCCTTTTGGCCGTACCTTGACTCAGGGCTACTTTATCTAGCTGGTAAGACTGAGCTTGTACACCTTTTTGAAATGTCTCTCAATCTTCTTGAGACGTCGCCATCAACTTCTCTAAAGCAGTCTCCCATTTTGTTAGCCATTGGCTAGTTTGGCGATAAAAGTCTCCATGTCTTCTGATCCCACTTCTGACACCACTTTCTGAAGGGATGGGCAGAAATAAGACTTTGGAGGCTTTGTGGTTGCTATTTTCCAAATCTTGATTTCATTCTTATTACATATTATTTTTTTTTATTTACAACGGTGTTCTCATCATTTGTGTAGTTGTATTCAGTCTTAACACTCTTGCCTCTTCTCCTCTCTAGGGTCTTTGTGGTCCTCACAACTGCTGTCCCTTGAAAAAATGAAAGAATTGCCCGGTATATAGGTCTAGATGGTAGATTATCCCTATTCCACCCCTAATTACTTGATTTTTCCTATACCTTTTCCCAAGTCTCCTCCTCCTTATGACTCAAAAAACCCTAACTCTTCCAAGAGGACATCTACAGTTTAGTGAAGTTGAAAGGGAAAACTCCATTGTCTCTAAAGAAAGAGGAAAAAAGTTTGGAGCCCATATGTGAATTTTGCTATAAAGCCCACAATGTGCCAGAGACTGCAATGAGACAACAGACCTTTCTCCAACGCAGCATTGATGCTTGGCATTGCTCTTCCTTAATATAATATCAGAAAGTTTACAAATATAGACATGACACTTATAAATTCACATTTGAATGCAACCATCAAGCCAGTCATCAATGCTTAATCAGTATTTAATTATTGAATTATGCTGATGTTCTGAGGTTGTAATGCAAAATAACTACAGCTGCCGTGTGTAAGAGTACAGAAATTAATGCAGTTTTCATGTACATAATATCGCTCTATAAATTGACCTCGAGTTATTCCACTTTCATCCAGTTCAATTCAAAAGGCTTCAATAAACTTTAATAATGCTTTCTTCAAACAGCACAGCTGAATCTTATTTCTTGAACATGAGTGATGTTTCAAAATAATAGTGTAATGGTCATGGTAATCTACGTTTTTAGGTGGTACAAAATGACAACGCTTTTTTATTTTCAGGAGGTTCACACTTTGCATACTGAAAGAATATTCACAATTAAAGTAAATTAACGTTTACCCTAGATACATGTATTTACAACACTATATAGATGATGTGCGATTTTGTATGTGTCTTATCAGGATGGCATACTTACCCATCATGAGTAGAGGAGCCCAAACACCCGTTCCACTGGTCCCCTGGTTCTGATGTGTGCCTCACTGAAGCAGACTTCCCCTGGGGTTGTTGGATTCGTAATTAGTAGCTATGTATGAACAGAATATGCAGAATTACCTGTAAAACAAGTGAGATATAAGGTAAACAAGCACTTATTTATATTTTTTTGCAAAACATGACAATGGTGTTATTTAAAATTTTAGGAAATTTGATATTACATTTATGCTAACTCACCAACAAGCCAGATCCTCAGGTGCTGCCACGTAGTGCTAGTGAGTAATGGGTGTACCCATAAAAATGAGCACACACTTTAGATGTATAGATCCAATAGGCAAACAACTTGAACGTTGATGAAGTGAAAGGGCTTATGGTTATGATATACCTGTTCTCACTCTAGCTGTGCAGTCAATGTTATGTGGGTTCCATCAGTGGCACCAACAACATGTGGAATGCCTCCCAAAGAATGAAAGTCTACCTTGATGTTATAATGTAACGTTATCTATGGGGAATTGCATGTAGCCATTCATGCTTTTCAGCATAACCTTCAGAACCTGGCTCAGCACACATCTAAAAGAGGGTTGTGACATTCCATTGTAGTTATTCATAGTATACTGAAAAACGCCAATTGCACATGGATGTAGAACAGACATTATTATGACAATAGGAGGGATAGCTGTTTCATTTCTGAGTCTGAAAACAATTCTCCTTCTAATTGTTGGGTTAATGCTTTAATTGTGTCTTGGTTTAATCTCTACTTTTTATGATATGTGGTTCTTGCATGGCCTGTTTTGGACCATGCCCTCTCTACAGGGTCATCACAGAATTTTGTGGTCATTTGCTGAACCTATTTTTGTCAGCTTTTATGATTTTACTTTATGCCTGTACTTTACCCCAGCTACTCAGTGGCAAAGTGTTCTCCCTTCTAAACACGGTAAAATTGGCCTACACCTTATTGGTGCATTTAATTTACTTAGGACCCCCCTAGCATATGGTACTACATGCACACAGGGCCTGTAAATGTAATGCTACCTCTGTGCTGCCGCGCTCGTGCCAACAATTAAATTAGCACTGCAAAACATGTCTCAGGTCTGCCACTGCATCCTGTAGTGTAGTTTTAAACTTCCATTTCAACCTGGCAAAATAAACCTTTTGCCAGGCCTAAACCTTCCATGTTAATACTTATAAGTCACCCCTACTGTAGGCCTAAAGGCTCATAGTGATACACATCAACAATGGTCCAAGCAGAGAGACTAACAGGAAGGACACGATTAAACCAATTAACTTATCCTGCATTGAATATTGTCCAGACCAACCTCCTCAACGTAGAGGTAGGGGGTAAGGTATTACTTTCAGCAATATGGAAGAGAAAATTTGAATGATATCAATATTGACAGTATAATTCACATTATTTACATATGGTTGCTCCAGATAGTGAGATAAGAGAAAGAAGGTGCTCAAAGAGAGTGCTCAGGTGTGAAATTTCCGTTAGAGAATGAAAAGAGGAAAAAGTCATCGGGGCCCATGCATCAACGTAGGCAATTGCGATTCCATAATTGCGATTATTAAGGAATCGCAATTATGGAATTGCAATTGCCTACGCATGTAGGTTTTGCTAAAATATTAGCGATTCCTACATATTCCTTAATTGCGAATTGAAAATTGCAATTCGCAATTAAGGAATAGCTCCCCATTCATTCTTATGGGCCTAGGAATGAATGGGAATTGCATGCGCAATTTGCGAGTACCAAATAGGTACTCGCAAATTGCGCATGCAATTTCAAGGGTGCAAGGGGGCCAAAAGGCCACCCTGATGCACCCCTGAAACTGGCATGTGATCACATGTTGTGCACACACATGCCCAAGGGCATGTGTGTGCGCAACATGGCACTTTGAAAAATGCACTTTTGTGCTTTTTTCAAACTTTTTGCAAATTACCATCAACTTGAAATTGATGGTAATTTGCGATTCCAAATTGCGTAATCGCAATTTGGAATTGCATGATGCATTGCATTTAGGGAATCGCAATTTGCGATTCCCTAAATGCATTCGCAATTTAGGCAAATTGCAAAATTTGCGATTACCTAAATTGCGAATTTGCATTTGGGTTGATGCATCCCAAATGCAAAAATACCAGTCGCAAAGGGGCAGATTCGCAGAATTTGCGGTATTTTCAATTATGCATGTGCCCCCTCATACATATAACATAGCTATTCCAGGGAAGCCTGTCTGTTACATTTATTGTACATCATAATTGTGATTTCATTAAATAAGGATAATAGTCTTTATCATAATTGGCCCTTTTATGGGTGGGTAATCCAATCCAGGCTTTGTGAGATGTCGATATTTTGACCTGGCGAAAAGGGAGAGAGGCCAGTTAGAGCCTAGTGGCACAGCTAGAGCTTTGGCTGCACGTGGTGGGGGATTGCTGGCGATTCCAGTGGACCGCCCCCCCTTGCTACACCACTGTTAGAGCCTGAACAGTGGGTCTTCATCAGAACTTGTTAAAAAAAGGGAAGGGAAGCAACCTAACGAGAAAAAGGACAAAATTGCCCAACCATCTTAAAACAAATTTAAAAATGTGTGTGTGACAGTGCCATCTCTTCCCAAGGGAATTTGCATTCTCAGGTGAGCTACACTCCAACTAGTCTGGTTATTCTTGCCATTCTCACACTGCTATTAATAGTGAACCCCCCTCTTTCTTTGTATCGCTAGAGATATTCATGAACCCTCTGAGGCAAGGAGCCAGTGGGCCCTTGTCTTGTAAATACATTTTGCAAATCTCCTCACCGGAGGACTACGTTTTCCAGGTCATAATACAAAGAAGTACAGTTTTAGGCGTGTTGACTGTTCTTATTATACTTAATAAGTGATAACTTCCCTTTGGGAACAGATAGAGAAATGATTCTGCCACTCAAATGAATTGCAATTTAATATTCTTTTCAATGCTAAAATTAGATTTTAAGTTGCTATTTTGAAAATGCTACTTTTAGGAAGTTGGCATTTTTCTGCCTGAACCAAATGTGACTTTCCACCAGTCTCCAGTGTCACATGACTGTGAAAGGCTCTCCTTTGGTGTTTTGTGTATTCCTTAAAGATATGGGAACAACAGGCCTTGGGTGTGGGACAGGGTGTTTTTCCCCCGAGCAGGATGTCGTGGGGGGTTGTACTGAGGCTTTAAGGGGTAGCCTCAAGGCTATGCCCACATCCTTCCTAACTTCTAAGGGCTGCCTGCCATGCAACTGACAAATGCAGCTTACACCTAGGACTGCCTGCCTTCGTCCCCTAGATAGATTGGCGCCAAACCCAGGAAATGGGAACGGTTAGATAGAGAAGCCACTCCCCCCGGACCCAGAGGCTGGCACTGGGTATAAGAATAGCATGTTCATAAATTCTCATCAGAACATTCCAGGACCTGTGAAAGATTCACAAGAAGGGCTGCCCTTCATTCTGAAGAAGAAGGACTGGACCTACTTGCCTTGATCCAAGGGTCAGAAGCCTAGCCTCCTTTTTGAGCTACAGAAGCACAAGAAGCTTCCAGAGGCCTCCCCTGCAACTGCCCAGCAGACCAGATGCAACTGGACTTGCCTGAACCCTGCTACTGGCCTCTGCCAGAGTGATTCCTGATTTCCAAGAAGCCCCTCTAGGTTCTGGACCCTTGAGTCAGCTTAGAGTGGTTTTACCCCAAACCTTTTACCTACTTACCTCCAATTTTTGCTAAAATTCATTTTAGTTGGCATTAGGACTCTGTGCACTTTACCACTGCTAACCAGTACTAAAGTACTTGTGCTCACTCCACTAAACATGGTTTGATTTGCATATACCTAATTGGCATATTTAATTTACTTATAAGTCCTTGTAGAGTGGAATACCATATACCCAGGGCCTGTAAATTAAAAGATACCAGTGGGCCTGCAGTACTCATTGTGCCACCCACTTAAGTTGCACTCTAAAACATGTCCTAGGCCAACCAGTGCAGCCTGAATGAAGGTTTACACTGCCATGTCGACTTACAATTTAAACCCCCTTGCCAAGCCTTAAACTCCCCTTTTATTACAAATGTCACCCCTAAGGTAGGCCCTAGATAGCCCAGAGGGCAGGGTGCTGTGTAATTAAATGGTTGGACATGCACGTATAAATTTTACATGTCCTGGTAGCGAAAAACTCCTAAATTCCTTTTTCACTACTGTGAAGCTTACCCCTCCCATAGGATAACTTTTGGGGTTCCTTATTACATTTAATATGCTGTAAACCCTAATTGGGAGAAGGTAGATATGTTTGGTTTGGTACCTATAATATTTTAATGATAATTCCTCTTTAATGGTAAAGTTGGATTTTTCATAGCAATTTTGAAAATGTCACTTTTAGAAAGTTGGCATTTTTCTGCCCTTAGCCCTTTGTGCCTGCATCCTGTCTTGGCTCACATGACTGGGTGTAGCTGACAGTTAGGCTTTGTGGATTCCTCCCAGTCAAGACTTTGTGATTTCCTCCCAGTCACACAATAGAGGGATTAGGTATGCCTCAATGGGTCACCTGCTAGCAGGATACCAGTGGGGCTACAGCATTCATTGTGCCACCTACTTAAGTTGCACTCTAAAACATGTCCCAAGCCAACCATTACAGCCTGAATGTCACCCCTAAGGTAGACCCTAGGTTGCCCATAGGGCAGGGTGCTGTGTAATTAAAAGGTTGGACATGCATTTACAAGTTTTGCATGTCTTAGTAGTGAAAAACCCCTAAATTAATTTTTCACTACTATGGCATTTTCCTGCCCTTAGCCGTTTGTGCCTGCAGCCTGTCTTGGCTCACATGTTTTGGTGTAGCTGACAGTTAAACTTTGTGAATTCCTCCCAGACAGTCACACAATAGAGGGATTAGTGTGCCTCAATGGGTCATCTGCTGACAGGATGAGCGGGGTGGGTCTGATCATAATCAGCCTAGCGACCCTGCACAGGTTTGCAGCCAGGGCAAGGAGGCAAGAAATGTCATGCACTTCAAATAACCTTCCAGAAGAACAACAGTGTAGAAAAATAGGACCTTCAGACTTACTTCTCAGTTCACTACTGGACCTGCGGAAGGACTCCTAGAGGACTGCCTGCTGCTGTGACCTCCTGTGCACTCTGCCAGACTGCTGCTGTACCTTTGGACTGCTTTGCTGCCTGGAGCTTACCTTGAACCCTCAGAGGCCAGCCCTGCTGTTGAGCCCAAAATCTTAACCTGCACCCAGGTCTACCAGAAGTGACTCCAAGGGCTAGGTTGCTGGCCTCCTATTCAGAGCCACAGGGACATAAAAGGCTTCCACCATCTTCAACCCGCGTTTGAACACAGCCTGCTTGAGTACTGAACCCCCAAGGGGTGTCCCATCAGTCCTGGACCCTTGGTTGTGGTGCTAAAGTTGCCAAATGGCCAAGAACCAAAACTGAGGACTTAAACAAATTTGGGCCCAAAAGTGCTCTGAGAACCAGGAGGAGACCGAGACCAACTTGCTCACCTATCTGCCGGAGGTGCATCGCCAGCCAGATTGAATTTGCGGCTTCTCCCACTACGCTCATCTCCACAGCAGCAAATCATTTTCAGCAGTCTTTTCCCAAAAGGGTATCTGACCTCGTGGAACTGTCTTTGGATACATCCCTCTGCCTTTTCCCATTGGAGTTTTTCGACTTTATTTTCAGCAACTAAGTTTAAACATACAAATCTTTACTGCAACTTCGACTCCAGGCCATCGGATGATTGTCGCGATCCCACTCTCTTGAAAACCAGGAGCCTCAGAAGCTGAGATAGTCCGACCTCTCACCTTCAGGCTAACCCCCCACTCCTGAATTAGCAGGATGGGCAATTAGCCCTAAGGGGAAAAGGGGGAAAAAGAATACGGAGAAGGAGTTGGATTCAATAGCTGTGTGGCCCACTCTATGAGGGATGGTGCAACTCTGGGGAATCAACCTTTTTTTCTGATTGGTGGTTCTGGACGCCCATCCCTATAACACACAAGGAAAGCCAGGTAAGTATTTAGGATTGAATAGACACCCCTTATGCACCATTCAAATATCAGCCATTACATGCACTCACCAGCTCTGAACATAAGAATAAACGCCAATCCCCATAATCCTCCAGAAAGCTGAGGGAAGTTTCTTCCTTCAATCAAGAATGTAATTCCTATTATAGTCATACGAATATATCACATGTCCAAATAATGTCTCAGAAGGGTGCCCATAAATCCAGGAAAAAAGGAGGATCAAACAAAGTCTCGAGAACTCAGGGTGGAAATGAAAAGGACAACACATAAGGCAAGTTCAGCTGAGGGGGAGCAAAGATCCATGGAAAGGCAGTATGGGTCCACAAAGAACTGAACAAAGGGGAGGACAGGCTAATGGAAACTAAGACTACATATCTAGGGGAAAATGCACTGACCTGATTGCTGTGTTTTCCTGTCTGAACCACATCGGAGAATGTGACAGAGAATCAGACAGCTAGGTGAGAGGATAACAAGAGAAAAAGAATGTCCGCTAGTGAGGAAGGAAGAAATTCCACAATGAAGAGGGTGTAGCCTTGCTGGCCCGCAAGAATGGGAAGCAATGGTGACAGCGATTTTGGGCAAGGAATCCTCTAAATGCAAGGCAGGATAACATGCAAGGCAACAGGGAAATCCAGGTTCTGGGGCCAGCTCAAGAATCCTTCTTCCGATTGGAGAAAGAGGAGCCAAGCAATGTGGCAACGGGAAACGCGCTAGATGTAGGCCATGCTCCCAAGCCACATAATTGATGAGCAGCATTCTATGCCAAGATCTGGTCTCAGACAAGGCACTTGCAAGTTTTAAGGAGCCTCTCTGTGGGGCAGACAGACAGCAGTATTGTATGTCATCCAAGTTGTTCCTGGGCAATTCGGTGAAGTGATCAACATCCTGGCTAGCATACTCCTGTCACGTCTGCCCTCCAGAGAGGATTATGTCCAGCAAGTGCCTCTTCTGAGACCACTACAAATCCTACTCTTCCATCCATTCCACAAATCACTCTTCCCTCTCCGCCTTCACCCATTCATCTTCCCTAACCTACTCCACACCCTGACCCCACTAATCAGACCAGGACACATACAGACACACAACAAACAACAAACATGACAACAAGCACAACACCCGCACATTCAACAACTATCAAAAACAAACAACATTCAGACAAATGCACACACAAGCATAAGACTTGGGATTGCACACATCCACCCAATGTACAACAACATCTGACAATACAGTCACACATGCATCAACACTTTCCCCATCCACACAGTCCTGTCCATTCCTAAACCTACGCTTAACCCTAAACCCAATACCCATCCTGCTTCCTCCAAAACCCCTAGATTCTCACCTGCTACTAAACCTACTCTCACTCCTAAACCCAAAACCTAACCTCCTTCCTCCAAATCCTGTACTACCACCCCAGTCATTAAAATTACCCTTAACCCTAAACCCACCATCTATCCTTCTTCATCCCATACCCTTAACTTGCTTTATGATTATTTTTTAAAAATAATTAAAATGGAAATTAAAATACATTTCTTTTTTTATAACAAAAAAGTTTGAAATGTTTTTTAAAACAAATCAATGGCAAAATATAAAATGTTGTACATATTTCTGACATTCATATGTAAAATACATATACAGCATCTAGTAAGATTAGAACAATCTAGCATGTAAAATTATCAGTGTTAGTAAAGGTCAAGGCAACTATAGGCCTGATTTGTAATGCCTTGCAAGAGAGAACATACCCTTGAGTAACTGAATGGTGACACATTTATGGGACAAAAAACATTTTTATATTAAAGTAGTGAAAATGGATTCTGTAAAAGTAAGCAACTTCTTTTGCAAACCATTTTACAGCTGTTTTTAAAGTGTATATTTCATGAAAACATTTTACTCTACAATTAAAGATTTTATTTTTACATTGCACTAGATATGTAAAAAGGGATGCAGTATAATGTAATATTCCCTTTGCTAATGAATATGTCCACTGTTATAGATAAATATTAAGTGCAGGCAACATGAAATTACCGGAATTAAGTATTACAATATTAAAACAATTGTGAAAGTGCTAGAAATGTGGACGGAAATCATCAGCACACAGAGAAAAATGGCTGTTATATCGGAGCACATGAACATCGAGGCCAGCAAGAAGGTAATGTTTTTGCCAGCAAACAAAGTGGAACGTTAAATTGTAATTTTAAATTTAATTTCCACCATGTCAGGTGAGGAGGTGTAACCACATGGTTACATCAACGGAAACGGATGTCTCAATTCGGCGGGTGGAAATGTGACTGATGTTACTTCGTCTGACATATTTGGTAGATTACTTCGAAGACGAAGGAAGAAAAAAAATGTCGGACATGGCTGAGTTTCGTCCGTCAAACAGCCAAATTATAAATCAGACTTCCATTAAGTAGGACTGTGTTGCAGTTGATTTTTGATGGAGCTGCACCGCCTCCGCCAAATTCAAAACCAGGCCATTTGACCTCAACAACAGAAGCTAATTCAGTAGGTCAAATGTTTTACTAGTTCCACCTGCCTTGTGTATCCGAACTCTGGTCTTTCACAGTAATCTGAAATCATTCATTGGTCCTGGTTAATTGAAAAGTGAGACTTTACATTGCCACTTTACTGTTTCTAGGTGCTTTTTGTCTTAAAACTTTGAAAACTCATATTTTCGGTTCCTCTTATTTAAATGTAATTGTTTTTGTGCCTTTTTTTCTTTTTAACATTGTCTCTAATTTTCTTAATTGATTTGGAACATTTATTGTGCAGTTTCCTGACTTCACAATTGTTGGTACTGTTTGAACTTGACACACATTTCTTTGAAGAATTTACTACTGCTTGTGTCTTAGCATCCAGGGGTTGTGCAGTGTTTCACTGAGACTTTTAATGAGACATAAGCAGTGTGTGTTTAGTAAGTTTGTTAGGAGTCCCCATACCAAATTAATACCCCAGTTTATTCAAAGAAGGCCGATGCGTTTCTCTTCTTTTTACGTTTTTAGCAGATATCATCAGGACAAACCAATTACAATGGCATAACATACTCACCAACTTCGGTATATCATACTGTGTCAGTCAGTCAAAACCACTTTATTTGGTTAGTAAAAACCATAAAAGTACAGAGCGTACAACATATACCACAACAATGAGAATAAAAATATCATAAATAATCTTAGGCACCATAAAACATTTCATCACCAAATTCATGAAAAGACAATTAAAACAATCTTCAGCTAATTAACATTAAAAGAGAAAATCTAAATAAAAATTTCTCTATAAGATCTCTGGAGGAAGCGAACGATCCAAATTACAAGCTGATTTTTCCTTTACACATATTATACAGCGAGACTCCTCGGGTGGAAAGGCAAACATTAAAACAAAGTTCATCTATTCATACAGAAGCAACCGAATTACTTAACATAGTGTGCCTTCTTTTGCTTTGCCTAACAGCGGCAACTAAAAAACTTGCGATATTAAAAGTCTCCCAAGGGTCATTCAGCATCTGCAGGTATAATAGTGCGGTATGGCCTGAGTAAAGCCTTTTCCCTTTAAAATAGGTACTAAGTACCGTCTACGCATATCGCTAAAATGATCACAAAACCTTGTAAGGTGCATAGTGTCCTGGGTAGAGAAATTATCACATGTACATAATCCTAGATCATTCACCTTTCTCCACCCCTGCGGTTCGGCCAGTAGACAATGCAAAAAGTTAAGACGAAATCTAATTAAAAGAAAGCGATGATAAGGCTTAGTGACAATTTTCAGATAGGGTTCTGTCAGTGGAGATGTTTTTACCAAGAGGTATGCTCTCACCGTGGGCTTCGTTATCTCACTCGCCTCTCTCTCTAAAAAGATCATGTTTAAAAAGGGTTTTTTAACCCATACAAGATCCTCTTTCCTAATGTTTTCTGGAGAATCGAAGAGTTCGGGCGCCCTAGTTTCTTTGAAATCATTTTTACATATCGTAGCCACGGGATGCAGCTTGCTCTCTCCAAGGATACACAATCCCAGGCAATCTCTTGGTTCAGCACCAATTCTGGATTGGTCCAGATCGTTAGCAGCATACAACTGGGGCCAGACCTATCAGGTCAGAGACAAAGCCAGTGCCTAGTTCTTGATGTGTAATGTACGTGGGGGTGGATTGAGCGATATTCTTATCGCCCTATCAGCAAACTGTCTCTAACAGCAGTTAGAGGCAGTTTTCGGGCATTAGCGCCCGTGTTTTACCGCTTTGCATGTCAGCGATATTTATCGCTAATGACATGCAAAGTGGAGCGTTCCGACGAACAAACCTGGGAAACACCCGCTAACAGGCCTATCGCCTATTAGCAAGGTGGCCATGGCCCCAGTTAGCGACGTGAAAAGTCGCGCTAACCGAGGTCATCGCCATTTATTTAACACCTGCAATTAGCAGGTGTTAGCCATATCTAACATGGGGGGGTGGATTATGCTGATACGACCACAGGGTCGTATCAGCAAGGTTATCACCGTTTTCCATGAAACATCGCTGGAAAACCAGCGATGTTTCATGGAAAACACCGCTATGGCTGGAATAATTATCGCCATAGCGCTAAATGTTGCTAATACAGCGTTAGCATGGCAAATTATTCCGACGATAGCCGACGATAAAAAAGTGCTCGCTAAACACGCTTTGCGATGTTTAGCGCACTTTTTAGATAATATGCCCCCTAATTTTATGGTCAAATTAACCAAACCGCCATCCCGTGAAACAGCGCCAACTGGGCCTCCTTTTAGCAACACTGAAAGTACGGAAGGCGCTGCCTGCGTCCACTGTACTCTGCTCTCACCCAATTTCAGTGCTTACCATTTTGTTTTCTTTTAAGTTAAATACGGGTAGCATGAGCAAGTAACACGTTTTGATGCAGCATGTGTAAATACTTAAATGCAATTAATAATGTGTGTAGAATATTGAAAGTTAAAAGTTATTTTCTTTAAATGGCAAAACGGCATACCGAGGAACAGAAGTCAGCTCAAGACTGTGGGAACAGAGGGTATTTGTCATGCATTGTGTCTTTCATATTAAGCAACCCAAAGCTGCTTTGCAGAGTCGGGTGAATTGAAATTGTGTTAATGCACTCGAGGCTCCATCATTTAGGACACGCTTTAAGCATTATAGTCAACATTTATTTCATTCTGGAGAGAACCATTAACCGAGTTGTCAACAAACTTTTCAGTGGAAAAATAATGACTCTGCAAGTAAAGTATACGCTTTCCGATATTAGCCATAAATCATTAATAATTTAGCACTCAAAGTATGTTAATTTTTTGTAATATTTCCTCTTTATTGAGAACACAATAGTGAGGTCATCTGTAATAAAGATTCTTTTACAGACCCAATGCTACCTGTTCTTTTCATATCCCTAAGACACATAAGGTTAAAGCTTTGAAGAGTGACTCTCAGGCTGTTTATCTTGCAGATATTATGCAGTCTTACACCACGATAAATTGAACTGATAAACAGGCTAACACGATATGTGTCTTAAAGAGAATGTACATATTTATTGACAATCACTTTTGGCTATAAAGGTGTCCAGCTCACCATCACAAAAGAAAAACTGCAGTACAGATGCAGAATGATACTAAATCAATAATTAGCTTAGGAAGATGAGATTGTTCAGCTCTACTCTAAAAAAAACCAAATGCTGTTAATCCTAGCAGTACGGACTCACGAGCAGGAGTTGCCTAGCCTACGCCTGCTGGGATTCTTTCTGCCTTCCAGATTTACTTGTGTATTTCTTGTAACCCAAAACCTACAGCGGCTAGACTGTCCGCCAAGCCACTATCATTTTATGTATATAGTTGCACTGCATTTGGAATGTGTAAAGACTCTTTTTTTAATCCACCTTAAAATGACTTTCCCATGGGAATACACTCGACAAAAATCCATGTTCCATGCCCTACACTTACTACTAACTTTTGTAGGAGTATTTTTCCATGTAGGGTTGATTGGTTGGTAAATCACAAAATATTTGTAAAAAACTTTATTATTTTATGTTTGTGGGTGTTTCAAATGATTTTCTGCGACCACTCCTGGTGGGACTGTAACAGTCACTGAAGGTAAACCCATCACGCTGAATTGAAGTGTAGCCCCATGATGCAAACACATCATAAGGCAGAGCTGCAATGGCGGAGCATGCAACAGTATAAAGAACACTCCACAACTACAACACATCCTGAGCTGTGGAACATTGCTCAGTTGCCATTTTATGGAGAGCTATCTGGTCTGTACAGTGATTGGGATTAGTCAGTAATGCGAATCATATGTTTGAATGACTATAAATAGTTTTTACCATCTGTAAGTCTCCAGACAACAGCAGCAGCCAAATAGGCAGCAAGGCAATGGCACGTTTGGCGGAGACAAGGTAGCTGTATTTATTTTATTTATAAAGTTTTATATAGCGCGAACATGACCCACAAGGGTATCAGAGCGCTTTACAATATAACATAATTGAACATTAGATGGTTGAAGTAGTGTGCATACATTCGGTGCTCGCCATATTACAAAGGAGGTAGGTAATAGTAAATAGATAGCTTAGGTGACTAGTAGTCAACAAAGAATGATCCACGAGGGAATCGGAGCAATTCACGTTACACAGTTTTTCAGCTTTAGGAGGTTGAGGTAGTAAAGGTACAATTGGTATTTGCAATTCAACACAAAAAAGTAGATAATAATATATATGGATAGCACAGGTGCCTAGTAATCGGTGGTGAGTGATCCACGAGGTGTAGATTGCACCTTGCACATGATGAGAGCAGAATGCATCATATATCTGTAAAGGCATGATATATTGATGACCATGGAGCTGAGTGATGACAGACGTAGAACTATATCCACCCAGCCATTCCACAGTTGCTGAAGGCACTGTCTGTTTTTCACTTTTGTGCCATCAGGCTTTTCTCAAACATCCTCACACACATTGCTGTGTGGACATGTAAATATCACTGCATTTTCGTAACTTAAGATAGCCAAACCGAAATGGCATGAAGGCTGACTTTTATAGGTTAGGCGTCATAGCACATGACATTGAGGGAACAGATTGGAAACATGAAAATATTTTCCACTGAAGAAAAGTGAACTGATTTATTGTAACCAGAACCATTACCACTCAATTAAACTACAGGCTACGTGTGATAAAGGAATTTCCCATGATTTCCCATGATTCCCTGGATCCATACACAATGAGGTGACCTTATACAGGAGCACAGTACCCCAAATGATGACAGGCGTGCTCAAAGTAGGACATAGATTGCTGGTAAGTAAGAGTGTACTTGGTAAAGCATTTACTAAGACTCCATAATACTCCTGTGCCTCCTCCACATAAACCTGAAGGAAAGGTGGTTGTTGAGTCATCGGTTTTGGTATGATGCAAGCTGGATCTCATTCGGGGTTCAAACACAGTGGGTTATTGAAGAGTAGTATCCCAGTGCAGTTGTTGATGAAGGTGGGAAAGCTCTTAGCGGGCAAAAGTCTGACTCTGTGTGCAAGAAGGTCTTGTACTCAATCGATTGCTTCTATTCAGCTTTGCTCATGGTGAAGTCCACAACGTTCAGGCTTAGAAACTTCTAAAAGTTAGATCTCACTTAGAAGGGCAAACCATCAGGTTAGATCCAACAGGAAATGCAACAGTGGGAGAGGTGTGGTGCAGTGACTAGAGCAGCTGACTCCGGAGCGCGGGGCTCACGGCTCGATCGCCAGCGGCAGCTCAGCAGCATGTGACTCTGGGCAATAGCTCACTAAATCTCCCATCGCTCTAAAACCTTAAGGGGTGATATGTTCGCGCTTAATATGGATTTATTATTTATTTATTGATAGGTTCGGCTCAATGGTGGTGTCATTGCCCCACCGGTTTCTCAGAACAAAAGCTGGCAAAACATTTCTAAATCCCAGTTTTTGCAGTTTGGGTAGAAGGAGTACACTCTAACCCCAGCTAAGGATTCCCAGACCTCAGCAACAGCACTTTGGGGTCAGGACTCCATCCGACAGAAGTAGCCAGCAGGGTCCAGGGCAGGTCCATTTGAAACTGGTCAGCTGGGCTCTTTAGGAAAGAGGGCTTCTAGCAGCGTTTGTGTCCCTCTGGCTTAACAGGAGGTCAGTCAACCCGGGGTACAAATGAGATCCTGCCCAGCGCTTAGGGTTCTCCTCACAGGTCACAACAACAGTTGTAGTCCTTCTTTGTTCTTCCACAGGATCAACAGTTTTCTGAGGAGGGTCCTTTTGGTGCCTATGTTATGACCAGAGCTAGCCTGAGGGTGGGAGAAACTCTTGTCCATTCCCAAATCAATGGAGATAAAAGACCCAAGGTTCAACGTACACATTTTTACAGCACTTCCTGTGTGTTTAACTGTAAAGTAATGGTAATCCTCTTTATCTAAAAGCAACTTTGCAGAATGTTTCCTCCCTTGTGCAGTGCTCCTGTTCCCACCCTGGAGGCAGTGGCGGCTCACAGAGGGAGTGCTGCGGGGTGGTGAGGCAGGGCGGGGCGGGGGAGGGGCTGGGCGGGGGTATAGTGGAGTCGCACATACGATGGGCAGGAGTAAAGTAAGTAAATAAATAAATAAAACTATTTACCTTGCTGTCGCTGCTTCGCCAACTCGGCGATGCAGCGAGCGCAAGGTAAATAGTTTTATTTATTTATTTACTTACTTTACTCCTGCCCGTCGTATGTCCGACTCCACTACCCCCACCCAGTCCCTCCCCGCCCCACTGCCCCGCAGCACTCCCTATGCGAGCCGCCACTGCCTGGAGGTGTGGCCAGAGAAATGAGCAATCCCTCCCTTCTTGTCATTTAAAACGGATTCTGGGGGAAGCTCCTCTCCAACTGGGAGTGGTGACTGGTTGGCTAGCAGGACAATAGGTGTGGCAGGCCCAGGTGTGGCCACCATCCCACCATCCCACCATCCCATTTTAAGAGAAAACACCCGAATTCAATACACCAGTGAGAGTCTGCGTGCTTTATGTCCTCCTAGACATCATATATGTAATAAATTTAACAGTGAAGATCTAGCAAGGTTAGAAAATATTCAATGTTCACGTTGTAAGGTAACAATCCCTCTGGCTCCAATCAAGATGCAAAATAACACCGTAAGGCCCTCTGGGTCCAGTTTGACTCGCAGTGAACTCCAACGTGCCCTCATTAACGCAAGATCTTTGGTGAAACACAAATACGAAATAGCAGATTTTATTCATGATAATAAATTAGACGTAATTTTTGTAACCGAAACCTGGGGTGGAGATGCAACCAATCCCGATTTTAATATAGCAGTTCCCCAAGGATTTTAAGTTTTCAGACTCGAGAGACCACAAAAAAGAGGCGGGGGTCTTGCGTTAATCCACCGGAGTGAGTTAAGTACACACTGTTCAATGATTCCATCCACAGAATGTGAAGCCTTTCTTTTCAAAGTCACACCTCTCAAACAAGAGACGTTTAGAGGGATATTAATCTATCGTCCACCCGGTCCTAAAAACAAATTTCTGACTAGTTTTCATGCACTATTAGAACTAGGTCTCCAATGCAACTACTTTACCATTTTAGGAGATGTAAACTTTCACCTAGAATTAATGTCAGACAAAGACACATTAGATCTCCTTGAAAACACATCAGAATTAGGACTCAAACAACTGATACAAAACCCTACACCCTCAGCCGGGCATACTTTGGATGGCCTCTTTACGAACAATCCTGCCATCTCTAATCCCTCTACACTTCCTCTAGTGTGGTCAGATCACCATGCAGTATTATTTAGCTATAAGCCACCTCCATTCAAAACTGCGACCACACTGGATACTACGATACTTAGTAGACCCTGGCATAAAATTGATCCTGCATTATTGGCAATCCAGCTAACTCAAAGTCAACCTGACCTTGAAATAGAAGCCGATTCCTCAGCTATAAACTACACCACATGGCTCGAATCTAACTTTGCAAAACTAGCGCCCATCACTACGGTAAATAAATATAGAAAGACACCATCGGCTCTCTGGTTTTCTGAGGCCCTGAGATTGGAAAAGCAAGCCTACAGGAGGCAAGAAAGGAACTGGCGCAAAAACTATGACGAACCTGAAAAATATAAAGCTATGCTTGCAGACTATAAGAAAAAGCTTATTAATGAAAAAAGTCAGTACTATACTCAACAAATTGAAAATGCCGGCAACTCCAGTAAACAACTGTTTCAGATTATAAAGAAACTCACCATAGTTACAAAAACAATTCTTTCAATCACAACCAAGATTTTTGCAATGTGCTCGCCCAGACATTCAAAAGTAAAGTTGATCACATTTTTGATCTTTTTGACAAATCTAAGGTTAATACTAATCTTAAAGATCAGGAAACAACCAATGAGGCATCGTCTCTAGAATTTACTACAACATCTATAAACCAAATAGCTACGCTTCTTTCTGCTGATAAATCTGGATACCCAGATGACCCTTGCCCCCCTAGGATTTTACAAATCGTAAATCAACACATCACCCCCTACGTGTCACTAATATTCAATCAGATGCTTACACAAGGATTATTTCCTAGCATCTGGAAACAGGCCTGTATTCTGCCTCTCATTAAAAAACCAAATTTGAACACTAATGATCCTGCTAATTATCGTCCCATAGCAAGACTCCCACTCCCAGCAAAAATTATAGAGAAAATAATAAATGTTCAACTCTCTACTTTTATTTTGGAAAATTAACTTCTGGACCATAGTCTGTTTGGTATCAGAGCAAACCATAGCACTGAGACTGCTTTGATAAAAACTACGGAAGAAATACGCATGACATTGGATGGCTGAGGGTCAGCAGTTCTTATTCTGCTGGACCTGTTCGCAGCATTCGATACAGTGGACCATGGTCTCTTGGTCCAACGTTTGAAAACGATAGGGATAGGAGGAAAGGCCCTCTCTCTTCTAACATCTTTTTTATCAGGTAGATCCCAAACGGTACATTTAGGTAAGTTTAAATCCTCGCCATTTACTCTGCCTTGTGGGGTCCCTCAGGGCTCCTCGTTGAGCCCAACACTATTTAACATATATATCTCTGGACTTGCCCCGCTGATTAGAAGTTTCAATCTGAGTCCCACATCCTACACAGATGACACCCAGCTGGTGATTTCGGCGGTGGATAAGGATGCTAATCACTCCCTTAAATTACATGTCTGCATTATTGCTCTGAGTAGCTGGATGAGTAAGCATTGCCTGAAACTGAATTCAAGCAAAACAGAGGTGGTACTGTTTGGTAATCTTTTTCCACCTTGGTCTCCTGCTTGGTGGCCAGATAACTTGGGCTCTCCTCCTACTCCAGTAGCTAAAGCCAAGAATTTTGGCTTTATTATGGATGAGAAACTTAACTTTGAGACCCAGGTGTCTAAGGTTGTGTCCTCCTCTTTTCTTACCATCAAAACCTTAACGAAAATTCTCCCCTTCATTCCAAGAAACGCCAGAAAAACTGTTGTGTCTGCGTTAGTTTTGTACAAACTGGACTATTGCAATGGCCTATATATGAACCTCCAAGCCAGACTACTTAGGAAGTTGCAGGTGGTACAGAATGCTGCTGCTAGATTAATCCTGGATATTCCCAAATATAAGTCAGTTAGGACAGGTATCCAGGATCTCCATTGGCTCCCAATGTGCCAGCGAGTTAAATTTAAGGCACTCTGTATTGCTCACAAGGCTCTGCATAGAGAAGGTCCAAAATTCCTTTGGAATATATTCAGCTGGTATTCTCCAAATAGATCTCTTCGATCGGCCAACGCCAGCTTGGTGACCACAGTTAGAATCAAAAAGGCGAGCTGCAGCGGTAGGAGTTTTAGCTACAATACCATCAGGCTGTGGAACTCCCTTCCACTATACCTCAGGACTATACCTACCCTCCTCGACCTCAGAAAGCAACTTAAGACGTGGCTTTTTGGAATTTAGTTATACCTCAGCGTGGTATGTTTGAGCTTGAAAGCGCCAAGACACCTACGGGTATAAGCGCGCTATATAAGTTTTAATAACATAACATACCATAACATCAGCCAGTGATAGGATAGGCATCCATTGAAGTTAATTAAGTTCATGGGCACAGCCCAGATGGCCATCCTGTCAGGGAAAGTTCAACCCCTCTTCCTTTGTTTGAGCTCTGGGAGACACTTCACACCTAATCAAGGAGCCATTCAGCTCATGGGTGACATTAAACACAGGCAGAAAGGCATAGTTGGCTCATGCAGGAAAATAACTTTCGAAAACTGTCATTTTCAAAATAAAAACATAAAACCCAACTTGACCATTAAGTTGGATTTTAAATTACCATTAAAAATGCAGTACGCCCACTTCCCTTATTACTTTTAGGGAACACCCAACCACGAGTCCAATTAAATATGAATAATGGATGAAACTGCGTTCTGTACGATGCTTACAAAGAAGGCCCTGAGCTGGCTGGCCCATACATTGTCCTCAAAGGCTAAGATTCACTCCTAAAACCGAACTTTGAAATCAGACTGGAAACAGATCAATAGCAACAGAAATAACATTAATCTCTTGGAAAGTGGCAGGGCTTAAACAAACCATCCAGTAAAAGAACACCCTAGAATTCCTATAGACGGGGGGTATAATCTGCATTCAAGAAACGTGGAGCACATGTTCACTGCCCATAGGTGGGCTCCAGGAAATGTAATATCCAGAAGAAAAAATAATAAGTATTGAAAACCATCAGATGTGCTTGCAATTTATGTAGCTACAACCATAAACACAAGGGTAAAAGTGGGGAAAAAAACATAACTTGTCAAGCAATAGTCCTTAAGCTCCACAATTTAGGCATAGCAAATAATGTAATACTCATTATCAACACATATTTGAACCCGTCTATAAAACCTCATGAGAAAACTCTAAGGAGATTCTGTAAATCACCTGAAGAACTACTTTGCAACACCCCCACCCATGAAATCTTACTCTTGGTGATTTTAATATAAAAAAATAATCTTGAGTACATCACCAATTTGTTTTATAACTCTGGCAAAAAAATCCCATAAACTGCAACAAATTCTACAGACATACAATCTGTATCCCTTGCAGATTACCAATTGTAGCCCTAATTTAGGGGACTAGAAACCAAGTCACACATAGAAACAGGTCAATATTAGATTATATATTTGCATCTAAGCCATCAGGGAGTGCTGCAGAACTATCACTATCCCACCACGAAAGGAAAGGGATCACTCACTAACCACTGATGATGTGGGTATGTACGGTATCAGTTTTTTTATGGGCCGAGGAAGGTGTAACTTCACCAGTTGTCAGTGATGTGGCAAGATTTAAAAAATCATAATGCACAACACATTTACTGATTAAAGACATGGAAAGCTGAAAGTGTACTTTGCACATGTTAGACACAGTGACACATGAAATGTAGACTAGTGTAGTAGAAGCACCGCAAAAGCATGCTTAAAATGTAAGATGAAGAAAATATACATACAAAGTACTACTAATGCATATAAATGAGTTGCACTAATGAATTTTTTATGAGCATGTTGTTTAATAGCATTTATTGATGAAATAGTGTTTATAACAAAGTGGCCTAGTGTTTTTATGGTCTTTTATTAGAATGTACCATTTAGAAAAGTTGGTGCAAAAATGTGTAGAAACTAGGTATGATCTTAACATTTCATGTAATAATACTATAGATTCTCTAGTTTATGAAAAGTGAAAAAAGACATTTGTAGTGTGAATTTAGAGAATTATATACTTATAGGAAAAAAAAAATTGTAGTACGGTATTTTTAACGTTAGCTATTTCCATTTAATCATGTCTGGTGAAAGTTCTACATAGTCCATATTTGAATCGATTTCATTACACTATATTTGATATTGATTTAGAGATTATTTCATGTAAAATGTGTAGTGCCAATTTAAAGGCTCTTTCATAAATGCTTTTTCTCTAATGCTGACCTTTCTTCTGAACTAATACAATGGTCCTTTTACAACTAGTGAAATGTTGCTTTATTTGTTCAGTACATGTGTAACTTTCAACATCCCTAACTGTTTCTTCAATGTTCACAGTGAATTATTCCTGTGGGAACATGATTTCAGCTGCTACTATAGACTGATATTTTGGGGCTGATTACGATGGCGGTCCGACAAGCTACCAACCGCCATCATTGCGGGAATGGGACCACCTAACGGGTAGTTGGCGGTCCCGCCGGCCAAATTACAATTCGACTGCCGTGGAGGCCATCGGAAACATGCCTCTTTGCATTGAGGCTTGTGTTGATGCCCGGAAAAGGGCCGCAGCACAAGCCTCAATGCCAAAAGGCATGTCTGTAAACATCCCTGTGGACTTTTGAATCTCTTGGTTCTCATGACTAGCATGGGAAAGCATCTTACTGTTGCAAGTGTCCTAGGGGACATTGAATGAATCTGAGCATATGACAGCCTTTCGATGGTGGTGCGATGCTACATCATTAGGACTTTGTTAGAGGCTTTATAAAAGAAGAAACCCCAAAGGAGGGGGAACACAACTACATACTTTCTTTTCCCCTTGTGAGAGGACGCTATGTTGATTCATTTTTGATGATTACTAAGAACTATCCTTCTACTTTTGGACTGCTTTGCTGAGGTTACAGTCGGTAGCAGATGGACTGAAACCTTTTTGCTGCACTGTTTAATTTTCCTTTATTTCTTTTGTTCTATGCAAATGGACTCACCCTGAATGGACTTTAAATATGAACCCTTTCCTTTTCTTCTTTAGGATTTGAGAAGTTAGACAAACAAACTATCCTTCTGCCTTTAATGGTAGTGGGACTTTGTAACTCTGTAAACTGATTTTTATAATAACCATCCAATAAAACATTGCCTAAATGTTTGGTGCTTTAATGCAATCTGTGATATTCTTAACTGAAATTCTCAAAAGATTTCTTATTGCTATGGATTTTCAATCTTTAATACAATAACACATGTATTCAAATATCTGCTTGAGTCTATTATTGAGTATTGTTAATTCTTCTATTTAAACTGCGCTATTTTAGTGATGACTGAAATGCGTTGTAGGGAGAATCAGTGAGCTCTGTCAAAACATCAAGTATTACTTCTTTTGTTCTGTGTTGCGGTTGCAGAGCTTTTGGTCTGCATAATTCTAGTCCGACTTAACTTCTTCAGGAGGTTGGGTCTTCCTGTTGCTATTCTTTACAGCATGGTCTTGAGAGTGGTGTACCTAAATCTGATCTCAAATTTGTGAGTTTGTTGTCAATTAATGGTCCTCATTGGATAGCTAGTGTGGTGTTTTGGGCACCCTAATTTCCACCCCTCTTATTGGCGGAGAAAGATTCATCAGAGGATCATTGCCTCTGTGGTAAATGGAAATGCTGCAGATTGTCTAATCACAAAGGGCCTAGTATGGTTAGAGTAGTAAGGAGAGCAAGCGTATAATAACATTTTACCAAGCTTGCACTGCAATATTGGCATCTCAGAAGGCTTGGAAACTTGCAAGCTAATTAGGAGATAAAAATGGGGAGCTCATCCTTAACATGGTTTAATCAATGGCAGGACGAGTTTAAACATGCAAACCCCAAACCTTCTATAGCCTTATTTTAAGGGGGCTACATATGGTTGCCTCTGTACACAACACATTGGCGGGAAGAGCACTAGCCATATGAATAAAAATGAACATGAGGCTGGTGATCTAAGACAGAAACCATGGTATAATTGCACACTTAAAAAACATAAAACAACATTAATAAAAGCAATCAAAGTACTCAAGTCTAAAGCCGCAATTGAAATAATGAAGCGCAAGCTGTTTACAGCAAGGAGAGTCTATTGGAGAGCCCTCTGGGAGGCAAAAAAGAAGTACCATGAAGACCAATGGCATAGAGTTCATGCATCACTGAAACCAAACTAACAGTCTGAATTTTGGTAGTTTGTTAACAGACCAAATAAAACCATATATAAAAACACCAATTGCCTACTGCAAGAAATGTGGCTGGCACATGTTAGAAACATGCACACTGCAGAAGAAACATTAATGGAAGCCATAAAGATGCCCAACAGAATCCACGGCGAGCCATATAAATAAAAAAAAAGGCTTGGACCAAATGGCCTGCCAGGACACTTATTCAAAACAGATATAGAATTCTATTCCCATTATCTGACACCATTGTATCAAGCCTCCTCTATATATGCCCAGGTTCCAGAATCATGGTTTAGATCCATTTCGCATCTGATTCACAAGAAGTAGAAAACACACAACCCTGGAAATTACCAGCTGATAGCCTTACTTGACATAGAGGCCAAGGCATACATAAGTATCCTTCTAAAAGATCTAGAAAGCTGGGCAGAGAATGAAAACGGATTCCTTATTACCAAAGTTGATTCTGAGAAAAAGCCTCGACTGTAGATAATATTGTTGCCCTGTCATACCAGGGCCACCTGTGAGAAAAGATCTTTTCAACCACCACTTTACACCTGTTTTGCAGATTATTCAGCAGCGTTTAATGAGATGGACTGCCAAATACTATGGAAGAAGCCAGACAAGTGGGTTATTCCCCAAATTTTGCTTAAAGCAATTATGTTACTCTATACAGATACCTAGGTACGAGTTAAATTGGGCCAAGATAACAAGACCACCAACAAATCACCACAAACAAGGGCATAGAACAGGGCTGGCTCCTCACCCCCTGTTGTTTAACTTATACACTGCTGATCTAGGGACCATGATAAAGTGGGTCACGGTATTTTCCCCCAGAATAGGGAAATACAAGATCCCAAACCTCTAATATGCAAACGATCTAGCAATTCAAAATCACACCAAAATAGGAAAGTTGGAGGCAAATGGTAATAAAACAAAAGTGATGAGATTCAGGAAACTAAAGGGACAGAAAAAAGAGTGCAGAAATTAGACCCTATGAAGATCAACTACACCATTTCTCATAACTGCCTGGGAATATGGTTAACCAGTACAGCTAGCCACAACTCCATCTGAGATCATAGAAAAAAAAGCTTGCAACTTAAATTTCCCATTATGCCAGCTAAACACAAAGGGCCAGACGTACGACCATTTTATTTTGCGCCTCGCAATTTGCGACTAATTGCGAGTGGCAAATTGCGAGTCGCAAAATAAAATGTACAACAGTGTTTTCAACACTGTTTGCGATTCCCAATGGGCTCGCAAATTGCGAGGCTCATTAATATTAATGAGCCTCACACAATTTGCGAGCCCATTGGGAATGACAGGCCCTCCCAGGGATGGTGGCCTGCTGAGCTCAGCAGACCACCATGTCTGGGACTGCTTTTAAATAAAGCAGTTTGTTTTTTAAATGCAGCCCGTTTTCCTTAAAGGAAAACGGGATGCATTTTTTTTAAAAAATGAAATGTTTTGTTTAATTTTTTAAGGGCAGGCAGTGGTCCCAGGGACCACTGCCTGCCCTTAAAAAATATTTTCGCATACATTTGCAAAGGGGAAGGAGTCCGATTTGCGAATGCATTACCACCTACTTGAAGTAGGTGGTAATTGCGAGTGTTTTGCGACCGCAATTGCGGTCACAAAACATTAGTACATGGTTTTGAGACTCGCTATTTGGAAGGGAACGCCCCTTCCAAATAGCGAGTCGCAAATCCTATTTAGCGAGTCGCAAATAAATTGCGACTCACTAAATAGGCTTTGTACATGGCCCATGATGTTTTTGCATGCGCAAACGGGTTCGCAAACCTGTTTGCGCATGCAAAAACGGGTCGTACATCTTGCCCACAGCTACATAGCCCTACAGCTGAAGCTACAATGAGGGGGGTTATGGCCAGCAAGTGTTCCCATTGCAAATTGCAGCTTTATTAGAGAAGATGCAATGCATTTCTTAATGACGAGTATTTCAATTACCACAGTACATCTGACGAGCAGAGATACACCAGTAATTTGGATAGCAAAAACAAGACCTAGCAGTGACAGTGCAATTTCTCAGATATACTATCAAATTATACATGCTAAGGAGGGGTCATTAAAGATGGTATTACAAGAGATTTTTAATGGCACAGACAATGATTGGACAAGATATTTGAACATAGCCGGCGCAGACTTAGGGCTAAGTTTAGACTTTCTAAGAATAAGCAGCCTCTCATACACAGCCCTAAAAGAAATAATGAAAAGCAAGTTATTGCAAGTTCTAGAACATCTGCTAAAGAATTGTTACATACACATAACCTCTTTAGAATTATTCTACCATCCTATAAATCCCCTCACCCACAGCTCTGAAGGAACCACTGAGCCGTTATTGCAGGAGAAATATAATTCTCAGCAGGATTTTGGTATTACAATTTGATGAACTGGAATAGAACTAGCGTGAACCCAAATGCCAGATATTGCACATACAATAAAGAATCATTCACACTTACCATTATGCTGCTCGGAATGGGGACATTTGTTATTGAGGACTACAAGACAAAGTATTCTCCTGATATATAACAACTGATCTGTGCACAATTAAGTAGCTCTTTCCTGTGACTAGGAATTATTTTCCTGCGACTAGGAATTATTTTCCTGCCTGTTCTCCCAATTTTGTTGCTGCTAGCATAAGGCATTATCTGTCATTTTTTTTGCCTTTTTTAAATTGACTATATTCTTTGTTTACAGGTTTTTTAATTGTTATTTTATTATGAACTTAGATAGGTACTGTAATTTTTAATGTATGTTTTAGCATATATATATGTATTGAATAAATTTGTATTGTTGATCCATATTCCATTTCTTGATTACTTGATTTTGTTGTCCTTTTGTCCATTGTCTTCATATTGGTGACATAAGGTTCCTATTGTGAGTGTGATTTTGATGCATGTGTATTCACCAAAAGGGTTTTTTTTATGACTAAGGTCTATTCTGGTACCCTTCTCCTTTGGTGTTTGGGTCCCTCTCTCTTTTTTTGAGACTTAATATTGAAAGACTTGCCAAGATTGGTTTTAAAATTGGTATAATACGAACTACAGAAGCAGAGCTGTAGATCTTGAATTAAGAATTGTGTTAATCTCTGACACGCCTGGAGAACGCAAAAACCCGACATTATAGATATTCCGGAATATGCGACACTAGAAGGCCGGTTGCTACAAGAGGAGATATTTGAAAAGGCCGTCTCCTGGACATTTAAGACCCTGATTAGCAACATGACTGACAATTTACTAACACTTAGAAGTAAATGGGAGGAAGTAACAGGCACCCTGGAAGATATAGACTGGGAGACGGCCTTGATGCACCCCAGAGAGGTGGTGATCAAACTTAGGCTACGATTGATCCAGTTTAAAATATTACACAGGGTATACTATGACAGGGTAAGACTCCATGCGATGGGTAGAGCAGAGACGCCAGAATGCCTACGCTGTAAAACGGAGTGAGGCTCCTATATACATACCCTATGGGAATGCCAACTAATACAGGGATACTGGACACGGATAATACAAGAACTGAAGAATGTACTTGAAACACAAATTCCGATGGACCCAAAGTACGTTCTCCTAGGCATACATACAGATATCGACATGCCCAGATATAAACTTATACTAAGTAATTTAGGACTCATAGTGGCTAAGAGAGACATAGCCAGGCACTGGGGGAGAGCAGAACTCCCCACCATGAAAGAGTGGCGGGCTGGTATGGACATGTACATGGGGGTGGAAAAAACGGTATATAAAGCAAGAGGATGCCCTAAGAAAGTTCCGGAAAATTTGGCAGCCATGGTTGAGTTATTACAACTTAGAGATGGAGGAGGAGGAAACAGACACAATGCAACTTATCACACGGAGACACGAAGGCGATGGGCATAATACCTCAGAACCCACTAATGGCTGAGAGACAGGAGACATACTTAACGCGAGGGAGGGAATGGGACAGGGGATTCAAGAAGAAGAATGGTTATAATGCGAACTCTGTATCCTTACCATTTATGATTGTCACCTACTGTACCACACTGATGCTATTTGAGATATACCTGCTGATTATTGTGTTGTTTTTCAAAAAATAAATAAAAACAGCTTATAAAAAAAAAAAGAATTGTGTTAATTTTTTATTAGATTTTTTCTCAGGGGGTTTCATTTTTGTAATGATTTTAATTAATTGTATACAATACAATTATTCATTCATTCATTGATAGTGAAAAACAGTTTCACATGAATCAAGGGTTTGAAGACTGAGCCAAGATTTATTGCCTCAGAAGAGTGGGTCCAAATATGAGAGGAGGAAGTAAATAGAGACAGGCAAGAGCTGAAGAAGAGGACATTTATAGTACCACAGTTTTGAAGGAATTCAGTGTAAGAGACCAAAGGCCCATAGATTTGTGAATGCAAGTGAGACAGTAACATATTTATGATTGGACGTTGGATAGAAGGCTGAAAACCAGAAAAAGATCTGTTTATTATTGATATAGAAATGGTAGATGACACCAAGAGCAAATAAGTTATCCTAAGTGGGGTTGGGTGGGCAAGCGAACAGGAGAGGTTGAAAAACTGACCGTTGGGATGTCGCTAACATTAGAGGAGTTAGTGGGGATCTCTTAGAATCCCAGCCCACTGAGAAGAAGTAGTCAGTGAGTTATGAGAACTGCTGGAAAGCAGAATTCTTTGTGCAAATGGTAATGTAGTAAGACAGTAAAGATGGATGACTTACAATGGAAAATAGTGCAGATGGATAAAGAAAAATGTGGATAGAAGGTGGATATGAAAGGAAGTGAGGACATAGGACAGTGTGGATTCAGTTGACTTATGGGGCCAGAAACTCGCCTGGAAGTGGATCAGAGGGTTGTTAGAAGGGAGATATGCAGTAATTCACTACAACATGTGGTGCGCTGGTATCTTGGAGAATGACCAGATTCGGGATAGTGAATTATAGTGAGAAAAAGAGGAAATCTAATCAGTATTTGTGTTCAGTAGGGATAGTTCAAAAGTAAATTCCAGATAGGGGTGGGCATAACTCTTGTTATTTGCTGTAGCGTAATTATGCTAAATTACAACAAATTTATGTGAGACTAAGCAGAATTGCACAAGTAGCATAACCCTGCATTTAGCTTTATTTTCTCAGTGCATAATGCACCCTCCAATCCAAATTGGACCAGAGAATGCAGTCTGCAGTAAGAAAATAGTGCTAAATGCAACAGCATTGAAAGAGTAGCACGAGCAGGTGCTCACTGAATTTTGCTTCTATACGCCTGCAGTTGGAGTTTTGTGCCAAATTACTCATAATTACACAAACAGGTGCAATTGTGTTATTTTTGGCAATTTGACATAAAAAAAGTAATGCACAATTACTAAAATTACTCTGGTGTTAGAAAGATTTCCCCCAGACATAGTTCCAGATTAGAGGGGGTAATTGAATAGAGAGGTTATGCAAAGAAGCACTCTCGAAAAAATTGCTAAGGGTTTAATTGCTTGTGGGAGGTAGTGGTAAGATAGATCACATGATGAGTTGGGTTTGAGAAATGGTATAAACGCCATAGTTTAAGTAGTAGCAAAGTAATTGATAGAGTGTGGTGCAGGAATGTGAGCCGGAAGGATGAATAAGGGAGCAGGAGCACTGAGCAATGTAATAAGGGTATCCCTAATATCCCTAATCGGGATGATCTCAGATAAGAAGTGTGATGCAGGATGCTTGGCTGAGACTAAAAAATGAGTGAGAGGTATGAAGAAAGGGAAGGTTAAGCTATTATTTGTATGTAGGTGCAAGGGAATGAAATATTCATGGGTATCCATGTGTTGAGAATGATTACATGGCTTTGGGAAAGAAAACCATGCCTTGGATGCCCAGATTGTGAAATGTAATCTAGAACTATTGCATAATAACGTGAATATTATTATGTATACAATTTGCTACTGAGTAGCAAATGTTAGGATCGTGTTTCCATAGAAAATTTATTTATTGCGTATCTAATAACTGTGGCACCGTTTAATGAATCACCAGCAGGCTCTGCTGCCAACCCCATGACGAGCATCACCAAAAGCCACGCGCAGCATGAGCTGGCCGTTGCCAGGCCCTGCTTCCAAACTCACCAGCCCGTATTGCCAATGGCTGTGCGCAGCATGAGGTCATCTGCCATCCGGGGGATTGGGAAAGGGCCTGGCCGCAAGTCAGGCCCTGCGGCCATGTGTGGCAGAGATTGGCTTTACATATGGTAACAAAACAATACTTAACATTATAAAAAACCTACTAAACACTGACAAAAACAAAGGTCAAAGTAATGTTATAGTTAGGTGACAAATATAGTGACAATGTAAAGATTTAAACATACAAAACCACTGAAATATACCAGTTATAGTTATATCTGATAACTATAACTCGCGCCCTAAGGGTAGCTATAAGTCACGCCTTTGCCATGCACTGCTAATTACCCCCCATATTACATCACTCATGACATCTTCTATAACATAACTGCAACATTTGCAATTTCATTATTGATAAGAAAGCTGTGTCTGGCGGGTGCATGAGTTATAGTAAATTTTGGGGAGTCCAGCAAGACAGTTGGTTCAAACCAGAGCATTTTTATCAGTTGCAGCACTGGTGGCAGCGACAGTGTGTGGCACCTGTCATACATCCAAACTGCAACAGTCCCAAAATCCAGGAATGAGACGGCACACCATCTGAGGCAAAGTGAATTTATGCGCAGACCAAAAGGACAACATGTTTCAGTTTCCCACAAGCCTTTGTCAAAGATGTGGTGGCAGCCATTTTAGGACTTGGGGACTCAGTCCCCTGTCCCATAAAAAAGTAAAAAGGTACCTTGCACCCCTAAGCCTGTGGAGGGGGGGTAAAAACTCCATGTTTTCAATCAGTGCCACCAATCTGCGGAAATCTGTGGGGCAGAGCAAAAAAAAACTGTGGTGCCTATTTTTTTTAAAGCTTTCTGTGGTGGCCCAGGGGCAGCATATTCTTTAAATATGGGAGGCGGGTAATGCAGCGCTCTCGCCGAGCTTTAAATAGGCCTGGTGACCCCATCCCCCGGGGCCTGTATGTAAATATAAAGGGGAGGGGGTGCGGTGCGTCCCTCCCCGAGGCTTTGACAGGTACCAGGGACCCAAACACATTGGGCCGATACATTATTGTTAAGGGGAGGGGGGAGTGCTGCTTCTCTACCCAAGGCTATGACATGCTATGACATGCTCCGTGGGACCCCATCCCCTGGGGCCTTTAATTTACAAGAGGGGGTGAGAGGCCACCTCCCCAAGCCTTTGATCAGACCCTCAGACTGCATCATCCGGGGCACTATACAGCGTGTGTCCTCACCATGCACTGCTAATTACCCCAGATATTACATCACTCATTACATCATTGATAACATCACTGCAACATCTGAAATAACATGATTGATGACAACACTGTGCATGGTGGGGGTGCAAGTTATAGTTACATTAGAGCACAAGTTATAGTTGCTTGAGATAACTATAACTGGTGAATTTCAGTGGTATGTTAATTTAAAACGGTATGTTTTAACTGACACTTTCACCTAACTACAACGCCCCTTAAACTTTTGTTTTTCAGTAATATTTTAAGGTTTTTTATAATGCAAAGTAAGATAATCTTACCATACCCTACTATTTTTCAGTGTGTGTATATACCTTTTAACCTGTTTTTTGCACTGGGCGTGCTAAATAAATAATATTCTTAAAAATCTGACCTCTGTTTTGGTGCCGTGCTTTTTCGCTGGAGGAGAAGGATCAGCGAAGAGTTAATTTTGATATATATATATATATATATCCATATATATATATATATATATATATGAATGTATGCAAACCCAAATTTCACTGGCAACCATGTATATGTTTATGTAAATATGTGTCATTACAGAGCGATATGTTTCCATTTTGTTTTTATTTCACTTTGAACATAGGCTATGCGTTTTCTATTGACATATGCACCTTGTAATGTTGATCTCCACACTAGAAGGAATGGTTGTGCCTATTTCTATTAAGAGCGTTTTTGGAGAAATCATAACTGTTCTGGGTATTGCAAGTCTTGCAGCCTGATTTAGAGTTTGGCAGAGCAGGAAAACTGCTGTAAATCAGAGATAATAGCATCCACATAGATTGGTTTTAACATAGGGGCCGATTCCGATTCGGGCCGGAAAACGTACCGACCGACTCGGAGCCGGAATTTATTCCGACCGACACGTACCGGTGCAGCCCAACCCACAAAGTACGATGAAAAGCGTGCAAAATCCGACCGACTCGTACGGAACACAATACGAACGACCGAACAGCGCGGAAAACAGCTATCCGGCCGGAAAAGCACGCGAATCGAACCGACCGACACGCATCTGGAAGAATCCCGAACGAAACGTACCCGCGAACTCCGACCCGCCAAGTACGATGCAACGCGTGGAAAACACGACCGAGTCGCACGGAGCTCAAGCCGTACGACCGACACGCATACAAAACAGCGAGCCGGAGCAACCCAATACACCGCGACCGACGCGTACGCAGCACATAAAACAGCACAAACACAGAGTGAACGACTCGGAGAAGTTCGCACGAGACAACTGCAGGGTCCGACTCGGTCAGAAGAATGTCTCCTACATGCACAAAAAGTACAAAGGGAAAAACACACAAAAAAAGGCCAAACAAGCAATTACAAAGCCAATAAATACTGGGGGGGACACAGGGAACAAAGACACACCCACAACTCCACCCATATAAAGGACACAAATCTCTACCATGATCCTTTGCAAATTCAAATTACCTGCCAGCACAGAACACCAACAGACAGCAACCACACACACACTCACAGCTCATCCATCACACAAGCCACACACCATCAGCACCTCAACAAATAGCACCCTCACATACACCCAGCAAAACACACACTCACACACCCTCACTTGCACACCAACACACATCACTCACCAGCACCACCCATCACCATGCCCCCCAAGAAGAATCCAAAGTTCCTAGATAGTGAATTGGAAGTCCTGGTAGATGAGATCCTCAGGGTAGAGCCACAGCTGTTTGGTACACTGGTCCAACAGACCCCCATGTCGCAGAAAACCAAGATGTGGGCGAGGATCGTCGACAGGGTGAACGCACAATCACCATGTATGCGCACAAAGGAAGACATCCAGAACAGGTGGTATGATGTGCGCAGGAGGGTCAGGGACCTACTGAAGAAGGATTACATCTTGAGCCAACACACCGGCAGTGGCCCTCCTGCCAAACCACTATACCTCAGGCCCTGGGAGGAGAAGGTGCGGGCCATCCTACCACCAGTGAGCGTATATGGACTAGAAAACATCCCAGAGCCTGGTGAGTACACAACCAATATACCCAATATTGTGTGACAATACACACACATCACTGTCAAGGGGATAGTCAAACCATGCACCCTTAGCAAATACACAGCAACAAAAACAGAATCATCCCAAGATGTGTATGTCAGTCAGATAAACACAATACATGCCATCTCATAGTGATATGTAACTGTGTCATGACATGTACAAACCCTACAACAAATAAAGCTAGGCAGTGGCACAAATATAACCAACAAACACTGTCAGATATGTAGCCACCACTACAAAACCACCACACAGGGAATCCCACAGAAAGGAAGGAATTCTGTGTATGCAGGTCAAGTCAGTGTAGCCAATAGCATCATGGGAGTTGTAGTCACAGATATTGCCCACCCTCACAATACGCCCATCAACACCACTCTGAACCATACTCACATCACAGGGAGTGGAAAACAACTGACAAGATGGCTGACACTGGCTACTGCTGTGGGGAGCACAAGGCCCTGCTGGGAACTGGGCACCAACCAACAGCAGGACACCACTGACTGACATCCTGAAAGACAACTTGCACTCCCTGCAATGGAAGCACGTTCCATGGTGGGATATCTGGCTGGGTGGGAAGAAGGACTGACAGCTATGACCATAGTTACCAGCAGCTCTTCCCACACACACCCCTAACACAAACTATACACAACACACCTGGGAAATTGCATAGCCTCACACTAAAATCAATTATCCCACAAAGAACCACCACCCTGGGTCATGCTGTGGGAAGCACAGTGACACACATGGGACTTGTAGCCAAACAAACGCCAGGACAACACTGTAAGCCATCCATTCAGCACAGGCACACTACCCCACAGGGAAGCAGAGTCAGAAGGAAGGAAGTATGGGCAAGCTGGGAAGGGGGGTGGAGGCAATAGCATGATGGGTGTGGTAGTCACAGATATTGCTCACCCTCACAATTGGCCCATCAACACCACTCTGAACCATGCTCACATCACAAGGAGTGGAAAACAACTGACAAGATGGCTGAGACTGGGTACTGCTGTGGGGAGCACAAGGCCCTGCTGGGAACTCGCCACCAACCAACAGCAGGACACCACTGTCAGCCATCTTGCCATTGCTGTCACACCCACACACAGTGAAGTACACTCAAAAGGAAGTATGGGCATGCTGGGAAGGGGGGTGCAGGCAATAGCATGATGGGAGTGGTAGTCACAGCTCAACATCCCCAAACCACATGGCCCAGCAAGCTCACACTGAAGCATGCACACCTCACAGAGAGTGGAAAGCCCCATCAAAGATGTCTGACACCGGTGCTCTGTTGTGGGGAGCACAAGGCCCTGCTGGGAACTGGCCACCAACCAACAGCAGGACACCACTGTCAGCCATCTTGCCATTGCTGTCACACCCACACACAGTGAAGTACACTCAAAAGGAAGGAAGTATGGGCATGCTGGGAAGGGGGTGGAGGCAATATCATGATGGGAGTGGTAGTCACAGCTCAACATTCCCAAACCACATGGCCCAGCAAGCTCACACTGAAGCATGCACACCTCACAGAGAGTGGAAAGCCCCATCAAAGATGTCTGACACCGGTGCTCTGTTGTGGGGAGCACAAGGCCCTGCTGGGAACTGGCCACCAACCAACAGCAGGACACCACTGTCAGCCATCTTGCCATTGCTGTCACACCCACACACAGTGAAGTACACTCAAAAGGAAGGAAGTATGGGCATGCTGGGAAGGGGGGTGGAGGCAATAGCATGATGGGAGTGGTAGTCACATCTCAACATCCCCAAACCACATGGCACAGCAAGCTCACACTGAAGCATGCACACCTCACAGAGAGTGGAAAGCCCCATCAAAGATGTCTGACACCAGTGCTCTGTTGTGGGGAGCACAAGGCCCTGCTGGGAACTGGCCACCAACCAACAGGAGGACACCACTGTCAGCCATCTTGCCATTGCTGTCACACCCACACACAGTGAAGTACACTCAAAAGGAAGGAAGTATGGGCATGCTGGGAAGGGGGGTGGAGGCAATAGCATGATGGGAGTGGTAGTCACAGCTCAACATCCCCAAACCACATGGCCCAGCAAGCTCACACTGAAGCATGCACACCTCACAGAGAGTATAAAGCCCCATCAAAGATGTCTGACACCGGTGCTCTGTTGTGGGGAGCACAAGGCCCTGCTGGGAACTGGCCACCAACCAACAGGAGGACACCACTGTCAGCCATCTTGCCATTGCTGTCACACCCACACACAGTGAAGTACACTCAAAAGGAAGGAAGTATGGGCATGCTGGGAAGGGGGTGGAGGCAATATCATGATGGGAGTGGTAGTCACAGCTCAACATCCCCAAACCACATGGCCCAGCAAGCTCACACTGAAGCATGCACACCTCACAGAGAGTGGAAAGCCCCATCAAAGATGTCTGACACCGGTGCTCTGTTGTGGGGAGCACAAGGCCCTGCTGGGAACTGGCCACCAACCAACAGCAGGACACCACTGTCAGCCATCTTGCCATTGCTGTCACACCCACACACAGTGAAGTACACTCAAAAGGAAGGAAGTATGGGCATGCTGGGAAGGGGGTGCAGGCAATAGCATGATAGGAGTGGTAGTCACAGATATTGCTCACCCTCACAATTGGCCCATCAACACCACTCTGAACCATGCTCACATCACAGGGAGTGGAAAACAACTGACAAGATGGCTGACACTGGGTACTGCTGTGGGGAGCACAAGGCCCTGCTGGGAACTGGGCACCAACAAACAGCAGGACACCACTGACTGACATCCTGAGAGTCAACCTGCACCCACTGCAAGGGTGGCAGGCTTCATGGTGGGATAACTGGGCTAGAGGGAGAAGGATGTCCGGATGTCACCCAAATACCACCAATGCTGGCCATGCACACACCTCAACATTCACATTGAAATGCTTCATGTTGTCAGGACAATGCGCTACACCAATATCAACAGCTGACTGTGACAACTTAGGACAATGCAATGTACAGGCCGGCATCCAGAGGTAGTCACAACTGTCAGGTGTTTGAACCATTGATGCCTGTAGAAACATTACATACATTGTGTGTCTCTTCCAAATACAGGTGATGATGGGGACACAGCAGCAGACGCTGAGGAGTCCCTGTCCCAGGCTCCGGGGGACACTGAGCTCACTGGTGTGGAACAGCCTCTGCCCACCTCGGATGACGAAGACCTACCTGGCACCTCCGCAGTGAGTCATCATGCAGCACCAGCAGGACCACCAGCTGCACCCCCTGCACCCACCCATCCAACAAATGCCAACACACAGACCACCCCTGCCGACACGGACAGACCAAGGACCACCACCACCAACAGCACACGGACCCCGGCCCAACGTGGAGCTACGGACAACAACACCAGCAACAACCCCCAAGGGGACCCAGGGTCACCTGTGCGTGCCACCGCAGGTCCTTCACGTGTCGCCAGGGGTGGTGGGAGGGTGGTAGACATAGGTCGCTGCTTGCAGAGGGGTCTGGACTGCATGATGACCCACAACTGGTACGCATAGCTGATGCGTACCAGACTAGCACCGGAGAGTTCAGCCAGGTAGTGGGGATCCTCAGGGACATTCAACAGCAGCAGGCTGCCCATCATGCCCGCTTGGACTTACACATGTCCCGCATGGAGTCCAAGTGGGACACAGTGCAAGAACAGACGGCGGTGCATAGGGACATATTGCAATGCCTCCGCCAGATTTGCACCAACATGTCAACACCTCCCTGTGTGCCCACAACATCTGGTGCTGCAACAACTGCAACTGCCACAGGGAGGGAGGATGACTCTGGCGGAGAGTCCCCTGCACCGCAGCAGCCTGCACTTGAGGGTCCCCCCCCAAAGAAGAGGGGTCGTCCGAGGAAGGACAACTGAGAGGCTGATGGCCATGCACAACCCCCAGGAAGCCAATACCTGTTCTGGAAAATCACCTTTGTGCCCAAACTCTTCACCCTGTCGAATGCAACACAACTCTCCCACATGACATGGGGAGCTCAAGTTGGACCAATGTATCAGATGACTGTGGACTTTACTCTGGACATTTCTGCTACCAGGACCACCATCCTGTGCACTATACTCACACATGTATGTCAATAAACTCACTAATACACCATACTTGCCTCTGTTGTGATTCCAACGTTGTTTCTGAAGTAGAGATGATGATCTGTGAAATGACACTGTGCATGCTAACTGCTACAGCAAGTACAACACCGGCATGTGAGTCATGGCGACATGACACATATGAGGGAGACACACCACCAGGGCTACACAACACATACACACCAGGACCATCTGACTCATCGCCTACACTGATGTTGCCAGGAAATACGGTGCTATGCACAGACCCAACACCTATTCACAGTCTGTGTTAACTAGCCCACTGGTGCAGTAAGCAAATGTCAGTCAGATGTGTGACCACAGACAACGCACATCACAAAGTGAAGCACAGGTTTATTACACATTTGCAACATGTTGTAACCACTACAGATGCAAGGTAATCCCACCTGGCAGTGGGCACACAGTCAACAAGTGTAGAAGAAAGGAAGTCCATGGGTGTGGCGCACATCACCTGTAGGGAAACGACAGCTACCACCCTGGAAGTTGATTCACGGTGTCGGGGGATCATAGTTGACCAAACAACTCTGAAAGTACCCTGTGAAGGACAGAAATGACACACAGTCAAAAGCACTGAAGAACAGGACAGAACTGCAATACTCATGCCCAATACATGTCACAAGAAACCCACCCAGAACCAAGTTAGCATGCCAACACTGTTGGGGAGTACAGACTACCTGTAAGGACACATCGCTGCACGCATCCAGTCAAGTAGCACATGGACACACTCAAACAGCACCAGAGCACCACCAACACATATCATGCAAACTCACATCATTGACATAACATCCCTGGATACTCACATTCAGCTGAAGAAGTTGGTGATGAGCTGTGTGCGGACATCACCCTCATCATCATCATCATCACTGGCATCGTGGTCTAGCCCAGGATCCTCCACAGGTGGCGGATGTTGGTCATCGTCATCCAGGATGAGAGGCAACTCCTTCCGCACTGCCAGGTTGTGTAGCATGCAGCAGACGATGACAATCTTGCACACCTTTGCTGGGGCATATGGGAGGGCCCCTCCTGTCTTATCTAAGCAGCGGAAGCGGCTCTTCAGGAGACCAAATGTCCGCTCAATCACTCTCCTGGTCTGACCATGTGCCTCATTGTAGCGCATCTGGGCTGGTGTCACAGGGTTCCTGAGGGCGTCAGCAACCACGGCATGTTGGGGTATCCGGAGTCACCTACATACAGACAATTGCACATTAGCTGAGTTGGAAAAGAGGGTGGAACACTACATTGCAGAACACACACAATGGTACAAAGTCAGTACACACCAACAAGCCAGGCACGCTGGTTCCGCATCTGTGACATCATCCTCGGGATGCGACTACTCCTCATCACGTAGGCATCGTGTGCAGAACCGGGGAAACGGGCACACACGTGTTAGATGCTCATATCTGCAAGACATACCACCAGTGCATTTACCGAATGGTAGTGTTTGCGGTTCCTGTATGCCTGCTCTTGGGCCTGTGGTGGTACCAAAGCCACATGTGTCCCATCAATGGAGCCAATGACATGCGGCATCCTCCCCAGGGCATAGAAGTCACTCTTCACGTCAGTGAGTTGTTGAAGTCTAGGGAAATAGATGTACTGGTTCAGGTATCTCAACATAGCCTCCAAAACATCGCGGAGCACACGGCTGAACATGGTCTGTGACATCCCACCAGCAGACGCCACAGTGTGTTGAAAGGTACCGGTGGCAAAGAAGTGTAGGGCTGCCATCACCTTCACCTTGGGGGTCAGCGCTGTAGGGTATGTCCGGCCAGGATGCAAATGTGGGGCCAACCGCACCGTCAATTCCTCAATCAGTGGCCTGGTGAAGCGGTACCGTCGGATGCAGTCCCGTTCAACCACTGTTGCAAGGTCAGGGAATGGCCGATGGACAGCTGGTGCCCTGCAGTGCATAGGTGAAGAAAGAAAGATTGTCAGTCACCCCACATATGTGGCATAGACCAGACTCAATATCACATGATACATCATTACGAGACACAAGTACATGATGCGTGTGCCGTTCCGTAAGGACATGTATCGCACCTACATGGCTAACATCTAACATCACAGTTCAACATGTGCCCTCAACAAGTCCCAGGTTGTGCTATGGGATATCATTAGGCTGTGTCACAGTACCCATGTACTGCTGTCACGTTCCAAACACACACCACAGTGACATGTGAGGACAGATGTGCCCCAGGCATCACAGCTCATCGACAGGTAGATTCCCAGGGACCCTGTATTGCCACATGGACACTGGCATGACATGGTGCATCATGAATACACCACAGCTAAACAACCATGACCCCCACAGGTAGTGGTCCCTGTTGCCTCGGCAGGACAGACATGGGCGTCTGTGACACACACACGCACAACATCAAAGTCCATGCACAAACAACGTGGATGTGGAGACTGTCTCCCATTGTGCACATGGAATCAGAGACATTGTAAACACAACATGCACACAGACTGTGGAGGGCCATCACAATTGTGGCAATGGGTCACCCTGGGACGTACATACCGTCCCACATGGGTCTCAGGGGGTATGTGACATGACATACACATACACAACCGTGAAATGTGACCATGCCACATGCCCTGAAATGAACAGTTGCACACCACAGTGTTCATGTGCACAACACACCAAGGATTCTGTCCCCATGAACACGTGCACAGCCTGGGAGTGGCTGCCCCCAAGTGCCACCCAAAAAACAACATGTTGACCCCCATACACGGAACAGGTAATGCAGCCTTACATGCCTTAGGATACAGTGTGTACAGGCTGTGGTGTTGTAGGTGTGCCCCTCACTCCCTGGGAAGTATATGTGGCTGGCATATGTTCACCTGTGACAGGCATGGTGACATATGCCAGTGACTTGTACAGGGACGCGTTGAACAGCAATGGACCGATCGGTGTGCCCGGCCGGCCCATTGCATTCAATGTGAGCGGGTACGCATTGTATCCCGGGTACGCGTTGTAGGGCAATGGACCGATCGGTGTGCCCGGCCGGCCCATTGCATTCAATGTGAGCGGGTACGCGTTGTATCCCGGGTACGCGTTGTAGAGCAATGGACCGATCGGTGTGCCCGGCCGGCCCATTGCATTCAATGTGAGCGGGTATGCGTTGAACAGCAATGGACCGATCGGTGTGCCCGGCTGGCCCATTGCATTCAATGTGAGCGGGTACGCGTTGAACAGCAATGGACCGATCGGTGTGCCCGGCCGGCCCATTGCATTCAATGTGAGCGGGTACGCGTTGAACAGCAATGGACCGATCGGTGTGCCCGGTCGGCCCATTGCATTCAATGTGAGCGGGTACGCGTTGTATCCCGGGTATGCGTTGTAGAGCAATGGACCGATCGGTGTGCCCGGCCGGCCCATTGCATTCAATGTGAGCGGGTACGCGTTGAACAACAATGGACCGATCGGTGTGCCCGGCCGGCCCATTGCATTCAATGTGAGCGGGTACGCGTTGAACAGTAATGGACCGATCGGTGTGTCCGGCCGGCCCATTGCATTCAATGTGAGCGGGTACGCGTTGTATCCCGGGTACGCGTTGTAGAGCAATGGACCGATCGGTGTGCCCGGCCGGCCCATTGCATTCAATGTGAGCGGGTACGCGTTGAACAACAATGGACCGATCGGTGTGCCCGGCCGGCCCATTGCATTCAATGTGAGCGGGTACGCGTTGTACAGCAATGGACCGAACGGTGTGCACACATTGGCTGGGGCCTGGCATGGCAACGGACGCGTTTTCGAAGCTCCAACGAGTCTGATGCAGTGAATTCAGTTGGCCAGCCACAACAATGTTGCAAAATCATGGGTGTCATGAAGTTGAAGATTTGAAGGATGCTGTGGGCGTGTATTAGTGCTGCTATTCCATGGATTGGTCAGATTCAGAAGATGCAAACGACTTGGACCTATCACTTTGGACACATGGGACAGTATCTGCCTCTGCAGCACACATATAATGCTGGCTGTTCCCGTGAGAGCTCACTTGCCTGCACTACATGCTCCAGGATGACATCTGCCACCAACACTGCTGCTGTTTATGCATCCTCTGGCTCCTGCAATGGCACGTACTGTGGAGAGAGCCCCAGCCTTCAGCCTTGAGGAGAACCAGGCCCAGCTGGACAGCCTCCTTCCACAGTACAGCAAGCTGTATGGGAAACCAGGGGAGCAGGTGAGTGTGCTGTCCACTGCATCACTAATTGTGCATGTTGTCTGACTAGCAGGACTTTCAGTGTGCACAGCACTGGCTAGCATGCCCACTGAGTAGTTGTCACACCCCAAAGTGTGTAGTTACATGCACTGAACTGGTACAGTGCAGTAACAGTGCATTCCAACTAGATTTACTTCCCATGCAATGATACCATGTAGTGACTGCTGGCAAACTGTTCATAGCCATTGTTGCACTGCCTGTGTACATCATATGCCCCTGTGATTGAGACATGTATATCCAACTGTGTGATGCACGTATATGTTGCATGTGTAGTAATGGCCTTTTCACTTTGTCATCCTCACAGGTTGATGCCCACCAGAAGCAGGACATCTGGCTGACCATCGCCCGGAAAGTAAGATCCGTGGGGGTCTACAGGTGCAGGATCCGCAACTGCCAAAAGAGGTGGCAGGACCTTCGTGGCTGGACCCGGAGGATTGCAAGGGTCCAGCTGAAGCTGTTGCCTCCTCGCAGGAGGCGCGGACACCGGACCCTGACCCCCCACATGCTCCGGATCCTGGCGGTGGTCTTCCCTGACCTGGATGGGCAGCTGAAGGACAGACAGCAGCAAGGAGGGGGTGAGTCCATGACTGCACTGTGCACTTTGTCTGACATGCTATGTGCCCTCCTCTGGCCTGGTTAAACTTCCACAGTACATCAGTCATGTGGTCCAGGACCCATGTCCCTCATTTGTGACATGCCCACTTCTCCTCTGATACGCATATGTGTGGCCCTTATAGTCAGGAAATTGTGTCATTTAGGGACTGTGTCATTGCATTTCGCTTTTCTCAAGGTGGGGGACAGCATTTGTTCCCGTGACTATGTTGTGCGATTCATGGGTGGGTCAATTGCTTATACAATGCCTAAGTTCTGACATGTGATCTGGGTGTAACTTTGATATGTGGTCCGCTTGCTGCTCTGACTCACCACATGCCCCTGGGGAATTTGGCACACACCCATGCTGCTGGTGGGAACAATGTTTGGGCCTCAGGAGTATGTGTAACCAGTGTGTCACACATGCTTAGCCACCTGCCTACTGTCCAGGACTCATCCCTCTTACAGGTGGAGCTGGACAGTCATGCCTACTCCAGGGCATACAATCCACTCTGTACTCCCACTCCCGTGTATCATCTGGCATGTTGTGATCAGTGAAATGTACCCTCAGGTGTCTGCCTCTGTCTCATTGTGCTGTGTCTTCGTTGTCAGGACTACTGGTATGTTTATCGGTTAGGGCTCAGCATGCCATCTGAGATGTGACCATGATAGACGATACTTCTGTGACTTATAGGTGTCTGATCACTTGACTGTGCACACAGGTGTTTGTGACTGTGACTTTCAGGCAGCTGTATTTTCATTCACAGCTCACTGTGAGGTGCTCATGTTCAGAGAGTTGTGTTTCATGTCCCCCATATGTCCAGTTGGTATGATGTGGACAAATAGTAGTACAGATGATGTGGTTTTTGGGGGATGGACATGTGCACTTGTCAGTCACCTAACTTGCATTCCCCATGCCCTCGGATTGTGACACAGTGCAGACTGTTGTTGGCTGGCTGCCATGGCCATGTGACTTTAGACAGTAATGTATGACTTTGCACGCATTCCTGTGTCATGGCATTAAACTTCCTGGGACTGATCCTGCAGGGGAGTGACATGTGCAACATGCACCCCATTGTGGCATTGACTATCCGGACATGGGTGCATCATGGTGTCTGGTGCTGGTATGCATCACATGCATTTCTAATTAGACTCTGGCCATCCCTTTATCCGGACACCTGCACTGACTCAGTGGCAAGAGATGTGATGTGTGCATGTTCACATAATTCACCGTGTTCCCTGCAATGTCCAACAACTGTGTAGGTGGTGCATGTGTCCACACTGGGGTCTTACCATCAGACAGGCACCAGACAGATGGGTGCAAGGGCAGGAGGGGTGTGAGTCCCATGGTTGACCATCAGACTGACAATTGGCTTCCCCGAATCTGTGTGAGGACTTTAGGCAATGTTCAACTAAGGATGCCAGGGCTTGCTCTGTAATGTGCTGTACTTACTGTGGTGTGTGCGGTCAGTGCAGGTGACTGATGTTTGTCTGTTTCCCTAATTGTTTGCAGATACATCCACGGCCACAGGAGGGGACAGCTCCACGGACCAGGAGGAGCAGCGGAGCCAGACTGGGTCAGCATCAGACGAGTGGTCAGAGGGACCCAGTGGCACGGAGGGCGAGGGGAGCCACACCGAGGAGTCCTCAGCACCATCCACCTCAGCTGGGGACCACAGCAGCTCGGAGGATGACTCCCTTGTGGAGGCGGGTCTCAGCAGCCACCAAAGGCCAGCTAGTCTGTCTGGCCCCGCCACCACCACCACCGCCCTCCCATTGGCTCCCATTCCTGAGGTCCGTGGAGGCTCCCGTGCTCGGGAGCGTGTCTTCTTCGTGCCAGGCACCGCAGCCCCTGCCCCTGTGTCCCCTACTGCCCTGAGTGAGGAGTCTGTGTACCTCCTTCGGAAGCTCCATGTAGGGCAGACAGCAATGCTGAGTGTCCTCCAGGCACACACCACTCTGTTGACACAGCTGGTGTCGTTCATGGAGGGCATCTCGACGGGTATGTGTGCCCTACAGAGGAGCAATAGGTCCATGGACTCCTCCCTGATGGCAGCAGTGTCCCTCCTCCAACAGTCCCTCACCCCTCCCACCTCTGCCCCATCCACACTTCCTGCCCCCCTACCTGTCCAAAGCACATGCACACCTGCACAGTCAACCAAACACACAGACACGTGCAGCACAGACACACCCAAGAGTAAGGCAAGACGTGCACACAAGCATCCTCAGGGGACTGATACCACAGACACAGGGGATGGGGAACACACACACACACAGGCATCCACATTCACTCCGCAGTCCTCCAAATCCTCTCCCTCCAAGACCCCTTCCCTTGCCTCGCCTGCTACCCCACCTACACAGCAGATCTTCCTGTGTGACCTCGGCCTCTTCCCCTCCATTCCTGCTGATCCAGCATACCAGGGGAAGAGGAAGTCCACCCACACAGAGAGGAGTGCCCCTCGCCCCCGGACACCCTCCCCCAGGTGCAGGCAGACACAGGAGCCCATTAGGCAGTCCCCCCGGAGCAGGAAGAGCAAGACCCCACCACCACCACCACCACGCAGCTCCAGCGCCCAGTCTCTCTCCTCCATCCCCCAGGCCACCACTGCACAGGTTCCCCCGCCACACCCTGCCCCAGGTTCCCCCACACACCGATACCGCATCCCCAGACTGCTTAGGCCCTCCCCCCCTGCCACTTGCTCTTCCACCCCCAACCCAGACGCTCTGCCTGTTAGTGGCACTGTTGTGGGGACCGGGTCCCCCCCCTCTGTCCTGCCCACCTCATCTGCCCACCCTTCCACTCCCTTAGAGTCATGCACTGCAGTGGAGTCCACAACCACCAAGTCTGACTCGGGCACTGCAGTGGGTACCCAGTCCACTACATCAGTCCAGCCCACTGCAGTAGTTGCAGCACCCACACCAACTGACTTGTGTACCACAGTGGTGCCGGCCCCCCCTGAGTCAGACACCTCCACTGCAGTTGCCGTTGACACTCCTGCACCCACCACCCCTTCACTGCCTCACTCTGCCATCCCCTGATCCTGTCCCTGCGGTGCCTGGCCTGCCCCTTGTATGCCCCTCCAAGGGGGATGTCCCCCAACCGTACCAGTGCAGGCAAGCAATGTGTGACCAGTTGTCACTTCTCATCCCGTTGGTACTGTGATTTTGGACTGGCCATTGGCCTTAGTTTCTTTTGGACTTCCGTGTTTACCCTGACATTTGCTGAATAAAGCCCCTTTTTGTTTACATTTGGGTTTTCTTTTGATGTACATGATGTGGATGAGTAGCATCCTGCATTTGCAGTTGTAATAGTGTTCACATCAGGACGAAGAAGTGTTGCAGTGATGGACTCCATGTGGTCCATGGGATATGTGTCCTGTTGTAGTCTGGATCTATGGCATCCTTTGCTACAGTCTGAGGGTGTAATGTTCAGCATTTGACACAGGGATGTCCTTTTGCATTTGTAAATGAACATCTTTGTCTTACACTGATGCACATCTGGTGGGCTTACCACTGTTCAATGTTCCGATTTCCCTGACTGTGTGCCCAGCTCCACTGGACATGCAGTTTTGCACATCAATGTCGAAGGACTCCTCTGTGTATACAGTGCAACTTGCTTGACACGTGTTTGGTGTGTGTGCAGATGACTGACGTGACACTCCCGTACCCAGGCTGATGTGAGCAGAGCCTTCTGTGTGTTGTGGTTGTTGACTCACTGACGGAGTGTTCTGCTGACATGTTTGGGTCGTGCACAGACAAGGTTTGGCACAGCGGACCTTCCACAGGAGTGGAGTGCCCTCATGGCAGTGTGTAATCTGGTGACATTGCGTGAGCCTATGTTGTGTAAGCATGTCTGTGCATGTTCCCTTCCATTTTCCTACACAGGCTGTGTCCCTAGGGATGTTCCTGTTTGTAATGCTTGCTGAGTTGTTCTGTGTTCATCCAGCATCTTGGACCTGGTTTCTCTGTGATGTGGGTGCATGGCAAACTAATGTTCATGAGGTTGTCATCCCAGGTTGTCTTTGTTGTCAGTGCTGGGGATGTGGGCAAACGCAGATGGGACACATTCAGGATTCCCCTTGGCACTTGTTGTTTACACGAGTCATGTGATTTACAGTTTGTGTTAGCTTTCAGTGATTGTGACACATTGTGTGTGTGACTGCTGCCAGTGCTCAGGGTCAGAGCTGCAATGTTGGTAGTTGTGTACGTGTGTTCTTCGTGTGTCATGTTGGCTTCTTCATTGGTGGGTGACTATGGCCAGGATCCCATTGATTGTGGTGGATTTCACATCATGCCCATGTATGGCATACTGTGCTGTGTGTCAGACATTGACGAGTCTTGTTGACTGGCCATGTGTGATGGGTTTCTGCACCTTAGTTCCCACCACCACCCCTGGTATTGTCATGGGTGCATGTGCAATGTCACCAGTCCATGTGAGCTTCACTGCTGCACATTGGTGGAGATCAGGGTGTGTGGTGTTGAGTGTGTGCAAAAGTGAGTTGTTGCACGGCCAGACCCCTACCTCCATATTGGCCTTGGCTGGCAGGCTGTGCTGATTCATTAGAGCTTGTGTAGGTGTGATGGTAGTTAGTTGCTCAGGACACATGGCTGGGGTTCACAGTGTGAACGACATCTAACATTGTCATCACAGTGGGATTATCATGCAGGCTAGTGTCAGCACAATATGGGGTCCCTGGGGGTAGTGCTGTGGTGGGTCTGTCTCTTGCAGTGTTAGTTGCTGTTCCTACAAGCTTGTGTGACATGTGTAATTTGTGCTCCCTCTCATCTAACAATGCCTGATTGCCCACATAGGGGATTTGGATCCATGAGTTACTTTTGTGTGGCACTGTATGTGAATCTGTGTAATTGGTATTCAGGCCTCATCATGTGTTGTGTGGTTGCCTGGGGACACTGGCACCCCCTCACCTGTTGTGTTTGATGTGCAGTGTGGGTCTGCCTGTTTGTGTTTGTGCATCTGCACCACTGCATTGGCATATCTTTAGTGTGCCATTGGCTGTATGTTGTTTGTTGGGTTTCACCTGCTGTCCCTGGGACTCCTAGGTCATCAGTCAGCACAATGATCATTGTTTGTGTGTCCCATTGCTGCCATGGTATGTTATTTGTTCACCTCACATCTACAGTCTCCACAGGGTATCTACATTTGTGTGCCCATTGGTGCAAATATGTGGGTCTGCATTATGATGGTCACTTCTGTCATTGTGTCATTGATGGATGTTGACAGTGTCAGCCCCCATGGGTGATGTTTGTCTGCACATGGCCAAAGGTATGTCTTATTTGCACTGCACTGTTTGCCTCCCCCAATCTATGTTGCTATGGGACACAAGCACTACTTTGCCACTGATGTGTTTGTTGTTCTGTGACCAGGAATCATCCATGCAGTTTGGCAGTTGCAGCTTTTTCAATGTCAACACTTACATTTTGGTCACTGTGATGATGGGGGTTTAGACCCCATTGCCACAATGTTCAAAATGTGCTTCAGCTATGGACCCCACACTTACCTTTTGGTCACTGTGATGATGGGGGTTTAGACCCCATTGCCACAATGTTCAAGATGTGCTTCAGCTATGGACCCCACACTTGCCTTTTGGTCACTGGGATCATGGGGGTTGGACCCCATTGCCACAATGTTCAAGATGTGCTTCAGCTATGGACCCCACACTTACCTTTTGGTCACTGTGATGATGGGGGTTGGACCCCATTGCCACAATGTTCAAGATGTGCTTCAGCTATGGGCCCCACACTTACATTTTGGTCACTCTGATGATGGGGGTTTAGACCCCATTGCCACAATGTTCAAAATGTGCTTCAGCTATGGACCCCACACTTTCCTTTTGGTCACTGTGATGATGGGGTTGGACCCCATTGCCACAATGTTCAAAATGTGCTTCAGCTATGGACCCCACACTTACCTTTTGGTCACTGTGATGATGGGGGTTGGACCCCATTGCCACAATGTTCAAAATGTGCTTCAGCTATGGACCCCACACTTACCTTTTGGTCACTGTGATGATGGGGGTTGGACCCCATTGCCACAATGTTCAAGATGTGCTTCAGCTATGGGCCCCACACTTACATTTTGGTCACTGTGATGATGGGGGTTTAGACCCCATTGCCACAATGTTCAAAATGTGCTTCAGCTATGGACCCCACACTTACCTTTTGGTCACTGTGATGATGGGGGTTGGACCCCATTGCCACAATGTTCAAAATGTGCTTCAGCTATGGACCCCACACTTACCTTTTTAGTCACTGTGATGATGGGGGTTGGACCCCATTGCCACAATGTTCAAAATGTGCTTCAGCTATGGACCCCACACTTACCTTTTGGTCACTGTGATGATGGGGGTTGGACCCCATTGCCACAATGTTCAAGATGTGCTTCAGCTATGGGCCTCCACACTTACATTTTGGTCACTGTGATGATGGGGTTTAGACCCCATTGCCACAATGTTCAAAATGTGCTTTAGCTATGGACCCCACACTTACCTTTTGGTCACTGTGATTATGGGGTTGGACCCCATTGCCACAATGTTCAAAATGTGCTTCAGCTATGGACCCCACACTTACCTTTTGGTCACTGTGATGATGGGGGTTGGACCCCATTGCCACAGTGGTCATGGTCTGCTTGCATTGTGGGGGCCACACACATTTATGTGTGACACATGTGATAGGGGGTCACATTGTATGTTCAAAGTCATGTTCAGTGTTGTAGGCATTTGACACAGTCTACACACGCTTGTTATGGTGTTGGGGGATGTCTTTTTGTTGCATTCCTTATGTTGGTGTGTGCTTGTTGTGTCATGCATTACCCATCCTATGAGTGGGAGTGTTGTTGGTGGTAGGCATCCTGCCCCCCATTGGTAGAGGTGGTAGTAGTGACAGGCATCCATCAACCCCTGGGTGGAGGTGGTAGTAGTGACAGGCATCTAGCACCCCCTGGGTAGGGGTGATGGTAGGGGTAGGCATCCTGCCCCCCATGGGTAGGGGTGGTAGTAGTGGTAGGCATCTGGCACCCCCTGGGTAGGGGTGGTGGTAGTGGTAGGCATCTGGCACCCCCTGTGTAGGGGTGGTAGTGGTGGTAGGCATCCAGCCCCCCATGGGTGGAGGTGGTAGTAGTGACAGGCATCTAGCACCCCCTGGGTAGGGGTGATGGTAGGGGTAGGCATCTAGCACCCCCTGGGTAGGGGTGGTATTGTTGGTAGGCATCCAGCCCCCCATGGTTAGAGGTGGTAGTAGTGACAGGCATCCAGCAACCCCTGGGTGGAGGTGGTAGTAGTGACAGGCATCTAGCACCCCCTGGGTAGGGGTGAGGGTAGGGGTAGGCGTCTAGCACCCCCTGGGTAGGGGTGGTGGTAGTGGTAGGCATCTGGCACCCCCTGGGTAGGGGTGGTGGTAGTGGTAGGCATCTGGCACCCCCTGAGTAGGGGTGGTAGTGGTGGTAGGCATCCAGCCCCCATGGGTAGAGGTGGTAGTAGTGACAGGCATCCTGCCCCCATGGGTAGGGGTGGTAGTAGTGGTAGGCATCTGGCACCCCTGGGTAGGGGTGGTGGTAGTGGTAGGCATATGGCACCCCCTGAGTAGGGGTGGTAGTGGTGGTAGGCATCCAGCCCCCATGGGTAGAGGTGGTAGTAGTGACAGGCATCTAGCACCCCCTGGGTAGGGGTGGTGTTAGTGGTTGGCATCCAGGCCCCTATGTGTATATGTGGCATTGGTGATAGCCATCCCGCCCCTATGGTGCTGCTGTTGCTGGTGTAAGTAATTTCTGCATCCCTATGTGTGTGTGTGATATGTCGGGTACGTGTGGTTTGTTTGTGTGGTGGGTGTCTGACTTACCTTCTGCGTCATACGCGTCCGTGCCAGTTCCGGTAATAGATGTAGAATATTGGTAGGATCGGCACGATGGGATTCATGGTTGGTTCGTCTCGTTCGTCTTTCTCTTTGCTTCGCCTCGTCCTCGTCACTGGCGTGTTCGTCTCGTAGCCGTGGATCGTCTTGTGGCGCGAATCGGAGCTTATGTGCGCCTCTCCCGGATGCTTTGACGTGCCGTGCGAAGCGACGGGTTTGGCGTGTACGGAGGGTGCATCGTACTTGTCCGGCCGGACGGGGCTGCATTTTGGCTTCCGTGCGACTCGATTCTGCGTTCCCGGATCCGCCTCGGTCAGAGAACAGGACCTGTATTGGGTGAGTACGACTGGGTCGGGATTTGGGCAGTTGTGCGCATCGTACTTGCTCGTTCGGACGTATGTGCGAATCGGTCGGGAAACAGGCATCCGCCTGGCTTTTTTCCCGGCCGAATGGTATTAGGTGCGCCTCCGACCGGGATCGGAATCGACCCCTTAGTGTTCTTTGGGCGTATACAGCATATCTGGGACTTCATGATATTAGCCAGCAGTCCAAGGGAATACATGCATTTAATATACAAACCACCAGAGTCCATTCCCTTTTCTAGAAATGCAATAAGTTTGCCCCTAACTTTGGAGAATAGTACACATTTTCTTTAAAACACACTCCAAACAATTGATGTTTAAATTTAAAATCAGGTGTGACAGGACATGATGCCTCCCTTTACTAAGTTGAAACAAATCATTATATTCAACGCATCAACTGTTAATAGACAACAGCCTGAATAAGAGTATGAATTTTGACTAGTAAACCAATTACAGAATTCTTTAAACCCAGCTGAACTTGAATTTTCAGCAAACGTTTTTGATTCACAAGGTTAAAATCCGATGCTATGTCCATAAAAGCAAGATATATTGCTTCCTTTTTGCCTGAGTATATTTTACAGTAATATTATATTGATTTGAGTATGTTTTAGTTCTATGCCTAGAGTTGAAAGGTGTATTATTAGTAAAGGTAAGTCTGCACCTACCACTAGCAATAAGGCCACCAACTCAAAACAAGGTCCAAAGTCTGAATAAATTATTCCCTTGCTCAACTATCAGTAGCTGGCAATGAGCAGACATGCCTAATTTAGGAGACAGGAATGTAAAGCATTTAACAACATCAATACCTTACATAAGTAAGACACACCACACAATAAAAATCCCACAACAATTTATAAAAATAGGAAATATGTTTATCTTAAAAATGACACCAAAACGACAAAAAACCAGTATAGGGAACCGTAGATATATATTTCTAAGAAACACTTTATAGTGCCTAAAAACGTATCGCCAACTTGGGACATCTGGTCGCGCTTGACCAGAACAAAGTCAAAGTTTGAGGCTGACCCGCAATGGAGTCCTGGTCAGATACACAAAGGGGCCGATTCCGATCTCGGCCGGTAGTGCTCCGAATCGGATTCGGATTTACCGGATCCGATTCGGAGCCCTGTTTCCCGACCGAATCGTACGCGGGTCCGGCCGAGCGAGTACGATGCAGGCACCCGCGAAATCTCCGACCGACTCGAACGCGGCTTCAACACGCTCCGACTGACTCGCATGGACACGACTCGCACCGCGCTATGGAGACGTTTCCCGGCCGGGTAAGTACGATGCGCGCCGCAACCACTCCCGATCGACTCGCGCCGTCCGGCTCGAAGAAGCTGTCGGAGCCGGACTTTGGGGGTCCGCGTCGGACCCCTGCTACGCGTAGGCGCGCGATTCGCACACAGGGGGACCCATGGGTCCCCCCTACCTGTGCATGTACGCCGCGATGCGCATGGACGCGTACACGCTGTAGGGGGCGCCCTTGACCGCCTCGCACCCATTGAGTCAATGGGAGCCCGCGTACGCGTCGTACGACCGGCTCCCATTGACTTCAATGGGAGTCCGACCGAATCGAGTCCGATGGCATGCGAACGCATCGTACTCGTTCGGTCGGACTGCTAGGGTCGGAATTCTCTCCGGGTCCGGCTCGGTCGGAGAGAATTCCGGCCCGAATCGGAATCGGCCCCTAAGTGGGAGGCCCCGGTATAAATTTTACCTTCACACTTGGAAACTTTTCTGGAGGATTTTATCTCCACAGCGAGCAAGGCACTTTGTCAAGGCAGATTCACAGCAGGCTCACTGGTTTGGCTCAGTGGGAGCCCATGGTCAACTCCTGAATGTCTTGAGTACTGGAGTTTTCAGCAGGATGGACCTGAAATCCAGGCTGGGTCGTGGTTGAAGGTGATTGGCTTGACTCTCAACATCGGGTCAGTCCACTTATGGAGCTTTTTGCAAAAGTTGTTCCAAACTTCTCTAAAGCTCTGGAACTTCTTCCTGAAGTTCCTCTCCAGGGTTCAAAGTATTCAAAATACAAATCCAAGGGTTCAGAAGCTCAGAGATGGTCCTTGGAAAGTTGGCACTACAATTTTTACAATGCACTTGGCCAAATCCTTAAAAGTCCACTGGACGCACTCCAGGATGGGGACTTCGTGAGGGAGATGGTGCAGGGAAGCTCTGTAAAACTGTCGCTTTCAGGGAGTTCACTCCCTAATCCTTTTTGAAGAAAGGCAACCTCCTCATGGCTGTTGCTCCAAGTGTGCAACAGGTGCAGTCCTTCAGGGAGCAATCCAGTGTGGTGCAGACCAGGGTCTCAGCAGGGCTGTCCTTCTTCTTGTAGGTTCAGGCAGCAAATCCTCACTGTCCTACTCTTGTTGAAGCCCAGTTAGATTTACCAGCCCCTGACCTGGCCTGTTTTCTGCAGCTGCAGACCTCTTCATATCAGATAACCTCTGCTCTATGCAGGCCACTTATCACCTCATCAAAGCAGGTTGGCTAGGTCTGTTAAGGCTGACCAATCCGGAAGGCTGCTAGAAGGTTGGATTTTGGCTCCCAGAAAAGAAAGTCCTATAATTTCTTTTCTGCACTCGGTATGATAAATTCAACAATGGCAAGTTGTTGGATTTATCATTGTTATCCTTGAATTACATTTTTTGTCCCTTCCTAGCAATATTTATACTTAAATAACATATTCCAATGTTAGCCTATGGAGCTAATTATCTACAATGGGGGAAACGAAATTGGCTGTTTTTCCCTCACCAGGGCATATAAAAATATTTTATATTGTCCCTGCTCATAAGTACATGGCACCCCTCCCCTCGGGCACCTAGGTGAGACTTGGGGGTGACCTAAATGTAACAATAAGGTAGATTACCACTTTGGAAGTACCTTTAAATTTAAAGTCGAATTTGTACATAATTTACATTTAAAGACAGTCTGTGAAGCAGGGCTGCCTTTAAAAATCAGAGCAGGCAACATAGTAGTGCACACTCCAATGCAGGAAATCTACTGGGCCTCTAAACCCCCATGCCATCTTATATACTATGGACTTATAGGTAGTTTGAATCCCCCTTGCCTTATTATATACTAGGAACTGTCAGGGGTCTGTCATTGCCAATTGTAATTATACATAATTACCATATACCTTTTTCATCAGAGCACTGGCCCTGAACCTGGTTAGCAGAGCCCAGGGCACAGTCAGAATCAGTTAACACCATTATTGGTAAAAGTATGGGGGTGAACATGGCAAAAAGGATGGCTTTCTCACACTTAGCCTTTCATGTAAATAGCTGAATTAAGCATTACAGATATCTGGTTTGTTTAACTACATCAATTCTGTATCTTCTCACGATTATTCTTCACTAATACATCTGAGTCTAATTGTGTATCGTCTGTTACCTCACAAGCTTTCACACCCACCTCCAGACACCTTTGATCAGTTCCTCTGATGGTTCAAAGTTCCAAAAATCTCTGGAGTCATTAGTAGAGTAGGTTTCCTCGAAAGCAATTTATAATTTGACCCTCTACTTCAGAGGTCTTCAAACTTTTTTGCTTTGAGCCCCCCTAAGCAAGTTGTTTTGAAGTCGGGCCCCCCTCCAAAACTTCATGAGAAGGATTGGGGGAGCGGTAGAGACGGGCTGAGCACAGGGGGCAAGACTTATGAGATCATTTCAGTGGTACTGTAGTTCATAGTACAAACTGAATGTGAGACTTATAAAACAGCAAATACATCAAACAAAACCACTAATTGACCCAAAAATACTGCTCCCCATAATTGGGGTGTTGTGAACCCCTACACTCCTGGGACCCAATGCAACTGCACCTGCTGCACCAATGATAACTGAGGCCCTGTGTAGCAGGCTATCACCTCTGCTGCTTTCACCTCTTCCCCACCTTGCTTAACCATCATGACAACCTTGCAACAGGCTCTCTGTCCCTTTCAAGAAAAAAAACAGAAGCTCACACATGATATCCCTCTTTTTTCTGCAAGGGTGCCCTAATGTTACATATGATAATATGTCCTCTTGACCCCTTTTTAAAGTGATAACTGTGATGCAGTGTGCCCCTCAGAACCCTGGACGGCTGCACCTACTTCACTAATGATAGCTTCTGCCATGCAAAGCGGGTTATCTCCTCTGCCATTTGTTAAAAACAGGGCTCCCATCTTGCCACATTCCCCTCCCTGCCATCTCTCTGAGGCTAAACTAAAGTGCCTCCTCTGCTTCAATTTTCCCCTCCCTTGAGCCATTGCTCCGAGGATGAAAGCAACACTGACATACAAGTATGCATTGGTCCCTAATGCAAGCCAAGGAGGGTGGTAAAACTGCTTTGATTGGGGTTTACTTGGCTCCTCGTGCCATGGGGCCCTGGTGCCACTCTACCTGCAGCACCAATCATACTTTCTGCCCTCGAGTGTGAAAAAAAAAAGCAAGGGTGACCCGGGCTCTAATACTAGCAAGGACCATGGGCCCCCCACAGCACATTTTTCATAGTAAGGAAGACATAATTGTGGGACAGTGGTCACTTACACCCTTGCCTCAGTACCTGTTACACTAATGATTGTGATGGCCCTTTTAAAAATAAAAATCCCTTTAAACCACACCCTTCCTAGGGGGCAACTCTCTGAGGAAGTCGTCTCTGTTCATTTGTAAATGAAAAAATGAGCCCCCACATAGTGCCCCTTCTTCTGAGCCATATCTTTGTCACTACCCATGGATCTTGTTCCTTTTGTGTTTCTCCTCTGTCGTTACAAATTAATAATGACTTACATATTCACAGTGCTTTCTGTCACAGGCTGGGACTTCATAGCACTATAAATACATAAGTCAGTATTCCACACTGCGCCAACTATGCTACAATTCTGTGCCTGTCTGGTCTGACACACAAACACACAGACATCTACAGTGATCACATTAACCAACTGAGATGTCACATTTGGCACAATAAGATTACTATTTTTGTGGTAGTTTTATGTAGCGCAAATTTGACCCGAGATGTTGCAGCGCTTTACATGAGCACAAATGACATTACACAAGGTCACGTTTGTTTGTAGGCATGGGAGATTAGGTGATTTGCCCAGAAAAACAGGATGTTTAACTTGCATTTATTTTTATTTCATTGTGCATGGGTTACTTTTTGCTGTTGTAACTGCGTATAAAATAACAAAATCCCTACAGAATAGTTTGTTCTTCTTAGCCGCCTCTTTGACCCTGCCACCACACTCAATGACCCCAGCCCCCATAGCACGGGGTTTCTATACTTTACACTTCAAGTCTGTTTGTAAATGTAAACGGCCTGGAAATGAGCCAAATAAAGAAGGCCACACTTCCAGGCGATCTCCATTTACAATTCTTTGCTGAGGCATTTGCGCCCCCCTGGGAATGCAGTCACGGACCCCCAGGGGGGCGCGCCCCACAGTTTGAAGACCTCTGCTCTACTTTCATTTTTGTATCGCCATTTTGAATTCCTTTCTCAGCTGGCCACCTTATTACAGGCACCGACGTCTCTTGGACAGAGTATGTTTCATCTTAGTAATCATTGACTGATTTATATAGACGTACTAAAGGGGTTTGGAAATGCAAATCCTGTAAACCAGGTATTGAAACTGCGAATATGAAACGTATTTGCAGCAGAGGAGGTGGGGTTTGGCCGCAATGGTGACGGCCGCCCTTCAGAGGGCTCCTTGTGGTGGGTTCCACTTATTGACTAAAATGAGGCCCAACATCCTTCCCCTACATCAAATGGTGTATTGATCACTTCGTGGGAGGCAGGTGGAACAGGAAAGTGAAGGCACATGAACATAAATATTATCAGAGACCGGGGCTCACAAGTCACTTCAAACTTGGGCCTACTGCCCCCTGGAGCTGCCTAACTATACAGAGGAGCACCTTTGACTTTCCCCTCAGCAGGAACATATTAAGCAGTGTGGTAAGCCATCTCTCTGTTGCACAGGCAGGTACAATGAGGGCCGAGGATCCTAGCTCATCCTGGCTAGACAGTTCCACACTGACTATCGGCAGCTAGGCTATACCATGCAAATCTTGCTTGGATTGTTATCGCAAACCCGACTCTGAGACAAATGTCTCTGATAAACTGGGTATTATTCTAAGAAAAGCAATGATAGAGTCTAATACTCAGAGTAAGACTCTGAATTATTCTGGGCATTATCAGCAGAAGTTGCTGGTGCATTATAGTTAATATTAAGTACAATTTTGCAATAGACCGGAATCATCGAGAGTACAAATATCAGCTTTAAAAAAGCGGAGCTCTTGTGTGAGTTTGGGTTTCTGACTCTGAGTACAGTTATGAGTGAATTTAGGTATAATCTAGAGTAAAGCAATTTTAGAATATTATACAAAAATGATTGATACCACATCCATTTCATGCAGGGTTAAACCTTGCAGGGTCTGGGCATTTTAACTGACACTAAATAGATGAACTGATGAGGCTGAATCAAAAAAGAGACCACCTCATTTGTGAAAATAACTAGGACCTGGTTGTTCAAAAACAGGAGTCAGAGGTTTCTGTGCTTGCTCCTTCTGGGGATTTGATCATCAGCACCAAGACACATTCTACTGTGGAGAATGTGCTTGCCACAAATTACCATAATCTACCAAACCATAATTTACCATAGTTTACTTTTCAGTTTACCTATATGTGCTTCTAAAGGTGTCATTGGACATTTTTTGCAAAATAATTTTTGAATGCTATATTATCACTATCCACTTCCTCCAAAGATTCAAGCACTTCTACTTAAAGATATTTTCTCAATGGTGAAATCCCTATGAATTTAGTAATATCACACTCTAGAGCACACCTCTCCACTCTGAAATTGTTCCAGCACCACTGACTTTGGTGAGGTGATATATGTATAGACATCCTCTATCTTTCTACTATGTCTTTGTCTCTTTTTCTAATCCCCTCAGCTGAACGTCTCACGTGTGTAACAGGTGCGCCTGGGCGAAGTTCGTGTAGCCGTGCTACGCGGAACTCCAAAAAGTGGTAAAGCATTTGGACATCACATGCAAGAGGAGAAACATATCACACTACCCTTAGGCTCTCAAATCAGACTTGAGCAGCACAGTGATAGCAATGAAACCAAAGTGACAACTGTGCAATATCTCTGGGATACAGCAATGCAAGCTATGCATAGGCACAGGAATGATAGGAAGTGTCAGAAGCCATACAGTGACCAGCCACACATCTGTGTCAACTTACTTGACATGTGTATGCCACCGGCACAGCACACATGGCTCATTGTCATACTCCCTGACTGTCAAACCCAAGTAGGACCTTCACACATACCCATCATCTACCCATCTCAAACCTGCAACACTCAACACCTGTGAGAAACACACATAAAGGTGAAAATAAGGTCCTGTGAGTTTCCAGACAACCAATCACACACCCTGGTTTGCATCTACAAATGTCAGCCTCACACTCAGGGATGCCTGAACCAATGCTGACCCAAAACCAATAGCCAAACACAAATCTCACAAACAACATCCACAGAAGTCCAACAAGCCCAGCCATGTGCAGGCAAGCAGTGGATAGGCAATGTGACCCTAGACAGAACAGGAATACACAACATTGTCACTCTGGACAAATGTACAGACACCATACCCCAACACAAACAAGAATTGCATCATCAAATGCCAATCATGAACACTAACTGGGATCAATGGGATAAATCAGCTAACACAGACATAGACACCACACCAGTCATCAAGTGAGCATGCTGTCACAGTGTACCACAAGCATGCACATGCACAATCCTGACAAGTGACAGGTCAAATATAGGAGGACATACCACAATTTTGCACTCAAAACAAGCTCATGAACAAGAATCCACATTGCTGCATGTGACATACACACAAGAAATGCACACTACACATGCAACACACATCTGAATGTATCACAATGCACAAACTACTCACACACAATGTCATGCAAATAGAACATCACACACACATTGCACCTATCAGCAGAAAGAGCCAACACAGGCCAAACACTGCCTGCATCCATCTACAACAAAAACACAACAGATGCACATACCAATCCATCACATAGCAATCTCAGCTGGACATCAGGGGGATGCACACCAGGGAAGTACAAGGCAACATACACTGACAGCACTGCATGCACACTAAGCAGTATGTGCAGACCAACCAAACCAGTAGCACACATATCTTAGTGCTCCACCATGGACTCCCACAACACAAATCATCACAGCACACAGATAACATCACACTCAGGAAGGGTAGCAGCAAACAGACATACAGCTTAGCCATCACCCACAGATGCAAACAACATGACTAGAGGACTGTGCTGCTCAAACATATGCACTGCACATGAGCAACCATGACTGCAAACAAGTAGAAGAAAATAACACATAACTAATTGTGAAACTGTCCTGAGTGGCAGTATAGTGTCACACTATGAAGTGGTGGGGAGGGTCACACACTGGCAAGGCATGGGGTGGAAGACATGAAATTGAAGTGGTGTGTACATCAGTATTGGACAGGTGAGGAGTGTACAGTCCACAAACACATAGAGGAGTAACTCACAATGTGTAGACATCAGAAGCACCTATAGGGGATGGTATGACTCCTCATACCTCATACTATACTCGACCCAAAAATGTGTCAAGTGACAGCAATGCATGAGAAAACTGACAAATAATGTAAGTGTGGCTGAGCAGGTCAGCACAGTGAGCACAAACTTAAACAAGACCCATGGCTGATCAACAAAACACAACACAGACTTGGCAGTGACACACTCTGCATACTCACAACTGACAGCGACAACAAGTAGGTGTCCCCCAGGAGTGCAAGCACACACCAACACACTGCACAGTCCTCAACCTACAACTCCTACATGTGCCCACAATCTGAAGTACGCCTGACAATGTAATCTAACAGGCACACATTACCTGGGTCATGCATGTGTGTAGTTGGCATGTGCAGGGGCCAACACTACTGACAATGACAGGCCAATCACACTGTATGACTACTCAAGTGCACACATTCAAATGTACCCATGTGACTATGAAGACAGGACCACACAAGATGACTACACATCAACACTGCTGTGCACACATCAAGAATGAGCCCACAGATATGACGGACCCTGGCCACCCCGCAAGTAATCCTGTGGATAGCATTCACCTCTGTTCTGGTATTGCATCCTAACATGTGTACAATTTAGCAAACCTGAGCACAGAATGATTAGGAGACGAGTAGATCATCACAAACAACCATCATTGCACCCTCAAGCCTCAGACTGAAGAAGAACAAAAGTGCCTGTTACCTCTGGAAACCTCTGAAAAAGTATAAGAAGTAATTGCCAATGTGAAAGTGGCATACAGTGCATGTGTCACATGAACCGACCCAAACATAAAACCTTTTATTTAGCAAGTGCATTGACAAAGCAGACAACAGGAGTAACAGTCTTTATTACATAATACCCAGATAGGCATCAAAAGTACAAAACAGCAAGGTCATTGGCCAGTACAAATTAAAAGTATGCACATGTGTGCATGAGAAACTTCACAGGAAATTGGCATCAAAAGTACAAAACAGCAAGGCCATTGGCCAGTACAAATTAAAAGTATGCACATGTGTGCATGAGAAACTGCACAGGAAATGGGCATCAAAAGTACAAAACAGCAAGGCCATTGGCCAGTACAAATTAAAAGTATGCACATGTGTGCATGAGAAACTGCACAGGGAATGGGCATCAAAAGTAACAAACAGCAAGGCCATTGGCCAGTCCAATTGTTCCGGTCCGCAAATGTGTGCATGAGAAACTGCACAGTGAATGGGCATCAAAAGTAACAAACAGCAAGGACATTGGCCAGTCCATAGTTCCGGTCCGCACATGTGTGCATGAGAAACTGCACAGGGAATGGGCATCAAAAGTAACAAACAGCAAGGCCATTAGCCAGTCCATACTTCTGGTCCGCACATGTGTGCATGAGAAACTGCACAGGGAATGAGTATCAAAAGTAACAAACATCAAGGCTATTGGCCAGTCCATAGCTCCGGCCCGCACATGTGTACATGAGAAGCTGCACAGGGAATGGGTGACACCGTCCACTGCCATGGGAATCACCACAGCTCAGGGGCTACAAATGGGCAGTCCAGGCACCGCTGTGTGATAAATGGTGTGGGGAGGGCCACTTGGCTTCAACTTTGGCTTGAAGTTGAACTGGGAGGTGGCTGATTGTCGGGGCCAGTTGAAGGACTGGACCTGGAAGAGAGAGAACTGGCTGAGGTAGAGGCATCAGTGGCTGTGGGAGCCTGAGGGCTGCTTGGACCGGGTGGAGTGGTTGCACGGGGAGGTGGAGACATGCTTCCGGGAGACACAGTGTGTGAGGGTGAATGTTGAGGGCTGGGTCTCAACTTCTTGGGGATTCGATAGCCCACAAGTGTCTTGGTCGGAGTGGGAAGTGGGGTGGGCACAACAGCCTCACTCTCCACCAAAGGTGTATCAGGTTCAGGTGGCTCTCCCTGTGGGGATTTGCTGGATCTGGCTGTACGCTTGGGGTGGCCTTGCCTCTTCCCCTGCATCACCTGTTGTCCAGGTGAACACCCCACTTTGCTCTCCTGTCCCAGCTTCACAGGGGTGTGGGTGGGAGTTGACGTTGTGGGTGAATCTGCCTTAGAAATGTGTTTGTACTTAGTCATTGCAGGCACCAGGTTCACAGCAGACAGGGCAAGTGTTTGTTTGTTTTTGGGAGCAGGTGTGGGGATGGGAGTGCCCTTGGATGGGGGTGATTTTGATGAATGTGATATTGATGCCTGCTTCTTGGCCTAATGCCCATGAGTATCACGTGATGGGCTTTTGGTTTTGCGCTCCTGTGTGCCTGTTTTGTGTGTTGGGTATGGTGTCTCTGGTCTGGTCCACTTGGAGTTCTGCTGTTGTGTGCTGCGTGTGGAGGACTTGGTGCCTGAGGGCTCTGGCGTGTGGGCACTCTCGTCAGGTGGTACCACTGGCAGGGTGGCTGCTGAAGGGACAGGAGCTGGACTTGGAGCCTGTGACTGCTGAATGGCTACCGTCACTGTGGAGGACAAAGACTGGACAGTTCGGTGTAGGCCACCCATGTCAGAATAAATCCCCTCCATGAAGGCAACTACCTGTGCCAACTTCTTGTCATGATCCTGGAAGGCATTCAGGAGAGCAGTCTGACCCACACACAGCTGGCGCAAAAGGTCCACTGCCTCCACACTGAGGGCAGCTGGGGAGACAGGGGCAGCAGTGCCTGGGGTGAAGGAGACTCTACCCTTCCTAGGGCTGCAGGCACGGACAGCACTTGTGGGAGCAACTGGGAGGGTGGGCACTGGACGATGTGTGGTGGAAGAAGAGGCAGATTTGGAACTTCCTGTGCCCGCCAACATCGAGGAGTCACTGCTGGAGTCTGAAGATGTGGAGGTTGGTGTTTCCGGGTGGGAATCATCCAGGGCACTCCTGTCCCCTCCGAGGTGCTGGTCACATGAGTGTCAGTGAGCTCATGTGTTGCAGTCGTGCCAGAAGCTTCCCCACTGGTGTCGGTCCCCCATCCTTCCGTGCCCACGGTAGATGCTGCAAGAGACAGAGACATAGGTTCAGTATAGTGCCATACTCACAAACATCATATGCAAGCAAAGCACAAAACTTGAAAATGATACTCCCATGTTGGCCTCCTCCATGTACAGTCAGCATGTGCAACATTTATGCAATCATCAGAAGATGGATGGAAACATGCATAGTTGATAGTAATGCCCTATGTGGCATTGACACAGCTAAATAGCTGGCCCGTGCCTCCTTGTACCCTAACATACTATTCTTTGTAAGCATACCTACGTGCCTGTCGGTGAGATAGGTATACATCTAAACATGTTGTCTCTGTCGCATATGGAGTCACTTTAAGGGAACACCACAGATACAAACTCCAAAATGTCCTTTTGCAATGGCCACAAGCTCCTGATATCCACCATGTTGTGCTTTGAAGCACAACTACAGTTGCACATTGGTGTCAGCTGTGTAGTTATCACACATCTTATGTTGTGCACAGCACACATCTATAAATGCACACTAACATGATGCTCACTGCTGTTCACTGCCAGGTGACACTCATACTGCAGCATATGTCACAAGTCCACATCTCATCTGTCAATGACAAGGGTCATCATTTTAAACACATGAGAAACCACATGTTGTACAAATGCATAACAGCTGCTCTCAACACAGAGGCCACTTAGAAGCCATTGCATCACACTAGAGACATCACAGAGCTTCCCACTGGCTCACGTTTGGGTTTCATGCAGTCACTCACACCCAAAGTCACACTTAGCTGAATACTCACCCCCAACTTGCTGCTGATGGGCCCTCAAGCATTCTTCCAGCTCTGGCTTTGTCACTGCCAAGATGCGGGCCATTAGTGGTGTCATGCTCCTGCGTGCCAACCTGCCACTCCGAGGGAGCACCCCCAGCGTCATCTCTGCCACGTTTTTGCTCAGCCGGCAGATGTCATCCCACCTCTTGTAACAGTGTGTGTGCCGTCGGTTTGAGACACCCAGAGCCCGCACCTTGCGTGCAATGGCCCTCCATATCGCCTTACGCTGGTGGACCTTAAGCTGCAGGCATGGGAGACAATAAGAGGAAGTTGCAGTGACACTGTTTTATGTACCACTTCGTGTCAGTACAGGAGCATGAAAATACATAGCACTCTAATAAATAAATGTTGAGCAGAGGCCATACAGCATGACACGTAGTACACTTGCATCGGATAATCCCATAGAAATGCATACACGTATGATGATGGACATAGTACATGGCCATCTCATACACATGCAGAGTTCCAGAACAGCGACCAATGTGAAAATGACCCTCATCTGTGATGCAGTATGTGAGTGAGCATGACATACAATACATTGGGAATGATGTGTCGGGGCTGACTCACTGTGTCATAACACCACACACCTCTCAATGTCCTTGACCAGTGACTGGCTACATGTGTCATGGTGGTCACATTTAGGGCCATGATCTGACATTCTCGCACTCTTCTCACAAGGTGGAGGCCTGTCTTGTGCAATCCTCAGGCCTACGATAGCTCATTGAGAAATAGGGTGGTGGACAACACATATGTTTCACTCATTCCATTTAGTTATGGGTCCTTGTAACATTGGGCAGTTTCTGTGCAGGCCAGAGGCACTCACACTGAGGTTAAACGTGGACCATCAGAGAAATCACATGCATGTACAATATCAGAGGGTAAACAGTGCCTACACATGCGAGACTGAACACATAATGTAATCAATAGAAGGATGACATCTCCAAATTACAATTATCTGATGTGTCATAGGTGAACTACCACCAAGAGTGTTACACACAGGCATTGTACTCTTGTGCATAATGCACACATCACCATAGTGGCAATTTGAGAACTGCACACACATCATTCAGTACCCTCTGGGCAAAATACATTTGTAATGTCACAAATGAGCATGTGAAGACTTGATGGACTATGACATCACATAGCACAGGCAATGTTTGTTCAGACTTCGACTGACTCAAACCAGCAGTGTAACTGTATGGCTGCAAAATACACTGCATGTCACTCCCATCCTTCAATGCAGTCTTGGATCTGTGGAAATAAGGCTACACACCCCATTGACATGAAGTCAGCATGCTAGGCAGTGTATCACACATTTACATTAACCAGTCTCAGACCAACGTTTGTTGTTTTTTGCAGAAGAAGGGCTGTAGAAGTGTCCATGTTGCCATCCTCCCCACATACTCAAATGCAATTCTTAATAGGCCATGTATAGAGCAAGCTATAGGAAAAATATGGATGCATGCACATTGACTTGCACTCACAGGCACATACTACTGCAGAGCAACATCATGTGAGCATTCTGAGCACTCTCAAACTTTTATTCAGTAACACTTACCAGTACATCTGGCGCACCATACAGCCTCCCATACTGTGCAACGACCTCGTCCAACAGGACCTCCAGCTCCTCTGTGGTGAAGGGACGGGCCCTGATGTTCTCAGTTCTTGCCATCTCTGGGTCCAGAATACAGGAACAGCAGCAGTCGGTGGTGACGAATGGCAGACAGCAGTGTCTGAATGCAAGTGAAATGTGTGGCTCTCTCACAGAGATTTATAGGCTCCTGGGGTTGTTTCAGTGGTACTCAGCTGCTGCAATTGGTCTGCCTGGTTAGCATTTTTCAATTGTATCCAATAACCGGGACTAGGGAAGAGGACCACGCCTACTGCGAGTTTCAAAATTGTATTTCACTGCCGCGATCGCGGTTCCCATTGGCTGCAATGGCAGTGGCATAGGCGGTGTCACACCGTGGGGGCCAGGCAGTCGCTACCGCAATCCTACATCTTTCAATTGTGGCCAATGTCTGAGCCCGCGGTAGCTGAGCATGCCTATCGCGGGTTTCAAATTTGTATTGCACTACCGCGATCGCGGTTCCCATTGGCTGCAATGCCATTGGTGGTGTCACACCGCGGGGTCCAGGCGGTCGCTACCGCAATCCTGCATCTTTCAATTGTGGCCAATGCCCGAGCCCGCGGTAGCAGAGCACGCGTACCGCGGGTTTCAAATATGTATTGCAATACCGCGTTCGCGGATCCCATTGACTGCAATGTCATTGGCATTGGCGGTGTCACACCGCGGGATCCAGGCGGTCGCTACCACCATCCTGCATCTTTCAACTGTGGCCAATGCCCGGGCCCACGGTAGTGGAGCACGCCTACCGAGGGTTTCAAATATGTATTGCAGTACCGCAATCGCGGTTCCCATTGGCTGCAATGCCATTGGCGGTGTCACACCGCGGAGTCCAGGCGGTCGCTACCGCAATCCTGCATCTTTCAACTGCGGCCAATGACCGTGAACGCGGTGGCGGAGCACGCATACCGCACTCATGGACACAATATGCTCTAGCAATGGCAATAGCCAATTTTAATCATTGAACACTATACATTCACAATGTATTACAGCACCTGTTTGCAAAATGTAATGCTAGTGTGACATTCAACTCACTGATGCCTACACATGCCATGTCAGTGCACATGATTACATGCATAGGCATGTACTTCCTCACATGTCACCTATGATATTTGTGTGCATGTACACAGATTTGGTGTGTAAGGAGTCTCATATTTGTGAACATCTCAATGTGTGAGATGGCTAATCAACCCACAGTAATGATGGACTGACCACATAATGTGCCTATTTCACTGTGCACATTGCTGTATTGATTTTGGTAGTTGATCAGCTTACACACACTGTGCTCATTGTGTTGAAAAGCTGTGCTCTGTGCAACTTAAGCAAGAAGGTTTGGCAGGTACAGCAGCTACGTAGAAGTCAGCAGTGTTGCTGTTTCCAACATGTGCTGTGTCAACTACTCCCAGGGCTGGGGACACAAGATGTAGGAGTGTACCATTTACCCTTCACATAGTCAGAATCTGTTTTAGAGGAAGTCAGTATGTACATACTGACCACATGTACGACTACATGAGATCAAGGTGTCTCTGCATGTGACTTGTGCATTAAGCTGTTGTTACAGTCCAGTGATTGTTGGCGCTGCGTCCGTCAAGATGTAAGATGTTTGACACATCTCATAGGGGAATTAAATAGACATGTGTCCCCTTTCATATTATGTAGGAGACGACCAAATGTGCATCGTCCGTTCCCAGTGCTGGCGAACATGGAGGATGAGGACATCATACGTAAATTCCGTCTGGATCTCCTTACCCTTCAAGACCTATGTGGTCAGTTGGAGCCCCATCTGAGGCCCCGCAGAACCTATCTGACTGCTTTGACACCAACAGTTAAGGTGATGGCAGCCCTGCATTTCTTTGCAACTGGTTCGTTCTAGTACACGGTGGCCATCGCCGGTGGGATGTCTCAAGCGATGTTCAGCATGGTGCTACGTGATGTCCTGTCCGCAATGATAACATACAAGGACCGCTACATCCATTTTCCAAGGAGACATGAATTGGCAGCTGTGAAGGGTGATTTTTATGTCCTTGGCCACATACCTAATGTTGTTGGCGCCATTGACTGCACACATGTTGGCCTGGTTCCACCACAGGCACGTGAGCACATATACAGGAACAGGAAGCATTTCCATTCCATTAATGTGCAAGTGGTATGCCAAGCGGATATGATTATCTCCCATGTCTGTGCCAGATTTCCCGGATCAGCACATGACTCCTACATACTGCGTAACAGCATCATCCCACAACTGATGGCAAATCTGCATCCGGAGCGTGCGTGGCTTGTTGGTGAGTACACAGAGTCAAGTAGTGTGCTGTATGTGTGACATGCTGTTCTCAGCTACTGTTTATATTAGTAAATTGCTCTCTGTATGTCACACCTAGGTGACTCTGCGTTTCCCAACCGGCCTTGGTTGCTGAGCCCACTGAGGAATCCAAGGACCCCGGGTGAAGGCCGCTACGATGATGTACATGGAAGGACACGTCATGTGGTGGAGCGTACTTTTGGGCTTCTGAAGTCTAGATTCCGGTGTATGGACAAGAGCGGAGGTGCACTACTCTACTCTCCCCAAAAGGTGTGTCAGATCGTAGGTGCATGCTGCATGCTCCACAACCTGGCCTTGCGTAAGGAGATCCCCCTACTCCTGGACGATGATGAGCAGCAGAAGCCCCCCCTGCAAACCCACACATGCCCAGTGACAACGATAGTGGAGAAGAGGAAGGTGTTGACCTGCGTCAACAGCTCATCGACAACTACTTCCCTTGAGTGTAAGTGACATTGTCCAACAGTGACATTGTCTGTTGGCTTTGATGGTAGTGGCAAGGCATAGATGATCTTTTTGACTGCTGGCTGATGTTGGCTCTGGGCTAATGACTGATGTGTGTGGCACAGGGTATTTTTATCCAGGTACCTCATGTCTATGTTGATGTTGTTGCTCATTGTTATGTGTGCTGGTTTTTGTACGTTGATGACTAGTGGTGTGTTTTAGCTGTAATGGCATCACCTGACAAGTAAATGTCATTCTCTTGTGTCTTTCTAGGTTCCTTCAACCTCTCAATGCCTCGTCACAATCAGAGCTTGTGGTACATTGGAATCTGAGTTGACATTGTACATACTGTGATAAACATGGAGCTGACACAAAGACATAGGTGTGTAAAGAGTGTTTATTTACAATAAGTATTTGTGACAGAGAAGTAATTATTTACAAAATTGTGCCAAGAGGATTTATGAGTTGTCAGTGATGGTAAATGAGACACATAGAGTAGTCACCACATTGATGTAGTCATACAGTCCAACAGACTCCTACCATCAACATGGCAATGTGGGTAAGGACAGTTAACAAAGTCAATGTCAAGGGGAACACAGGTTCCATCATGGCTGGCTCAGCGACTTGCGTTTGGATGGTGCATGGCCACGTGATCCTCCCCTGGTGTTTCTCGGATGGCCCCTCATGCGTTTGGCAGGAGGGCCCTCTGCTGCAGGCTCAGCGGTGTCTGAGGAGTCATTTTGTTGCAGCTCACCCCTCTCTGTGGCCGCAGCTGAGGTGGTGGGAGTATCAGCATGCGGGTCACTGGAGGGGGGTTGAGCTGTCATTTGGGCCGCATGTCTGTCCCTCAGAACACCCACAAGCTGGCCCATGAGGTCCACACGTTGGCCCATACGTGTGTCCATGGACCTCAGCAGCAGGCGAAGCTCACGCACTTCTTCCACAACCTGGCCCATCTGTCCCTGGTTCTGTTCATATGCCCCAAGGACTCTTGCGACAGTGGCCAGGGCTTCGGTCTCAGTGTCCTCCTGTATTTGTCCCCCAGTTGCCCTCCCACCTGCCCTGCTGAAACAGACCTGTGGCATTGGCACTGGACGCACCCGCACACTCTCCCTGACATCCTCTGATTGTGTTGTGGTGTTGGTAACCACTGAGGCAGGGAGAGTGTTGCAGGCAGCAGTGGTGATGGTGGTGGTGGAGGCCGCACAGGTCATTGTAGCAGGGGTCAGCGCTGTTGTTATTGCTGTGGTGGTGGTGGGGACAATGAGGGCCTGAGATGTGGTGCGCCCTGGCAGTCCGGAGGGGCCAGGTTGTTGCTCCTCATCCGAGAAACGTAGGGTGTCTGCATCCGAGAGTTCATGTTCCGGGGGGGGGGGGGGAGACAGGCTCTGCAGGTTGGTGGGGTTTTCTGCTGCAGTTGCTTGTGGATCTCCAGTTGAACAGAGGTTAAATGGTCATTGAAGTGCACTCCACAAGCATGGTGTTAGACTTTTGGATGTTACATTTGATACACCAAACACTTTACATTGCAATCACTTGGTATGGCAGCAAGATACTCAGCATCATGACATGATGGTTTTTTTTTTTTAAATTTTTCAAAGACCTTTATTGAGAAACTTGCACATCAAGTTACAAGGTAAGCAGGCGGGGATTCCGCAGATAAAGAGGAAAGACAACATCTGTTACATACATCATAGGAACAGTTGTACAATTAGTAGCCCACAACAGTACATGGGAGGGAGTGACCGGAGATGGAGCAGGAAGGACATAGAGGAGCGCCCAGGAGAGGCAAAGTGCTGGTGGGAGAGGCCGCAGAGAACCAGCAGTGCGCAGAGGTGGGGAAGCAATGCTCTACGAGCCAACACCGGTGGCCGCCGCAGGCAATGAGCCGGCAGGAGGCGCGGGAGAGGTCACGGAGAGCGGAGCGCTCTGGCGTAGAAGGCATGAAACAAGGGGATCCCAGATGTCAAGCGGCCGGCAAGTTGCCAGCGTCAAATCCCAGAATTCAGACAAAAGCGACTGACAACGCGCAGCATCCTCAAGCCAAGCGCTGACCTTGGGTGCGGGTCTCCGCCCCAATGCATGGCGACCCTGCGTCGTGCGAGAATGAGCAGCATAGCGGTGAGCTGGCAGGAGGCGTCAGGACAATGTTTCACAGAGGTAGATCAGTGGGTCTGGCGTGACAGGCGTGGAGGTGATCTCAGTGATGGCGGTGCACACATCGCGCCAATATGCAGAAACCTTGGGGCACAGCCAGGCGAGGTGAGAAAAGTTGGCAGCCGGGGCAGAGCATCGGAGACATCTATCGCTAGAGGTGAGGCCTATTCTATGCAGCTGAGCAGGGGAGCGGTACAGTCTATGCAGATATTTAAAATGTATGAGGTGCAGGCGGTAGTTAGGGGACAGACATTTGGTCTGCTTGCAACAATACAGCCAGACCTCCTGAGAAAGATCGATGCCTAGGTCCTCGCTCCAAGCAGCGGGGGCGCGGTCAGTGGAAATCGGGGATGCCGACAGCATAAGGGCATAAAGTCTGGAGACCAGCTTGCGGGGGGAGGCGGAAGTGTATGCAAGGTCGAGGGCAGCCATCGAGGGAGCTGGCTGGGGAAATGTGGGGTGCAGCTCCCGGCAGGACGCTCTAAGTTGGTAATAGAGCAGAGTGTCCATGGGGCCGGACTCGGCTGGAAGAGAAAAGAAGCCGCTGGCAGGGTAGAGGTCCGATAACGTGGACAGCCCCAGGCAAGTCGCGCGTTTTACCATCCCGGCCGTTTGTAGTGAAGGGAATACCGGGTTGTATGCAATGGGCATGGCATTGGCGGAGAGCAAGCTGGAGCCAGAGTATCTCCGAAGACCATCCCAGGCCCAGCGCAGGGTCTCCACCGTGTCGATCTCTCCGTGCGGGGGTTTTGCGGGGGCAAAGATAGCTGTCCGGAGTGGCAAGGGGGCCGCTAGATCAGCCTCCACCACCACGTGAGGCTGAAAAGGCATCGGATGTAGCCAGAAGTGAAGGAAGCTGGCTTGGGCACTAAGGGCGTATAATTTGAAATCCGGGGCACCCAGCCCGCCGCACGATAAGGTGAGTGTGAGAATATCATATGCAATTCTAGGCTGACGCCCAGCCCAGACGAGAGAGATAATGAGAGAGCGAAGTGTATGAAAAAAATGAGCCGTGAGAGGGATGGGGATAGTCAGGAACAGGTATAAAAACTTCGGGAGCACCACCATCTTGGCGAAAGCTATGCGCCCCGCCAAGGACAGGGGCAAGCGCCGCCAGAGGGGGATCTTAGTTTCCAGCCAGTCAACCGCCCGGCCGAAATTTGCCCTCCAGAGTTCGTCCACGTTCCTGCTGAGCCAAACGCCCAGATATCTGGTGGGCCCCGATGCCCACACAAACGGATAGTCCAGAGTGAAGGAGACAGTGGCGTCCATCAGAGGAAAGAGAATAGACTTACCCCAGTTAACCTGGATACCAGACAAGCCCCCGAAGTGCACCACCTCGCGGACCATGGGGCCGAGATTTTCTTGGGGGTTGTGGACATAGAGTGTAACGTCGTCCGCGTACATGGAGACGACCAAGGCTCGGGCCGCAAAGCCAAGACCCCTCTGGGTGTGATGGTGCCGGAGCCTAGCGGCAAGCGGCTCCATAGCTACAGCGAAGAGCATGGGTGACAGTGGGCACCCCTGCCTCATGCCCCTAGAAACAGGGATGGGCTCCAGGATCTGACCATTGATCCGAAGGCGAGCTGTAGGGAGAGAATAGAGAAGGTGGACTTTGCGCAGAAATACCGGGCTGAAGCCCAAGCGAGGGAGAAGGTAAAAGAGGAAGGGCCACTCAAGAGTGTCAAAGGCTTTGGAAGCATCTAAAAGGGCAGCCGCGGCCGGAAGAGCGGGGTTGATTTGGTGGAGAACAGCGAATATCGTTCGGAGATTATGCGACGTGGCACGACCAGGGATGAAACCGGACTGGTCTGGGCGAGCTATCAGGGGCATGAGAGGTAGGAGGCGGGAGGCCAGCAACTTGGCAAAAATCTTATTGTCGGTGTTGATGAGAGATAACGGGCGGTAAGAGTCAAGGAGCTCGGGGGATTTGTCTGGTTTCAGGAGCAGTGTTAGCAGGGCCTCGCGAAGTGACGGAGGGAAGTGGCCGCACTCGAAGGAGTCATTATACATAGCGGCAAGGTGCGGAATGAGAAGGGGCGCGAAGGCTTTGTAAAAGGATGCAGGTAGACCGTTGGAACCCGGAGCTTTATCGCCAGGCAGGCTATTAATGGCTGCCAGGATCTCCTCCTTAGAAAAGGGTTCGTCGAGGTACTCCCGATGGCTGTTACCCAGCCAGAGGAGCTCAAGAGTGTCGAAATATTGGTCAAGGATGTCGCGCGAAGGAACAATCCCAGCGGTGTAGAGTTGAGAATAAAAGGCGGTGAACCTGGTCACCACCTCATCAGGAGAGGTTGTTCGTTCCGGGCCCCCATCCTGGTGCGCAGTAATATAAGAGGTGGCATAAGGCCGTCATAGGAGATTGGCTAAAGTCTTACCCGGGCGATCCCCCTCACCAAAGCGACCCGCCCTCGCCTCCCTACTCAGAAAGAAAAGTTCCCTATCGGCCACATCATTAAAATTAGAAAGTTTGCCCCGGAGCTGCGCAAGGATGTCGGGATTGGGGCTAAGAGAATGTAAAGAGTCAAGAGCCTTGATTTCTCCCTCCAATCGTTCAAGGGCACCACGAATAGAGCACAGGACACCAGCCTGCTTGGAGATACATTTGCCCCGAATCACCACCTTGAAACCTTGCCAAAGTGTGGAAGGGGAGTCAATGGAGCCGGCGTTAAGATCAAAATAATTCACGAATGCGGATTGGATCTAGTCGCAAAACACCGAGTCGCGGAGCGCATTGGGGGGCAGCCGCCAGGCAAACATGCGCTGCGGGGTGTGTGGGGGGAGCAAGCTAAGGCGGACGGGAGCGTGGTCAAAAAGGGTACGCGCCATGTGCTCTACAGAGGTGACCCACACAAAAGCGTCCTGAGTGATGATCCAGAGGTCCAGGCGGGACCAGCAGCCTAAAGATCCCGTAACGCATGTGCCTTCGCGCGCTTCCGGGTCGGTGTGCCGCCACGCGTCAAGCATGGAATTGGTGGATAGTATGGAATGCAGGAGAGATGTAGCACGCAGGTGCAGAGCGCGGGCCCCAGAGCGATCAAGGGTGGCTGAAGGTGTAATGTTGAAATCGCCCCCCCAAAGCAGCGCTGCAGGTCCCAGGGAAGAGATGTGTCGCCACACTTGCACAAAGAATTCAGGGTCATCATAGTTGGGGCCATAGATCGCTGCTAGGATCAGGGGTTGGGCCAGGAGAGTACCAAGCAGGATGATGAAGCGCCCCACAGGATCCGCAATAACCTGGGATGTGTGCCAGGGCAGCCCTCTGTGTATGAGGATGGATACCCCGCGAGAGTAACAGGAGTAGAAGGAGGAGTGAATTTCGCCCCAATGTCTAGAGTGAAGCTTAGAGGCAGTAGTGGGTAATAGGAGGGTTTCCTGGAGGAAACAAATGTCAACCTTATATCGGATGAGGTGGGCATGTACTAGGCGGGCCTTCCGATGGTCATTGAGACCGCGGTCGTTCCAAGTCCAGTGCGTGGTGGCCGTCATATCGCTATGCCATGAAGGTGAGTGGCGGATGAGGACAGCTGCGAAGTGGGAGCCAGATGTGATTCAGAAGGGATGTGCAGTGCAGAAGACAGTGTAGCAATTAACACAGTACAGAAAAAGTCATAGAACGAGACAAACAACAGGCCTCGGAAAGGAGGCAACATACCCAATGAACCCCCCTCCACCACCCACACCAACCTCCCAATCAGGTTGAGAGACCATCCCGACCCACCCAGGGAAACCCCAACTAGGAAGGGGAAGAACAAAGGGGTCCATTACGATGGCGGGCGGACAAAGTCCGCCCCCCATTGCAACGGAGTCAGGGACCGACCGCCCAGGATGCGGTGGTCCCACCACGTAGTGCATGGCAATGAGGGGGGTACCATGGGTACCCCCCATGTGCAACCCTCAACCCCCCGACACCCTGGGGGCCCGCAACGGGCCCCCAATACCAGACACCGCATGCCTTTCCATGGAAAGGCGAATCTCTGCATGCATCATAATATGGATGGCGGTGTCTTGCAGACATCACCACCATATTGTGCCCCTTTAACGCCCGGTCGACGAGTCGACCGGCGGAAAAGCGGCGGACGGTCTTTCCGTCCGCCGCAGACCCCACACCAATACTAATATGGCGGGGGGTCAATCAGGCATGGATGGCAGGCGGATCGCCCCCGCCGGGCCAGCGGTGGCTACCGCCGGCCCGGCGGGGGCGATCCGCCCGCAATCCTAATGGGCCCCATAGTCAAAGATGGAGGGAATTATCCCGTGGAGGCACGGCTCTGCTCAGCGAACACCCCTGCCACTAGGACAGGGTGGCCAAGCTGTGGATGATCGCGGACAGTGAGTGAAGACATGGGAGGCCAACAGGGCGCCTCATATACCAGGGCACATCATAGGGACACAAACAAGATAACGGGTAGTCCAGATCAGGAGTCAATAGTTACTGCGTAAAGGCAGAAGGGAGTGTAGGACTGGCATATTAGGAGCAGTGGGTGCCTCTTCGACAAGGGTAAACCACCGGGCCCACATGCCGGGGAACAGGATAGCGTCAGATGCGGGCGGGGGCAGGAATGGCTGCAAGAGCAGAGGGCGATGCGGCCAGAACAGGCAACGCCGTGCCATGAGGCGCAAGCAACAGGCGTCCAGGAGAGAGGGCTACCATCAGTCATTGTCACTCAGATCGCCATCGGCAGCCATCTGGGAGCTGGAAGGCGTGGAATTCTGTGGTTTGTCCAGCTTTTTCGTGTAGGCCAGTGCCGCCTTCGGCTCCGTGAAGACGTGCACTGTCTGACTCGTAGCTTGGCCTGGTACGCCAGGGAGTAGGAGATGTCATGTTTCTGCAGCAGCCGTTTGGCCTGGAGGAATTCACGACGGGCAGCCTGCACCGCCATCGTATAATCAGGGTAAAAGGATATAGAGTTCCCCTGATGGCGAATTTCACCCTTCTCCATGGCTGCCCGCAGAACGGCATCCCGGTCCCGAAAGTTTAGTAATTTGGCGATGATAGGACGAGCAGGCAGGCCAGGATCGGGCCGGGGCCCCAGAGAGCGATGGGCACGCTCAACGATGAAGACAGGGGAAAGAACCTCACCAAATAGGTCCCGGATAAGCTGTTCAACAAAGTCCTCCATTTTGGAGATGTTGGACGATTCGGGCATGCCCGTGATGTGGAGGTTACTTCTGCAGGAGTGGGCTTCCAAATCCTCATTCGTGTTCTTGATGAGCTCTAGAACCTTGTCCATTTGGAGAAGTTTATGGTGATCCCGAGTCGCGGCGTCTTCAACATCAGACACCCTCGCCTCCACGTGGGTCAGCTGTGCGTCGTGCGAGTACACCCGGGCCTTGACAGTGTCCAGACAGGTGGATAATTGATCGAGCTGGGTGGCGATGCCGATGCCAGTGACAGTGGCCTTCACATCTAGCATGATGGCTTTAAGGTCGTCCTCTCGGGTCGGACCGGCTTCGGGCTGGGTTGCAGGCTTGCCAGTGTCCAGGGCCACCCCATCCTGTCGTGTTTGCCTGCGTTGGTCAAAGGCCAGCTTAGGCTGCTTGGGGTCTGCCTTCCCCATGGTCAGGCCGCCGTGTCCCACACAAGCCCGCCACCCGCACCGCAGAGGAGCTGGAAGCGGAGGTGCGGCGTGAGAGGAGGCAGGAGCCAGCAAGAGGAGCTATGGCCGAGAATGAGCACCAGAGGATGTAGCAGTCACAAGGCCCAAGGGGAAGGCTGAAGCAGGAGAGGCATTGGGCGATGACCTGGGCCGGCCAGGGGGAACAGCGTCCGACCAGAGTCCGGGACGATCATATAAGTCAGAGGAGGAGGAGGCGGGGTGCCAGGTCCATCAGGCAGGGTCGTAGCTGGAGAGACAGCAGCAGGCGCCTGCAGCACGTCGAGTAAAGGAGCCGAGGAGGGCCGGAGTCAGATGGGCCAGGGGAGGGAGAGGCGATCCCCAATCGCAGGCCAGTGTCAGTAGGGCCCCAGGAGACCAGCGCAGTTCCGGGCCCCAGAGCCACAGGCGTGCCCACTGATGAGTGGAAGGGCTAGGAGAGTAGGTGGGTGCCGCCACACGCAGCAGTAGGCAAGCAGGGCACCAAAGCAGGTCGGCCGGTCCAGACGGCTAGTGTGAGCTGATGCAGAGAGCGTGACGTGCAGGATGGCGGAGGCAGGCCCTTTAGCGCACGGGAGCGAGGAAGGCTGCAGCGAGGCCTAAACCAGCGTGGCCGCCAGAAGAGAGTACCCCAGCAGGCCTGTGTACGCAGAGGCGAAAGGCAGCGGGGAAGCGCGGGGAGTGCGCCGCCCACGTCGCGGGGCCCCAAACAAGCTGCGGGAGGCTAAGGGCACTTCAGGTGCCGGCTGGCGCCAGATAGGGGGAGGAGAGGCCAGGGCCCCGTGGTACGACGTGCGTCCCCCCAACCCCACCGCAGAACACCCCCAGCAGTAGCGAGACCCACCCGGGAGAAGAGGCAGCAGGCAGTCGTCAGCAGGAGGTCCCGGTCCCGGCAGGCCGGCATCAGCAGTCTCCCATCTCCACCAGAGCCCGGCGCAGCCACCAGCCACACACTACCAGGTAGGCCCGGCAGCCACGCCCGGGACTGGAAATGGCGGCAGATCTCGGTGCGGCGTCGGCAGCGGGAGTCAGCTGGGGGACCGATCGCCGCCCCCGGAGGCAGGGAGTCGAGGCAGCATGAAGCAGAGCGTCAGTTCACCCGGGGTCCGCAGGATCGTGGCGGATTGAACGGCTTGGCCGGCAGAGCACACTCAGGGTGCGGCCATCTTGCAGCCGGCCAAGCCACGCCCCCGCATCATGACATGATGTTGAGGTACATACATTACTTGTCCATGGTGTGACATGTAAATTGAAACCATGTGCCACGTACAGATTGTGTGATTACAACAACATGTCATCATGTAACAACTTGCGGCACATCAACTTTATGTAATGCGTCTTTTTTGTTTGCTCTTCATGGAATCAATTTCAGCTAAGCAAGAACTAGCCATTGGAATGTTATACATACCTTTTTCATATAATGTACTTTACTTTGTTTGTCAGAGTGACCATGCATGTTTCGTGTTCATATGGGCCTTCATGCTCTGACACCATGGCACTTACACATTGCATTCTGTGCTGTGCATGATTGTGCCATGAATTACTTTCACATGTGAATTGGTGAGTCAAAGTTTAATTTCTGTGACAGTTACGTGCGCTTAGCTGTCTGCACACTGGATGTGGCTTTTGGATCTATGCCAAGTTGGCTGACATGTGAGTGCTGGTGTGGTCATCTGGCTCCATGTTTTTTGAGAAGGATGGCAGGGTGCATGCACTGATTACCTACCTGTTCGGTGACACAGTGGAGGGAAATGGCTGCCACATGGTTCTGGGTGGGGGGAGTGCTCCATCCTGCTCAGCTGTGGGACAAGGGGGCCTGTGGGGAGTTGTAGTGCAGGCTTCCCACCCCACAAACACCCCTCCCTGTTCAGAAGGCTACCTACATGTTATGTGAAGGTGAGCAATGCAATGGCTGCCACATGGTTCTGGGTGGGGGGAGTGTTCCATCCTGCTCCGGTGTGAGACAAGAGAGCATGAGAAGGCTGACTACCTGTAAGTTTGAGAAGAGCAATGAAATGGCTGCCACATGGTTCTGGGTGTGGGGAGTGTACCATACTGCTAAGCTGTGGGACAAGGGGGCCTGGTGGGAGTTGTAGTGCTGGCTTCCCACCCACAAACACCCCTCCCTGTTAAGATGGCTACCTACCTGTAAGTTTGATGAGTGCAATGAAATGGCTGCCACATGGTTGGGGGGAGTGCTCCATCCTACTCAGCTGTGGGGCAAGGGGGCCTGGAGGGAGTTGTAGTACAGGCTTCCCACCCACAAACACCCTTCCCTGTTCAGAAGGCTACCTACCTGTTAGGTGAAGGTGAGCAATGCAATGGCTGCCACATGATTATGAGTGGGAGGAGTGTACCATCCTGCTCAGCTGTGGGACAAGGGGGCCTGTGGTGAGCTGTAGTGCTGGCTTCCCACCCACAAACACCCCTCCCTGTTAAGATGGCTACCTTCCTGTAAGTTTGATGAGTGCAATGAAATGGCTGCCACATGGTTGGGGGGGTGCTCCATCCTGCTCAGCTGTGGGACAAGGGTGCCTGGTGGGAGTTGTAGTGATGGCTTCCCACCCACAAACACCCCTCCCTGTTAAGAAGGCTACCTACCTATTAGGTGAAGGTGAGCAATGCAATGGCTGCCACATCATTATGAGTGGGAGGAGTGTACCATCCTGCTCAGCTGTGGGACAAGGGGGCCTGGAGGGAGTTGTAGTGCTGGATGCCTGTACACATGCCCCCATGGAAATATTGCTAGCTACCTTTGGGGTGATTCAGAGGAAGGAAATGTTAGATGTGTGAGACATGTGTTGGGAAGAGTGTGTTGTACGTAAGTGCATTTGTGCTTAGGAAGTGTAGCTTTCTAGATGTGCAAGACAGTACATAGCAGTGTAATGGGAGACATTTGTTGGTACTTACCAGCCTCCACTCCCCCGGGTATTCCTGTGAGACTCTCTGGATGCAGTATGGCAAGCACCTTCCCCTCCCATTCGTTGAATGTTAGTGGTGGAATGGGAGGGCCACCACCAGTCCTCTGAGCCAGCTTATGGTTCTTGTTGGCACGCTCTTTCACCCTGGTCTTGAGGTCATGCCAGCTCCTCCTGATGTCCTTCAGGGTGCGCGGGGTGGTCCCTACTGCATTGACTTTTTTGACTATCCTTTCCCACATCTGATTTTTTCTGGCTACTGGTGTCTGTTGGACCATGCTTCCAAACAAATGGGGTTCTACTCTGATTATCTCATCTACCATCACTGACAACTCATTGTCAGTGAATTTGGGCATCTTCCTCTGTGCCATGGTTTGTGATGTGCAAATGGGTGAGAAGTGCAGGTGTGAAGGTGGTGGTGGTGGTGTGTGTGGTTGTGATGGTGTGATGTGTGCTGATTTGCCTCTCCTTTGTGCTGTGGGGTTGGGCCCTTCAGTGCTGGAATTGTGCAAAGGATTCTGGGCAGGGAAGGGGATGGTTTTATAATCAGCTATGTGGGTGGGTCAAAATGGGGTATTCATGTCAGGTGTGTTGTCTGGGTTGACCTGGGATTCGTATTTTTAACTTGCAATGGGGATGTGTCATTGGGGTGTGTTAGATGTTTTTTGAGGCTGAGCCAGATATACAGCCACACTTGGTAGCCTTGTTGTGTGGTTGCTTTCGACCGCCATTGCTCTTCCCGCGTGACCGCAGCGTTCGAAATGCAATAGTCCTTCCCATTCATCATTTGTTGCCATCGCGGCAGTCGGAAACAACTGATCGTTCCGCTGGCACCGCCATCGTATCGTAATTTCACTTGTGGTCATTCTACTGGTCGAACGGCGTTTTTTGGTCTTTCTGCAGCAAATCCGACCGCCGAGGACGGATTTTCAGCTTTTCCGGACGTTCCCGGCGGAGTTTCGTGGAATCCGTCCGCCGCAGTCGGATTTTTCTAGCAGTGCATCCTAATCTGACCGCCGGTTTTGCCGCAGTACATGCGGACGGTTAATTTCCGCTGCCACGGCGGTCGGAGTGTTTTCCGTCCGCCATCGTAATCGGCCCCTTAGTACCCTCCTTCCTTCTTTTTCCCATATATTTATTTCTCTCTTCCCCCCAGCACCATGGCAAATAACAGCTCACCAAGGTGTGCACTTAGCAGCCACCTTCCTTGCGGAAGCCTGTGCCAGGCAGGGGTGCAGCCCGTGCCCTGTTTTCTGAGGTGGATGTAGCAGCGCTGTTTTTTTTTAATTCAGCGCCAACTCCCCTCCACCCTGGCAGCAGGTGGCAGGCGTGCGTCCGAGTACGGGAGGCAGGAGTGCCAGCAGCACTGGGCGAGGGTGCGCCGGGCAGTGTACCACTGTGCTGGGGTCCGACACACCCATCATCAGCTGACGCACCGCTGGTCTGACATCCAAGAGCAGGACCTGCTGGACCTGCTAGGAGTTGAATTTGCGGGGCTAAGCAAGCAGCTAATTATTAAAATTATTAATTTACGATTACTTGTGTGTTCTATGCTATTGCTAATATTTTTTTCCCAAATAGCAAGCATGTTGCTCACATGCAGGTAAGTTAAGTCTTCAAATATTATGTGATCATTATTATAGACAGGTGCTCGGGGCTACCTAACCTAGTAATCATGCTTGTTGGTGCTTTCTTGGGCTCATTAGTGATTATGTAAGAACTGTAATTTGTTATTTGTAATTGTAACCGCATGGTGCATGCCACACAGACGGTGCAGGGATGTTTGTGAACAACATCCATTTTTCAATGTAAGCTTGTGCTGCGGGCCTTTTCCACCTGCTGCACAAGCTTCCATTGACAAATGGAGGTTTGCGACCGCTCTATGGCCTATGGGCGGTCGCATCATAATAGTGCGGTCGGGACCACCGACCTAAGGTCAGGCAGTACCAGAACCGCAATGGCGTCCGCCCGACATTGTCGTAATAATGAGCCCCTTAGTGAATTGGCCCATCAAGGGGTGTTGAGAGTTTGCGAATGAGATAAGAAGAAGCAAACATCATTTGTTGCAATTTATTATTAGCAATTCCAAAATGTAGTTCACTAAACTTGGAATAGGGCTAGGTAGGTAGGTTTAGGAAATTTGGAATAGGATAGGACGGTCCGCAATACTACTACTAGTCAATCTGATTTAGAAAAATTTAATGTTATTGCGATTGCCTTTTCCTGTCAAAAAATATTTTGGGGAGATTATTTATTTACCACCAATCTTTATTTTGTCTTACTCTTGATGTCTTACATCAGGCGGGTGAGGGAACTGGAGGTGCCTTCCAGAGTTCCTCGGCCAATGGCTCTGCTGGCCCCAGTGAGTTCTCCTGGTCGTCACAATAATATATTTATTCCCCTAACTTTTACAGCACCTTTTTTTAAATTATGTCTACCCCTTCGATCTATCCGTTTCTAAATTCTTGTTATCCCTGCATTATCCTATTTACTTATTTTCTATATTTCAAGTTTCTGTACTTTACTTCACACTGTCTCTAGTCTGTACTGTCTTCTTTCTTGTACTTTGTGAGTCAGCTTTCCATCTCCCCTTATATTATATGTTGTGGACTGCTTAGTGGTGGTACTCTAAGACTCAGAGATCCCATTGGTCCCATATTACTTTACTACACCACTCTGCCATGTAGATTGCATGCCCATTGCCATGGTAAGGTATTCTACACATGTTTGTTAAGATGAGAAGTCTCCATTTGTAAAACAAGAGAGTGGCCATGGTCACGTTGGACACCCCAAAATTGTGTCTTCTTAGCTAGGCCTAGTATTGTTAGCAGCAGCTGGTGAACTGATGACCTTGCACCATGGCTGGTAGGAAGTACAAGGAGGATGGCCCCACTACATTTGCCAACCAAGACCATATGTCCAGTTGTCCACTCTTGTACTATTTTTTTCACAATAGCAGATTCATCAACAGCTCTAGCCACTCCTTAACAGTTTGTCTTGAGGTTTTTAAAAAATTGCTACGAACAAAATACCCAAACTGATATTATCTGTAATGTATACAAATTTTAGTGATGTGTGTGGTGTATTTTGCTATACAAAATTAATAGGGGGAGGCGTATCTGACATCTAAGAAATGTGTAATGTTGTTTCTAGCCGCACCGACCACCATTGCCGGGGCCATCAGTGACGGCGCCAGCCAGTCTGCAGATGCAGCAGCTGTAGGGCGTGAGCTAGCGGCAGTGATGGGCGGGTAAGTCATATTGCTTGCTTATTGATAATTTATTATATACTCACTGTAAGGGTGTAGTGTTGACTTGTGAACAACAGGTGAACAAAGCAGGAGTTGGGCTGAGTAACTAATGGCCCCTTCTAGCTTCAACTTAGCAGAGAAAGTTTAATCAACAAGACCTTTAACTATGGGTTTATGGAAAAGGGAATGAAGGATGGAAGGAGAAAGGACGGGCAAAATGTATTATATATGACTGGAAGAGAAGGATGCATGGGTGAAAGTGGATACATGTAATATAGGTGACTGATAGGAAGCATGGGTGGATGAAGGATGGATGAATGGTATACGTGTGGGAAGCCTGCCTCAGTGGGTGAAAGTGTATATATGAAAGGATGCCTGCCTGGGTGGGTGATTTGAATCCTGTGGTGGTTTTGATTGAAAGGACGCATAGATGGGTAAAAGTCAAATGTATGTTGCTGAAAGGTTTGTTGAGAGTGAGACAGAGAGCCACGTTTGGATGGATAGCTATATGGATGGATGGTTTCAATGGTGAAGACTGGATTGGGAGAATGTAAAACTTAAATGGTGAGTAGCAAAGCCAAGGGTGAAGAATAAAAAATAAAATACTAGAAGAACAATGCAATGATAAATGGAAAAATCCTGGGAAGGAGAATAAACAAGGGACTAGGGTGCTCCTCTTTAGTTGTGTTCTTTTCAATTTTAATTGATTGGAATGGTGTTATTGAGGTTTTTGTGATCCAAAGGGTCCCTGGACTGACAGTAGTTTTCAGGCACAACATATTATGTATCCTTCCTACCCACCCATCATCAATCACCTCCCTCCCTCCCTACCCATGGCATTATTGTGTATGTGTTTTGCTAAGAGCATTGTGTTTAATTTGTCTTTTTTCTTTCTTGATATATAGCTACTCCTGCTGATCCGAAAAAAACACATAGCAGGCAGGAGATTGCATGATCCGGCAGCGGCAACTGGAGGCCATCAGGGGCAATTACAGGCAGCTGGTGGCCTTGGAGGATGAGGAGGCAGAAGCTGTTTTAGATGCCCCGGACCCCAGCCAGGCTACAACAACACATCGGTCCAATGCTAGGTGCCCGACGCTAGTCCACCATCACTGCTGCTCCCCCTTATTTCCACTGATTTGAGTGCTGAGGCTGGCGAATATTGGAGCCAGGTAGGAACGGATGAACGGGCACCTAAAGGAGCTCCTAGCCCGCCGTTAGTGCCCTCTTCAGCCCCTTTTTAAATAATTTTTTGGTTGGGTGGGACTTTTTGTGGGGAGAGGTTGGGAATGTGAGAGTTGGGACATTGTTGGGTTTTTCTTTAATTATGGACAATTTCGTTTTTGGACTCTTGGACACTACTTGGATATTGGTTGGGGTTAGGGAGAGGTGTGGGCCAGTTGTGGGTTTGGTAGTTAATATTTGCTAAGGGAATACATTTTTATAGTTTTACATTATGAATTATTTAAAACCTTTTTGTGGGGTTATTGTTTAACTTCCCACTGCTGCCTTTGCCACAGCCAGTTTTTAAAAGGTGCAGAGACAGAATATTGATGGAAAAATATTGACATGCAAGAATATTGAGGCAAGAATATCGATGTGTAAAATATTGAGGTAAGTTTTTTCGATGTTAAAAATATCTATATTATTCTGATTTAGAAATATCGAATTTGAAAATATCGATGGCAAAAATATCGGTGTAAATAATATCAATTTTATGGTTTCTATTTTTTTATAATGTTCTATTTTTTTGTAATTTTGTATTAGTAATTTTATAATGTTTAAATAAATTTTTTATGTCTAAATAATTTTTTTTTTTGTTTTAATATAATTTTTAGGGGCAGGATGTTGGGTTTATAGGGGATAAGGGTGGGTAGTAAATAAAAAATGTTGAAAAATTACTATAATTTTTAAATTTGTATATATTTTAGGAGAGTGATGTTGGGTTTATAGGGGATAAGGGTGGGGAGTAATTTAAAAATATTGTGTTAAAACATTTTTTGAAAATTTTTATTTAACTTTAGGAGTGGGATATTGGGTTTATAGGGGACATGGGTGGAGAATAATTTAAAAATATTGTGGGGAAGAAAAATTGTTTTAATTTTTTATTAAATTTTAGGAGTGGGATATTGGGTTTAGAGGGACATGGGTGGTAAGTAATTTAAGAATGTTTGGATGAAAAATAAATTTTAAATAGTAAAATAAGAAATATATAATTATTAATAAAAATTATATAATTTAAATTTTTAAATTTTGTAAAATTCGAAATTATTTGTGTTGCGAAATGTTTTCTGTAAATTTTGTGAAAAATGTCAATTTTTTATTAATTTATTTTAATTTTTAATAAATTAAAAAATATAGGGGCATATTAGCAAGACCGGCGATAAAATTATCGCCGTTTTAGCGGCAGGAAACTGCCGCTAAAACGGCGATAATGGGCTTGCTAATATGCGTTATAGAATTCCAATAGAAGCCCAGGTTAGATGTGCATGACATCTAACCTGGGCTTCTATTGGAATTCTATAACGCATATTAGCAAGCCCATTATCGCCGTTTTAGCGGCAGTTTCCTGCCGCTAAAACGGCGATAATTTTATCGCTGGTCTTGCTAATATGCCCCATATTTTCTTAAATTTGCATTTGTAAATATTTTTTTATAACATTTAGGGGCCGATTCTGATTCAGCTCGGAAATCTCTCCGACCGAACCGGACCCGGAGAGATTTCCGACCGAATCGGACCCTAGCAGCCCGACCGAACGAGTACGATGCGCACGCATGCCATCGGACTGGAGTCGGTCGGACTCCCATTGAAGTTAATGGGAGCCTGTCGTACAACGCGTACGCGGGCTCCCATTGACTCAATGGGTGAGAGGCGGACAAGGGCGCCCCCTACAGCGTGTACGCGGCGAAGGGACTCGCGCCGTACACGCACAGGTAGGGGGGACCCATGGGTCCCCCCTGTGTGCGACTTGCGCGGCTACGCGTACAGGGGGGTCCGACACGGACCCCCAAAGTACGGCTCTGACTGCTTCTTCGAGCCGGACGGCGCGAGTCGGTCAGACAGCTCGCGGCGCGCATCGTACTTGCCCGGCCGGGGAACGTCTCCATTACAAGGTGCGCTGCGCATCCGTGCGAGTCGGTCGGTGCGGTTGGGACGGGCGTACGAGTCGGTCGGCGAATTTGCACGCGCTCGCATCGTACTCGTTCACCCGGACGCACGTACGAATCGGTCGGGAATAAGGGCTCCGAATTGGATCCGGTTCAGCCGAATCCGATTCGGTGCCCTACCGGCCGAGATCGGAATCGGCCCCTTAGTGTATAATTTAAAATATATTTTTAAATATTTATATATTTAAAAATGTTGAGAATTTGTAATTATTAAAAAAAATATTTCTTTTAATCAAAAATTGTATTGTATTTATTAAAACTAATAAAAATGTAATATCAAATTTTTTGTTAGGAATACATTTTTGGTACTTTGAAAGATCAAAATAGGGGTGGGAGGTTATTCAGTCCTTTCCTTCATTTTGTTTGTATTTGGAGTTGGAATAGTAAAATATTTTAATTTATTATCCAGCACTATCTGTGAGTTCACTTGGATTTGGAGTTGGAATAGTAAATTATTATGGTTTACTATGCAGTACCTTCCCTGAGTTTATGTGGATTAGGAGTTAGAATAGTAAATTATTATGGTTTGCTATCCAGCACTTTCCCTGCATTTATGTGGATTTGGAGTAGGAATATTAAATTATTATGGTTTACTACCCAGCACTTTCTGTGAGTTTACTTGGATTTGGAGTTGGAATAGTAAATGATTATGGTTTACTATCCAGCATTTTCCCTGAGTTTATGTGGATTAGGAGTTGTAATAGTAAATTATTTTGGTTTACTATCCAACACTTTCCATGAGTTTATGTGGAATTGCAGTTGGAATACTAAATTAGTATGGTTTACTATCCAGCACTTTCTGTGAATTTACTTGGATTTGGAGTTGGAATAGTAATTATTATGGTTTACTATCCAGCACTTTCCCTGAGTTTATGTGAATTTGGAGATTTAGGGGCAGATTCCGATTCGGGCCGGAAATCTCTCCGACCGAGCCGGACCCGGAGAGATTTCCGACCGAATCGGACTCTGGCAGTCCGACCGATCGAGTACGATGCGCACGCATGCCATCGGACTCGAGTCGGTCGGACTCCCATTGAAGTCAATGGGAGCCTGTCGTACAACGCGTACGCGGGCTCCCATTGACTCAATAAGTGCGAGGCGGACAAGGGCGCCCCCTACAGCGGGTACGCGTCGAAGCGATTCGCGCCGTACACGCACAGGTAGGGGGGACCCATGGGTCCCCCCTGTGTGCGACTCGCGCGCCTACGCGTACAGGGGGGTCCGACGTGGACCCCCAAAGTCCGGCTCCGACAGCTTTTTCGAGCCGGACGGCGCGAGTCGATCGGACTGCTCGCGGCGCGCATCGTACTTACCTGGCCGGGAAACGTCTCCATAGCGCGGTGCGAGTCGTGTCCGTGCGAGTCGGTCGGAGCATGTTGAAGCCGCGTTCGAGTCGGTCGGAGTTTTCGCGGGTGCCTGCATCGTACTCGCCCGGCCGGACCCGCGTACGATTCGGTCGGGAAACAGGGCTCCGAATCGGATCCGGTAAATCCGAATCCGATTCGGAGCCCTACCGGCCGAGATCGGAATCGGCCCCTCAATATTAACATATTATGGTTTACTATCCAGCACTTTCTGTGAGTTTGCTTGGATTTGGAGTTGGAATAGGAAAGTATTGTGGTTTACTATCCAGCACTTTATCTGAGTTTACTTGGATTTGGAGATGGAATAGTGAATGATTTTAATTTATTATCCAGCACTTTCCCTGAGTTTAGTTGGATTTGGAGTTGGAATAGGAATTTGTTATGGTTTACTAGCCAGCACTTTCCCTGAGTTTAGTTGCATATGGAGTTGGAATAGTAAATTATTATGGTTTACTATCCAGCACTTTCCCTGAGTTTAGTTTGGTTTGTAGTTGGAATAGTACATTATGGGGCCGATTCCGATCTCGGTCGGAGGCGCACCCAATACTATTCGGTCGGGAAAAAAGCCATGCGAAAGCCAGTTTCCCGACCGATCCGTACAGCACACCGAACGAGCAAGTACGATGCGCACAACAGCAAAAATTCCGGCCGAGCCGTACTCACCCAAACCAGGTCCTGTTCTCCGACCGAGGCGAATCCGGAAACGCCGAATCGAGTCGCACGGAAGGGAAAATGCAGCCCCGTCCGGCCGGACAAGTACGATGCGCTTTCCGTACGCGCCGAACCCGTCGCTACGCACGGCACGTCAAAGCATCCGGGAGAGGCGCACATAAGCTCCGAATCGCGCCACAACACGATCCACGGCTACGAGACGAACACAGCACAGACGAGGACGACGCGAAGCGACGAGGACGAAGCGAAGCGACGAGGACGAAGCCAAGCGGCGAGGACGACGCGAAGCAACGAGAAGGACGAACGACACGAACCAACCATGAATCCCTTCGTCCCGATCATACCAATATTCTACATCTACTACCGGAACAGGCACGGACGCGTACGGCGCAGAAGGTAAGTCAGACACCAACCACAAAACACATACAACACGTACACGACACATCACACACATACACTGGGAATCTGAATATACTTGCAACAGCAGCACCATAGGGGCGGGATGCCCATCACCAATGCCACATATGCACACAGGGGCCTGAATGCGCGCCACCACCCCAACCCAGGGGGGCTGGATGCCTACCACTACTACCACCCTTAGCCAGGGGGCAGGATGCCTACCACTACTACCACCCTTAGCCAGGGGGTCAGGATGCCCACCACTACTACCACCCTTAGCCAGGGGGCAGGATGCCCACCACTACTACCACCCTCACCCAGGGGGGCAGGATGCCCACCACTACTACCACCCTCACCCAGGGGGGCAGGATGCCCACCACTACTACCACCCTCACCCAGGGGGGCAGGATGCCTACCACTACTACCACCCTCACCCAGGGGGGCAGGATGCCCACCACTACTACCACCCTTAGCCAGGGGGCAGGATGCCCACCACTACTACCACCCTCACCCAGGGGGGCAGGATGCCCACCACTACTACCACCCTCACCCAGGGGGCAGGATGCCCACCACTACTACCACCCTTAGCCAGGGGGCTGGATGCCTACCACTACTACCACCCTTAGCCAGGGGGCAGGATGCCTACCACTACTACCACCCTCACCCAGGGGGGCAGGATGCCTACCACTACTACCACCCTTAGCCAGGGGGCAGGATGCCCACCACTACTACCACCCTCACCCAGGGGGGCAGGATGCCCACCACTACTACCACCCTCACCCAGGGGGGCAGGATGCCCACCACTACTACCACCCTTAGCCAGGGGGGCTGGATGCCTACCACTACTACCACCCTTAGCCAGGGGGCAGGATGCCTACCACTACTACCACCCTTAGCCAGGGGGCAGGATGCCCACCACTACTACCACCCTCACCCAGGGGGGCAGGATGCCCACCACTACTACCACCCTTAGCCAGGGGGCTGGATGCCTACCACTACTACCACCCTTAGCCAGGGGGCAGGATGCCCACCACTACTACCACCCTCACCCAGGGGGCAGGATGCCCACCACTACTACCACCCTCACCCAGGGGGCAGGATGCCCACCACTACTACCACCCTTAGCCAGGGGGCAGGATGCCCACCACTACTACCACCCTCACCCAGGGGGGCAGGATGCCCACCACTACTACCACCCTTAGCCAGGGGGCTGGATGCCTACCACTACTACCACCCTTAGCCAGGGGGCAGGATGCCCACCACTACTACCACCCTCACCCAGGGGGGCAGGATGCCTACCACTACCACCACCCTCACCCAGGGGGGCAGGATGCCCACCACTACTACCACCCTTAGCCAGGGGGCAGGATGCCCACCACTACTACCACCCTCACCCAGGGGGGCAGGATGCCTACCACTACTACCACCCTCACCCAGGGGGCAGGATGCCCACCACTACTACCACCCTTAGCCAGGGGGCAGGATGCCCACCACTACTACCACCCTCACCCAGGGGGGCAGGATGCCCACCACTACTACCACCCTCACCCAGGGGGGCAGGATGCCCACCACTACTACCACCCTTAGCCAGGGGGCTGGATGCCTACCACTACTACCACCCTTAGCCAGGGGGCAGGATGCCTACCACTACTACCACCCTCACCCAGGGGGGCAGGATGCCTACCACTACTACCACCCTTAGCCAGGGGGCAGGATGCCCACCACTACTACCACCCTCACCCAGGGGGGCAGGATGCCCACCACTACTACCACCCTCACCCAGGGGGGCAGGATGCCCACCACTACTACCACCCTCACCCAGGGGGGCAGGATGCCCACCACTACTACCACCCTTAGCCAGGGGGCTGGATGCCTACCACTACTACCACCCTTAGCCAGGGGGCAGGATGCCTACCACTACTACCACCCTTAGCCAGGGGGCAGGATGCCCACCACTACTACCACCCTCACCCAGGGGGGCAGGATGCCCACCACTACTACCACCCTCACCCAGGGGGGCAGGATGCCCACCACTACTACCACCCTTAGCCAGGGGGCAGGATGCCCACCACTACTACCACCCTCACCCAGGGGGGCAGGATGCCCACCACTACTACCACCCTCACCCAGGGGGGCAGGATGCCCACCACTACTACCACCCTTAGCCAGGGGGCAGGATGCCCACCACTACTACCACCCTCACCCAGGGGGGCAGGATGCCCACCACTACTACCACCCTTAGCCAGGGGGCTGGATGCCTACCACTACTACCACCCTTAGCCAGGGGGCAGGATGCCCACCACTACTACCACCCTCACCCAGGGGGGCAGGATGCCTACCACTACCACCACCCTCACCCAGGGGGGCAGGATGCCCACCACTACTACCACCCTTAGCCAGGGGGCAGGATGCCCACCACTACTACCACCCTCACCCAGGGGGGCAGGATGCCTACCACTACTACCACCCTCACCCAGGGGGGCAGGATGCCCACCACTACTACCACCCTTAGCCAGGGGGCAGGATGCCCACCACTACTACCACCCTCACCCAGGGGGGCAGGATGCCCACCACTACTACCACCCTTAGCCAGGGGGGCTGGATGCCTACCACTACTACCACCCTTAGCCAGGGGGCAGGATGCCCACCACTACTACCACCCTCACCCAGGGGGGCAGGATGCCCACCACTACTACCACCCTCACCCAGGGGGGCAGGATGCCCACCACTACTACCACCCTTAGCCAGGGGGCTGGATGCCTACCACTACTACCACCCCCACTCATAGGATGGACAATGCATGACACAACAAGCACACCACAACCTAGGGAATGCAAGATTAAGACATCCCCCACCACCATGACAAGCGTGTGAGCAGGCTGTGTCAAATGCCTACAACACCGAACATGACATTGAACATACAATGTGACCCCCTAGCACATGTGCCACACATATATGTGTGTGGCACCCACAATGCAAGCAGCCCATGACCATTGTGGCAATGGGGCCTAAACCCCCATCATCACAGTGACCAAAAGGCAAGTGTGGGGTCCATAGCTGAAGCACATTTTGACCATTGTGGCAATGGGGTCTAAACCCCCATCATCACAGTGACCAAAAGGTAAGTGTGGGGTCCATAGCTGAAGCACATTTTGACCATTGTGGCAATGGGGTCTAAACCCCCATCATCACAGTGACCAAAAGGTAAGTGTGGGGTCCATAGCTGAAGCACATTTTGAACATTGTGGCAATGGGGTCTACACCCTCATCATCACAGTGACCAAAAGGTAATTGTTGACAAAGAAAGAGCTGCAACTGCCAAACTGCATGGATCATTCCTGGTCACAGAACCAAAAACTCATCTGTGGCAAAGTAGTGTATGTGTCCCATTGCAACATAAATTGGGGGAGCCAAATACTGCAGTGCAAATGAAACATTCCTTTGGCCATGTGCAGACAAACAACACCCATGGGGGCTGAGACCGTCAACAGTCATCAATGACACAATGACAGAAGTGACCATCAGAATGCAGAACCACATATTTGCACCAATGGGCACACAAATGCAGATACCCTGTGGAGACAGCAGATGTGAGGTGAACAGATACCATACCATGGCAGCAATGGGACACACAAACCATGATCACTGTGCTGACCGATGACCTAGGAGTCCCAGGGACAGCAGGGGAAACACACCAAACAACATACAGCCAATGGCACACCCAAGATATGCCAATGCAGTGGTGCAGATGCACAAACACAAACAGGCAGACCAACACTGTCATCATACACAGCAGGTGAGGGGTGGGGGTGCCAGTGTCCCCAGGCAACAACACAACACATGAGGAGAGCTGAATACCAATCATACAGATGTGCATACACTGCCACACTAAGGTAACTCATGGATCCAAATCCCCTATGTGGGCAAGCAGGCATTGACAGGTGAGAGGGAGCACAAAACACACATGTCACACAGGCACGTAGGAACAACAACTGACACAGCAAGTCACAGACACACCACAGCACCACCCCAGGGCCCCCACAATGTGGTGACCCTGGGCTGAATAAAAATACCACTGTGATGACAAAGCTAAATGTCGTTCACACTGTGAACCACAGTCAGGTGTCCTGAGCAACTAACTACCATCACACCTACACAAGCACAAATCAATCAGCATGGCCAGTAAGCCAAGGCCAACATGGAGGCAGGGGACTAGCCGGGCAACAACTCTCATCTGCACACACTCAAGACCACACCCCTCGACCTCCAACAATGTGCAGCAGTGAAGTACACATGCACTGGTGACATTGCACATGCACCCATGACTATTCCAGGGTGGTGGGTGGGAACCAAGGTGTAGAAACACATCACACATGGACACTCAACAAGACTCCTGAATGTCTGACACACTGCACACTACGCTGTACATGGACATGACGGCAATACCACACCGACCAATGGGATCCCAGCCACAGTCACACACCAATGAAGAAGCCAAGGTCACCCACAAAGAACACACATAGACAACAACCAACATTGCAGCCCGGACCCTAAGGAGTGCCAGCAGTCACACACACAACGTGTCACAATCACTGAAAGATAACACAAACTGGAAATCACATGACAGGGGCAAACAACAAGTGCCAAAGGGAAACCTGACTGTGACCCATCTGCGTCAGCACACAAACTCTCACACAAACTCTGCCCTGACAGCAAACACACCTATGGGTGACACCCTGATGACCAGTAATGTGCCATGCACCCACATCACAGAGAACACAGGGAGAAGACTTTGGGGGAACATAGCTCAAGTCAGCAAGCATCACAAACAGGTACAACACTAGGGATCACAGCATGCGCAGATGAATGAAAGTGAACACACAGACATGCACATACAACACACACCTTGGGCGCAGGCAATGTCACACGTGTACACACTGCCATGAGGGGACTCCACTCCTGTGTGAGGAAAGCTGTGCCATATGTTGCCTCAGTAGGGCCCCATCATGTCAGCTGAGCACTTGGTCACACAATCAACAATTAGCACCAAATGAGGGCTCCCATCACATCAGCCTGGTCATGGATGTGCCAACGGAATCATCAGCACAGATCCAACACACTTGTATAGCAATGTTGCACTGACTACACGGATGAGTCCCTCCCCATTGATGCCCAAACCTGCATGTCCACTGGAGATGGCAACACGGTCAGGGAAGTAGACAAATGCAACGATGGCAGGCACAACAGATGTGCAGGGGTGGAAGCCACAGATATGAAATTGCCAATGTAAGTAGGAAACCCATTGCCAAATACTGAACACATGACACCCTCAGATGCTGCTATTGATGACATGGATACACCACATGATAGGACACATTCCCCCTGGACCACATGGGTTCCTGCACAGTAACACTTCATAATCATGAGACCAGATATCACCATCACTGCAGCAAGGGCATGGTTAGCTGCACCAACAACATGTACATCTGAAGCATGAGCACTAGAGAAAAGAAAGTTGCTTTATTCAGCATATGTGTTGTTTGATAACGACGTCCAGAAGAAATTAGAGCAAAGGCCAATGGCCAGTCCATTGTCAAAGTTCAAACAGGGTGACACTGGCAGATGTCACCCTACGCATGCCTGCACAATACCAGGGACAATCCACTAGGAGGGGCAACCGGGGGCAGGCCAGGCACCGCAGGGACAGGATCAGGGCTCACCAGGGGGAGTCAGGGAAGGGGTGGTGGGTGCTGGAGAGCCACTGACAACTGCAGTGGAGGTGTCTGACATGGTGTGTGCCGGCACAACTGGGGGGCATGACTCAGATGTCGTGGGTGCCGGCACAACTGCAGTGGACCCTGCAGATGGGGTGGACAGGTCCGCCACTGCAGTGCCCAAGTCAGACAGGGCGGTAGTGGACTCCACTGCAGTGCCTACCTCCAGGGGAGGAGAATGGGGAACAGGCAAGGTGGGTTGGACAGAGGGGGAGGACACCCTCACCACATCAGTGGCACAGACAAGCGCAGCGGGGGTGTGGTGCTGGGAGAGCAAGTGGCAGGGGGAGAAGGCCGGAGCATCTTGGGGATGGTATATCTGTGGGTGGGGGAACCTGGGGCAGGGTGTGGTGGGGGCACCTGTGCAGTGGGGGCCTGAGGGATGGAGGACGGAGACCTTGTGCCTGAGCTGCAGGGCGGTGGCGGGGTCTTGCTCTTAGCACTCCGGGGGACTTGCGGGTGGGGGCCTCAGTCCGTCTGCGCCTGGGGGAGGGTGTCCGGGGGCGAGGGGCACTCTGCTCCGTGTGGGTGGGCTTCCTCTTCCCCCGGGATGCTGGAGCAGCTTCATCGGTGGGGAAGAGGCCGAGGTCACAGAGGAAGAGCTGCTGTGACTTTGGGGTTGCAGGTGAGGCAAGGGAGGGTGCTTTGGAGGGAGAGGGAACTGAGGACTGCGCAGTGCATGTGGATGCGTGTGTGTGTTCCAGGGCCCCATCCCCTGTGAGTCTGGCTTCAGTCCCCTGAATGTGCGTGCGTGTGCGTTTTGTCATTGGCGTGTGTGTCAGTGTGCTGGATGTGTGTGTGCTGGTGTGTGCCTGTGCCAGTGTGTGTGTGCCTGGGATGGGTAAGGTGCTGGGGAGTGTGGATGGAGCAGAGGCAGGAGGGGTGAGGGACCGTTTGAGGAGGGACACTGCTGCCGTCAGGGAGGAGTCCATGGACCTATTGCCCCTCTGTAGGTCAGACATGCCCGATGAGATGCCCTCCATGAACGACACCAGCTGAGTCAACAGCGCGGTGTGCGCATGGAGGACACTCAGCATGGCTGTCTGCCCTACATGGAGCTGGCGAAGGAGGTACACAGACTCCTCACTCAGGGCAGCAGGGGACACAGGGGCAGGGGTGCGGTGCCTGGCCCAAAGGAGACACGCTCCCGGACATGGGAGCCTCCACGGACCTGGGGAATGGGAGCCGATGGGAGGGCGGTGGTGGTGCTGGTGGTGGCGGGGACAGCAACACTAGCTGGGGTGTGGTGGCTGCTGACACCCGCCTCCACAAGGGAGTCATCCTCCGAGTTGCTCTGGTCCTCAGCTGAGGTGGATGCTGCTGAGGACTCCTCGGTGTGGCTCCCCTCGCCCTCCGTGCCACTGGGTCCCTCCAACCACTCCTCGGCTGCTGACCCAGTCTGGCTCTCCGGCTCCTCCTGGTCCGTGGAGCTGTCCCCTTCCGTGGCCGTGGATGTATCTGCAAACAATGGGGAAACAGACAGACATCAGTCACCTGCACATAACGCACACACCACTGTGAGCACAGCACATCACAGAGCAAGCCCTGGCATCATTAGTTGTACATTGCTAAAAGTGCACTAATTGAACAGGAGAAGTCAATTGTCAGTCTGATGCCAAGCATGGCACTCACATCCCACATGGCCTTGCACCCATCTGTCTGGTGTCTGTTGGATTGCAACACCCCAGTGTTGACACATGCACCAAGTACACAGTAGTTGGACAGTGCAGAGGACACAGTGTGGACACATCACAGCTCTTGCCACTGAGTCAGTACAGGTTTACGGATGTAAGGGATGCCCAGAGTCAAATAGGAAATGCATGTGATGCATACCAGCGACAGACACCATGATTAGGGCTCCCGGTTTTCCGTTTTTACGGATTTTTACATATAAATACAGACGGAAAACAAGTTTTCCTTTGTCTGTATTTATATTTAGAAAAGGCAAAATACGAGTAAATTTTGCCGCGCTGCCGAGGTTCTGAGTTGCCGTGCCACGCCACGCCCCTATTCTGATAGTGGGAATTCCTTTCAGTGACGTTGACGTGTTGTGGACCTATTGTCCAGGGTCTTTTAGTGACGGCCGTGACCCTAAGCCAATCTTGGTCGTATCAAGCGTCACTGTGTGGGCGTGGTAACTTTTGCCCTTTATTTTGGGGTCTCCCCTGCCTGCTTTTCCTTTTTACCTCCACTACGGAACAGTGACGTGTGAAGACGCCTTCCTGTTCCGCATCTCCAGGGATCCAGGACTCCTGCCGAACCGCGAGCTCGGCGCCAGCCCGCCGCCCGAGTTAGCTCTGCGCCAGCCCGCCGCCATTTGAAACTTCCGAGGTACGTGTACGAGGCTCAGGGTTTTATGATGAGAAAAACTACAGAAAACAGACAAGAGAACATATGGATTTAGAATGATGCAAATGGGGTGCTCCGCAAACTGATTAGACTAGGACAAGAGATGTACTCTCCCCCTCCCTTATCTCAGACAACCCTTGACTCTCAGACAGTCTGGAAAAGAAAAGTGGTCACACAGAAATGCACCTCCCCTATTGGTCCCACGATCAATGCTTAAGTCAGTCCTTCAACCTATACTGCTCTACAGAGTAGTAACTCCTTTTCCTACCAAGAAGAGATCTTGAATTATGCCTGGGTGTCCATGACGGGGACATGTGCCCAAGTTAACACCCACCCTCGAGTGCAGGTAGGTGTTCGGAGTGAGCCAAATGCAATACATAGAAAGAGAGAGAGCACATGCGAGCACTCGCACTGCTCAGCGGCAGTCACACTCCCTACTACAGCAGGGTAGTGTGAGGGACCTGGGCACAGGCACTGTTGAGCACTGGCACAGACACAGATCGGCGAGTCTCACCTACGCACAGACGAGCATTTACAAACACAATGCACAACAATAGCCATGGCTTACTACTGGGCCAGACCCAGCCACATCTGCCCGCAGCTGTATCAATAAGGAGTTGGACCAGCCCTATGAACAAGCCAAACCATGTCTAAACCATCACACCCCAAGTGATCAGTGTCGCCCCATCACCCAACGATCGGTGCTGTCATGCATCCATCCTAATGTGTCACCAGTCATACATTCATTCCCCAGCTCTTTCCAAAGTCATGAGTCCACTCCAGGTAAATCGGCAGCTCCTTCACCACAGAGGAGACTATCCCTCAGCTATATCGCCAGTCGGGGGTTGTTCCCACCAGCCGTGAGCGCTCCTCCCTTATCAGCTAACACAAGAAAGCGTGGCTGCAGCTTCTAGGAGCTACGAGCTGCCAGATTCTTTCAAGTTAAAGATCCCATAAGACCTCGCGCCACCGTTGTCATGGAGACAACATACACTCATGTCCCAGACGGTGCGCCCAAGACATAACAGCCCGAGGGCCCTTGGCACTTACCGGCCACCGCAGCTCCATGCTCCGGGAGGCGAGGGCAGGCTGCAGCAGTCTCCTGGGGGCCGCCCCTCTGGCTGGGTGTGTATCCTGTAGTAAGACAGCGCCTCGGTATGTGTGCAGGCCCACTCTCACCAGTCCTCTCTCAGGAGTCCTCTACCTCGCCCTTCTCCAGTCCCTCTCCATCACCTCCCCTCCCAGCTGCCTCTGGACTTTCCTCCCTATGGCCCAGCCCACACCCCTGTGCCCTCCCCTCTCTGCTACCAGCTGCTCCCCTTCGCCACTTGTCCCTGTGGACCCTCTCCGGCCAGTACCCCTTCCTTCCTCCCAACCTGTCTCTTCCACCGGGACCCTCTGGCCTCCCACCCCCTCTTCTACTGGGCCCTTCTGGCCTCCCACCCCCTCTTCTACTGGGGCCCTCTGGCCTCCCCCACTTTAACTGGGACCCTCTGTGCTGGGGCCTCTCGAAATTTCACCCTCCACCTGACATTCACTTCAGACTTTTCTTTTCATGTTGTTAGCTTTTCAAGCAAAAACACTCATTGATTTCTGAATAATGAGTGTAAAAGCTTTAAGTTGTATTCCCTATGAGTGTTTGCTTTTTTCCAGTATGTTGTTACTTTTTTTCAGGCAGCATATTACTGTAGTCTAGTGCATAATTTGAATTGAATTGCTTCCAGGTGTTTATAGCGGGGCACAATTGAGTTGTAGCTGAAGGCAGTGCGAGTTTCTCTCAGTGGGGCAGTATGGTGTTCAGTGGGGGAGAGGATGTGGCACTCTGCCGATGACAGAAACTGCAAGGCTCTGAGACAAATGGCTTGTTATAGCACTTTTAATCATATTTGCGACATTCTGCAAATGGCAAAGTTTTCAGATGAATGTATAGTGTTGACCAATAACAACCAAGCGCATGTGTGCATTGTCAATTTAAATAAATGTGGAAAAATACTAGCTGTAGCGTCGTCTTTTGCTTGCGGCAAAAATAAATGTGGATAAATACAGAAAAAATGCCCCAAAAATAAATATGGATAAATACAGACGGAAATGGCAAAAAAATAAATACCATAAAACCGGGAGCCCTAACCATGATGCACCCATGTCCTGATAGCCAGCGCCACTATGGTGTGCATGTAGCACATGTCACTCCCCTGCAGGATCACCAATCAGTAGACACATGCCATGGCGGAGGCATGACTGCAAAGTCATACATCACTGTCTCAGTGATGTATGACTTTGCAGCCAGACAACAACACTCTGCACTGTGTCACAATAGTAGGTCATGGGGAATGCAAGTCCTGGAGCTGCACAAGTGCACATGTACATCCCCCCCACAACACATCCTCTTAACCCTCATCTGTCCAGGTCATACCTATTGGACATATGGGAGACCTGTGACACTACCCTCTGAACCTGAGCCCCTCACACTCTGCTGTGCATGGGGAACAGCTGCCTGAACTTCACATTTACATGCCCCAGTCTGCATGGGCAGCTGATCAGACACCTATGTGTCACACAAGTATCGTCTCCTATGGTCACATCTCCAGTGGCATGCTGAGCCCCTACCAAGAAACTCCACAGCAGTCCTGGCGACTAATCCACAGCACACTGACACAGAGGCAGACACCTGAGGGGTCAAATCACTGTGCACAATGTGTCCTCTGATACACGGGAGTGGGAGTACAGAGTGTATTGTATGGCCTGGAGTAGGCATGACTGTCCAGCCCCACATGAATGAGGGATGAGCCCTGGACTGTAGGCAGCTGGCTAAGTATGTGTGACACACGTCATATACATACTCCTGGGGCCCAAACATTGTTCCCACCCGCAGCATGGGTGTGTGCCAGGTACCCCAGCCACATGTGGTGGATCAGCTCAGCAATTGGACCACAGATCAAAGTAACACGCTGAATACATGTCAGAATACAGGCATTGTGTAAGCAATGGACCCACCCATGATGCCCACCACAGAGTCAGGGAAACAGATGCTGTCTCCCACCTTGAGTCAAGCAAACTGCAAGGACACAGTCCTAAGTGACAGAATTCCCTGCATGTAAGGGCCACACCTGGGTATCAGATGAGGAGTGGGCAGTGCACAATAGAGGGACATGGCTCCTGGACAACATGACTGCTGTACTGTGGCAGTTCAACCTGGCCCGAGGAGGGCACATAGCATGTTAGACAGAGTACACAGTGCAGTCTTTGACTCACCCCCTCCTTGCTGCTCTCTGGCCTTCAGCTGCCCATCCAGGTCTGGAAAGACCACCGCCAGGATCCTGAGCATGTGGGGGTCAGGGTCCGTGTTCCGCCCTCCTGCGAGGAGGCGACAGCTTCAGCTGGACCCGTGCAATCCTCCGGGTCCAGCCCCGAAGGTCCTGCCACCTCTTTTGGCAGTTGCGGATCCGGCGCTTGTAGACCCCCACGGACCGGACAGCCCGGACGATGTCCTTCCAGATCTCATGCTTCCGATGGGCAGAAGCCTGTCAGGATGACAAAGTGATAAGGCCATTACTACACATGCAACATATCCGTGCATGACACAGTTGCATATACATGTCGCAATCACAGGGGCACATGGTGTACCCAGGCAGTGCACGGCTGCCCATGGACAGTTTTCCAGAAGTCACTACATGGTATCATTGCATGGGGAGTAAAACCCTGTTCAGAAGCACTGTCACTGCACCATACCTGTCCAGTGCAAGTCACTACACACTATGGGGGGTGACAACTACTCAGTGAGCCTGCTAGCCAGTGGTGTGCTGACTCTCAGCCTTGCTAGTCAGACAAAATGCACATTCAGAAAGGCAGTGCACAGAACACTCACCTGCTCCCCTGGTGTCCCATACAGCTTGCTGTACTGTGGAAGTAGGCTGTCCAGCAGGGCCTGGTTCTCTTCAAGGCTGAAGGCTGGGGCTCTCTCCACAGTACGTGCCATTGCAGGGTCCAGAGGGGCAGAGACAGCAGCAGTGCAGTGGCAGATGTCGTCCTGGAGCATGTAGTGCAGGCAAGTGGGCTCTCAGGGGAACATGCAGCAATATATATGTGCTGGAGAGGCAGATACTGTCCCTTGTGTCCAAAGTGATAGGTCCAAGTCGTTTGCATCTTCTGAATCTGGCCAATCCATGGAATAGCAGCACCAAAACACGCCCACAGCATCCTTCAAAATTTCAACTTCATGACATACATGATTTTGCAACATTGTTGTGGGTGACCAACTGATTTTCCAGCAACCGACTCGTTCGAATATTCGAAAACGCGTCCGTTGCCAGGCAAGCCCATTGTCAATGGGTGCGCACCGATCGGTCCATTGAGGTACAACGCGCACAGGGGTACAACGCGTACCCGCACACATTGAAAGCAATGGGCCGGCCGGAGGCACCGATCGGTCCATTGCTGTTCAACGCGCACAGGGGTACAACGCGCACCCGCACACATTGAATGCAATGGGCCGGCCGGAGGCACCGATCGGTCCATTGCAGTACAACGCGCACAGGGGTACAACGCGTACCCGCACACATTGAATGCAATGGGCCGGCCGGAGGCACCGATCGGTCCATTGCTGTTCAACGCGCACAGGGGTACAACGCGTACCCGCACACATTGAATGCAATGGGCCGGCCGGAGGCACCGATCGGTCCATTGCAGTACAACGCGCACAGGGGTACAACGCGTACCCGCACACATTGAATGCAATGGGCCGGCCGGAGGCACCGATCGGTCCATTGCTGTTCAACGCGCACAGGGGTACAACGCGTACCCGCACACATTGAATGCAATGGGCCGGCCGGAGGCACCGATCGGTCCATTGCAGTACAACGCGCACAGGGGTACAACGCGTACCCGCACACATTGAATGCAATGGGCCGGCCGGAGGCACCGATCGGTCCATTGCTGTTCAACGCATCACTGTACATGTGACTTTCATATGTCAGCATGCCTGTCTCAGATGGACATATGCCAGCCACAGATAGCTCCCAGGGAGTGAGGGGCACACCTACATCACGACAGCCTGTCCAAACCTTATCATAAGGCATGTAAGGCTGCATTTCCTATTGTGTGTATGTTGGTGTACATGTTGTCCTGTGGGTGTCACCTGTGGGCAGCCACCCCCAGGCTGTGCACGTGTTAATGGGGACAGGATCCTGGGTGTTACGTGTACGTGACCACTGTGATGTGCAACTGTTCATATCTGTGCATGTGCCATGGTCACATTTCACAGTGGTGTTTGTGTATGTCATGTCACATACCCCGTGAGTCCCATGTGGGACGGTATGTTTGAGCCAGGGTGTCCCAGTGGCACAATAGTGATGGCCCTCCACAGTCTTTGTGCATGTAGTGTTTACAATGTCTCTGATTTCATGTGCACAATGGGAGACAGTCTCCACATCCACGTTGTGTGTGCATGGACTCTGATGTTGTGCGTGTGTGTCACAGACGTCCATGGCTCTCCTGCCATGGCAAGTGTGGCCACTACCTGTGGGGGTCATGTTTGTTTTGTTGTGGTGTACACATGATACTCCAGGTGATGCCAGTGTCCATGTGGCATTACAGGGTCCCTGGGAATGTGCCTGTCGTTGAGCTGTGGTGCCTGGGGCACATCTGTCCTCACATGTCACTGGGGGGTGACTGTGACACAGCATCATGATATCCAATGGGCCAACCTGGGACAAATTGATGCCACCTGTAGGACCGTGTTGACAGATGTTGGCCATGTATGTACCATACATGTCGTTCCGGTACTGCACACTTCATGTAGTTGTGCCTCATGATGATGTATGTTGGGATCTTGAGTGTGTTCAATGCCGCATATGTGGGGTGACTGACGATCTTGCTTACTTCTCCTCTGCACTGCAGGGCTCCTGCTGTCCATCGGCCATTCCCAGACCTGGCAACGATGGTGGAACGGGACAGCATCCGACGGTACCGCTTCACCAGGCAGCTGATTGAGGATTTGGCAGTGCAGTTGTCCCCACATTTGCAGCCTGGCCGGCCGTATCCTACAGCGCTGACCCCCAAGGTGAAGGTGATGGCAGCCCTACACTTCTTTGCCACCGGTACCTTCCAACATACTGTGGCGTCTGCTGGTGGGATGTCACAGACCATGTTCAGCCGTGTGCTCCGCGATTTCTTGGCGGCAATGTTGCTCTTCCTGAACCGGTACATCTATTTCCCTAGACTGCGACGACTCACTGACGTGAAGAGTGACTTTTATGCCCTGGGGAGGATGCCGCATGTCATTGGCTCCATTGATGGGACACATGTGGCTTTGGTACCACCACAGGCCCAGGAGCAGGCCTACAGGAACCGCAAGCACTACCACTCGGTCAATGCACTGGTGGTGTGTCTTGCAGACATGACCATCACACACGTGTGTGCCCGTTTCCCTGGTTCAGCACACGATGCCTTTGTGATGAGGAGTAGTCGCATCCCCAGGTTGATGGCACAGATGCAGAACCAGCGTGCCTGGCTTGTCGGTGTGTACTGACTTTGTGCCATTGTGTGTGATCTGATCTGTAGTATTCCGCCCACTTTTCCAAGTCAGCTGATGTGCACTTGTCTGTCCGTAGGTGACTCGGGATACCCCAACATGCCGTGGTTGCTGACACCCCTCAGGAACCCTGTGACACCTGCCCAGATGCGCTACAATGAGGCACATGGTCGGACCAGGAGAGTGATTGAGCGGACCTTTGGTCTCCTGAAGAGCCGCTTCCGCTGCCTGGACAAGACCGGAGGGTCCCTCCCATATGCCCCTGCGAAAGTGTGCAAGATTATCATCGTCTGCTGCATGCTCCACAACCTGGCAGTGCGGAAGGAGTTGCCTCTCATCCAGGATGACGATGACCAACATCCGCCACCTGTGGAGGATCCTGGCCTGGACCACGATGCCAGTGACGATGATGATGATGATGGTGATGGTGATGTCCGCACACAGCTCATCACCAACTTCTTTAGCTGAATGTGAGTATCCTGAGGTGTCATGTGAATGATGTGAGTTGGCATGATGTGTGGGTGGTGCTCTGGTGCTGTTGGAGTGTGTCCATGGGCTACTTGACAGGATGTGTGTTGCGATGTGTGGTGACAGGTGGGCTGTACTCCCCAACAGTGTTGACATGCTAACTTGGTTCTGGGTGGGTATCTTGTAACATGTATTGTGCATGAGTTTTGCTGTTCTGTCCTGTACTGCATTGCTTTTGACTGTGTGTCATTTCTGTCCTTCACAGGGTACTTTCAGATTCGTTTGGTCAACTGTGTCCACCGACGACGTGATTGCACATCCAGGCTGGTAGCTGTTGTGTCCCTACAGGTGATGTGCGCCACACCCATGGACTTCCTTCTGTCTACAGTTGTTGACTGTGTGCCCGCTACCAGGTGGGGTTACCTTGCATCTGTAGTGGTTACGGCATGTTGCTACTGTGTAATAAACCTGTGCTTCACTTAGTGATGTGCGTTGTCTGTGGTCACACATTTGACTGCCATTTGCTTACTGCACCTGTGGGCTACTTGACTACAACTGGGAATGGGTGTGGTGTCTGTGCATTGCACCGTCTTCCCTGGCAACATCAGTGTAGGCAATGAGTCAGATGGCCTAGGTGTGTATGTGTTGTGTAGCCCTGGTGGTGTGTCTCCCTCATATGTGTCACGTTGCCTGTACTCACATGCCTGTGTTGTCCTTGCTGTTGCAGTTCGCATACACAGTGTAATTTTGCTGTTCATCATCCCCATAACAGCACCCACGTTGGAATCACGACAGAGGCAAGTATGGTGTATTATTGTGTTTATTGTGATACATCTGTGATAATAGTGCATAGGATGGATTGTGCTGTACATGAATCTTGCAATCCCAAGTTCCTAGATGAATAGAAAGTCCAGGTAGACAGGATCCCCAGTATCGGGGCCACAGTTGTCTGACACATTGTTCCAACTTGTACTCCCCATGCAATGTGTGGGAGTAGTGTTGCCATCAACAGGGTGGACAGTCTGTGCACAAAGGCGAAAATCCAGAACAGGTTCAGGCTTCCTGGGAGTTGCGCTTGGCCATCAGCCTCTCACTTTCCCCTCCTCGGACGACCCCTCTTCTTGGGGGGGCCCTCAAGTGCAGGCTGCTGCGGTGCAGGGGACTCTCCGCCAGAGTCCTCCTCCCTCCCTGTGGCAGTTGCAGTTTGTTCGGTGCCAGATGTTGTTGGCACACAGGGAGGTGTGGACTGGTTGCTGTTCATCTGGCGGAGGCATTGTAAAATGTCCCTGTGCACCGCCGTCATCTCATGTAGTACATCCCACTTGGACTCCACGCGGGTCATGTGGGAGTCCACACGTGACATGTGTGACTCCACGTGGGACATGTGGGAGTCCAAGCGGGCATGATGGGCAGCCTGCTGCTGTTTGATGTCTCTGAGGAGCCCCACTACCTGGCTGAGCTCTCCGGTGCTGGACTGGTACGCATCAGCTATGCGTACCAGTTGTGGGTCTTCATGCACACCAGCAACGTCTGCAAGCAGCGACCTCTGTCTCCCACCCCTCCCACCACCCCTGCTGACATGTGCAGTGTGTGCAGTTGCACGCACAGATAACCCTGGTCCACCTTGGGGGTTGGTGGTGGTGGTGGTGTCCATGGCCCCAGGTTGGTCCAGGGTCACTGCGCTGGTGTTGTTCCTTATTCTGTCCATGTCGGCAGGGATGGTATTCGTGGTGACAGTCGTTGGAGGGGTGGGTGCAGGGGGTGCAGCTGGTGGACCTGCTGGTGCTGCAGCTGGTGGTCCTGCTGGTGCAGCATGTTGACTTGCACCGGATGTGCCAGGTTGTTCTTCATCGTCCGAGGAGGACAGAGGCTGTACGACGCCAGTGAGCTCGGCATCCTCTTGAGCCTGGGACTGGGACTCCTCAGCGTCTGCTGCTGTGTCCCTATCATCACCTGTTTTTGGGAGACACAAACAATGTATGTCATGTTTCTGCAGGCATCAGTGGTTGACACACCTGACAGTTGTGACTGTGCCTCGGGGTGCGGGCCTGTACATTGTATTGTCCTAAGTCGTCACAGTCAGGGGTTGATATTGGTGTGGCACATTGTCCTGCATTATTTGGGCATTTCTATGTATTCTCTGGGGTGTGAACATGGTCTGCATTGCTTGTGTTTGGTTGACAGCCAGACCTCCTTCCCACCCACCCACCCACCCAGTCAGTTATCCCACCATGGAACGTGCTTGCATTGCAGGGAGTGTAAGTTGTCTCTCAGGATGTCAGTCAGTGGTGTCCTGCTGTTTGTTGGTGCACAGTTGCCAGCAGGGCCTTGTGCTCCCCACAGCAGTAGCCAGTGTCAGCCATCTTGTGAGTCCTTCTCCACTCCCTGTGATGTGAGCATGGTTCAGGGTGGTGTTGATGGGCCAGTTGTGAGGCTGAGCAATGTCTGTGACTACGACTCCCATCATGCTATTGCCTCCACCCCCTTCCCAGCATGCCCATGCTTCCTTCCTTTTGACTCTGCTTCCCTGTGGGGTGGGGTGGCTGTGCTGACAGGATGGCTGGGAGTGTTGTCCTGGCAGTTGTTTGGCTAAGAGTCCCAAGAGTGTCCCTGTGCTTCACACAACATAACCCAGGGTGGTGGTGCTTTGTGGGATCTTGTGTTAGGATGGAGGGCATTGCATTCTACCAGGTGGGTACTGTGGAGTTTGTGTTGGGGGGTGTGAGGGGAGGTGCTGGTGACTATGGTCAGTGCTGCAAGTCCCCCTTCCCACCCAGCCAGCCAGATATCCCACCATGGAACGTGCTTGCATTGCAGGGAGTGTAAGTTGTCTCTCAGGATGTCAGTCAGTGGTGTCCTGCTGTTTGTTGGTGCACAGTTGCCAGCAGGGCCTTGTGCTCCCCACAGCAGTAGCCAGTGTCAGCCATCTTGTGAGTCCTTCTCCACTCCCTGTGATGTGAGCATGGTTCAGGGTGGTGTTGATGGGCCAGTTGTGAGGCTGAGCAATGTCTGTGACTACGACTCCCATCATGCTATTGCCTCCACCCCCCTTCCCAGCATGCCCATGCTTCCTTCCTTTGACTCTGCTTCCCTGTGGGGTGGGCTGGCTGTGCTGACAGGATGGCTGGGAGTGTTGTCCTGGCAGTTGTTTGGCTAAGAGTCCCAAGAGTGTCCCTGTGCTTCACACAACATAACCCAGGGTGGTGGTGCTTTGTGGGATCTTGTGTTAGGATGGAGGGCATTGCATTCTACCAGGTGGGTACTGTGGAGTTTGTGTTGGGGGGTGTGAGGGGAGGTGCTGGTGACTATGGTCAGTGCTGCAAGTCCCCTTCCCACCCAGCCAGCCAGATATCCCACCATGGAACGTGCTTGCATTGCAGGGAGTGTAAGTTGTCTCTCAGGATGTCAGTCAGTGGTGTCCTGCTGTTTGTTGGTGCACAGTTGCCAGCAGGGCCTTGTGCTCCTCACAGCAGTAGCCAGTGTCAGCCATCTTGTGAGTCCTTCTCCACTCCCTGTGATGTGCGCATGGTTCATGGTGGTGTTGATGGGACAGTTGTGGGGGGCAATATGTGTGACTGCGACTCCCATGATGCTATTGGCTACACTGACTTTGCCAGCATACACAGAATTCCTTCCTTTGAGTGGTCTTCACTGTGTGTTGGTGTTGTTGTGGTGGCTACATGTGTGGATGTGTTTGTTGGTTCTATTTGTGCCACTGCCTAGCTGTAGTTGTGGTTGTGTTTGTACATGTGTTGGCACAGTTGGATGTGACTTTTTTGATGGCATGTGTTGTGTTTCTCTGACTGACATACACATTTTGGGATGATTCTGTTCTGGTTGCTGTGTAATTGCTATGAGTGCATGGTTTGACTCTCCCCTTGACAGTGATGTGTGTGTGTTTTGTGGCAGTATATTGTGTACATTTGTTGTGTACTCACCAGGCTCTGGGATGTCCTCTAGTCCATATATGCTCACTGGCGGTAGGATGGCCCGCACCTTCTCCTCCCAGGGCCTGAGGTATATTGGCTTGGCAGGAGGGCCACTGCCGGTGTGTTGGCTGTTGATGTAGTCTTGCTTCAGCAGTTTCCGTACCCTCCTGCGCACGTCATACCACCTGTTCTGGATGTCGGTCTTTGTGCGCCGACATGGTGATTGGGCGTTCACCCTGTTGATGATCCTCTCCCACATCTTGGTTTTCTGCGACATGGGGGTCTGTTGGACCAATGTGCCAAACAGCTGTGGCTCTACCCTGAGGATCTCGTCTACCAGGACTTCCAATTCACAATCTAGGAACTTGTGATTCTTCTTGGGGGCATGGTGATGGGTGGTGATGGTGGGTGATGTGTGTGTTGGTGTGCAGGTGAGGGTGTGTGGGTGTGTGTTGTGCTGGGTGTATGTGAGGTAGGTATTTGTTGGTGTGCTGCTGGTGTGTGGCTTGTGTGAGGGATGAGCTGTGGGTGTGTGGTTGCTTTCTCTTGGGTGCTGGCAGTGGAATGGCATTTGCAAAGGCTCATGGTAGTGATTTGTGTCCTTTATATAGGTGGAGTTGTGGGTGTGTCTTTGTTCTCTGTCCCCACCCCCCCAGTATTTATTGGCTTGGTAATTGCTTGTTTGGCCTTTTTTTGGTTGATTTTTCCTTTGTGCTGTTTGTGTATGTTGGAAACGTTCTTGTGACCGAGTCGGACCCTGCATTGGTCTCGTACGGTGTTTTCCGTTTTGTTCACGCTGTGTTTGTGCAGTTTTGTATGCTGCGTACGCGTCGGTCGCGGTGTATTGTGTTGCTTCGGCTCGGTTTTGTATGCGTGTCGGTCGTACGGCTTGTCCTCCGTCCGACTCGGTCGTGTTTTTCGCGCCTTGCATCGTACTTTGCGGGTTGGAGTTGGCGGGTACGATTCGGTCGGATTTGTTCCGGGTGCGTGTCGGTCGGTTGAATTCGCGTGTTTTTCCGGCCGGATTGCTATTTTCCGAGCGGCTCGGTCGGTCGGCTTGGTTTCCTGACGTGTCGGTCGGATTTATCGCGGCTTGCATCGTACTTGGCGTGTCGGGCGCCACTGGTACGTGTCGGTCGGTAATTTTTCCGGCTCCGAGTCGGTCGGTGCTTTTTCCGGCCCGAATCGGAATCGACCCCTATATGGTTTATTATCCAGCACTTTCCCTGAGTCTATGTGGATTGGGAGTTGGAATATTAAATTATTATGGTTTTCTATCTAGCACTTTCCCTGAGTTTATGTGGATTTGGAGTTGGAATAGTAAATTAATATGGTTTACTATCCAGCACTTTCCCTGAGTTTATGTGGATTTGGAGTTGGAATATTAAATTATCATGGTTTACTATCCAGCACTTTCTGTGAGTTTGCTTGGACTTGGAGTTGGAATAGTAAATTATTATGGTTTACTATCCAGCACTTTATCTGAGTTTACTTGGATTTGGAGTTGGACTGGTTAATTATTTTAGTTTATTATCCAGCACTTTCCATGAGTTTAGTTGGATTTGGAGTTGGAATAGTAAATTATTATGGTTTACTATCCAGCACTTTCCCTGAGTTTAGTTGGATTTGGATTTGGAATAGTAAATTAGTATGGTTTACTATCCAGCACTTTCCCTGAGTTTAGTTTGAATTGGAGTCGGAATAGTAAATTATTATGGTTTACTATCCAGCACTTTATCTGAGTTTACTTGGATTTGGAGTTGGAATAGTGAATAATTTTAATTTATTATCCAGCACTTTCCATGAGTTTAGTGGTATTTGGAGTTGGAATTGTTAATTATTATGGTTTACTATCCAGCACTTTCCCTGAGTTTAGTTTGGTTTGGAGTTGGAATAGTAAATTATTATGGTTTACTTTCCAGCACTTTATCTGAGTTTAGTTTGGTTTGGAGTTGGAATAGTAAATTATTATGGTTTACTATCCAGCACTTTCCCTGAGTTTATGTGGATTTGGAGTTGGAATAGTAAATTATTATGGTTTACCATCCATCACTTTCCCTGAGTTTAATTGGAGTTGGAATAGTAAATTATTATGGTTTACTTTCCAGCACTTTATCTGAGTTTACTTGGATTTGGAGTTGGAATAGTGAATGATTTTAATTTATTACCCAGCACTTTACCTGAGTTTAGTTGGATTTGGAGTTGGAATAGTACATTATTATGGTTTACTATTCAGCACTTTCCCTGAGTTTAGTTGGATTTGCAGTTGGAATAGTCAATTATTATGGTTTACTATCCAGCACTTTCCCTGAGTTTACTTTGGTTTGGAGTTGGAATAGTAAATTATTATGGTTTACTATCCAGCACTTTCCCTGAGTTTATGTGGATTTGGAGTTGGAATAGTAAATTAATATGGTTTTCTATCCAGCACTTTCCCTGAGTTTATGCGGATTAGGAGTTGGAATAGTAAATTATTATGGTTTACTATCCAGCACCTTCCCTGAGTTTATGTGAATTTGGAGTTGGAATATTAAATTATTATGGTTTCCTATCCAGCACTTTCTGTGAGTTTACTTGGATTTGGAGTTGGAATGGTGAATTATTTTAATTTATTATCCAGCACTTTCCCTGAGTTTAGTTGGATTTGGAGTTGGAATAGTACATTATTATGGTTTACTATTCAGCACTTTCCCTGAGTTTAGTTGGATTTGGAGTTGGAATAGTAAATTATTACGGTTTACTATCCAGCACTTTCCCTGAGTTTAGTTTGGTTTGGAGTTGGAATAGTAAATTATTATGGTTTATTATCCAGCACGTTCCCTGAGTTTAATTGGAGTTGGAATAGTAAATTATTATGGTTTACTATCGAGCACTTTTCCTGAGTTTACTTGGATTTGGATTAGTAAATTATTATGGTTTATTATACAGCAGTGTTGTTGAGTATAGTTATTTTTGTTGTTGGGATAGTAATTTTTGGGGGTATTATTCTGCTTTTTGTCAGAGTTTAGGTTATTTGGAAGTTAGTATTAGGACTTATTTATTATTTATTTGTATAATTTTTTGTACAGTTTATCTGTATATTGTTATAAGTAAATAGATGTATGTTAGTTTTTATTTTCAACATTTCTTTATGGAAAAACATTTATATTTTCATTCACGATTACATTCTTTTAATTTTCTTTGGTTAGAAAATGTATTATAATATTTAAAACATAAGTTATAAATTTTGATTGTATTCACATTTTATTATAGAGTATAACATATATGTAACATTCATTTTTCATTTATAAATGTGAAACAAATAATATATTTTTATATATACATTTTTTTACAGTTTTGAAAAATAGTACATTTTTTGGTAGCATAGTCATGTAATGGTAAAGCAAAATATTTGTAATTTTTGATTTCAGTTTCTTTTGTATGGTTTATTATTTTTTAGTACCAAAAAGAAAACATTTGTACACATTTTTTAAACATGTTTATAATACATTTTATATAATTTTATTATTTTTGAAAAATTGTATAATATGTATTTGTCATCTGCTGAATACCCCGGAGTCGATTTGATGCTCAAACATGGGTCCACCTCTTGATTGTCTCAATTCTGTTAGTGTAACAACACAGAGGACCCGATTCCGATCTCGCTCTAAAGGCCTCCGAATCGGATTTGGCTTTACCGGATCCGATTTGTAGCCCTTGTTCACGACCGAATCCCACACAAGTCCGAACGACCAAGTACAATGCGAAGATCGCGTAAGCACCGACCGAATCGTCTCCGGACCCGAACTGCTCTGTACGTCTCGTTTGTAGACGAATAGGGCCGCGCAATGGAGCCAATTTCCGACCGAGCGAGTAGGATGCACGATTCGGACAGCCGCTTCGCCTTGGTCTCAGCGAGATGTAACGGCTGTGGGAAGCGTACTTCAGGGGGCCGTACCAGGCCCCCCTTCACCCGGGACCCTCCGAATCTATCACGGGGGTGCCCATGGGTCCCCCCGATCCAATCAGGCACAGTGTGGCGGGCACCCAGGGGTGCCCGCCACAGGGTGTACACTTTTACCCACCCAGCCCTTTTCTGCTATGGGAGCCTGTGCACGTGTCTGTACACAGGCTCCCATAGAGTTCAATGGGAGTTCGTGCGAATCGAGTCCGTAAGCATACGGCTGCATCGTACTCTCTCGTTCGGACTCCCGGAGCACGTCTCGCTCGGAAAGCCCTCCAGATCCGAGTCGTACGGAGGGCTTGTCGAGCGAGATCGGAATCGGGCCCAGAATGTTGATAAGATCAAGCGATAGAAGGAAGGGAAGAGAACAGCAGGGAAGGAGACCTATAAAGGAAATCCACACATTAGAGCGTTTTATACACACCTAACATATAAGCTAACCAAAATACACTGTAGAAGTACCTTAACACCTGTAAAGTAAAAGAAGTAGTCAATGAACACAGTCTTCTGTAGTTGAACCAGGATAAATGCTTGTTTTAGATCAGTCGTGTTTCTGTAATCACCTGAAAATACAAAAGGAACATCCCATATAACCTCTGAAATAACGATGATTCATGCACTTCAGATAACTATAGGCTAGACCTCAGAGTACATACCAAGAGTAGTATACTGCCCAGCGTCACAGAGGAAGAGGAAGAATCCCCATGATCTCCTCCCTGTTAATAGCAAAATAAAAAGCATGCCGCTCTCGGTCCCAAACCTTAATCAAAGACTTCTCTTAATGCAGAGAAGATACCAGTAGTGAAGATATATCCATAATACTTAGAAATGCTAGTAGTCTTTATGGAGCTTCAATCATAGTTTCTGTTTTTTCCATATTCAAAGTTTCAAAACAGCAAAACAACAGAAGGTCACTGCAGGGTTGTTCCCACCCATACAATGGTGTTCAGTAGCAAATCTTGATAAAGTACTTGTATGGCCCCAAATGTTTGGTGGAAGAAGAAAGGATATGAACAGACCCTCCGTGTCTAAATTTATAAGGGTACCCTCTGCATGAGGTTAAACAGTACTCACCTCCAACGACGTGCAACCCGAGTGCACCCTCTGTATACTGAAATAGACCAGATTCCTTCCGGACTAAACCAGCACTGAAAGTCAACAATAAAACATGGTGAAAGTACACGAGCGTGTGTCCACACGCTTCACAGCAATACTTTACCCCTCGCCGACTCCTGGAGTAGTCAAAGTCAGACGAAACACAGGAACATGAACACGGCAGCTCCAAAACCCATCAAGGCGACAATAATCTGCCCCGAACGTTCCGGACGGCTGCCTCTTGAGGATTCCAGCCGATCTTTCTTTCCAGAAGCCCTTGCATCAGAAACAGGAAGCAATCCCAAGGATCATGGGATTTGTAGTCCGGAAATGATCTCCTCGCAGAAATCACCTAGGGACAGCGTTCACAACAACACAGACATATCGTAACAGTATTTGACAAGGTTATATTTTATTATTTAGTATATTGAATATTATTTTTAATCAAATATTTTTTAATATGTTACATTTACAATATTTTTAACAGAAATATTTTGTACAACATATATTTTTTTTATCACATTTTTATATTTTTTGTACATTTACAGTGTATGAAATAAACATATATTTTAATATACATTAAATATTATATTTTAGCTTTTTTGGATAATATAACAGTTAATGTATATTTAACATTTTTTTTAATTTATTTTAAACATTGGGAAAAAACATTGCAATACATAAAGTAATACATATTTAATTTTTTTTTTTTTTTAAATCTATATTTTCCAGTGTTGTCTATGGGGAGTTAGTCTTCTTTTCATTTTAATTATGCAGCCATTTTTTCCCCTTTTTTCTCACGCGGTTGGGAGCTGCATTTCGTCCGTTCAGGTAAGTTTAATTTTATATACTTTTACGTTAGTTTTAGGGTAGGGGTAAGGTAGTAGTTTAAATTGATTTGTTAGGGTGTTATTTGATCGTTTTTGGTATAGTTCGGTGTTGTTTTGGTAGTTTAGTGTTTTATATGTTTGACGTAGTGTTGGATGTAATTAGAATGTTATGTAGTGTTAGTTATGTGTTTCTTAAATGTATAATTGTATATTTAATGTTGATGTTAGTGCTTGTGGGTTTGTATTTGTGTTGTGGGCGGGTGTTGTTTTCTTTTTTATTTACAGGTTTTGTCTTTGGTGAATGGATGGAGCTGCCAACGCTTTTTTTTTTTTTAAATAAAGGAAATTGTTTTTTCTTGTTTGTTAACAAGTTACTTTACATTTGCTTTTTTTCCCGGTTTGTTGGAGCATTTTTTTCTAAACAACTTTTGGGTTTCTGAGGGTTTCGTCATTAAGAGATTTGCGGCATTGAATTTGTTTTGTACAGTTGTATTTTTGCATTTTTTTTGGGCTTTGTTATCCAATAGATTTGTATTTAATTGGTTTGCTGTGAATTTTATCGTTTTCGAGGATATTCTACTGCTACATAACTGTAAGTATTTCTTTTTTTATTACTATGGGTGGTAAATGTATCTCTTTTTTCATTGTTTCTTTTTTTAATATTTATATTATGTCATATAATTTTGTCTTACATTTTAAATTTTATGACATAATTATATTTATTAATTTAAAAAACAAAACTGTTGTTTATATGTTTTATAGTTGTAAGATTTAAACGATGTTTACTATTTCGTTTAGTTTAAAGAATTGATTTAGCAATCATGTCTAGGTATTCTAGACCTTGGGTATTTGGATACAACTTGGTTTTATGTTGCAGGTATCCGTACATAGGGCATCATTACGATGGCGGGCGTACAAAGTCCGCCCGCCACCGCAATGGCAATTGGGACCGCCCGCAAGAGGTACGGCGGTCCTGCCATGTCTATTAGGATGCCACTGCCACGGTGGCATCCCGCATCATATACATTGCGGCGTGCGGTTCTGTGAGCAGCACCCGCCGCAATGTGAATGAAGCATGTTGCGCATTGGCATGCACAACGTGACAGGCACTGTGCGGTGCCTGCCACCCTGTGCATGCCAATGTAGGGGGGTACCATAGGTACCCCCCAAGTGCACCCCCCATCCCCCTCCCCCATTGCAAAAGATCGTATGCACATACCGCATGCATCATAATATGGATGGCGGTGTCTTGCAGACACCGCCACCATGTTATGCACCTTTTCTGCCCGGTCGACGAGTGAAATATGGCAGGGGGGAAATGGAATGCGGGCGGTGTAAAATAGCGGGCGGATCGCCACTGCCATACGGACGGTGGCGATCCACCCTCTATCATAATGACCGCCATAGTTTTAGTTTGTTTAATTAGTTTAGGGCCTATTTTACTTAGTGATTGCTCTAGTCTGAGTTCTTGGTAGCTCTGTTCTTTTTTAATTGCTTCAATGAGTTTGTGAAGTGTTGGTTGTCTCCTTCCTATTGTGGCTTGGAAGGCACAATGCCATCCTTCCACCGCATTGTTTGTTTTGGCTTTTTGAGCCACAGTACTAGCGTACACGTTCCACAAGGGGATCTGAAATTTAGGTTGTCTATGGTGCCCTGACCTGTAACTTTCCCACCCAGGTGTCTTCGAAGTAGTCTAGGAAGGGACTTAATTTTGTTTCATTAGCTTGATAGAAAGGACTTTCTATAAGTAAGTTGTAGTGATTGGCTGCTTCAGTAGTTGGGACATAGGCCAGGGCTATTCATTTTTAAATTTGATTGGCAAAGTTGCTATTTGTTGAATAATCTATAAAATAGTAATAGCAACCTTGTATTGCAGTGTGTGGGTTTAGTTTGAGGATGGATTGAATCATTGCCTGCTCAAAGTCTATTATGATTCTTTGGGGACAGTCATTTTCTGTGAATTGTTTGACTATAGTTAGAAGTTCTACATAAGTGGTGTTCTGTTTATTAGGCAGTAATGCGTAAATAAAGGGGATATTTGTCTCTTCATATTCTCCGTGGATGGTATACAGCTGATAGAATGGTTTGGGGCAAACCTTAAATGTGCCATCCATCATCTACGTTTCGCAGTTTTTAAGTTTCTGTAAATTTGTATTAGTTGCACATATAATAATTCTTTTTTCATGACTTTCGTTGTCATAGATGAGGAACTTTTCCTCTTTGTGGGTGATGGTATTCTCAGGTAGTATTTGGATTTCTTCAAAAGTTTGGGGGATAGGTGGAGTTTGAGCTGTAGCTCTTTTAGTTTTTGCTATTAGTTTTTTCAACGTGGGGATGGAAGGTAGTTGTCCTGTGACATGTTCTGGCACTCTAGTCAAAACATTCTTTAGTATTTGGGTGCTTGTTTGTTGGGAACTTATGCTTGCTTCCCTTATTGTCTCTAGGGCATCTCTTACTTCAATTCAGTTACATTGGGGGGATGGTTGTGTTCTCTAACATTCACTACATTGGTATCTATTGTAGTGGCTCTCCCATAACAGGCAATGGAATAATATTTGCTACATTTCCAATGGGTTTTATTTTCTATAACTTTTTCTTGGGTATAAGTGTAACCCATGTAGCAAAGCAATAGTTTCCCCTTTTGCGATGTAATGAATTTTGCTCTTTCTGCCATTTTTTGGGTATATCTGTGAAGATATATATCTATATCTATATATATATATATATATATCTATATATATATATATATATATATATATATATATATATATATATATATATGTTTAATAATCATGCAGTTTTAAATAATAAACATGCTTGTATAATTAATATTATAGAAAATATACTTACATTAGTGTTGCTTTACTTTTCTTGATGGTATGTTTTGATGGTCGTTGTTTATTCACTGTTATATTTTCTGTTGGTATGAAAGCAAAATGTTTCTGTTATTAAATGTTACATATATTTTTAATTTAATTGTATCATTTTGTATTTAGTAGTAAAACAAGTAATACTTACTAGTTGTAGTTGATGAACTTAATTTCGTGGATGTTTTTTGTTGGTGCAGTTTGTAGAAGCTGTGAAGAGAAAAGTATTCATTAGTTAAAATTGTTTTTTATTTAATTTAATTTATTGTTTATTATTTTGTTATATTTGTTAGTTCCTTTATATACTTACTTAGGGGGTGATTAGGATGGCGGGCGGACTTTAGACCGCCCGCCACCCTAGCGGTAACGGGACCGCCCACCTACCATGTGTCCCGCCACCCCACTTATGATGCGACCGCCACTGCTGCGGTCGCATCTGGGATTTTAACATTGCGGCGGTTGCTGCTGGCTGCAGCACCCACCGCAATGTTGAAATGCCATGTTGACTATTGCCATGCACAACGTGGCAGGCACCGCGCGGTGCCTGCCACCTTGTGCATGGAAATGTAGGGGGGTACCTACCAAGTGCAGACCCCCACCCCCCCGGGGGCCCGCAACGGGCCCCCAAAGTGAATCCCCGCCAGCCTTTCCATGGCGGCATCGCCATCATGGAAAGGCCAGTTACCGCACACATTCTAATATGGATGGTGGTGCCTGTTAGGCACAGCCACCATATTAGTGGCCAAGTCCGCCCATCTGGCAATCGGAACGATTGCCGGCCGGCGGAAAAGCGGCGTATGCACTTTGCGTCTGCCGCGATAACCCCGCCATTATAATATGGCGGGGGGTAAATCGGGTTGCGATGGCGGGCGGATCGCCACTGCCGGGATGGCGATCCGCCCGCCATCCTAATCACCCCCTTAGTTTGATGTTTTTCTTTAAAGTAGGTTTTGTAGTTTTCTTCGAAGTTGTCTGTTGTCACCATTTTTGGTGCAGTTGTATTGAAACGTAAGCTGTGAAATAAAAGAGAAAAAGTTATATTTTTAGCTTATTAGATTATTTTCATAATTAATGAACATATGTATGAAGCTAAAGAATTGGGAATCTATAATAGCGATTTTTAAGGAATTGCTATTTGAGAGTTGCAATTTTTAATGTATGTAGGAATTGCTAAATAAAATGATATTTATACACAATCTGTAATAGGGAGTAGAATATTTTGTTATTAATTCCTATGGGTGTAGAGGGCCTTAGGAATGAATTGGAAACTATTTGCAGTTTGATAGTACCTATTTTGCTATTGCGTTTTGAGCTGATGTATTTTTAAAGTACTTTTATTGGTTGTAAATGAGGCTATTTTGAGAATCAGCTTGTTTGTGACTGGTAATAAGCTTGATGTATGTGCTAATTAGTCTTTATTTCAAAACATTTTGTAATAGAAATTATATACTTACTATTTTTCGTTGATGAAGTGGTTTTTGTTGATGATGATGTTTTGTATAATTTTGTGGCAGCTGTAAAAAGAAAAGTATTTGTTAGCTATGTTTTGTGTTTTATTACGTTTTAAAAATCGAAATAATTAAATTTATTTGTAGGTTAAGTTCTATATTTACTTTGTTATATTTTTAATGATGTTGAGTTAAATATTGTGGGCACGAAATTCTTTGTCTTGTATTTTCTAGGTGTATTTATAATGTCGTTTAATCTGTGATATTTAAAGAAAAACATGTAATGATTTTACTGAATTAAATTAAAAAAAGTGAAGTATTTATATTTTGTTATAAAGTTTTGTTCTTACCTGTGTTGTAGAAATTTCAATATAGTTGTTTATGTAGTTCTTCTTTCTTGTCTATTCTCTCTCTCGCAAAGTAGCACTCTTCCTCCTTGTTTCACCGATATTGGGTAAAATTGCGTTAATTCATTCCTTGTTTTTATAGTGTTTAATTAATTAGTTAACATTTTCTATTGATTGGTGTTTGTTTAGTTTCAATTTATTGGTCGAGATACCTTTTTTTAATTTTTTAGCAGTTACCTTTTAATTAGTGTAATATATATAATGTTTATTTAATGTTTGTATTTATGTTATTTATTGTTGTTATTTAAATATTTTTGTAAATAAATGTAATTTAAATTATTTATAGTTGATAAATATTAATTTTAGTTCATTTTCGGTTCGTTGGATATTTATTTAATGTTGTATTGTTAATTTATTTATTTATTTGTGTTAGTATTATAATAGTATTTGTTTTAAATAATTTAATATTTTTTATATATCTTATTATAGTTTATTTTAACTAATTGGGATATGTAATTTAATTATATAATTGTCAATAGTATTTTTAACTTTAAATGCTATTTTCGATATTAGTTTATATGTATTTTATCGATATTTGTGTAGTCGATATTGTTAATATCGATATATTTGGTGTGTTTCATTTTATTTTAATGTTATTGATATTTTTGTAAACTATATTGTTGTCGATATTCTTGTCATCAATATTTTTATAGACGATATATTTTTATTGATGTTTGTGTAATTTCTTGTTTAAGTATAGGGTGTCGATATTTTTATCTACAATATTTTTTCCGCAATATTTTTGTAGGTCGAAGTTTTAGGAGTCGATATTGTATCAGTGATCCTTTTTAAAATCTGCTGATAGTGTAAACAACAAAATAGTTATGCTGTACCCTCCCTTGCCTACGACTCTCACCTCCTAGTCTCTGCAGTCTGCTATTATATATTATAACCCCTAAGGACTCAGAGGGGGTGGGGGTGAATTTCCATTGTGTAGAATGATTGCCGTTCAACAATGAATCAATCTCTTACCTGATTAGATGAAGCGAGGGCTGCATGGTTTCCCAAAGGTCCATGGTGGTGGTAGTAGTAGCAGCATGCATTGCTAGCGTTTTAACATTGAAGGCAAAGTCATCAGAACTGAAGTGAGGTCCCACTCCCTCCTAGGTGAACTTGAACTGTAGGATAGGGAGACTATTTGTCGCAGGAAACTTAGCAAATTGAAATAAAACGGTTAATGCCATTATTATATGGAAGCTTCAGGGAAAAAATGACAGTTACCAGAGACTAGACTACTAGAACAGACTCAGACACAAGAAGAGAGACAATAGAAATATGATAAACAATGAAAAATGTAATTAATCAGAACAATGGTAAGCTAGTAAAAGTTACAAAATGAAGTTGACTCGAGCTACGAAGTGAACAAGCTTAACCTTAGACGCAATACAGTGCCTGAATGATGATGCTGGCAATGAGATGTTCCTCGGAAAAAATATATATTGTACACTGTGTGGGGGTGGCTAATATAATATATTGCCAGGGTGAGCTATACGAGCTGAAGAATAAGATGCTCACCCTGCACTGATTGAGTGTTGCTTTCACCACATCTGCCCCACCAGATGTGTGATAAATTCATGGTGTACATTTTTAAGTCACACCTCAATAAATCACACAGTCCGGGGGAAGAGGGTTAGAGGTTTGATGAATGGATGGGAAGGGGGATTTGGGGAAAGGTTAGACAAAGACAAACAATACACAATGACAGCATTAATCTTGGCAATGAGCACCTGACCGTCATAAATCTGTTATTGGAGGAAAAGGAAATGAAGGAATGAATAAGTACAGGTAAATCAATCCAAATTGTCCGTCTGCCCCCAGAGAGACCAAGTTACCAAGCTTTGAAAGATAGCAAATATATTACAAATTAAACTTTCTGTAGGATTCAAGTAAACAACACAAACACACTCAGTTCAAATGATTACTAAAAGAAAAAAATGATACTGTATTGCCAAAATGGACTGAGAGTTGCATCTGCATTGATTCCTCTTGTACGGTCCATCAATCTTGGGTGCCTGGCAGATGTGGTCCGGTAAGATAAGCATTGGTTTTCCAGTTTGGTGCCGGATAAGAGGGCCTGTAGATTGGAAAACAAAAATGATATATATTGAAGAATCAAGGAGAAAGAAAAAAGTTAAACTAAGGACTAGGAGTGCACTGTGAAGACTCCGAGGAAGCGCAAGAGGATAAAAGAATAGTACTTTTTGCATTAATTCATTTTATGCCTGGTGTGTGAACAAATTGGTGAGGCCCATTTTACAACAACCAAAAATACCTAAAAAAATGGCGGCAAGTAATGTAACTTTTGGTATCTGGCTGATCAAACTGTCTTGATCATCATTTCATCATCACATAATATATAACGAAATATGTAGCCCAACAGCGGCACATGGATAATGTGATTATTTATCATTCATGACGAAATGTCTGTCTCCAGTTACCTTCAACAACAGGCCCCCCACCCAACCACCACTTTGCTTCAAATTTGAGCCAGACAGCACTGAGCAGTACACACACCCCCAGCAAAATAGCATTGTCCCAATCAAGTAAAAAATCAATGCAACACTGTCAGCCACACCACTCCACAGACTTGTGTAGGTTTGGTGTTGTTGACCTTTAGGTCACTTCATCATCCAAATCGGTTGGTTTCAGTGAATTTGAAAACTTCCAACTTCTTCTGATGGCAGTTTTGGAAGTAGTCACGCCCTGAGGTATTCCATCGTCTCTGATCCTCCTTAGTCTGACTCTGAGTATGGTGTCCAACTCCCTACCAACAGTATCCCAAGTCCCGACTAGACTAGAGAGGGAATTGGCATGTAGTAGTACAATTTTGTTATTGAACAGAAGAAGGGATTTCTCCATTGCGAAAATCGCTACTGTTGCATGCTTCAGAGCAGCATTAAAAATCTCAGCAGTGTCAACACCGGCAGATATTTTTTCTCTAGCCCCCACAAAAGAGATCCAGTGTGCAGTGATGCACATGTAATCAGTCGCTTGGCAACTGGTCCACATGTCTGTTGTCAGGTGGATACTGTGGACAGCACTCTGCTGCAAAGCTTGCCCAAGAAAATTCAAGCACATCGTGATGTAGTGCTGGAACAGCATCTCTGGCAAAATAGGACCAGCTGGGAACCTTCCATTTTGGGGAGACGTCTGACACAAATTCAAGAAAACCCACCCCTTCAACAAAAGAAAAAGGAAGGAGGTCCAGTGCTTGTATTTTAGCAAGCTTCGCATTGTACAAACGAGCTGTTGGGTGGTGGCGTTCATACTGCCCCTCTGGTCTAAACATGGCAGAAATAGTAGCCTGAATTATTTTCTTTCCTGGTGCCACTGATCTTGCTTTTTGTAATGAAGATGTCTTCCTCTTCTTTACCTTCCACCATGATCGGATCGGATGCGGATTCCCTGCTCAGCCGGCTTTCATCCCCTTCACCAACAGACCTTGCTGTTTTTTGGCCGCTAAGGTGCGCCTCCCCACAGATTGTATGGTGCTTGCTTAAATGGGTTGTTCGGAACCTGGGACCATAGTTTGTACCAAGCGTACCCCGACTAACACTTGCTCCGCAAAGGGAGCATATGGCAATGTTCATCTCCTTCTGGCTAAACGAAAAAAAGTCCCAAACTAGGGAGCTCAACTTGCTGACGCTGGTGCCACTGCCAATGTGAGAAGCTGGCCAGGTATATGATGTACACTTATGTAAGTGGACACCTGGCACCAGTCCAGACATCCCTTATGGTGATTTAAGAGGTCTTAGACAACCTTAGAAAGCTCTCTAAGTGGTAGCTGTGGAGAGCAGCCTTCAGGCTTAGTCCATAAGGAGTATAACACAGCTTGTTTTACCAGAATGCAATCGTATAGTATAGATTAAGTGAAAAAGAACCACACAAAGTATTTATAAAAATATGTATTTATTATATAATACTCTCTAACACATAGATATATATCCTACCCGGAGATATGCACAATGCACACAATACGTTAGCAAAGAAACACAGTAAATAGCACGAAATACACAGTGGCCCCGGGGGGGAGCAAACCATATACTACCAAAGTGGTATAAAATCCATGATTCGGGTCAAGACAAGGTCGAGAGGACGTAGAAGTGCTGGGGACCCAAGGAACCACCCAAGGTGAGTAGATAGGGACCCCACGGAGAGCGTGTTCAGTGTGGAACACGACTGCGTGCTTGGTACAACTCTACGTGTAAGTCGCAGTTGGATTTTTAAAGTTTAGGGACCCTTCCCAGTGGACCCTGAAGAAACCCAGTGGAAGACAGAAGGTTGGAGAGCCACCCCACCCGGGGATACCCTAGTACCCGCGTTACCTACACCAGGGAAGCCGGGTGCATACGTGTGAAGTGGTGTCAGAAACCGCCGTGGATCCCAATGGAGGACTTCAGCTAAGTGCCGCTGCTGGAAGAGGAGAAAGTGTCCGGTAGAATCCAAAGGTGGATTCAGGATGAGAGGTACCTGCAAGCAGAGGGGACAGAGTCTATGTCACTCAGGAGTGACCAGGAGACTAGGAAGACGAATGCCCTCCGATGTCGGGTGTTGCAGGATGGATGACGATGACCTTGACTCTGCAGCTGTGAGGACCAGGTGATGCTGAGGAGGACCAGGAGCTGTGCACAAGCTGTCCCACGAAGGATGTCGAGTGCTGAAGGGTCGGTGTCCGGCGGGACCACCAACAAGCCTTGGCAAAGGCAACCAACACAGGAATCGAAGAAGGAGCAACATCGGGACCAGCAAGGTCCAGGGGACTCACCCAAAGCAGAGGAGTCAGGGCAGGCCCAAGCAAACAGGGGAGCCCAAGAGAAGCAAAGGTGACCCTCAAATGGACCCACAGGCCGGAGGAACTGGAGTCATGAGAGGACCTCAAGCAGCTCACCAAAAGATGCAGGCCACGATGCACATGATGTGGTGTGGCTGAAGATTCTGGTCACTGGAGGTGCTCGAGGCTGGGGCTACTTGGAGCCCGAAGATCTTCTTGGAAAGAAGTCAACAAGCCTTTGCAACTGCAAGTTGACGTGGTGCAGGGGTTCGGGTATTGCAACCTCCAAAAGGGATACTGGCCTCAAACTTCGTGAGAGGGCATGACAGGCATCAGGAACTGTAAAAAAAACACCACCTGTGTTGCAGAGCCTTTCAGAGTCCGGAGGAGCTCAGAATCAGTAGACCAGTTGACTTATTTGCGGTGCCTGCGAATGCAGGGTAGTGACTCCTTCACTTTAAGGGAGATTTCTTCAAGTGTCTTTGATGCTTCACAGGCCTTGGAAGGTTCCTGTATGATGCACAGGCACAGACGATGCAGCAGACTGGAAGGGAGACAAAGTCAGGCCCAAACAAGTCCAGCGAAGTCCAGAGTGACCAGACTGTAGAAGAGCAGTGGTGTCTGATCTGAATCTTATCCCACGACGAATCTAGGGACCTACACCCAGGAAAGCCCTAGGGAAAGGGTTGGATAGATTCAGGGGACCCTCCCAGGGGAGGGTCTGGACAGGGGGGAGGTTACTCCCATGCAGTAGCGGCCCATGGTGGGAGTGCTGCCGGGTGGTGACATGGGGCGGGGGAGGGGCAGGGTGGGGGGTAGTAAACTACGGAATACGGCCGAATAGAGGTAAGTAAACATATAAATAAATAAAATGAATTTCGTTGCGCTCGCTGCATCGCACCGCCCGGCAGCACTCCCACCACGGGCCGCTACTGCTCCCATGGTCTTTGTCCAGTTTCATGCCAGAGCGGGAGCCAATGGCTCCCAGGACTGGTTAGAACTGGACTATGCACAGGGACACCAAATGTGCCCCTCATGCACCCACCCCATCCCAATACACTAAATCCCATCTGGGAGGTGGTCACACCTCCCTGTGTCAGGATGCCTATTGTTCTGCCTTCCCCTGCTCGAGCTTGGCTCAGCAGCAAGAGGGCAGAATCACGTCTCTGGGCGGCAGCAACAATTTTGTGCTGTCCGAGTCAAGAAGGCTGGTACCAGGAACACTGAGAGCCTAACGGAGGGCTCTTCCAGGGCTTGGAATCATACCTCCCACACCGTTTACGGTGTGGGGGTATGATTCCAACATGTTTGATACCAAAAATGAAGGATTCGTTGCAGCCGTTTTCGAGATGGTCATCGCGTAATTACGTGGTGCCCCTCTATAGTATATGGTTGCTTCACTGACAACCCGGTAAAATGGACTCCTTAGGCTGCAGGGGTGTCCTGCTCATGCAGGGGCACCCTCTCACTTAGAACCAAGCACCCTGCCTTCAGTATTGCACAGGCCTGCTATAGGGGTGATTTGTAGGTTTTAAGTGCCTAGATATAGGAAACCTATATCTTTAGTAAGTGGTGCTAGCACCAGCTTACACAGGCGGCAATGGGTGGCATAATACATGCTTCAGCCCATGGGAGACCTCTGGGGTACCTATGCCCTGGGTACCTTAGTACCATATACTAGGGACTTATAAGGGTACCCCAGTATCCAATCTGGGATGTACCTAAGTACTGAACACAACTGTTTAGCGAGAAAGCAGATAGACTGTGGTGCTGATTAGCAGGATCCCAGTCAAACTAGTCAAAATACAGCTTAGCACCAGGGAAAAAGTGGGAGAAACCATAGAAGCAGATCCTACTTTCTTACAGCTAATGTCTGATGAACTGGCAGTAGGTGGGAGTTTTGACGTTTGGCTCTCCGCAGTAGCAGTACATACTTCTACCGAGGTGGTTGTGGATGTAGGACTTTGCAAATGTGGCTGCTGGCGGTGGTTGGATCTGTGGTGCCACTACCACATCCCTACTGGGAAGTTGGGATGGGGTAACGTCAGTCTCCACTGGGGTTGGGCTAACATCCATCATGACTGGCTCGTCGTCATCCTCCTCACCTACATCTGCCTCCATAACTCTAAGGCTTTCCGGAACCTTCCTTTTCCCCAACCTCGTCTGAGTTGTCTCGTGGCGTGTCTCACTCTCAGACTGAGGCGGTATCCAAGTGGTGTCTAGATCATCAGAAGAGGGGCTTGAAGAAGAAGATGATGCACCACTAACCCTCCTTTTACTAGCTGAAGATCTTGAAGACAATGGATCTTCTGGAGCAGATTGCTCAACTTCCTCAGCATGAAGCGCAATCTCTTGAACTGCTCCTACTTCTGGAGGAACTACTATTGCCGTGCACCAAAAAGAAAAGATGCAAGAAGGACATTAGTGAAACGTGGCATTGTTGCTGTTCAATTAGTAGTACAAACAAAAGCAACATAATTGAATATGGTCACTGCTGTTACTCCCTTAATTAACAATACAGTGTATATCTATTCGTAAAACGGAAAACCACACCAACATAAACTTTCATGGTGACTGGCTGACCACTCACAAGGAATAAGAGAGAGCAAAAACAACAACAAAATACAGATGAAACTGTTTGCTTTATGTCCGTCATGTGACGTCACTCACGTGTGATGTGGCACTCAGGGAGGTGCAGCTGACACATGACAATGGAAGGAATAATCCCTAGACAATGAATGCTGTTGTGCACCTATAGCAGACATGGGGTTGATGCCAGATGGAGTGGAAAATGTTATGAGCAAAAAAAAAAGGTTAAAACATATACAAACATTTTATAAATAATTGAAAAACTATAAAATATAATTTACTAATTAATAAAAAAATAGAAAAAAGAAAATTACAAAAATTAAACATAATTTAAGTTATCCTAAAAGATATAATAATAAGTTAATATTAAAATGCTATCTCATTGCTCAACCATCCATGCAGCCTATGCCAAAAGGCAGATTTTGGTTGGTCGCACAAAATGGCTGCCAGCCAGTGCCACATTGTCATCAAAACCAACACTGAGCAGGAAGGCATTCATTGGGAACAAAGAGAAGACATGCAGGCCTATAGGGAAAGCAAAGCACACTGGATGCCTACGCAAAATGGCAGCCAGCCACATGGTCACAACAAGTAGCTGGAGGCCTAGGCTAGAACAAAGAACGCATGCAGGCCTATAGGGAAAGCACACTGGCTGCCTACGCAAAATGCCCGCCAGCAACATGGTGACAACAAGAAGCTGGAGGCCTAGAACAAAGGACGCATGCAGGCCTATGGCAAAAGCACACTGGCTCCCTACACAAAATGGCTGCCAGCCACATGGTCACAACAAGAAGCTGGAGGCCTAGGCTAGAAAAAAGAAGAACGCATGCAGGCCTATAGGGAAAGTACACTGGCTGCCTACGCAAAATGCCCGCCAGCAACATGGTGACAACAAGAAGCTGGAGGCCTAGAACAAAGGACGCATGCAGGCCTATGGCAAAAGCACACTGGTTGCCTACACAAAATGGCTTCCAGCCACAGGGGCAGAAGCTGGAGGCCTAGAATAAAGAACATATGCAGCCCTATGGCAAAATCACACTGGCTGGGGACACAAAACGCCCGCCAGCCACATGGTCACAACAAGAACCTGGAGGCCTAGAACAAAGAACACATGCAGTCCTATGGCAAAAGCACACTGGATGCCTACACAAAATGGCCACCAGCCACATGATCACAACAATATGCTGGAGGTCTTGAACAAAGAATGCATGCAGGCCTATGGCAAAAGCACACTGGCTGCCTACACAAAATGTCCGCCAGCCACATGGTCACTCTCAAGTCAAACAGCAAGAGTCCACATGGCATCTGGAAAAAAGGTAAATGGTGGTCTATGGCATACATACCCACTATCCAGATAAAGGAGGCTTGGTAAAACAGAGAAAACATCATTAATTCAGCAATGTCAAAAACAAAAATTATTGGGCTAATTTTTTTTTTTACAACAACACACATCCTTCAAAGGCATTACCCCAAGTAGTCCTGACTCCTAATCACTGTTTGCATGAAAAAAAAACATGAAATACCACAAGAAAAGCACATTTTGCATTTCAATCCATATCCATCCATGGCCTAAATGCTGTAAACACCACAGAAACAATTACACCCATGACTAGCACTGTGCCTGCTGGCTGAAAGGCCAATTGGCAGGCTAGGCAACATAGTGAATTCAATCAATATTGCAAATGTATTAAAAACGTGGAGAAAATGTAGTAAACTGAGAAACATTTTTCCTTTACAAAAGAAGAAAAATAAAATACAAAGAAATCAGTGATCAATAGGCCCCTACTGAAACAACAGTCCACCCTCACAATACATTTTTTAAATCCATTAACAGGACAAATAATAAATCCAGGTACATGGCCCCAATCAAACACACCAGTTTTTCAACTTACTTGTGAAATCGCAAATTCAAAAGTCCTTAAATTTAATGAGATATGCAGCAGCAGACACAAAGAATGATTCCTCCAACTTCAAATCCAAATGAAAAGTGACCAGGAGATGGATAAAGCACTGGGGGAGCCTGCTGGACAGGAACAGGAAGTTGGTGACTCTGGGGCACTTCCTTCCAGGTTACAAAATGTAAAAAAACTAATAAAAGACTCTTTGCACAATAAAATACAGCCAAATGTCAATTCAAGAAGGTTTTTAACTCTAAATCATCAGTTCAGGAAGATTTTGTTGCGTGTTGAGGAGAAAATCTTCCCCAGATTGCAGCCGCTGTAGATCCTGCGTATCGGGATCACGCACAGCAGAAAACATCCGACGGAAGTGGCTGGCACGCCCAAATGACATGCCGGTGACTGCAAAATCTTGAGAGAGCATGCGGCCAGCTAGCAAATCTCGTGGTGCCCAGGAATGGCCCTAAAAATCTCGTGGGCGATCCCGAGAGCCCAGCAAGTCACTGTTGCGGGTGCGAAATGACATTTTAAGAGTGCGGACCACAAAAAAATCTCTGCTCCGTTGCGGAGTGCGGAGTTTAACAGTAACTCTGCATTCTCCATGAAATGTGGAGTTCGCGAATTCCGCAAACTCCGTGAATGGAGCAGAGTTTTATGCCCAGGCTTAGTAACAGGTTGATACATATGCTCAAGAAGAGCAGCTTTATTAGCAGGGTGTTATTACTGGTGTAGTCTATCATATAAAGCTACAACTCTGGGGCCGATTCCGATTCGGGCCGGAAAATGTACCGACCGACTCGGAATTCATTCAGACCGACACGTACCGGTGCAGCCCGACCCGCAAAGTACGATGAGGAACAGGGAACAAAGACACACCCACAACTCCACCCATATAAAGGACACAAATCCCTACCATGAACCTTTGCAAATTCAAATTACCTGCCAGCACTCAACACCAATAGACAGCAACCACACACACACTCACAGCACATCCATCACACAAGCCACACACCAGCAGCACCTCAACAAATAGCACCCTCACATACACCCAGCAAAACACACACTCACGCACCCTCACTTGCACACCAACACACACATCACTCACCATCACCACCCATCACCATGCCCCCAAAGAAGAATCAAAAGTTCCTAGATAGTGAATTGGAAGTCCTGGTAGATGAGATCCTCAGGGTAGAGCCACAGGTGTTTGGTACACTGGTCCAACAGACACCCATGTCGCAGAAAACCAAGATGTGGGAGAGGATTGTCGACAGGGTGAACGCACAATCACCATGTTTGCGCACAAAGGGAGACATCCAGAACAGGTGGTATGACGTGCGCAGGAGGGTCAGGGACCTGTTGAAGAAGGATTACCTCTTGAGCCAACACACCGGCAGTGGCCCTCCTGCCAAACCAGTATACCTCAGGCCCTGGGAGGAGAAGGTGCGGGCCATCCTACCACCAGTGAGCGTATATGGACAAGAAAACATCCCAGAGCCTGGTGAGTACACAACAAATGTACACAATATTGTGCGACAATACACACACATCACTGTCAAGGGGACAGTCAAACCATGCACCCTTAGCAAATACACAGCAACCAAAACAGAATCATCCCAAAATGTGTATGTCAGTCAGATAAACACAACACATGCCATCTCATAGTGATATGTAACTGTGTCATCACATGTACAAACACAACTACAACTACAGCTAGGCAGTGGCACAAATATAACTAACAAACACATCCAGACATCTAGCCATCACTACAACACCACCTCACAGTGAAGCCCACTGAAAGGAAGGAATCCTGTGTATGCTGGGCAAGTCAGTGTAGCCAATAGCATCATGGGAGTCGTAGTCACAGATATTGCCCACCCTCACAATGCGCACATCAACACCACCATGAACCATGCTCACATCACAGGGAGTGGAAAACAACTGGCAAGATGGCTGACACTGGGTGCTGCTGTGGGGAGCACAAGGCCCTGCTGGGAACTGTGCACCAACCAACAGCAGGACACCACTGACTGACATCCTGAAAGACAACTTGCACTCCCTGCAATGGAAGCACGTTCCATGGTGGGATATCTGGCTGGGTGGGAAGGAGGACTGACAGCACTGACCATAGTTACCAGCAGCTCCACTCACACACACCCCTAACACAAACTCCACACAACTCACCTGGGAGAATGCATTGCCTCACACTCTAATCAAATATCCCACAAAGAACCACAACCCTGGGTCATGCTGTATGAAGCACAGGGACACACATGGGATTTGTAGCAAAACTAACCCCAGGATAACACTGTCAGCCATCTTGTCAGCACAGGCACACAACCCCACAGGGAAGCAGAGTCAAAAGGAAAGAAGCATGGGCATGCTGGGAAGGGGGGTGGAGGTAAAAGCATGATGGGAGTGGTAGTCACAGCCCAACATCCCCCACCCACATGGCCCAGCAAGATCACACCCAAGCATGCACACCTCACAGGGAGTCAAAATCCACATCAAAGATGTCTGACACTGGTGCTCAGTCGTGGGGAGCACAAGGCCCTGCTGGGAACTGGGCACCAACCAACAGCAGGACACCACTGTCAGCCATCTTGCCATTGCTGTCACACTCACACACAGTGAAGTACACTCAAAAGGAAGGAAGTATGGGCATGCTGGGAAGGGCAGTGGAGGCAATAGCATGATGGGAGTGGTAGTCACAGCTCAACATCCCCCACCCGCATGGCCCAGCAAGTTCACACTAAAGCATGCACAACTACCAGGTAGTGAAAAGCCACATCAAAGATGTCTGACACTGGTGCTATGTTGTGGGGAGCACAAGGCCCTGCTGGGAACTGGGCACCAACCAACAGCAGGACACCACTGTCAGCCATCTTGCCATTGCTGTCACACTCACACACAGTGAAGTACACTCAAAATGAAGGAAGTATGGGCATGCTGGGAAGGGGGGTGGAGGCAATAGCATGATGGGAGTGGTAGTCACAGACATTGTTCACCCTCACAACTGTCCCATCAACACCACCTTGAACCATGCGCACATCACAGGGAGTGGCAAAGAACTGACAAGATGGCTGACACTGGGTACTGCTGTGGGGAGCACAAGGCCCTGCTGGTAACTGTGCACCAACCAACAGCAGGACACCACTGACTGACATCCTGAAAGACAACTTGCACTCCCTGCAATGGAAGCACGTTCCATGGTGGGATATCTGGCTGGGTGGGAAGGAGGACTGACAGCACTGACCATAGTTACCAGCAGCTCCACTCACACACACCCCTAACACAAACTCCACACAACTCACCTGGGAGAATGCATTGCCTCACACTCTAATCAAATATCCCACAAAGAACCACAACCCTGGGTCATGCTGTGTGAAGCACAGGGACACACATGGGACTTGTAGCAAAACTAACCCCAGGATAACACTGTCAGCCATCTTGTCAGCACAGGCACACAACCCCACAGGGAAGCAGAGTCAAAAGGAAGGAAGCATGGGCATGCTGGGAAGGGGGTGGAGGCAATAGCATGATGGGAGTGGCAGTCACAGATATTGGTCACCCCAACAACTGTCCCATCAACACCACCCTGAACCATGCGCACATCACAGGGAGTGGAAAAGAACTGACAAGATGGCTGACACTGGGTACTGCTGTGGGGAGCACAAGGCCCTGCTGGGAACTGGGCACCACCAACAGCAGGACACCACTCACTGACATCCTGAGAGTCAACCTGAACTCACTGCAAGGGTGGCATGCTTCATGGTGGGATAACTGGGCTGGGGGGAGAAGGAGGGCCGGATGTCAACCAAATACAACCAATGCAGACCATGTACACACCCCAACATTCAAATTGAAATGCTCAAAGTATGCAGGCAATGTGCTACACCAATATCAACCTCTGACTGTGACAACTTAGGACAATGCAATGTACAGGCCCGCATCCAGAGGTACAGTCACAACTGTCAGGTGTGTCAACCATTGATGCCTGCAGAAACATAACATACATTGTGTGTGTCTCCCAAAAACAGGTGATGATGGGGACACAGCAGCAGACGCTGAGGAGTCCCTGTCCCAGGATCCAGGGGAAACGGAGCTCACTGGTGTGGAACAGCCTCTGCCCTCCTCGGATGACGAAGACCTACCTGGCACCTCCGGAGCGAGTCATCATGCAGCACCAGCAGGACCACCAGCTGCACCCCCTGCACCCACCCCTCCAACGACTGACAACACACAAACCACCCCTGCCGACACGGACAGACCAAGGACCACCACCACCACCAGCACACGGACCCTTGCCCAACGTGGGGCTATGGACACCAACACCACCAACAACCCCCAAGGGAGCCCAGGGTCACCTGTGCGTGCCACCTCAGGTACTGCACGTGTTGCCAGGGGTGGTGGGAGGGATGGTAGACATAGGTCGCTGCTCGCAGAGGGGTCTGGACTGCATGATGACCCACAACTGGTACGCATAGCCGATGCGTACCAGACCAGCACCGGAGAGCTCAGCCAGGTAGTGGGGATCCTCAGGGACATACGACAGCAGCAGGCTGCCCATCATGCACGCTTGGACTTACACATGTCCCGCATGGAGTCCAAGTGGGACACACTGCAAGAGATGACGGCGGTGCATAGGGACATATTACAATGCCTCCGCCAGATGAGCAGCAACATGTCAACACCTCCCTGTGTGCCCACAACATCTGGTGCTGAAACAACTGCAACTGCCACAGGGAGGGAGGATGACTCTGGCGGAGAGTCCCCTGCATCGCAGCAGCCTGCACTTGAGGGTCCCCCCAAAGAAGAGGGGTCGTCCGAGGAAGGGCAACTGAGAGGCCGATGGCCATGCGCAACTCCCAGGAAGCCAAAACCTGTTCTGGATAATCACCTTTGTGCGCAAATTGTTCACCCTGTTGAATGCAACACAACTCCCCCACATGACATGGGGAGTACAAGTTGGACCAATGTATCAGATGACTGTGGACTTTACTCAGGACATTTCTGCTACCAGGACTTCCAAATCATCTAGGAACTTTGGATTACAATCACAATGTACAGCACCCAGCATCCTGTGCACTATACTCACACATGTATGACAATAAACACACTAATACACCATACCTGCCTCTGTCGTGATTCCAACGTGGTTTCTGTCATGGAGATGATGACCTGCGAAATTACACTGTGCATGCTAACTGCTACAGCAAGTACAACACAGGCATGTGAGTCATGGCAACGTGACACATATGAGGGAGACACACCACCAGGGCTACACAACATATACACACCAAGGCCACCTGACTCATCGCCTACACTGATGTTGCCAGGAAATACGGTGCAATGCACAGACACAACACCTATTCACAGTCTTTGTCAACTAGCCCACTGGTGCAGTAAGCAAATGTCAGTCAGATGTGTGACCACAGACAACGCACATCACAAAGTGAAGCACAGGTTTATTACACATTTGCAACATGTTGTAACCACTACAGATGCAAGGTAATCCCACCTGGCAGTGGGCACACAGTCAACAAGTGTAGAAGGAAGGAAGTCCATGGGTGTGGCGCACATCACCTGTAGGGACACGACAGCTACCACCCTGGAAGTTTAATCACGGTGTTGGGGGATCACAGTTGACCAAACAACTCTGAAAGTACCCTGTGAAGGACAGAAATGACACACAGTCAAAAGCACTGAAGAACAGGACAGAACTGCAATACTCATGCCCAATACATGTCACAAGATACCCACCCAGAACCAAGTTAGCATGTCAACACTGTTGGGGAGTACAGACTACCTGTAAGGACACATCGCTACACGCATACAGTCATGTAGCACATGGCCACACTCAAACAGCACCAGAGCACCACCAACACATATCATGCATACTCACATCATTGACATGACATCTCCGGATACTCACATTCAGCTGAAGAAGTTGGTGATGAGCTGTGTGCGGACATCACCATCATCATCATCATCATCATCACTGGCATCGTGGTCCAGGCCAGGATCCTCCACAGGTGGCGGATGTTGATCATCGTCATCCAGGATGAGAGGCAACTCCTTCCGCACAGCCAGGTTGTGTAGCATGCAGCAGACGATGACAATCTTGCACACCTTTGCTGGGGCATATGGGAGGGCCCCTCCTGTCTTGTCCAGGCAGCGGAAGCGGCTCTTCAGGAGACCAAATGTCCGCTCAATGACTCTACTGGTCCGACCATGTGCCTCATTGTAGCGCATCTGGGCTGGTGTCACAGGGTTCCTGAGGGGCGTCAGCAACCACGGCATGTTGGGGTATCCGGAGTCACCTACATATGGACAATTGCACATTAGCTGATTTGGAAAAGAGGGTGGAATACTACATCGCAGAACACACACAATGGTACAAAGTCAGTACACACCGACAAGCCAGGCACGCTGGTTCCGCATCTGTGACATCATCCTCGGGATGCGACTACTCCTCATCACGTAGGCATCGTGTGCAGAACCGGGGAAATGGGCACACACGTGTGAGATGCTCATATCAGCAAGACATACCACCAGTGCATTGACAGAATGGTAATGTTTGCGGTTCCTGTATGCCTGCTCATGTGCCTGTGGTGGTATCAAAGCCACATGTGTCCCATCAATGGAGCCAATGACATGCGGCATCCTCCCCAGGGCATAGAAGTCACTCTTAACGTCAGTGAGTTGTTGAGGTCTAGGGAAATAGATGTACTGGTTCAGGTATCTCAACATAGCCTCCAAAACATCGCGGAGCACACGGCTGAACATGGTCTGTGACATCCCACAAGCAGACGCCACAGTGTGTTGAAAGGTACAGGTGGCAAAGAAGTGTAGGGCTGCCATCACCTTCACCTTGGGGGTCAGCGCTGTGGGGTATGTCTGGCCAGGTTGCAAATGTGGGGCCAAGCGCACCGTCAATTCCTCAATCAGCGGCCTGGTGAAGCAGTACCGTCGGATGCAGTCCCGTTCCACCATGGATGCAAGGTCAGGGAATGGTCTATGGACAGCTGGTGCCCTGCAGTGCATAGGTGAAGAAAGAAAGAATGTCAGTCACCCCACATATGTGGCATTGACCATACACAATATCACATGATACATAATTATGAGACACAAGTACATGATGTGTGCAGTTCCGTAAGGACATGTATGGCACCTACATGGCCAACATCTAACATCACAGTTCAACAAGTGGCATCAACAAGTCCCATGTTGTGCCATGGGATATCATGAGGCCGTGTCACAGTTCCCATCTACTGCTGCCACGTTCCAAACACACCCCACAGTGACATGTGTGGACAGATGTGCCCCAGGCATCACAGCTCATCGACAGGTAGATTCCCAGGGACCCTGTATTGCCACATGGACACTGGCATGACATGGTGCATCATGAATACACCACAGCAAAACAACCATGACCCCCACAGGTAGTGGTCCCTGTTGCCTCGTCAGGACAGACATGGACGTCTGTGACACACACACGCACAACATCAAAGTTCATGCACAAACAACGTGGATGTGGAGACTGTCTCCCATTGTGCACATGGAATCAGAGACATTGTAAACACAACATGCACACAGACTGTGGAGGACCATCACAATTGTGGCAATGGGTCACCCTGGGACGTACATACCGTCCCACATGGGACTCAGGTGGTATGTGACATGACATACACATACACCACCGTGAAATGTGACCATGCCACATGCTCAGGAATGAACAGTTGCACATCACAGTGGTCATGTGCACGACACACCAAGGATCCTGTCCCCATGAACACGTGCACAGCCTGGGAGTGGCTGCCCCGAAGTGACACCCACAGAACAACATGTTCACCCCCATACACGGAATAGGTAATGCAGCCTTACATGCCTTAGGATACAGTGTGGACAGGCTGTGGTGTTGTAGGTGTGCCCCTCACTCCCTGGGAAGTATATGTGGCTGGCATATGTTCACCTGTGACAGGCACGGTGACATATGCCAGTGACTTATCCAGGGACGCGTTGTACAGCAATGGACCAATCGGTGTGCCCGGCCGGCCCATTGCATTCAATGTGAGCGGGTACGTGTTGTATCGTGGGTACGCGTTGCACAGCATTGGAACGATCGGTGGGCCCGGCCGGCCCATTGCATCGTATGTGAGCAGGTATGCGTTGTATGCCTGGTACGCGTTGAACAGCAATAGACCGATCGGTGTGCCCGGCCGGCCCATTGCATTCAATGTGAGCGGGTACGCGTTGTATCGCGGGTACGAGTTGCACAGCAATGGACCGATCGGTGTGCCCGGCCGGCCCATTGCATCGTATGTGAGCGGGTACGCGTTGTATGCCTGGTACGCGTTGAACAGCAATGGACCGATTGGTGTGCCCGGCCGGCCCATTGCATTCAATGTGAGCGGATACGCGTTGTATCGCGGGTACGCGTTGTATCGCGGGTACGCGTTGCACAGCAATGGACCGATCGGTGTGCCCGGCCGGCCCATTGCATCGTATGTGAGCGGGTACGCGTTGTATGCCTGGTACGCGTTGAACAGCAATGGACCGATCGGTGTGCCCGGCCGGCCCATTGCATCGTATGTGAGCGGGTACGCGTTGTATGCCTGGTACGCGTTGAACAGCAATGGACCGATCGGTGTGCCCGGCCGGCCCATTGCATTCAATGTGAGCGGGTACGCGTTGTATCGCGGGTACGCGTTGCACAGCAATGGACCGATCGGTGTGCCCGGCCGGCCCATTGCATCGTATGTGAGGGGGTATGCGTTGTATGCCTGGTACGCGTTGAACAGCAATGGACCGATCGGTGTGCCCGGCCGGCCCATTGCATCGTATGTGAGCGGGTACGCGTTGTATGCCTGGTACGCGTTGAACAGCAATGGACCGATCGGTGTGCCCGGCCGGCCCATTGCATTCAATGTGAGCGGGTACGCGTTGTATCGCGGGTACGTGTTGCACAGCAATGGACCGATCGGTGTGCCCGGCCGGCCCATTGCATCGTATGTGAGCAGGTACGCGTTGTATGCCTGGTACGCGTTGAACAGCAATGGACCGATCGGTGTGCCCGGCCGGCCCATTGCATCGTATGTGAGCGGGTATGCGTTGTATGCCTGGTACGCGTTGAACAGCAATGGACCGATCGGTGTGCCCGGCCGGTCCATTGCATTCAATGTGAGCGGGTATGCGTTGTATCGCGGGTACGCGTTGCACAGCAATGGACCGATTGGTGTGCCCGGCCGGCCCATTGCATCGTATGTGAGCGGGTACGCGTTGTATGCCTGGTACGCGTTGAACAGCAATGGACCGATCGGTGTGCCCGGCCGGCCCATTGCATTCAATGTGAGCGGGTACGCGTTGTATCGCGGGTACGCGTAGTACAGCAATGGACCGATCGGTGCGCACACATTGGCTGGGGCCTGGCATGGCAACGGACGCGTTTTCGAAGCTCCAACGAGTCTGATGCAGTGAATTCAGTTGGCCAGCCACAACAATGTTGCAAAATCATGGGTGTCATGAAGTTGAAGATTTGAAGGATGCTGTGTGTGTGTATTAGTGCTGCTATACCATGGATTGGTCAGATTTAGAAGATGCAAACGACTTGGACCTATCACTTTGGACACATGGGACAGTATCTGCCTCTGCAGCACACATATAATGCTGGCTGTTCCCCTGAGAGCTCACTTGCCTGCACTACATGCTCCAGGACGACATCTGCCACCAACACTGCTGCTGTTTATGCATCCTCTGGCTCCTGCAATGGCACGTACTGTGGAGAGAGCCCCAGCCTTCAGCCTTGAGGAGAACCAGGCCCTGCTGGACAGCCTCCTTCCACAGTACAGCAAGCTGTATGGGAAACCAGGGGAGCAGGTGAGTGTGCTGTCCACTGCATCACTAATTGTGCATGTTGTCTGACTAGCAGGACTTTCACTGTGCACACCACTGGCTAGCATGCCCACTGAGTAGTTGTCACACCCCAAAGTGTGTAGTTACATGCACTGAACTGGTACAGTGCAGTAACAGTGCATTCCAACTAGGTTTACTTCCCATGCAATGATACCATGTAGTGACTGCTGGCAAACTGTTCATAGCCATTGTTGCACTGCCTGTGTACATCATATGCTCCTGTAATTGAGACATGTATATCCAACTGTGTGATGCACGGATATGTTGCATGTGTAGTAATGGCCTTTTCACTTTGTCATCCTCACAGGTTGATGCCCACCAGAAGCAGGAAATTTGGCTGACCATCGCCCGGAAAGTAAGATCCGTGGGGGTCTACAGGCGCAGGATCCGCAACTGCCAAAAGAGGTGGCAGGACCTTCGTGGCTGGACCCGGAGGATCGCAAGGGTCCAGCTGAAGCTGTCGCCTCCTCGCAGGAGGGGCGGACACCGGACCCTGACCCCCACATGCTCCGGATCCTGAAGGTGGTCTTCCCTGACCTGGATGGGCAGCTGAGGGACAGACAGCAGCAAGGAGGGGGTGAGTCCATGACTGCACTGTGCACTTTGTCTGACATGCTATGTGCCCTCCTCTGGCCTGGTTAAACTTCCACAGTACATCAGTCATGTGGTCCAGGACCCATGTCCCTCATTTGTTACATGTCCACTTCTCCTCTGATATGTATATGTGTGGCCCTTATAGTCAGGAAACTGTGTCATTTGGGGACTGTGTCATTGCATTTTGCTTTGCTCAAGGTGGGGGACAGCATTTGTTCCCGTGACTATGTTGTGCGATTCATGGGTGGGTCAATTGCCTACACAGTGCCTAAGTTCTGACATGTGATCTGCGTGTAACTTTGATATGTGGTCCGCTTGCTGCTCTGACTCACCACATGTCCCTGGGGAATGTGGCACACACCCATGCTGCTGGTGGGAACAATATTTGGGCCTCAGGAGTATGTGTATCCAGTGTGTCACACATGCTTAGCCACCTGCCTACTGTCCAGGACTCATCCCTCTTACAGGTGGCGCTGGACAGTCATGCCTACTCCAGTGCATACAATACACTCTGTACTCCCACTCCTGTGTATCATCTGGCATGTCGTGGTCAGTGAAATGTACCCTCAGGTGTCTGCCTCTGTCTCATTGTGCTGTGTCTTCGTTGTCTGGACTACTGGTATGTTCATCGTTTGGGGCTCAGCATGCCATCTGAGATGTGACCATGATAGACGATACTTCTGTGACTTATAGGTGCCTGATCACTTGACTGTGCACACAGGTGTTTGCGACTGTGACTTTCAGGAAGCTGTATTTTCATTCACAGCACACTGTGAGGTGCTCATGTTCAGGGAGTTGTGTTTCATGTCCCCCATATGTCCAGTTGGCATGACGTGGTCAAATAGTAGTACAGATGATGTGGTTTCTGGGGGATGGACATGTGCACTTGTCAGTCACATAACTTGCATTCCCCATGCCCTCGGATTGTGACACAGTGCAGACTGTTTTTGTCTGGCTGCCATGGCCATGTGACTTGAGACAGTAATGTATGACTTTGCATTCATTCCTGTGTCATGGCATTCAACTTCCTGGGACTGATCCTGCAGGGGAGGTACATGTGCAACATGCACCCCATTGTGACATTGACTATCCGGACATGGGTGCATCATGGTGTCTGGTGCTGGTATGCATCACATGCATTTCTAATTAGAATCTGGCCATCCCTTTATCCGGACACCTGCACTGACTCAGTGGCAAGAGATGTGATGTGTGCATGTTCACATGCTTCACCATGTTCCCTGCAATGTCCAACAACTGTGTAGGTGGTGCATGTGTCCACACTGGGGTCTTACCATCAGACAGGCACCAGACAGATGGGTGCAAGGGCAGGAGGGGTGTGAGTCCCATGGTTGACCATCAGACTGACAATTGGCTTCCCCGAATCTGTGCGAGGACTTTAGACAATGTTCAACTAAGGATGCCAGGGCTTGCTCTGTAATGTGCTGTACTTACTGTGGTGTGTGCGGTCAGTGCAGGTGACTGATGTTTGTCTGTTTCCCTAATTGTTTGCAGATACATCCACGGCCACAGGATGGGACAGCTCCACGGACCAGGAGGAGCAGCGGAGCCAGACTGGGTTAGCATCGGACGAGTGGTCAGAGGGACCCAGTGGCACGGAGGGCGAGGGGAGCCACACCGAGGAGTCCTCAGCACCATCCACCTCAGCTGGGGACCACAGCAGCTCGGAGGATGACTCCCTTGTGGAGGCGGGTCTCGGCAGCCACCAAAGGCCAGCTAGTCTGTCTGGCCCCGCCACCACCACCGCCCTCCCATCGGCTCCCATTCCTGAGGTCCGTGGAGGCTCCCGTGCTCGGGAGCGTGTCTCCTTCGTTCCAGGCACCGCAGCTCCTGCCCCTGTGTCCCCTGCTGCCCTGAGTGAGGAGTCTGTGTACCTCCTTCGGCAGCTCCATGTAGGGCAGACAGCAATGCTGAGTGTCCTCCATGCACACACCACTCTGTTGACACAGCTGGTGTCGTTCATGGAGGGCATCTCGACGGGTATGTCTGCCCTATAGAGGAGCAATAGGTCCATGGACTCCTCCCTGACGGCAGCAGTGTCCCTCCTCCAACAGTCCCTCACCCCTCCCACCTCTGCCCCATCCACACTTCCTGCCCCCTACCTGTCCAAAGCACATGCACACCTGCACAGTCATCCATACACACAGACACAAGCAGCACAGACACACCCAAGAGTAAGGCAAGACGTGCACACAAGCATCCTCAGGGGACTGATACCACAGACACAGGGGATGGGGAACACAGGCATCCACATTCACCCCGCAGTCCTCCAAATCCTCTCCCTCCAAGACCCCTTCCCTTGCCTCGCCTGCTACCACACATACACAGCAGATCTTCCTGTGTGACCTCGGCCTCTTCCCCACCATTCCTGCTGACCCAGCACACCAGGGGAAGAGGAAGTCCACCCACACAGAGAGGAGTGCCCCTCGCCCGCGGACACCCTCCCCCAGGCGCAGGCAGACACAGGAGCCCATTCGGAAGTCCCCCCGGAGCAGGAAGAGCAAGACCCCACCACCACCACCACGCAGCTCCAGCGCCCAGTCTCTCTCCTCCATCCCCCAGGCCACCACTGCACAGGTTCCCCCGCCACACCCTGCCCCAGGTTCCCCCACACACCGATACCGCATCCCCAGACTGCTTAGGCCCTCCCCCCTGCCACTTGCTCTTCCACCCCCAACCCAGAAGCTCTGCCTGTTAGTGGCACTGTTGTTGTGACTGGGTCCCCCCTCTGTCCTGCCCACCTCATCTGCCCACCCTTCCACTTCCTTGGAGTCATGCACTGCAGTGGAGTCCACAACCACCACGTCTGACTCGGGCACTGCAGTGGGTACGCAGTCCACTACATCAGTCAAGCCCACTGCAGTGGTTGCGGCACCCACACCAACTGACTTGTGTACCACGGTGGTGCCGGCCCCCTGAGTCAGACACCTCCACTGCAGTTGCCGGTGACACTCCTGCACCCACCACCCCTTCACTGCCTCACTCTGCCATCCCCTGATCCTGTCCCTGCGGTGCCTGGCCTGCCCCTTGTATGCCCCTCCAAGGGGGATGTCCCCCAACCGTACCAGTGCAGGCAAGCAATGTGTGACCAGTTGTCACTTCTCACCCCGTTGGTACTGTTATTTTGGACTGGCCATTGGCCTTAGTTTCTTTTGGACTTCCGTTTTTACCCTGACATTTGCTGAATAAAGCCTCTTTTTGTTTACGTTTGGGTTTTCTTTTGATGTACATGATGTGGATGAGTAGCATCCTGCATTTGCAGTTGTAATAGTGTTCACATCAGGATGATGAAGTGTTGCAGTGATGGACTCCATGTGGTCCATGGAACATGTGTCCTGTTGTATTCTGTATCTATGGCATCCTTTGCTACAGTCTGAGGGTGTAATGTTCAGCATTTGACACAGGGATGTCCTTTTTGCATTTGTAAATGAACATCTTTGTCTTACACTGATGCACATCTGGTGGGCTTAGCAATGTTCAATGTTCCTATTTCCCTGACTGTGTGCCCAGCTCCACTGGACATGCAGTTTTGCACATCAATGTCGAAGGACTCATCTGTGCATACAGTGCAACTTGCTTGACATGTGTTTGGTGTGTGTGCAGATGACTGACGTGACACCCCCGTACCCAGGCTGATGTGAGCAGAGCCTTCTGTGTGTTGTGGTTGTTGACTCACTGACGGAGTGTTCTGCTGACATGTTTGGGTCGTGCACAGACAAGGTTTGGCACAGCGGACCTTCCACAGGAGTGTTGTGCCCTCATGGCAGTGTGTAATCTGGTGACATTGCGTGGGCCTGTGTTGTGTAAGCATGTCTGTGCGTGTTCCCTTCCCTTTTCCTACACAGGCTGTGTCCCTAGGGATGTTCCTGTTTGTGATGCTTGCTGAGTTGTTCTGTGTTCATCCAGCATCTTGGACCTGGTTTCTCTGTGATGTGGGTGCATGGCAAACTAATGTTCATGAGGTTGTCATCCCAGGTTGTCTTTGTTGTCAGTGCTGGGGATGTGGGCAAACGCAGATGGGACACATTCAGGATTCCCCTTGTCACTTGTTGTTTACACGAGTAATGTGATTTACAGTTTGTGTTAGCTTACAGTGATTGTGACACGTTGTGTGTGTGACTGCTGCCACTCCTCAGGGTCAGAGCTGCAATGTTGGTAGTTGTGTACGTGTGTTCTTCGTGTGTCACCTTGGCTTCTTCATTGGTGTGTGACTATGGCCAGGATCCCATTGATTGTGGTGGATTTCACATCATGCCCATGTACAGCATACTGTGCTGTGTGTCAGACATTGACAAGTCTTGTTGACTGGCCATGTGTGATGGGTTTCTGCACCTTGGTTCCCACCACCACCCCTGGTATTGTCATGGGTGCATGTGCAATGTCACCGGTCCATGTGAGCTTCACTGCTGCACATTGGTGGAGATCAGGGTGTGTGGTGTTGAGTGTGTGCAAAAGTGAGTTGTTGCACGGCCAGACCCCTACCTCCATATTGGCCTTGGCTGGCAGGCCGTGCTGATTGGTTGGAGCTTGTGTAGGTGTGATGGTAGTTAGTTGCTCAGGACACATGGCTGGGTTTCACAGTGTGAACGACATCTGACATTGTCATCACAGTGGGATTATCATGCAGGCTAGTGTCAGCACAATATGGGGTCCCTGGGGGTAGTGCTGTGGTGGTCTGTCTCTTGCTGTGTTAGTTGCAGTTCCTACATGCTTGTGTGACATGTGGAATTTGTGCTCCCTCTCATCTAACAATGCCTGATTGCCCACATAGGGGATTTGGATCCATGAGTTACTTTTGTGTGGCACTGTATGTGCATCTGTGTAATTGGTATTCAGGCCTCATCATGTGTTGTGTGGTTGCCTGGGGACACTGGCACCCCCCCCCCTCACCTGTTGTGTTTGTTGTGCAGTGTGGGTCTGCCTGTTTGTGCATCTGCACCACTGCATTGGCATATCTTTAGTGTGCTATTGGCTGTATGTTGTTTGGTGGGTTTGACCTGCTGTCCCTGGGACTCCTAGGTCATCAGTCAGCACAATGATCATTGTTTGTGTGTCCCATTGCTGCCATGGTATGTTATTTGTTCACCTCACATCTACAGTCTCCACAGGGTATCTACATGTGTGTGCCCATTGGTGCGAATATGTGGGTCTGCATTATGATGGTCACTTCTGTCATTGTGTCATTGATGGATTTTGACAGTGTCAGCCCCCATGGGTGATGTTTGTCTGCACATGGCCAAAGGTATGTGTTCGTTGCACTGCACTGTTTGCCTCACCCAATCTATGTTGCTATGGGACACAGGCACTACTTTGCCACTGATGTGTTTGTTGTTCTGTGACCAGGTATCATCCATGCAGTTTGGCAGTTGCAGCTTTTTCTATGTCAACACTTACCTTTTGGTCACTGTGATGATGGGGGCTTAGACCCCATTGCCACAATGTTCAAAAGGTGCTTCAGCTATGGACCCCACACTTACCTTTTGGTCACTGTGATGATGGGGGCTTAGACCCCATTGCTACAATGTGCAAAATTTGCTTCAGCTATGGACCCCACACTTACCTTTTGGTCACTGTGATGATGGGGGCTTAGACCCCATTGCCACAATGTTCAAAAGGTGCTTCAGCTATGGAGCACACACTTACCTTTTGGTCACTGTGATGATGGGGGCTTAGACCCCATTGCCACAATGTGCAAAATGTGCTTTAGCTATGGACCCCACACTTACCTTTTGGTCACTGTGATGATGGGGGCTTAGACCCCATTGCCACAGTGGTCATGGTCTGCTTGCATTGTGGGGACCACACACATTTATGTGTGACACATGTGATAGGGGGTCACATTGTATGTTCAAAGTCATGTTCAGTGTTGTAGGCATTTGACACAGTCTACACACGCTTGTCATGGTGTTGGGGGGGATGTCTTTTTGTTGCATTCCTTATGTTGGTGTGTGCTTGATGTGTCATGCATTAGCCATCCTGTGAGTGGGGGTGTTGTTGGTGGTAGGCATCCTGCCCCCCATGGGTAGAGGTGGTAGTAGTGACACGCATCTGGCACCCCCTGAGTAGGGGTGGTAGTGGTGGTGGGCATCCAGCCCCCCATGGGTAGAGGTGGTAGTAGTGACAGGCATCTAGCACCCCCTGGGTAGGGGTGGTGGTAGTGGTAGGCATCTGGCACCCCCTGAGTAGGGGTGGTAGTGGTGGTGGGCATCCAGCCCCCCATGGGTAGAGGTGGTAGTAGTGACAGGCATCCAGCCCCCCATGGGTAGAGGTGGTAGTAGTGGTAGACATCTGGCACCCCCTGAGTAGGGGTGGTAGTGGTGGTGGGCATCCAGCCCCCCATGGGTAGAGGTGGTACTAGTGACAGGCATCTGGCACCCCCTGAGTAGGGGTGGTAGTGGTGGTGGGCATCCAGCCCCCCAGGGGTAGAGGTGGTAGTAGTGACAGGCATCCTGCCCCCCATGGGTAGAGGTGGTAGTAGTGACAGGCATCTGGCACCCCCTGAGTACGGGTGGTAGTGGTGGTGGGCATCCAGCCCCCATGGGTAGAGGTGGTAGTAGTGACAGGCATCCAGCCCCCCATGGGTAGAGGTGGTAGTAGTGGTAGGCACCTGGCACCCCTGAGTAGGGGTGGTAGTGGTGGTGGGCATCCTGCCCCCATGGGTAGAGGTGGTAGTAGTGACAGGCATCTGGCACCCCTGAGTAGGGGTGGTAGTGGTGGTGGGCATCCAGCCCCCATGGGTAGAGGTGGTAGTAGTGTCAGGCATCTGGCACCCCCTGAGTAGGGGTGGTAGTAGTGGTGGGTATCCAGCCCCCCATGGGTAGAGGTGGTAGTAGTGACAGGCATCCAGCCCCCCATGGGTAGAGGTGGTAGTAGTGGTAGGCATCTGGCACCCCCTGAGTAGGGGTGGTAGTGGTGGTGGGCATCCAGCCCCCCATGGGTAGAGGTGGTAGTAGTGGTAGGCATATGGCACCCCCTGAGTAGGGGTGGTAGTGGTGGTGGGCATCCAGCCCCCCATGGGTAGAGGTGGTAGTAGTGACAGGCATCTGGCACCCCTGAGTAGGGGTGGTAGTGGTGGTGGGCATCCAGCCCCCCATGGGTAGAGGTGGTAGTAGTGGTAGGCATCTGGCACCCCCTGAGTAGGGGTGGTAGTGGTGGTGGGCATCCAGGCCCCTATGTGTATATGTGGCATTGGTGATGGCCATCCCGCCCCTATGGTGCTGCTGTTGCTGGTGTAAGTAATTTCTGCATCCCTCTGTGTGTGTGTGATATGTCGGGTATGTGTAGTTTGTTTTTGTGGTTGGTGTCTGACTTACCTTCTGCGCCGTACGCGTCCGTGCCTGTTCCGGTAATAGATGTAGAATATTGGTAGGATCGGCACGATGGGATTCATGGTTGGTTCGTCTCGTTCGTCTTTCTCTTTGCTTCGCCTCGTCCTCGTCGCTGGCGTGTTCGTCTCGTAGCCGTGGATCGTCTTGTGGCGCGAATCGGAGCTTATGTGCGCCTCTCCCGGATGCTTTGACGTGCCGTGTGTAGCGACGGGTTCGGCGCGTACGGAAAGCGCATCGTACTTGTCCAGCCGGACGGGGCTGCATTTTGGCTTCCGTGCGACTCGATTCTGCGTTTCCGGATCCGCCTCGGTCGGAGAACAGGACCTGTATTGGGTGAGTACGACTGGGTCGGGATTTGGGCAGTTGTGCGCATTGTACTTGCTCGTTCGGACGTATGTGCGAATCGGTCGGGAAACAGGCATTCGCCTGGCTTTTTTCCCGGCCGAATGGTATTAGGTGCGCCTCCGACCGGGATCGGAATCGACCCCTCTGTGTTGGCCAACTTGCCGGCATGACTGGAAAATTATTGCCAACATAATTTAGTGACATTCTGTGTACAGGCAGGTCATCCTTTTTTTCTACTTTGCATTACTTGGTTGATGGGGGTGAACCCCTACTCAAGCAGCAACCACAATTCTTTCCAGGGTTAAACACAAGCAACCCTCAAATTAACCTGTGCTTAACTCTCTGCTAGCTTGGCATAAAGCTATATGTCCTTCAAAATACTCCCTTCCCAGTTCCAGACTCGTATTTCAATAATATAGATAGTATGGTTCACACGTTACTATGGGGGGGGCCCTCCAAGGATTGCCTTTGGTAAACTGACGCGTAGTTGATATGATGGCGGAATAGCACTACCACACATTCAAACATACTACAGGGCAGCCCAGTTAGCAACCGTCAACCAATGGGTGCACCAGCCGCTGACGGGGCCAGCATATACAATGGACCAATTGGTGATGCAGCCGAGGGGTTACCTTGATGCATTGTATACAGATCTACACCGCCTTTCACTTGAAGGCCCGACGGCAGTAAAGGTCCAACAGTGGCATTCGACGTTGGCCAAGCTGGGATGGAAAAACAAATTCACCAGGGCCATTCCGCTCTGGTAGTCCCAACAACTCGGTGCCTTGGGATTTAGAAAAAAGTTTTAGCAAATGGAACTTGATAGGAATTTCGAAAATGAGAGACCTACATACCGGGAGTAAAATTGTATCGTTCGAACAATTGCAGAAGACTTATGACTTGGCCCGTCACGAATACTTCCTCTACCTCCAGATCTGACCTGTCATACAAGCATGGTGCCCCGGGGTTCGGAGCTCCCGGAATCATCCCCCCTTGAGTGTAGACTTCTCGAGGAACATTTGACGCGTAGGACAATCTCACTCACCTATCGGAAGCTAATCAATAGCTTACCGGATGCCCTCGTGGCCCTAAAAGACCGATGGTACCAGGACATAACTGACCTACAGGAAGAGGACTGGCCAGAGGCGCTGGCCTCCCTGAAGGAAGTAGCCATTAGGGCCCGTTTTAGACTAGTCCAGTTAAAGAATTTACACAGAACTTACATATCATGCACCACACTAGTAAAAATGGGTCGCAGGACTGATGCACTTTGTAACAGGAACTGCAGGGAGGTGGGATCTTTCTACCACATACTCTGGACGTGTCGAGAGATCCAGACTTATTGGCAGGCGATAGTATCATGCATATCGGAGGTGTTGGGGGAGGAACTTACACCTTCGGCCAAATGGTGCCTCTTAAATGTGTGGGAGGACTTAAACCTGGGAGGAGCGAATCAAACATGGGCTACTTTGGGTCTGGTGGTTGCAAAACGAAACATGGCGCGCCATTGGGGGGCAACCTTCCTGCCCAAGCTCCAAGATTGGAAAAGGGATATGGACTGGTGTATGGTGGCGGAAAAAACTGTCTATGTGAAGGGAGGGTGACGGAAAAATGGGGGAAAATTTAGTCCAAATGGAATGATTACAGGGGCAACCTGTGTTCCCCACTAGTGGGAGAGACTATGCTTTCCATGATTTAGGCAGAGACTGATGCCATACTTCAGGAAGGAGATGCTTAATCGATACGTGGATTTGAAAAGGGCAGGGAGATATCCTGTATTATACTGCAATGATGTTTGGTTGTGATTATACACTTGCTAATGTAATGATGTGATTTCTGCTTTGTTACAATAAAAAGATAAAGAAAAAAAAAAGTAGCATTTTCAAAATTGTGACTTAAGCTAGACTTCACCATTTAAAAGGACTTTAAATTACAGTTCTTTAGCACCAAACTCGACATGCCTATCTGTTCCCAATTATAAGTTACCACTTATTAAATGTAATAACGGAACTCAATGTTATCCTAATAGAGGTAGGCCTCACAGTTGCGAAAACAAATTGAGAAGTTTTTCACTACCAGGTCATGTAAAACTTAAAAGTTCATGCCCAACATTTTAAATACACTGCACCCTGCTCTCTGGGCTGTGTAGGGCCTACCTTAGGGGTGATTAATAAGCATTAAAAAAGAAGGTTTGGACCTGGCAAGAGGTTTACCTTGCTAGGTCGAAATAGCAGTTTAATGCTGCACACACAGGCTGAAATAGAAGTCCTGGGACATGTTAAAAAGGCTACTTAAGAGGGTAGCACAATGTGTGCTGCAGGGCCACTAGAAGAATTTAAATTACAGGCCATGGGTATATGTAGTACCACATTACTAGGGATTTACAAGTAAATTAAATATGCCTATTGGGTGTAATATAGATTTACCATGTTTAAAGGAGAGAACACAAGCACTTTAACACTGGTTAGCAGTGGTAAAGTGTGCAAAGTCCTAAAAGCATTAAAATTACAGGCCCTGGGTATATGTAGTACCACTTTACTAGGGATTTACAAGTAAATTAAATATGCCAATTGGGTGTAAACAAGATTTACCATGTTTAAAGGAGAGAGCACAAGCACTTTCGCACTGGTTAACAGTGGTAAAGTGTGCAGACTCCTAAAAGCCAACAACAAAAAATCAGCAAAAACAGAAGGTTTGAAGGCTAAATGTTGGGGTAAAACCATTCCATGGATGTCAGATTCAACACAAACAGAAACCCCAAAGTGGGGATATGTTTTTGAAAAGCAGAAATTAATCTTGAAAGTAAAAACCATAATGCACTGAGAGGTTGTATACAGGAATGTTTTTTTTCCTGTCTTTAAAGACCTGATATCCTTGGCGTGGTACTCTCAAAAATGTTTTGCCTTCACTCTTCCTATTTTGCTAAATTCAATTGTGTTGGCATTAGGACTCTGTGTACTTTACTTCTGCTAACCAGTGCTAATGGTCTTGATATCTCTCCTTCAAACAAGGTAATAGTGTCTTACACCAGATTGGTACATTTAAAGTCCCTATTAATTTGTACAGCATGTACTCATAGCCTGCTACATCGATGTTGCAAAATAAACCATTTGCCAGGCCTAAACCTGCCTTTTTAATACATGAATGCCCTAGAGGCTTATAGTGCAAAGCACATTGCATTTAAAAAGTAAGATGTGTACTTCAGTTTTACATGTCCTGCAGCAAAAAACTCCTAAAGTCATTTTTCACTGTTGTAAGGCTTATCTCTCCCAGTGACTGACACTGGGTTACCTTCTTATTTTAATAAGCGATAACTTTGAAATGGGAGCAGATAGAGATATGCGGTTTGCATTCAAATGAATTGAAATTCAAATCCCTGTTTAATGGTAAAGTTGGATTTTAAGTCACATTTCTGAAAATGCCCCCAAAAAAAGATTAAGGTGCTTACAAGGCATTCATTCAAAGGATATGATTTTGAGTAACTTTCTCTTAGATGAAGTGACATCTAATTACACCAAATGGAATAACTCAAATCAAATTCAACAAATAAAATCAGTAAATTAAATACAACAACCGGGTGTATCAAAAAAGATAATTGGATTTATATTTCAAAGAACATAAAAATGGGGGCACAGAAACAACAACAGAAAACTCAAACATACATTGACAACAGAACACATATAAATCAGAAATACAAAAATATCCTAGTTATCAATGTCTAACTACTCATATCCATTGAGTAAGGCAATGAGTCCATCCTATACATAGGATTTAGAGCTCAGGATAAATCAATTAACAATAACTAAAAGGAAGGATTGGTTAGGCGTCGACGTTTCAGTCTCTGTTGCATCCAGTTAATGAGACCATCTTCAGGACAAAGGTTGATCTTGTGAAATTTCTTGCCCCCTCTAAAATAACAACATTAAACATGACTTACTAATCTAAACTATAATAGTAATAAAGCAATAAAACACCTAGAAGAGGTAAAAGAACTTAATTTTGGTAATTGTGAATAGATTTAGACTATATAAAAAAAGTTAGAAAGTAGTGGAAGCTATTGGAGACAAGTAAATGTGTATATTTATGTATTATCATGCAGAATACAACACATAGTCCCTGCGTAGGAGCTCTTTGGGTAGCTCACTGGTTGAAAGATCGGGAGTGAACTCAGATTCTCAAGTATGGTCTCTTCAATAGTAGAAATAGGCCTATATCAAATAGATGTTAGTTACACACAATATGTAGAAATGCCACCCAGAAGACAAGAAGTATTTTTTTCACGAATTGTGTAATACTTACAACAGTTGTAAATCAATTGGCCTCTTATGAAGAAAAAGAAAATAATTTTCCTAGGGGAAATATATTAAAAATGATTTGAAATCTCTCAATAGTCATAGCATAACATATGAAAAAATATTTCTTAACACTCATAGATTGAAAATCCAGAGTTTTGAGAAAAAGACACATTGTCTGCACATTTGTTTCGCACTTGTGTATTATAATCAGTAAGGCATATTGGATGACTAAATCAATCAGCTAACTCAGGGCTACAGGAGGAAGTCTATCTAGCCATATATTGAAGAGATACTACGTATGTTAATATCTCTATATAACAGGAACTTGAATAGAGGCAAAGACACTGCATTATTAATTTTAATAGTAGCACCAGCAAACGCTGGGCCCGATTCACAAAGGTGAACTGAGACTAAAGTCTAACTTTACAACTTTCGGTATACACAAAGGGCATTTACTACTTGTAAATGCCCTTTTTGAATACTGAAAGTCGTAAAGTTAGATTTTTGGTATTCACAAAGGGCATTTACAAGTAGTAAATATCCTTAGTGAATACAGAAAGTTGTAAAGTTAGGCTTTCGTCTCAGTTTACCTTTGTGGGCCCGTAGTATGTAATGATATAAAATGAACAAAGTAAAAACGATAGTAACGCCAGCCATTCATCTTATTATATATTATATAGAAAAAGGTGTACATAATAGAACACCATAGTATATCTATAGTTAAATGTCTCATGGATATTGTTAATAAAACGAGAAGTTTTAAAAAGGTCCACGCGTGGTCATATATATAGAATACTAAGGCCACGATTCCGATCTCGCTCGGAAGGCCTCCGAATCGGATTTGGCTTTTACGGATCCGATTCGTAGCCCTTTTTCCCATCCGAATCGTACACAGGTCCGAACGACCAAGTACGATGCAAAGATCGCATACGCGCTGACCGAATCGTTTCCCAACCCGATCCTGTCCGTACGACTCGTACACAGACGCTTCGTACAGTTCTATGGAGTCTGTTTCCAAGCGAGCAAGTATGATGCATGATTCGGACATCCTTCATGAATCGGTATGTCCGGATCGAAAAAGCTGCTGGAATCGGTCTTTTGGGGCCCGTAGCAGGCCCCCCACCACCTGGAGCCCTCCTATTCGGACCCGTAGGGGTACCCGTGGGTCCCCCCTTCTCATGCATGCACAGTGTGGCGGGCACCATGGGATGCCCGCCACAGGGTGTACGCTTTTCCCCACCCACCCCTTTTTTCTATGGGAGCCTGTCTACGCGTCCAGTATACAGGCTCCCATAGAGTTCAATGGGAGCCCGAGCGAACCGAGTCTGTAAGCATGTGATTACATCGTACTCGCTCGCTCAGACTCCAGGGGCACGATTCGCTCGTAAAGCCCTACGGTTCCGAGTCGTATGGAGGGCTTTACAAGCGAGATCAGAATCGGGCCCTAAGTGTTGAAAGTTTGAAAGGACTCCACAAGAAGGTAAGTCCAACTCTTGTATTTATTAGATCTCCTCTGCTCATCGTAAGTACAACATTCCTCTTCACAGCCTTTGAGTTCTCTCACCCGTTCCCCAACATTCTAATGCAGCCTCTGATCCAACCGTAGGAATATACCAACTAGGGATGAAAGGAAGGGGTGGAGGAAAGGAAAGGGCAAGGGAAATAAACAGCACGCAGTGGGAACTGAAGATAATATTCAACCTGGAGATACATATAACAGGAACTTAAGATGCTAAGTCAAGAGAATATAACACTAAGGGGCCGATTCCGATTCGGGCTGGAAAACATACCGACCGACTCAGTACGGGAATATAGTCTGACCGACACGTACCGGCGCTGCCCGACCTGCGTAGTACGATGAAATGCATGTGAATCACGACCGACTCGTACGGAACACAAGCCGAACGACCGAACCGCACGGAAACAAGCTATCCGGCCGGGAAACCACGCGAATCGAACCGACCGACACACACCAGGAATGAACCCGACCAAAACGTACCCGCGAAATCCGACCCGCGCAGTACAATGCAATGCGTGTAAAACCAGACCGAGTCGCACGGAGCCCAAGCCGTACGACCGACACGCATACAAAACCCAGCCGAAGCAACCCAATACTCCGCGACCGACGCGTACGCCGCACATGAAACCTAGCAGAAACACAGCGTGAACGACTCAGAGAAGCTCGCACGAGACAACTGCAGCGTCCTACTCGGTCAGAAGAACGTCTCCTACATGCACAAAAAGTACAAAGGGAAAAATACAAAAAAAAGGGCCAAACAAGCAATTACAAAGCCAATAAATACTGGGGGGGGAACATGGAACAAAGACACACCCACAACTCCACCCATATAAAGGCCACAAATCCCTACCATGATCATTTGCAAATTCAACTGACCTGCCAGCACAGAACACCATCAGACAGCAACCACAGACACACTCACAGCTCATCCATCACACAAGCCACACATCATTAGCACCTCAAAAAATAGCACCCTCACATACACCCAGCAAAGCCGACACTCACACACCCTCACTTGCACACACACACACATCAATCACCACCACCACCCATCACCATGCCCCCAAAGAAGAATCCAAAGTTCCTAGACAGTGAATTGGAAGTCCTGGTAGATGAGATCCTCAGGGTAGAGCCACAGTTGTTTGGTACATTGGTCCAACAGACCCCCATGTCGCAGAAAACCAAGATGTGGGAGAGGATCGTCGACAGGGTGAACGCACAATCACCATGTTTGCGCACAAAGGAAGACATCCAGAACAGGTGGTATGATGTGCGCAGGAGGGTCAAGGACCTACTAAAGAAGGATTACATCTTGAGTCAGCGCACCGGCAGTGGCCCTCCTGCCAAACCAGTATACCTCAGGCCCTGGGAGGAGAAGGTGCGGGCCATCCTTCCACCAGTGAGCGTATATGGACTATCAAACATCCCAGAGCCTGGTGAGTACACAACCAATATACACAATATTGTGTGACAATACACACACATCACTGTCAAGGGGATAGTCAAACCATGCACCCTTAGCAAATCCACAGCAACCAAAAGATAATCATCCCAAGATGTGTATGTTAGTCAGAGAAACACACTACCTGCCAGCTCATAGTGATATGTAACTGTGTCATGACATGTACAAACCTAACAACAAATAGAGCAAGCCAGTGGCACAAATATAACAAACAAATACAGTCAGATATGTTGCCACCACTAGAACACCACCTCACAGGGAAGCTCACTGAAAGGAAGGAATTCTGTGTATGCTGGTGAAGTCAGTGTAGCCAATAGCATGATGGGAGTTGTAGTCACAGATATTGGTCACCCTCACAATTGGCCCATCAACACCACCCTGAACCATGCTCACATCACAGGGAGTGGAAAAGAACTGACAAGATGGCTGACACTGGGTACTGCTGTGGGGAGCACAAGACCCTGCTGGGAACTGTGCAACAACCAACAGCAGGACACCACTGACTGACATCCTGAAAGCCAACTTGCACTCCCTGCAATGGAAGCATGTTCCATGGTGGGATATCTGGCTAGGTGGGAAGGAGGACTGACAGCTCTGACCATAGTTACCAGCAGCTTTACTCACACACCCCCTTAACACAAACTCCACACAACTCACCTGGGAGAATGCATTGCCTCACACTCCAATTAAATATCCCACAAAGAACTACCACACTGGGTTATGCTGTGTGAAGCACAGGGACACTTTTGGGACTTGTAGCCAAACAAACGCCAGGACAACACTGTCAGCCATCCTCTCAGCACAGGCACACTACCCCACAGGGAAGCAGAGTCAAAAGGAAGGAAGTATGGGCATGCTGGGAAGGGGGGTGTAGGCAATAGCATGATGGGAGTGGTAGTCAAAGTTCAACATACCCCACCCACATGGCCCAGCAAGCTCACACTGAAGCATGCACACCTCACAGGGAGTGGAAAAGAACTGACAAGATGGCTGAAACTGGGTACTGCTGTGTGGAGCACAAAGCCCTGCTGGGAACTGGGCACCAACAAACAACAGGACCACACTGTCAGCCATCTTGCCATTGCTGTCACACTCACACACAGTGAAGTCCACTCAAAAGGAAGGAAGTATGGGCATGCTGGGAAGGGGGGTGTAGGCAATAGCATGATGGGAGTTGTAGTCACAGATATTGGTCACCCTCCCAATTGGCCCATCAACACCACTCTGACCCATGCTCACATCACAGGGAGTGGAAAGGAACTGACAAGATGGCTGAAACTGGGTACTGCTGTGTGGAGCACAAGGCCCTGCTGGGAACTGGGCACCAACAAACAACAGGACCACACTGTCAGCCATCTTGCCATTGCTGTCACACTCACACACAGTGAAGTCCACTCAAAAGGAAGGCAGTATGGGCATGCTGGGAAGGGGGGTGTAGGCAATAGCATGATGGGAGTTGTAGTCACAGATATTGGTCACCCTCACAATTGGCCCATCAACACCACTCTGAACCATGCTCACATCACAGGGAGTGGAAAAGAACTGACAAGATGGCTGACACTGGGTACTGCTGTGTGGAGCACAAGGCCCTGCTGGGAACTGGGCACCAACAAACAACAGGACCACACTGTCAGCCATCTTGCCATTGCTGTCACACTCACACACAGTGAAGTCAACTCAAAAGGAAGGAAGTATGGGCATGCTGGGAAGGGGGGTGTAGGCAATAGCATGATGGGAGTTGTAGTCATAGATATTGGTCACCCTCACAATTGGCCCATCAACACCACTCTGAACCATGCTCACATCACAGGGAGTGGAAAAGAATTGACAAGATGGCTGACACTGGGTACTGCTGTGTGGAGCACAAGGTCCTGCTGGGAACTGGGCACCAACAAACAACAGGACCACACTGTCAGCCATCTTGCCATTGCTGTCACACTCACACACAGTGAAGTCCACTCAAAAGGAAGGAATTATGGGCATGCTGGGAAGGGGGTGTAGGCAATAGCATGATGGGAGTTGTAGTCACAGATATTGGTCACCCTCACAATTGGCCCATCAACACCACTCTGAACCATGCTCACATCACAGGGAGTGGAAAAGAACTGACAAGATGGCTGACACTGGGTACTGCTGTGTGGAGCACAAGGCCCTGCTGGGAACTGGGCACCAACAAACAACAGGACCACACTGTCAGCCATCTTGCCATTGCTGTCACACTCACACACTGTGAAGTCCACTCAAAAGGAAGGAAGTATGGGCATGCAGGGAAGGGGGTGTAGGCAATAGCATGATGGGAGTTGTAGTCACAGATATTGGTCACCCTCACAATTGGCCCATCAACACCACTCTGAACCATGCTCACATCACAGGGAGTTGAAAAGAACTGACAAGATGGCTGACACTGGGTACTGCTGTGTGGAGCACAAGGCCCTGCTGGGAACTGGGCACCAACAAACAACAGGACCACACTGTCAGCCATCTTGCCATTGCTGTCACACTCACACACAGGGAAGTCCACTCAAAAGGAAGGAAGTATGGGCATGCTTGGAAGGGGGGTGTAGGCAATAGCATGATGGGAGTTGTAGTCACAGATATTGGTCACCCTCACAATTGGCCCATCAACACCACTCTGAACCATGCTCACATCACAGGGAGTTGAAAAGAACTGACAAGATGGCTGACACTGGGTACTGCTGTGTGGAGCACAAGGCCCTGCTGGGAACTGGGCACCAACAAACAACAGGACCACACTGTCAGCCATCTTGCCATTGCTGTCACACTCACACACAGTGAAGTCCACTCAAAAGGAAGGAAGTATGGGCATGCTGGGAAGGGGGGTGTAGGCAATAGCATGATGGGAGTTGTAGTCACAGATATTGGTCACCCTCACAATTGGCCCATCAACACCACTCTGAACCATGCTCACATCACAGGAAGTGGAAAAGAACTGACAAGATGGCTGACACTGGGTACTGCTGTGTGGAGCACAAGGCCCTGCTGGGAACTGGGCACCAACAAACAACAGGACCACACTGTCAGCCATCTTGCCATTGCTGTCACACTCACACACAGTGAAGTCCACTCAAAAGGAAGGAAGTATGGGCATGCTGGGAAGGGGGTGTAGGCAATAGCATGATGGGAGTTGTAGTCACAGATATTGGTCACCCTCACAATTGGCCCATCAACACCACTCTAACCATGCTCACATCACAGGGAGTGGAAAAGAACTGACAAGATGGCTGACACTGGGTACTGCTGTGTGGAGCACAAGGCCCTGCTGGGAACTGGGCACCAACAAACAACAGGACCACACTGTCAGCCATCTTGCCATTGCTGTCACACTCACACACAGTGAAGTCCACTCAAAAGGAAGGAAGTATGGGCATGCTGGGAAGGGGGGTGTAGGCAATAGCATGATGGGAGTGGTAGTCACAGCTCAATATCCCCCACCCACATGGCCCAGCAAGCTCACACTGAAGCATGCACACCTCACAGGGAGTGAAAAGCCACTTCTAAGATGTCTGACAATGGACCTCTGTCGTGGGGAGTACCAGGCCCTGCTGGGAACTGGGCACCAACCAACAGCAGGACACCACTGACTGACATCCTGAGAGTCAACCTGAACCCACTGCAAGGGTGGCATGCTTCATGGTGGGATAACTGGGCTGGGGGGAGAAGGAGGGCCGGATGTCCACCAAATACAACCAATGCTGGCCATGCACACACCTCAACATTCACATTGAAATGCCTCAGGTTTGCAGCACAATGTGCTACACCAATATCAACCTCTTACTGTGACAACTTAGGACACTGCAATGTACAGGCCCGCATCCAGAGGTACAGTCACAACTGTCAGGTGTGTGAACCATTGATGCCTATAGAAACATAACATACATTGTGTGTCTCTTCCAAAAACAGGTGATGATGGGGACACAGCAGCAGACGATGAGGAGTCCCTGTCCTAGGCTCCGGGGGACACTGAGCGCACTGGTGTGGAACAGCCTCTGCCCTCCTCGGATGGCGAAGACCTACCTGGCCCCTCCGGTGTGAGTCATCATGCAGCACCAGCAGGACCAACATCTGCACCCCCTGCACCCACCCCTCCAACAACTGCCAACACACAGACCACCCCCGCCGACACGTACAGACCAAGGACCACCGATGACAACAGCACAGGGACCCCGGCCCAACGTCGAGCAACGGACAACGACCCCAGTAACAACCCCCAAGGGGGCCTAGAGTCACCTGTGCGTGCCACCGCAGGTCCCGCACGTGTCGCCAGGGGTGGTGGGAGGGATGGTAGACATAGGTCACTGTTTGCAGAGGGGTCTGGACTGCATGATGACCCACAACTGGTACGCATTGCTGATGCGTACCAGAATAGCACCGGAGAGGTCAGCCAGGTAGTGGGGATCCTCAAGGACATTCAACAGCAGCAGGCTGCCCATCATGCCCGCTTGGACTCACACATGTCCCGTGTGGAGACACACATGTCTGGCATGGAGTCCAAGTGGGACACATTGGAAGAACTGACAGCGGTGCATAGGGACATATTGACATGCCTCCGCCAGATTAGCACCAACATGGCCACACCTCCCTGTGTGCCCACAACATCTGGTGCTGCAACAACTGCAACTGCCACAGGGAGGGAGGAGGACTCTGGCGGAGAGTCCCCTGCACCGCAGCAGCCTGCACGTGAGGGTCCCACCCCAAAGAAGAGGGGTCGTCCGAGGAAGGAAAACTGAGAAACTGAAAAACATGTACATCCCCCAGGAACCCAACACCTGTTCTGGAAATTCTCCTTTGTGTGCAAACTGTTCACCCTGTCGAATACAACCCAACTCTCCCACATGACATGGGGAGTTTAAGTTGGACCAATGTATCAGATGACTGTTGACTTTACTCAGGACATTTCTGCTACCAAGACTTCCAACTCATCTGGGAACTTTGGATTACAATCCCAATGTACAGCACCCACCATCCTGTGCACTATACTCACACATGTATGTAAATAAACTCACTAATACACCATACTTGCCTCTGTTGTGATTCCAACGTGGTTTCTGTCATGGAGATGATGATCTGCTAAATGACACTCTGCATGCTAACTGCTACAGCAAGTACAACACCAACATGTGAGTCATGGCGACGTGACACATATGAGGGAGACACACCACTAGGGCTACACAACACATACACACCAGGGCCATCGGACTCATCGCCTACACTGATGTTGCCAGGAAATACAGTGGAATGCACAGACAACACACCTATTCAGAGTCTGTGTTAACTAGCCCACAGGTGCAGTAAGCAAATGTCAGTCAGATGTGTGACCACAGACAACGCACATCCCAAAGTGAAGCACAGATTTATTACAAATTGCAACATGTTGTTTGCACTACAGATGCAAGGTAATCCCACGTGGCAGTGGCCACACAGTCAACAAGTGTAGAAGAAAGAAAGTCCAGGGGTGTGTGGCACATCACCTGTAGGTAAACGACTGCTGCCACCCTGAAAGCTGAATCATGGTGTCGGGGGATCCAAGTTGACCAAACAACTCTGAAAGCACCCTGTGAAGGACAGACATGACACACAGTCAAAAGCACTGAAGAACAGGACAGAACTGCAATACTCATGCCCAATACATGTCACAAGATACCTACACAAAACCAAGTTAGCATGTCAACACTGTTGGGGAGTACAGACTACCTGTAAGGACACATCGCTGCACGCATCCAGTCAAGTAGCACATGGCCACACTCAAACAGCACCAGAGCACCACCCACACATATCATGCAAACTCACATCATTGACATGACATCTTTGGATACTCACATTCAGCTGAAGAAGCTGGTGATGAGCTGTGTGCGGACATCACCCTCATCATCATCATCATCACTGGCATCGTGGCCCAGGCCAGGATCCTCCACAGGTGGCGGATTTTGGTCATCGTCATCCAGGATGAGAGGCAACTCCTTCCGCACTGCCAGGTTGTGTAGCATGCAGCAGACGATGACAATCTTGCACACCTTTGCTGGGGCATATGGGAGGGCCCCTCCTGTCTTGTCTAGGCAGCGGAAGCGGCTCTTCAGGAGACCAAATGTCCGCTCAATCACTCTCCTGGTCCGACCATGTGCCTCATTGTAGCGCATCTGGGCTGGTGTCACAGGGTTCCTGAGGGGTGTCAGCAACCACAGCATGTTGGGGTATCCGGAGTCACCTACAGACAGACAATTGCACATTAGCTGAATGGGAAAAGAGGGCGGAATACAACATAGCAGAACACACACAATGGTACAAAGTTGCATATGATGTGAGCAGGTACGCGTTGTACAGCAATGGACCGATCGGTGCGCACGCATTGGACATTGCATATGATGTGAGCGGGTACGCGTTGTACAGCAATGGACCGATCGGTGCGCACGCATTGGCCATTGCATATGATGTGAGCGGGTACGCGTTGTACAGCAATGGACCGATCTGTGCGCACGCATTGGACATTGCATTTGATGTGAACGGGTACGTGTTGTTTTTTGAAATACGCGTTGTACAGCAATGGACCGATCGGTGCGCACGCATTGGCCATTGCATATGATGTGAGCGGGTACGCATTGTACAGCAATGGTCCGATCGGTGCGCACGCATTGGCTAGGGCCTGGCATTGCAACGGACGCGTTTTCGAAGCTTTAACGAGTCTGATGCAGTGAATTCAGTTGGCCAGCCACAACAATGTTGCAAATTCATGGGTGTCATGAAGTTTAACTTTTGAAGGATGCTGTGGGCGTGTATAAGTGGTGCAATTCCATGGATTGGCCAGATTCAGAAGATGCAAACGACTTGGACCTATCACTTTGGACACATGGGACAGTATCTGCCTCTGCAGCACACATATAATGCTGGCTGTTCCCCTGAGAGCTCACTTGCCTGCACTACATGCTCCAGGACGACATCTGCCACCAACACTGCTGCTGTCTCTGCATCCTCTGGCTACTGGAATGGCACGAACTGTGGAGAGAGCCCCAGCCTTCAGCGCTGAGGAGAACCAGGCCCTGCTGGACAGCCTCCTTCCACAGTACAGCAAGCTGTATGGGAAACCAGGGGAGCAGGTGAGTGTGCTGTCCACTGCCTTACTAAATGTGCATGTTGTCTGACTAGCAAGACTTCCAGTGTGCACACCACTGGCTAGCATGCTCACTGAGTACTTCTCACCCCCCAAAGTGTGTAGTTACATGCACTGAACAGGTATAGTGCAGTAACAGTGCATTCCAACAAGGTTTTACTTCCCAGGTAATGATACCATTTAGTAACTGCTGGTAAACTGTTCATAGCCATAGTTGCACTGCCTGTGTACATCATGTGCCCCTGTGATTGAGACATGTATATCCAACTGTGTGATGCACAGATATGTTGCATGTGTAGTAATGGCCTTTTTCACTTTGTCATCCTCACAGGTTGATGCCCACCAGAAGCAGGAGATCTGGCTGACCATCGTCCGGGCAGTACGATCCGTGGGGACTACAAGCGCCGGATCCGCAACTGCCAGAAGAGGTGGCAGGACCTTCGGGGCTGGACCCGGAGGATCGCAAGGGTCCAGCTGAAGCTGTCGCCTCCTCGCAGGAGGGGCAGACACCGGACCCTGACCCTGACCCCCCACATGCTCCGGATCCTGGCGATGGTCTTCCCTGACCTGGATTGGCAGCTGAAGGCCAGACAGCAGCAAGGAGGGGGTGAGTCCATGTCTGCACTGTGAACTTTGTCTGCAATGCTATGTGTCCTCCTCTGGCCTGGTTAAACCTCCACAGTACATCAGTCTTGTGGTCCAGGACCCATGTCCCTCAATTGTGACATGCCCACTCCTCATCTGATACCCAGGTGTGGCCCTTACAGTATGGAAATTGTGTCACTTGGGTACTGTGTCCTTGCATTTTGCTTAGCTCAGGGTGGGGGACAGCATTTGTTACCGTACCTTTGTGGTGGGCTTCATGGGTGGGTCAATTGCTTACACAATGCCTGAGTTCTGACATGTAATCTGCGTGTAACTTTGATATGTGTTCCAATTGCTGATCTGACTCACCACATGTGCCTGGGGTATTTGGCACACCCCCATGCTGCGGGTGGGAACAATGTTTGGGCCTCAGGAGTATGTATATCAAGTGTGTCACACATGCTTAGCCACATGCCTACTGTCCAGGGCTCATCCCTCTTTCACGTGGAGCTGGACAGTCATGCCTACTCCAGGGCATACAATACACTCTGTACTCCCACTCCCGTGTATCAGCTGACACGTTGTGCTCAGTGAAATGTTCCCTCAGGTGTCTGCCTCTGTATCATTGTGCTGTGGCTTCGTTGTCAGGACTACTGGGGTGTTTATCGGTTATGGCTCAGCATGCCATCTGAGATGTGACCATGAGAGACGATACTTGGGTGACATATAGGTGTTTGATCACTTGACTGTGCAGACTGGTGCATGCGACTGAGAAGTTCAGGCAGCTGTTTTTCATTCACAGCAGACTGTGAGGTGCTCAGGTTCAGAGAGTTGTGTTTCATGTCTCCCATATGTCCAATTGGTATGACGTGGACAAATAAGAGTTCAGATGATGTGGTGTGGTGGGGATGGACATGTGCACTTGTCAGCTACAGAACTTGCATTCCCCATGACCTAGGATAGTGACACAGTGCAGACTGTTGTTGGCTGGCTGCCCTGCCCATGTGACTGGAGACAGTGATGTATGACTTTGCAGGCATGCATGTGCCATGGCATTAAACTTCCTAAGAGTGATCCTGCAGGGGAGTGACATGTGCAACATGCACCCCATTGTGGCATTGACTATGAGGACATGGGTGCATCATGGTGTCTGGTGCTGGTATGCATCACATGCATTTCAAATTAGACTCTGGCCATCCCTTTATCCGGACACCTGTACTGACTCAGTGGCAAGAGATGTGATGTGTGCATGTTCACATACTTCACCGTGTTCCCTGCAATGTCCAACAACTGGGTAGGTGGTGCATGTGTCCACACTGGGGTATTACCATCCGGCAGGCACCAGACAGATGGGTGCAAGCTGTTTGAGGGTAAATGGGTGGTCACACCCTTCTGCTTACCGGCTCATGAGAGCACGACCCGCACTCTGCTCGTTCACTTGAAAAGAAGGAACAACGGTGTGAAATACAGTGGCACTTTGTTAAGCAATTCAGTAACACCGAGAACTGTTCATTTAATGCTGCTCGTCAACACATGAGCAGGATGAAAATGAAAGCATCAACAATATTACTAATCATATTTTAAGTGAAGCACAAAGATCTATGTAACTATCTATCAGTGAGCTACAGCCTATGGGGCAAGTCTTAAAAGAGGGATCATGAATAGGCAAGCGCCTAGAAGGCAAATCTTAAATAAGAGAGCAAGAACCATCCAAGGCTACACAGTTTAAGCTAGGATAAATGCAATGAATTGGGTGCTGATGAGCTAAATTAGATAGGCTGACAAAGCCAAAAGGCTAGCAATCAGAAAAGAGCATTACCACCTTGAGAGTAGAAGTTCTAGGCCCAAGATCAGGAGAACGGCCGACCGGGAACCCTCCCCATGCAATGCACTGGTATGAAGAGTTCAGGGCGTGGACATGGGTGCAAACTTTTATATGGCTTAATGCAGAACTCCTACCCACAGTTGACGTGGGCCCTGACGTGGGTCCTTGACCACACGCTTACAGTAACTGTGGAAAGTTTTTTGAAGAACAGAGAAGCGGTATCATGGTGAAAACAGGGGCTTTTAGCAGGTGGTCGGTGCTCTTGACCGCAAACATAAGAAAAAGATAACTTTTACCGTAAGATGCGCAGAAATTGAGATTTCATATATTATTTCTCTGTCACGTAGCCGCCTTTTCAGTTTCAGTGGAGCAAGCGTGGAAAGTTTCATAAGTTAAAATTTTGCAAACATTGCTTGTGAAAGAGCAAGATGTACCAGCAGAGTGTCACATACGTGTGGGCTAACCTTATTCTTGTGACTGTGGATATTTACAAGGGGGGGGCTGGTGCCGCGGTGGATGGCACAGGTCCCTGCTGTCAGGTCGGAAAGGCCTACAAGATTTGTTGTATTAAAAAATGATAGCATGAGGCAGTGGCCTCTTGGGCCTACATGTGTGTGTGCATCTAAGGATGTGGGTTTGGGCCTAAGTGTATGTATCTAAGGGGGTGTGGACCACTGTGAGGGCTTGGGCCTACATGTATGTATCTAAGGGGGGGTGGACCACTGTGACAGGTACTAAAAGGCTAAAAGAAAAATGGACAGCTTAGGTCATCTATCAGGGCCTGACTGGTGGGGCCTATATGGGAGTGCCATGTTTCATGGGCAGAGCAGAAAGGTACATAGGTCTGTGTTATATGGTAGAACAGAACCCTACTACAAAGGCCAGGAGGGGTGTGAGTGCCATGGTTGACCATCAGACTGACAATTGGCTTCTCCTAATCTGTGTGAGCACTTTTGGCAATGTTCAACTAAGGATGCCAGGGCTTGCTCTGTAATGTGCTGTACTTACTGTGGTGTGTGCGGTCAGTGCAGGTGACTGATGTTTGTCTGTTTCCCTAATTGTTTGCAGATACATCCACGGCCACAGGAGGGGACAGCTCCACGGACCAGGAGGAGCTGCAGAGCCAGACTGGGTCAGCAGCCGATGAGTGGTCGGAGGGACCCAGTGGCACGGAGGGCGAGGGAGCCACACCGAGGAGTCCTCAGCACCATCCACCTCAGCTGAGGACCACAGCAGCTCGGAGGATGACCCCCTTGTGGAGGTGGGTGTCAGCAGCCACCACACCCCAGCTAGTATGGCTGGCCCCGCCACCACCACCACCACCGCCCTCCCATCGGCTCCCATTCCAGAGGTCCGTGGAGGCTCCCGTGTTCGGGAGCGTGTCTCCTTTGTGCCAGGCACTTCACCCCCTGCCCCTGTGTCCCCTGCTGCCCTGAGTGAGGAGTCTGTGTACTTACTTTGCCAGCTCCATGTAGAGCAGACAGCTATGCTGAGTGTCCTCCATGCACACACCACTCTGTTGACACAGCTGGTGTCGTTCATGGAGGGCATCTCATCTGGCATGTCTGCCCTACAGAGGAGCAATAAGTCCATGGACTCCTCCCTGACGGCAGCAGTGTCCCTCCTCCAACAGTCCCTCACCCCTCCTACCTCTGCCCCATCCACACTTCCTGGCACCCTACCTGTCCCAAGCACATGCACACCTGCACAATCACCCAAACACACAGACACAAGCAGCACAGAAACACCCAAAACAAAGGCAAAACGTGCACGCAAGCATCCTCAGGGGACTGATACCACACCCACAGGGGATGGGGAACAGACACACACACAGGCATCCGCAGTCCTCCAAATCCTCTCCCTCCAAGACCCCTTCCCTTGCCTCACCTGCAACCCCACCTAAACAGCAGCTCTTCCTCTGTGACCTCGGCCTCTTCCCCTCCAATCCAGCTGATCCAGCATACAGGGGGAAGAGGAAGTCCACCCACACAGAGGGGAGTGACCCTCACCCACGGACACCCTCCCCAAGGCACAGACAAACTAAGGCCCCCACACGCAAGTCCCCCCGTTCCCGGAAGAGCAAGACCCCGCCACCGCCCTGCAGCTCAACCACACAGTCTCCTTCCTCCATCCCTCAGGTCCCCACAACACTGGTTCCCCCACCACTCCCTGCCCCAGGTTCCCCCACCCACAGATACAACATCCCCAAAATGATCCAGCCTTCTCCCCCTACCACTTGCTCTTCCAGCCTCACACCCCCCGCTGCACATGTTTGTGCCACTGGTGTGGAGACCGTGTCCTCCCCCTCTGTCCTGCCCACCTTACCTGAACCCCATTCTACTCCCCTGGAGATAGGCACTGCAGTGGAGTCCACTACCACCCCGTCTGACTTGGGCACTGCAGTGGGGAACCTGTCCACTCCATCTGGCCAGACCACTGCAGTCGTGCCGGCACCCACACCATCTGACTCATGCCCCCAGTTGTGCCGGCACACACCATGTCAGACACCTCCACTGCAGTTGTCAGTGACTCTCCAGCACCAGCCACCCCTTCCCTGCCTCCTTCTGCTGAGCCCTGATCCTATCCCTGCGGTGCCTGGCCTGCCCCCAGTATGCCCCTCCGAGGGGAATGTCCCTGGTCCGTATCAGTGCAGGCAAGCAAAGGGTGATATCTGCCACTGTCACCCTGTTCGGACTTAACTGTTGGACTGGCCATTGGCCTTTGTCTTCTTTCTGGACTTTTCTATTTCACACACATATGTTGAATAAAGCTCCTTTCTGTTCTCTGGTGGTTTTGCTTCAGATGTACATGATGTTGATTATGCTAACCATGCCCTTGCTGCAGTGATGGTGATTTTTGGTATCATGAAAATGAAGTGTTACTGTGCAGGACCCCATGTGGTCCAGGGGGAATGTGTCCTATCCTGGTGTGTAGCCATGTCATCCTTTGCAGCAATATGAGGGTGTCATGTTTTCAATATTTGCCAATGGGATTTCCTACATTTATTTGCAATATCACATCTGTGGCTTACACCCCTGCACATCAGTTGTGCTTGCCATTGTTCAATTTGTCTATTTCCCTGACCGTGTGACCATCTCCGCTGGACATGCAAGTTTGGGCATCAATGGGGAAGGACTCATCTGTGTTATCAGTGCAACTTGCTATACATGTGTGTTGGATCTGTGCAGATGATTTTGGTGACACTCCCATGACCAGGCTGATGTGACGAGAGCCTTCATTTTGTGCTAATTGTTGACTGAGTGACCAAGTGTACTGCTGACATGATAGAGCCCTGCAGAGACAACGTATGGCCCAGCTTTCCTTACACAGGAGTGGAGTCCCCTCATGGCAGTGTGTAATTCTGTGACATTGCCTGAGCCCAAGGTGTGTGTTGTGTGAGCATGTCTGTGTGTGTTCACTTCCATTTTGCAACGCAGGCTGGGATCCCTAGTGATGTTCCTGTTTGTGATGCTTGCTGAGTTGACCTATGTTCCCCCCAAATCTTCGCACTGGGTTCTCTGGGATGTGGGTGCATGGCACATTACTGGTCATCAGGGTGTCATCCATAGGTGTGTTTGCTCTCAGGGCTGAGTTTGTGGGCAAACACAGATGAGACACAGTCAGGATTCCCCTTGCCACTTGTTGGTTACACAAGTCATGTAATTTACAGTTTGTGTTAGCTTTCAGTGATTGTGACACGTTGTGTGTGTGACTGCTGCCACTCCTCAGGGTCAGAGCTGCAATGTTGGAAGTTGTCTATGTGTGTTCTTTGTGGGTGACCTTGACTTCTTCATTGGTGTGTGACTGTGTCCGGGATCCCATTGATTGTGGTGGATTTCACGTCATGCCCATGTACGGCGTACTGTGCAGTGTGTCAGACATTCACGAGTCTTGTTGACTGGCCATGTGTGATGGGTTTCTGCACCTTAGTTCCCACCACCACCCCTGGGATTGTCATGGGTGCATGTGCAATGTCACCAGTCCACGTGAGCTTCACAGCTGCACATTGGTGGAGATCAAGGTGTGTGGTGTTGAGTGTGTGCAAATGAGGGTTGTTGCACGGCTAGACCCCTACCTCCATGTTGGCCTTGGCTGACAGGCCGTGCTGATTGATTTGTGCTTGTGTAGGTGTGATGGTAGTTTGTTGCTCAGGACACATGACTGTGGTTCACAGTGTGAACGACATCTAGCTTTGTCATCACAGTGGGATTATCATGCAGGCCAGGGTCACCACAATGTGGGGTGCTATGGTGGGTCTGTCTCTTGCTGTGTTATTTGCTGTTCCTACAAGCTTGTGTGACATGTGTAATTTGGGCTCCCTCTCATCTAACAATGCCTGATTGCCCACATAGGGGAATCTGATCCATGAGTTACTTTTGTGTGGCACTGCATACACATCTGTGTAATTGTGATTCAGGCCTCCTCATGTGTTGTGTGGTTGCCTGGGGACACTGGCACACCCCCCCCCCCATCACCTGTTGTGTTTGATATGCAGTGTGAGGCGGCCTGTTTGTGTTTGTGCATCTGCACCACTGCATTGGCATATCTTTAGTGTGCCATTGGCTGTATGTTGTTTGGTGGGTTTCCCCTGCTGTCCCTGGGACTCCTAGGTCATCAGTCAGCACAATGATCATGGTTTGTATGTCCCATTGCTGCCATGGTATGGTATTTCTTCACCTGACATCTACAGTCTCCACAGGATATCTACATTTGTGTGTCCATTGGTGCAGATATGTGGGGCTGCATTATGATGGTCACTTCTGTCATTGTGTTATTGACGAATGTTGACAATGTCAGCACCCATGGGTGATGTTTGTCTGCACATGGCCAAAGGTATATCTTATTTGCACTGCACTGTTTGCCTCACCCAATGTATGTTGCTATGGGACACAAGCACTACTATGCCACAGATGTGTTTGTTGTTCTGTGACCAGGAATCATCCATGCTGTTTGGCATTTGCAGCTTTTCCCTTGACAACACTTACATTTTGGTCACTGTGATGATGGGGTTTTAGACCCCATTGCCACAATGTTCAAAATGTGCTTCAGCTATGGACCCCACACTTACCTTTAGGTCACAGTGATGATGGGGGTTTAAACCCCATTGCCACAATGTTCAAAATGTGCTTCAGCTATGGACCCCACACTTACCTTTTGGTCACTGTGATGATGGGGGTTTAAAACCCATTGCCACAATGTTCAAAATGTGCTTCAGCTATGGACCCCACACTTACCTTTTGGTCACTATGGTGATGGGGGTTTAGACCCCATTGCCACAATGTTCAAAATGTGCCTCAGGTATGGACCCCACACTTACCTTTTGGTCACTGTGATGATGGGGGTTTAAACCCCATTGCCACAATGTTCAAAATGTGCTTCAGCTATGGACCCCACACTTCCCTTTTGGTCACTGGGGTGATGGGTGTTTAGACCCCATTGCCACAATGTTCAATTGGGCTTCAGCTATGGACCCCACACTTACCTTTTTGTCACTGTGATGTTGGGGTGTTATACCCCATTGCCACAGTGGTCATGGTCTGCTTGCATTGTGGAGGCCACACACATTTATGTGTGACACATGTGATAGGGGGTCACATTGTATGCTCAATGTCATGTTCAGTGTTGTAGGCATTTGACACAGACTACACACGCTTGTCATGGTGTTGGTGGGATGTATTTTCAGACATTCCTTATGTTGGAGTATGCTGGTTGTGTCATGCATTTCCCGTCCTATGTGTAGGGGTGGTGTGGGTGGTAGGCATTCATCCCCCTATGAGTGGGGATGGTGGTAGTGGTAGGCATCCATCCCCCTATGAGTGGGGATGGTAGTAGTGACAGGCATCCAGGCCCCCATGAGTAGGGGTGGTGGTAGTGGTAGGCATCCATCCCCCTATGAGTGGGGATGGTAGTAGTGACAGGCATCCAGGCCCCCATGAGTAGGGGTGGTGGTAGTGGTAGGCATCCAGGCCCCCCTGAGTAGGGGTGGTGGTAGTGGTAGGCATCCAACCCCCTATGAGTGGGGATGGTGGTAGTGGTAGGCATCCATCCCCCTATGAGTGGGGATGGTAGTAGTGACAGGCATCCAGGCCCCCATGAGTAGGGGTGGTGGTAGTGGTAGGCATCCATCCCCTATGAGTGGGGATGGTGGTAGTGGTAGGCATCCATCCCCCTATGAGTGGGGATGGTAGTAGTGACAGGCATCCAGGCCCCCATGAGTAGGGGGTGGTAGTGGTAGGCATCCATCCCCCTATGAGTGGGGATTGTAGTAGTGACAGGCATCCAGGCCCCCATGAGTAGGGGTGGTGGTAGTGGTAGTCATCCATCCCCCTATGAGTGGGGATGGTAGTAGTGACAGGCATCCAGGCCCCCATGAGTAGGGGTGGTGGTAGTGGTAGGCATCCAGGCCCCCCTGAGTAGGGGTGGTGGTAGTGGTAGGCATCCATCCCCCTATGAGTGGGGATGGTAGTAGTGGTAGGCATCCATCCCCCTATGAGTGGGGATGGTGGTAGTGGTAGGCATCCATCCCCCTATGAGTGGGGATGGTAGTAGTGGTAGGCATCCATCTCCCTATGAGTGGGGATGTTAGTAGTGACAGGCATCCAGGCCCCCCTGAGTAGGGGTGGTGGTAGTGGTAGGCATCCATCCCCCTATGGGTGGTGATGGTAGTAGTGACAGGCATCCAGGCCCCCCTGAGTAGGGGTGGTGGTAGTGGTAGGCATCCAGCACCCTATGGGTGTGTATGGCATTGGTGGTAGCCATCCCACCCCTATGGTTCTGCTGTTGCTAGTGTACGTCATTTCTGCATCCCTATGTGTGTGTGACATATGTTGGGTACGTGTCGTTTCTTTGTGTAGTGGGTGTTTGACTTACCGTCTTCGCCGTACGCGTCCGTACCGGTCCCGGTAATAGTTGTAGAGTATTGGTAGGACCTGCGCGATGGGATTCATGGTTTGTTCGTCTCGTTCGGGTTTCTCGTGGCTTCGACTCGTACTCGTCGCTGGCTTGTTCATCTCGTAGCCGTAGATCGTCTTGTGGCGCGAATCGGAGCTTATGTTCAGCTCTCCTGGATGCTCTGACGTGCCGGACGTAGCGACGGGTTTGGCGCATACGGAGTGCGCATCGTACTAGTCCGGCCGGAAGGTGCTGTGTATTTGCTTCCGTGCGACTCGATTCGGTGTTTACGGATCCGGCTCGGGTGGGGAACAGGAGCTGAAATGGGTAAGTACGGCTCGCTCGGAATCTGGGCTGTTATGCGCATCGTACTTGCTCGTTGGGACGACTGTTCGAATCGGTCGGGAAACACGCATTCGGCTGGGTTTTTTCCGGACGAATAGTGTTAGGTGCGCTTCCGGCCCGAATCGGAATCGACCCCTTAGTATCCAGGAGATTTCATTCATACGTTAAAGCAGTTCAAGAACTGCAGTTTCCTATATATCTAAGGTGTATTATCGTCAAGAAAGAGTATTAATTATCATGTTAAAAGTAAAAGCTTTTAACAGACCACCACTAAATGGAAAGTAAAAACCGTTGGTCGGTAACAGAAAATATGTTGGTAAAAACATTTTAACATTGTCAAATAAAAGTGTTCTTTGTTTTAACACCAAAAACATGTCACACTGCATCAAATGGCGGTGATTATGGAATAAAAAATACGAGCTTTGTCGGCAACAAGTCATCAGACAAACTTAATTGTTTTAATCGCTGCAGCATCTACTTCTTGATCACGCTGGAAGTTCCAAACAAATTGGAAGCCATTGGTGGAAACAGCATTCCAGCGTATTTATGTGACTCGGAAGCGAGTTATGGAATCCGCCATATTGGAATGTGGAACATAATGTAAGTTTTATATTTATATAGGACATCTTTGTTGTATAATGTCCAAACTTTATATGTCTTATCATATTGCTGTAGAGCAATATCAAAAATAATGATTTACAGCTCCTATCCGTCTACTTCAAAGGTTACCACAGACAGTCTGTAATAATTAATATTGGTGTTGACCACTTCTTAGCAAAAATGATATCCGGACTTTAGAAAGTTGGCATTTTCTTGTCCAGCTCCTTTGTGCCTTCTGCCATTGTCTGAGAAGAAAGACTAGACCTGCGTTCCTGCTAACCTGAGTGGCTTAAAGGGTCAGTAGGCTACCTCCTGTTTGAGCTACAAGGACATAACAAGATCCAGAGGTCTCCCTGGACCTGTCTAGCTGAACTGCTGCAACTGGACCTGTCTGGACCTGTGGTGCACCTGTCCTAGCCCTGCTGTGCTCTTCTTCAGTGAGTTCCTAATCCCCAAGAGGTGCCTTCTGGTCCTGAACCCTTGGCTGGCATCAGCTTTAGCTCCTCCCAAGAAAAAAAGGTGAAATCCTAAAGCTGGGGCTCTTTGCAACCGTGAACGAGCCTCTGTGCTCTGAGACTCTGCTGCCCATGATGACCGCTAATGCAAAGCTCCAGTGGAGACCGGCTCTTTGTGCTACAGATACCACCGGCGATGACCATCAATGCAAGATCTGCACTTTGTGCTACAGCAATGACAGCCTATGGTGACCCCCAACGACCCTCTGCAGCGATTGACTGCCTCTTTGTGCTACAGCGACGTCAGCCCACATCACTTGGCCTGCTCTTCATGCTACAGACTGTCTGTGATGCTCTCTATGCTCTGCGCGACCTCCTCCATCATGAGAGAACCCTTTGCGCTGGACTTTGAGAATATAACTCTTTCAGCTGAACTAACCTGGTTCCTGTATCTCACCCGTGCTCCATCGCGGTTGGCCTGAACTTGTGACCTTCCCCATGTCTAGCCGGACCAGATGACGACGAATGCCACTAAGGCGCTATTAATTCCTACAACTTTAAAATGTAAGATCTCTGGTTCTACTGGTCGGATTTTTGTCATTCTGGTTTAATTTTACTTGCTTAAATGTACCCTTTTTTCTAAATTGGTTTGGAATTTTTCTTGTTTTATTACTGTTTGAGTGCTGCATGAACTGTTATCAATGTCTAACTACTCATCTCCATTGAGTAAGGCAATGAGTCCATCCTATACATAGGATTTGGAGCTCAGGATAAATCAATTAACAACAACTTAAAGGAATGATTGGTTAGGATTCGACGTTTCAGTCTCTGTTGCATCCAGTTAATGAGACCATCTTCAGGACAAAGGTAAATCTTGTGAAATTTCTTGCCCCCTCTAAAATAACAACATTAAACATGACTTACTAATCTAAACTATAATAGTAATAAGGCAATAAAACACCTAGAAGAGGTAAAAGAACTCAATTTTGGTAATTGTGAATAGATTTAGACTATATAAAAAAAAGTTAGAAAGCAGTGGAAGCTATTGGATACAAGTAAATGTGTATATTTATGTATTATCATGCAGAATACACCACATAGTCCAGGTGTAGGAGCTCTTTGGGTAACTCGCTGGTGGAAAGATCAGGAGTGAACTCAGATTCTCAAGTAAGGTCTCTTCAATAGTAGAAATAGGCCTATATCAAATAGATTTTAGTTACACACAATATGTAGAAATGCCATCCAGAAAACAAGAAGTATTTCTTTCACGAATTGTGTAATACTTACAATAGTTGTAAATCAATTGGCCTCTTATGAAGAAAAAGAAAATAATTTTCCTAGGATAAATATATTAAAAATGATTTGAAATCTCTCAATAGTCATAGCATAACATATGAAAAAAGATTTCTTAACACTCATAGATTGAAAATCCAGAGTTTTGAGAAAAGACACATTGTCTGCACATTTGTTTCGCACTTGTCTATTATAATCAGTAAGGCATATTGGATGACTAAATCAATCAGCTAACTCAGGGCTACAGGAGGAAGTCTATCTAGCCATACATTTAAGAGATACTACGTATGTTAATATCTATATATAACAGGTACTTGAATAGATGCAAAGACACTGCATTATTAATTTTAATAGCATCACCAGCAAACGCTGGGCCCGATTCACAAAGGTGAACTGAGACGAAAGTCTAACTTTACAACTTTCGGTATACACAAAGGGCATTTACTACTTGTAAATGCCCTTTGTGAATACTGAAAGTCGTAATGTTAGATTTTCGGTATTCACAAAGGGCATTTACAAGTAGTAAATGTCCTTAGTGAATACAGAAAGTTGTAAAGTTAGGCTTTTGTCTCAGTTTACCTTTGTGGGCCCGTAGTATGTAATGATATAAAATGAACAAAGTAACAACGATAGTAACGCCAGCCATTCATCTTATTATATATTACATAGAAAAACGTGTACATAATAGAACACCATAGTATATCTATAGTTCAATGTCTCATGGATATTGTTAATAAAACGAGAAGTTTTAAAAAGGTCCACGCATGGTCATATATATAGAATACTAAGGGCCCGATTCCGATCTCGCTCGGAAGGCCTACGAATCGGATTTGGCTTTTATGGATCCGATTCGTAGCCCTTTTTCCCGTCCGAATCGTACACAGGTCCGAATGACCAAGTACGATGCAAAGATCGCGTACGCGCCGACCGAATCGTTTCCCAACCCGATCCTGTCCGACCGACTCGTACGCGGGCGCTTCATACAGTTCTATTTAGTCTGTTTCCAAGCGAGCAAGTATGATGCACGAATCGGACATCCTTCACGAATCGGTATGTCCGGATCAAAAAAGCTACCTGAATCATTCTTTTGGGGCCCGTAGCAGGCCCCCCCATCACCTGGAGCCCTCCGATTCGGACCCGTAGGGGTACCGATGGGTCCCCCCTTCTCATGCATGCACCGTGTGGCGGGTACCATGGGATGCCCGCCACAGGGTGTACGCTTTTCCCCACCCACCCCTTTTTGCTGTGGGAGCCTGTCTACGCGTCCAGTATACGGGCTCCCATAGAGTTCAATGGGAGTCCGAGCGAACCGAGTCTGTAAGCATGTGATTACATCGTACACGCTCGCTCGGACTCCAGGTGCACGATTCGCTCGTAAAGCCCTCCGAGTCGTATGGAGGGCTTTACAAGCGGGATTAGAATCGGGCCCTAAGTGTTGAAAGTATGAAAGGACTCCACAAGAAGGTAAGTCCAACTCTTGTATTTATTAGATCTCCTCTGCTCATCGTAAGTACAACATTCCTCCTCACAGCCTTCGAGTACTCTCACCCCTTCCCCAACATTCTAATGCAGCCTCTGATCCAACCGTAGGAATATACTAACTAGGGATGAAAGGAAGGGGTGGAGGAAGGGAAAGGGCAAGGGAAATAAACAGCTTGCAGTGGGAACTGAAGATAATATTCAACCTGGAGATACATATAACAGGAACCTAAGATGCTAAGTCAAGAGAATATAACACTAAGGGGGATATTCACAAGAACGTGCGCTAAATATCTCCAAAAAATGTTAACGCAACTTTACACATCGCAGTCCATTGCGGGAAAATAACCCCGTGTTAACCTGGAATTCACAACACGGCGGTACCATGCGATAGTCTTCCGAAAACGTGGCCAATGTCCGCGATACAACCACCGCAACGGAGTCAAAAACACAAACCCCAACACCAAAAAACGTGCGATGAGCCCATTCGCGATGAGGAAATCAGCGATAAGCAGCGCCAGGCCTGCCATACACACATGGCAGGCGGGAAAATCACTACAAAAGGAGAAAAAACACACAAACAGAAAATTACCAACACCGAAGCACCATGGAGGCAGCCGGAGCAGGCGCAGAGGATGAGCGCAACCCCACAAGCACCCCGGACGACCAGCCTGGGACCTCAGTGACAGGGAAGGGCAAGGACAAGAAGAAGAGGAAGACGAAGTTTAGTCTGCAGTAGAATAGGATCCTGGTCACGGAGGTGATAGAACACCATCAACAACTGTTCGTCGCCTCCAATGTGTCATTGGGCACCAAAAATGGATTATGGCGGTCCATCGTGGACAAGGTGAATGCTGTCGGAGAGCACAAGAGGTCGATGGACGAGGTCAAGAGGCGATGGATTGACATCAAGCGCAAGACCAAGGAGAAACTCGCAGGCAACCAGAAGGCACCAATGCAGACTGGAGGTGGGAGCCCAGCGCCACAGCTGGAGCTGGATGACGTGTAGGAGCTGGTGTCGACAGTCATCAGTGTGGAGACCGTGGCAGGAGTCGGGGCACCGGACACTGCTCGACATGACACGACACAACAGCAACAGGGTGAGTAACCACCAGGTACTGGGGGGACGGGGTGAGATGGCCACAATGGCACACATGCACAACCAAGCAGAGCACAGTGCACACCCACAATGACTCAGGATCATGGCCCTGATCTACACACTGTCACAATGTACTGTGCCATGCTGTCTGAATGTGAACATGTACCATGCGGCCACATACATGTGGACACATTGTAACACAGCATCTCCCCTTCACATTGCAGGGGCACCGTCAACACCTCCTGCAGAGCAGTCCTAGCCACTCTTCACTGAGTTCTATGTGTAAGGCATTAACCTAACTTACCAGCGCTCTGCTTTGGAGACCCATGCTTTGTTATAACTGTAACTATGACTGCTACAACTACAACTGCACAGTGTCTCATCTATGATCTGCTCTGGCAAACGCAACCGAACACAACCAAGTGCAGACTGCAGGCAAGATGGCGTCTAGCATATGTGGTGTTCAGTTCTTACCTGTGCTGTAGTCCCTCACAGCACTTGCTCTATCATGCTTGCGGGACTCCAGACAGCCAAATCAGCGATTCATCTGATGCCTGTGCATCTAATGGCTTCCTGTGTAAATAATGCCTTGCAGTGTGGAAGATCTGCAGACTTTGGAATGTCTCTTCCACCCCTCTTCTCACCACTCTTGACCTGGGGGCGAGCTGGAGGATGAGGCGGATGTCGCTTCCCAGTAACTCCGTGACCGGTGGTCTCGTTGGAACTTTGACGATGCCCTCTGGGCGGAACCCATAACTGCCTGTACTTACCGCGGTGCCCGAGCAACCTTGGTCGATGCCCGGTGGAGCTGTCATATACCGCTATAGAGGAGTTTGGCTCTGGGTCACCCCTCGGCCGGCACCTACCCAGCCGGACATCGGACACTGTTTTCCTCGTCTCCCCGTTGTGTCTTCCTCCTGCATTCCTTACCCCTGTTAACAATTCCCCCTCTACCTTTCACTCCCCTCAAGACGTGTATACGTATACGTGCAAATAACTCCTATTACTGTGTAATATCATGTTTTTTTCTCCTATGTCTATACTTGGCTATGTAATTATGCAACCTGTAACTCGCTGATCCTCATGTAAAGCGCTCTGATACCTCCGGGTCTAGCCAGCGCTATATAAAACTTTGCAAATAAATAAATAAAATGACGAGGAGGACACCACCAGCATCGACACCCAAGCCCTCCAAGACATCATTGAACTCATTCGCCAATCACCTCCAGGACCAGGGCAGCCCAGCTGCATCGAGGAGACCCCACCTACTCCACAAACCTCCCAGCAGGAGGCACCCACAACCCCGGCTGTCTCCCAAGACCCCCCCGAACAACACATGGCCTTTCAACGCCGTGTGTTGGAGGTCCAGAGGGAGATGGCTGAGCAGGTGCGGGTAAGGTTCGACCTCATGGCTACCAAACTTGACGCCATCCATGGGTGTCTGAGTCCCATCAGGGACCACCTCCAGTCCCTAACGGACACCCACACGCCGCTCCATGGTCTCCAACGAGCCCTGGCTGACATCGCTGGAGTCATGACTCGGAGACGAGAACACCTGTCTGCACAGAGTGGCTCCAGCGATCTCAGCCGTGAGATGGTACACATGCGGAGGCTCATAGAGGACATGGTGCGGATGGAGGCGGAAAGGATGGCAGCCACCGCTGCACATCAGCGAAATGTAGCTGGGATCTACCATGCCCTGCATGTCCTCATCATGGCATTGCTGCCACAAGGCGTGGCGCAGATGAATTGATCTGCCCCTACACCATCCACATCTCCGCCCCCTGGTGTGTCGGTGCCTCACAGTGTGGCAGGCATTTTCACTCTCGCACCTGATGTGTCACTGCCACACAGTGCGGCCGACAATCCACCTCCGGCCCCTGATGTGTCAGTGGCACACAGTGCTGCAGCCGGAACTGCACCACCCACAGGTGGGGCAGAGCACACATCCGAGGACGAGGACCTGGATGGGCTTTAGTTCAGAAGGAGGCACTAGCATTCATGTCCGCCACCTGGCCTGTTGCTGCTTGGTGCCGCACATCGCCCCATGACCTTCCACTGTCCCCCGATACACTCTGCTGCACTCACCTTGGACCGCGACATGGACTGCCATATCCTGTTTGGTGACCAATGACACGGCGACCAGACTGCGGACTGTACTATTCCTCTTCCGCTGTACTTGTCATTCCCCGATGGACTCTGGCTGGCCCTCCACGGGCCCATATTGTGAAGTGGGGTTGGCATGGCCCTGTATTGCTCCAGCTGCAAAACTCCACTGGATGTGCATTAAACATTCAGAAATGCACTGCTGTGTCATATCTTTCATCATTCATGTATGAATGTGTGGATGATTGTAGGGTCAGTGATTCCCCTTAACACCAATGATGCTCATCTAGTGGGATTCCAGTCACAGTGTGCTACATTGCCGATTGCGTTCTGGGTGCCGTAGACACTACAACAGGGACACACGCATTAGTCACTTCCTTGTCCGGACATGGACTGGAGCACGCTCAGAGCCCCCGAGTCATTGTTGCAAGCCCTGCGCTGGTCTGGCGTACGCCAGGCCAGACCACTCCGCTTACGCTCCGAGGGGGGGGCCACATAGCTACATGTCGCAGGTTTACATGCTAGTGGTCTGCAGGTCACTGGTCTAGTTGTCAGCATGTCACGGCCACTCCCTGGAGGCAGGTTTGCACGCACACCACACCCATCCGGCACAGGCGTCACGGGCCATGTGACCCCATCAATATAAGGGGCCGACAACGTCACATTCCCCTCTGCCGGTGGTGACTGGATGACGGACGTTCCCCGATGCTCAATCATAAAGGACCCATGAGTTGTTGCGCACAGGGTTAGTGGCACCCGGAGCCATGCGGCCGTCACGGGCCTACCACCATGTGGCGCTGACTGGGGTTGCACAGGGTTAGTGGCACCCGGAGCCTTGCGGCCGTCACGGGCCTACCACCACGTGGCGCTGACTGGTGTTGCACAGGGTTAGTGGCACCGAAATTGCTGAGCGGGTGTGCAGCCTGCGATGATGACATGTGCACTGATGTGGTCTCTGCCATTGATGCCTCAGGACTCAGCATCATGTGTGGGACCTGCTGGGCCGCGGTACAGGTCCGCATGATGTGGAGCATGCCATGGTGGCGGTACCTGGACCTGGAGCTTGCACGGGCACGTGGTGTGCCCACTGGTGGACACACCGTTGGCGGCAGGTAAGCAGTGGGGGCTGGGTGCGCAAGTGCGGACAGCCAGCGGTGGCCGGCGGGAGGGGGTAGGGTGCGGCTGCATGTGTGCGCACGACGGACAGGCGTTGTTGCCGTGTGATGGACTCTGCCATGATTGACTCTGGCCTCAATTACAGATTGCAGACCTGGTGGCTTGCAGTTTTTCCCGGCACGTGGTTGGAGACACACCGGTGGCAGCAGGTGAGCAGTGGTGCCTGGGTGCGCGGGCGGCAGTGTCCCTCCTTCTCTCTCTCCCTCTCCCTTCCTTTCCCTCTCCCTCTCTCCCTCTCCCTTTCCTTCTCTCCCTCTCTCCCTCTCCCTTCCTTTCCTTCCTTCTCTCTCTCCCTCTCCCTTCCTTTCCTTTCCTTTCCTTCTCTCTCTTTCTTTCTCTGCCTTTCTTTCCTTCTCCCTCTCTCTCTCTCTCTCTCTCTCTCTCTCCCTTCCTTTCCTTCTCTGTCTTTCTCTCTCTGCCTTTCTTTCCTTCTCTGTTTCTCTGTGTCTCGCTCCTTTGATGTGCGCATGACACACGTTCTGATTTTGTGCTTTATTTTTCAGGCTGTGACATCAGGATTGTCCCGGACGGACCCGACAGGAGTCTTCCGCATTGGTGTTTTGTGTTGTATTCAATAAAGTTTTTGGTTGTTACTTCAGTGATGAGTGACTGTTTCTCGTTCTTCTGACCACACGTGTGTTTCTGTTTGTCATTGTGCGACGTCATTCGCTTTTTGCGGCTCTTGTGTCGTGCACGGTATGTGTTTGTCCGGGGGGGGGCCTGAGAGTGGTGGCGGTGGGTGTTGTGGCCCTCTTGGTTCTCCGTGCTGCATGATCATTGTCTCCATGGCATCTGTGGATCTTCAGATGTGGCTCTGGCCTGGGCACCCTTTCATACTGCAGGTAGTCGTCCTGCTTAACACCAGCAGAAGGTAGGTGTTGAATCCCTGCTGCTACCGCGGCTTATCGCCTGTTTTTGGTTCGCATCGCAGATCTAGCAGTTCATTGTGAAAGTGGTGTAGTGGTGTTTTGGTGTGTTTTTGCACAGGAACGCCTACTCTGCATCTCATTAGGGTTAGTTGGTGGTGTCACCCGTGGAGGTAAATGTTGAGGCAGTTATTGCGGGAATACTTGCGTTGTCTGCAGTTTGCAACCGCTTGTGAATGGGGTGTTGAATCTATCACCACTTTTGTTGCGTTAAGTTGGCGATAACTCGGAGATAAGTCCTTGTGAATATCCCCCTGAGTATCCAGGAGATTTCATTCATACGTTAAAGCAGTTCAAGAACTGCAGTTTCCTATATATCTAAAGTGTATTATCGTCAAGAAAGAGTATTAATTATCATGTTAAAAGTAAAAGCTTTTAACAGACCACCAATAAATGGAAAGTAAAAACCGTCGGTCGGTAACAGAAAATATGTTGGTAAAAACATTTTAACATTGTCAAATAAAAGTGTTCTTTGTTTTAACACCAAAAACATGTCACACTGCATCAAATAGCGGTGATTATGGATTAAAAATACGAGCTTTGTCGGCAACAAGTCATCGCACAAACTTAATTGTTTTAATCGCTGCAGCGTCTACTTCTTGATCACGCTGAAAGTTCCAAACAAATTGGAAGCCATTGGTGGAAACAGCATTCCAGCGTATTTATGTGACCCGGAAGCGAGTTATGGAATCCGCCATATTGGAATGTGGAACATGATGTAAGTTTTATATTTATAAAGGACATCTTTGGTGTATAATGTCCAAACTTTATATGTCTTATCATATTGCTGTAGAGCAATATCAAAAATAATGATTTACAGCTCCTATCCTTCTACTTCAAAGGTTACCACAGACAGTCTGTAATAATTAATATTGGTGTTGACCACTTCTTAGCAAAAATGATATCCGGACTTTAGAAAGTTGGCATTTTCTTGTCCAACTCCTTTGTGCCTTCTGCCATTGTCTGAGAAGGAAGACTAGACCTGCGTTCCTGCTAACCTGAGTGGCTTAAAGGGTCAGTAGGCTACCTCCTGTTTGAGCTACAAGGACATAACAAGATCCAGAGGCCTCCCTGGACCTGTCTAGCTGAACTGCTGCAACTGGACCTGTCTGGACCTGTGGTGCACCTGTCCTAGCCCTGCTGGGCTCTTCTTCAGTGAGTTCCTAATCCCCAAGAGGTGCCTTCAGGTCCTGAACCCTTGGCTGGCATCAGCTTTAGCTCCTCCCAAGAAAAAAAGGTGAAATCCTAAAGCTGGGGCTCTTTGCAACCGTGAACGAGCCTCTGTGCTCTGAGACTCTGCAGCCCATGATGACCGCTAATGCAAAGCTCCAGTGGAGACTGGCTCTTTGTGCTACAGAGACCACCGGCGATGACCATCAATGCAAGGTCTGCACTTTGTGCTACAGCAATGACAGCCTATGGTGACCCCCAACGACCCTCTGCAGCGATTGACTGCCTCTTTGTGCTACAGCGACGTCAGCCCACATCACTTGGCCTGCTCTTCATGCTACAGACTGTCTGTGATGCTCTCTATGCTCTGCGCGACCTCCTCCATCATGACAGAACTCTTTGCGCTGGACTTTGAGAATACAACTCTTTCAGCTGAACTAACCTGGTTCCTGTATCCGACCCGTGCTTGGTCTGAACTTGTGACCTTCCCTATGTCTAGCCGGACCAGATGACGACGAGTGCCACTAAGGCGCTATTAATTCCTACAACTTTAAAATGTAAGATCTCTGGTTCTACTGGTTGGATTTTTGTCATTCTGGTTTAATTTTACTTGCTTAAATGTACCCTTTTTTCTAAATTGGTTTGGAATTTTTCTTGTTTTATTACTGTTTGAGTGCTGCATAAACAGTTTACACATTGCCTCTAAGTTAAGCCTGACTGCTTTACGCCAAGCCACCAGGAGGTTAAAAACAAGTTAATTTTGTGGCTTTTGTGGTTCACCTTGACAAGGATTGTGGTTGTTGCCTGTGTAGCTTCAACCCCCTCAACCAATTACCCAATTTCTTACATTCCTGCTACGGTTTTGCTACATCTCATAGTCGAAAACAGAAAAACAATATGGCTGACATGGCATTTCAAGGCCTCTCTAATTAACACAGGCTGTCTTATGCCACTCTGCCAAAGGGAGGCCCCACTAGAAGATGGTGCATTAGAGACCAGCTGCATCATTGAAATATAGAACTTTCTGTCATTTCTAAAGCAGGCTAACTGAGAGCTATTCACACAGGTCATCTGGAACTTTTTGTTGTAACCCAAATTTTTATACCATCCTGTATTTTCCGGCTACCAACCAGTAGCGGCTGCTCTGGTGCAGTAGTGGAGAGGCAGGGATGGGGAGTTTAAAAAAAAGAAAAGAAAAAAACAAAAATTCACTTACCTGGCGGCCACTGCCTCTCCTCTCTCCTCTTTGGTCGGTGCAAGAAACAGGAAGCACACAGGCTCCCAGACTCCCCTAAGCCAATTGCAACGTTGCTGTCACTAGCATGTCAGCAGCGTCGTGTTTGGTCTGAGTGGCCTCGTTCTGCGCTCAGACAGGGGGTGGGAGGCTGTGCATGTTCTCCACCGGGCTGTTCAATAGAGCCAGGTGGAGAAATGCTAAGTGTGCATGACTGTTTGACCGTCCCAAGACGGCCGGCCAAACCGTCATACGCATTTAGAATGTGCCCACCACTCCTCCCCCTGCTCTGTGGGCAGCCCAGCCCCGCCCTGCACCTAAACAGACCAAGTAATGAAACATGGTGTTATTATCATTTTATTTCCCTTGTGAGGCAACGCTGCTCCACCTTATCGGAGGAGCCGCGGATAGTACCATCAGATGCCTTTGCTATGAACAGCTTTTGTATTCGACCCTATTTTGATAACAACTGGTTTGGCCTAAAATATTGATCTAATCAAGGACTTTTGCGTCAAGCCTGAAAGATAGTACAGCTCTCTGAAGCTTCAGTTTGTGAGATAGGATTTCCTATCGACCCATTCTTCAAATAAGCAAACTTAGAGGGTCAGCACGACAAAAGGAAAGGGCGTAGAAGGCAGAAGAAATAGAATTGACTTTAAACATTTCGTAAATGCAATAAGGAAATGCCAAATTTTGCATCCATATTACTTGAACTGTATGTCGGTCGATTTTTTTCCCAATGTCTTGAAAATTTGTAGTTGTGGTGTGCTGCTATTCGTACCACTATTTCCAAATTGCGCTTGTCGGCGGGGAATCCCGCTCTAAATGCCACCGGGGAAACAAAGCTTTCTGAGACCATGAAACTTTGGAACATGTCACGAGTGCCCCCTTAAAAACTCCGTGACACCTCGGGCATATTGGCCAACGTCTTTGAAAATTTGTAATTTTGGCACCCTGTTCCAGAATTCTCATTCCCTCCGCTTTCTCATTTTGCGCAATTTTGCTGCCTTAATCATGCCTTTGCCTGTCTGAAAGGTGGACAGACCGGGTGTAGCTCTCAATGATGAACTGGTGCAGTGACACCGGGGCCCAGGAGACTGACAGAACACTTTACCCAATTATGGTTGCCTATTAATATTCAACCTGTGGTGTGGGGCTCATTTTCCTTGTTTTAAGTTTAGCCCCAGGCAAACTTGCTACTCTCCTGTAACCAGCTGCCACTGCTCACAGCTCTTTGGAAACATGGTTTTATTCCTAAATCAATTTCTGGACACACTTGTCCATCAACTTTTCTGCGTGGATGCTCTTTACAACAGAAACGTGTATATGTTTATGTAAGAGAATTCGGTTTGAGAGTCGGAACATCAGTCCAACCTTCACTGTTCATGTTTCCATTGATTATAAAAATGTAATATTGCAGTACTGAACATCCAACTATCTCCATTTGACAACCTAATTATCTGTAATAAAACATCCTCTCATTGTTCTGTCACCACACCATTGGTGTTTGTGTATTTCTGAGCATAATGTATTCTCTTTAAATGAAAGGCGCTGCACAGTATCACAAAATAGTGCTCAGATCATTAAAGAAGGAAATATTTTTTGCAAATGAATCTTTTTTTCTTCCTTTGAAGAACCACGGGATATAAAAAAGTCGACTTTATGAAATAATTTGCAGCAGTGGAGATCGCTCTCTCGTGGTTTTAATGCATGCTATAAATCAAATCGTAATATAAACAAGATATGTGTGTATTTTCTAATCATTAGCACCTTTATTTTCTCAAGACAAAAATCAACACTCATCAGCGTGATCAGTCAGCAATGTAAAGCACCATATGTGAATTAAAAAAACAGATGGTATGTAGATGTAGTTAGTAGTTACATTTTTCTCAATGGTGTATCAATCAGAAAGATAGACAGCATTATTGATTAAGTGCATTCATCCTCTTTTATTTCCTTTTCATCAAAACTCGATGTTTGTTTTACTGCTTTTCATGATTTTTCATGTAACGACACCGCTGTTTTGCAACATGGGTACAATAGGTCTCTTATGAACTGAGATGAGCTGCTAATAATTAATGCACCAGACATATGGGAAGAGTTTTTACATGCAATTAAATTAGCACTCTTGAATACCCATTCGTTTCTTTTTAATAGAATTTATTATCCAGCTTTCTTTAGTGATGACTTAAGTGCAAGCCTGTATTGTTATATGGTGAGAGTCACCAAACAGCATTACCAGCTACAGGAAAAATACAGAAAACACTAAGGGGCATATTCTCAAGAATGTGTGATAACCATCGCAAATTTAGCTTTACGCAACTTTGCATATCGCAGTCTATCGCGAGAAAATGACACCATCTTAACCTCCAATTCCCAACCCCGCGGCACCACGCGATAGTGGCATGATAACCCGCCAAATGACCGCGTAAAAACCAACGCGCCAAACAAAAAATGCGAAACACGAATGCCCAAAAAGTTGCGATGCCACGAAGCGCGATACCAAAATCAGCAAAAACCAGCGACAGGCCTGCAATACCCATGCGTCATGCGTGAAAATGCACTATAAAAGCAAAAAAAACAAAACACCCAAAAACCAATCCAAACTGCGTAGCACCAAGGATGCACCCTGACCGAGTGCAGAGGACAAGCCGAACTCCACAAGCCCCACGGAGGACCAGCATGGAACCCCGTGTGCGGGGGAGAGCAAGGAGAAGAGGAAGAGGAAGACGGGGTTCAGTCCGCAGGAAGACCGGATCACCGTCACGGAGGTGACAGAACACTACCAACAACTGTTCGTCACCTCCACTGCACCATTGGCAACACAAACGGAAATATGGCAGTCCATCGTCACCAAAGTGAATGCAGTCGGAGTGTCCAGGAGTTCAATGGAGGAGGTCAAGAGGCGCTGGCATGAAGTGCACAGCCAACCAAACAGAAACTCGCTGCCAACATGAAGGTAGCAAAGGCGACTGGAGGTGGGAGTCCTGCACCACAGGAGGAGCTGGATGAGCTGGAGGAAATGGTGGCCACAGTCATCAGTGTGGAGACGGTGCAAGGAGTCGGGGGTCTGAACACAGCCCGATATGACCTGACCCAACAGCAACAGGGTGAGTAACGACCAGGGACTGGGGGGACGGGGGCAGATGGGCCCAATGGCACACATGCACAATCATGTGCAGAACACTACACACCCACAATGAGTGTGGAACATGTCCCTGATACCCATGGCACACTGCAGCATACATAGAAACACCAAGTAGGCCCCGTCCACAATGTGCGCAAATGGGCCCCCCTCCATATCACCAATGCCACAACCTACCCATGCACATGTGCTGAATCCAGAAAAGCAGCGGCTCTGTGAGCCACACTGACAATGCAAGTGACACTGCATGACAGATAGCATGGCTGAAGTCACAATACATGACATGGTGCACGAGACGACACTGAGGTGGCTGAGTGTGGACCACATCCGTAAAGGAGCAGGTCACACTCTGGCACATCCACGTGCACCTACGACCCATGACGTCAAGAACACATCTGCAGACAAACAATGCACAAGAGTACCAAATATCTCCAGTAGCACAAATGACCCAAGTCGCAAACATCCCAGCACCCGAAAAGCACACAAGTCAAATGCACACCGACTCAAAGGGATAAGGGTCCGCCAATGCAGAGCTGCAGGGGCGAATCGCCAACAATGCAGCATACACACATAGCAATCACAGTACATCAACATTGACGACAATGTGGGACAGAGTGCAACCCCTACACCACAGGACAGAGGACACAACTGGTGCCTCTCGTGCGTAGAAACTGGCCAATCACATCTGGCAATGCATGACACTGTGAGATGATAATGTACGAGTACAACCACACATCCGTCATGTAGTCGAAAAGTCCACTGACTCCCATCAAATAGCCAGCTTCACCAAAACAGTCACAATGTACATCGTCATGCAGTCGGAATGTAAACATCTACAATGCGTCAACATACATGGAACACACTGTTAACCTGCATCTCCCCTTTTATTGCAGAGGGACAATCAACACCTCCTGCAGAGCAGACCACACATCTCTTCAGTGATGATGAAGAGGACACCCTGCCCATTTGCCCACACACACTCCAACTGCTCGTGGACAGCCTCCACACCCCACCTCCAGGAGCAGGGCAGCCCAGCTGCATCGCGGTGAGCCCACACCCTGCACAGACCACACAGCAGGAAGCACACACCACTACGGCTGCCTCCCAGGACCCCCACGACCAACACATGGATTTCAAACGCCGTGTGTTAGGGTGCCAGGAGAAGATGGCAGATCAGCTGCGGCTGGGTTTCGAGCTCATGGCAGCCAAACTCGATGCCATACGTGGGTGCCCGAGTCCCATCAGGGAGCACCTACAGTCCCTAACGGATACCCACTGTCCACACCATGCTCACCAACAATCCTTGGCTGACATCGCTGGGTCCATTACTCGGATGCAAGAACTGTCTAGGCAGACAGGCTCCAGCGATGACAGCACAGAGTTGGCACAGATGCGGAGGACAATGGAGACCATGGAGCCGATGCAGGCTGGAAGTATGGCTGCCACTGCTGAACACCAGCGAGATGTAGCTGCGATCTTCCATGCCTTGCAGATCCTCATCTTGCCATTGCTGCCACTGAGCCTGTTCCAGATGACTGCTGCAGGAACATCGACACACACATCTCTGACCCCTGATGTGTCAGTGGCACACAGTGATGCAGCCCCATCACCTTCGCACCCTGATGTGTCAGTGGCACACAGTGATGCAGCCATTACACTGCCACACGCACCAGACACACCCGACACAGAAGAAGTATCAGAGGAGTAAGATGTGGATGGTAATTACTGTGTGAGGAAGGAGGCAGTAGCATCCATCACCTCCATATGGCCTGTCCCTGCTTGGCTCTGTCCTATCAATCAATCAATCAGGGGTTTGTTAAAGTGCGACTACTCACCCGTAAGGGTCGCAAAGCGCTAGGGGTGGGGTGGGGGGGTGCAGGTTCCAGGCCCTATGCATCATGCCCTGGGACAACACCTTCCACTGACCCCCGTAACACTCTGCGACATTCACCCGGACCCCGACACGGACTGCCATATCTCCACTGCTTGACAATTACACAGCAATCCTGCTGCGGACTGCACTCCCCCTCTTCCAAATCACTTTTCAATCCCCAAATGACTCTGGTTGGCCCACCACTGGGCTTCCATGTTATGTGGCATTGGATGGCCATGTACAGCTCCCTCTCCGTCATTCACCAGAATGTGAATAAAACATTTGAAATCATACAGATGTGTCATGACTATGCTCACTCACGTATGGAAGTATGGCTGGATGTAGGGACAATGATTGCACAAGAAGGTACACCCTGGTAAATGACATCAATGCGCATGTTTATCCCCGAGACATATGGCCAATTGGATGACTGTGAAGGTGAGTACTAGCAGTGTCCCCATTGCACATTAACAACAATGTCACAACCCCCCAACATAGGCACAAGTCCATGTATTGAATAGGGCTGTGTGTAGGAATGACCAAATCGGTAGCAGGCCAGCAGTGGTGTTCTACATCACATGTGACAACAGAACTTCACGTTGCATACCTACTCACACACATCTGTGTGGACACATTCTGTTATGATTTATAACATTGCTCAACATGGTCAGAGGTTGGACACCATACTCACATTGCTGAAGACACGTAAGTGCACAGGTCGGCCAGCAACTATCCCATAACAATGTCTGGCTCACAGAGGTGGAGCTGTCATAAGGGACCCACCCCCATTGTACATGCGTCAGTCAGTTCCTCCCTGTGTAGGGACGATGCTCATTGAGGCACACGAGTGGCCAATCTAATCAACACTCATCACAGTTAGACACCAGTGGTGTTGCGTAGACTTTATTGGCATGTGAGTGTCAGTACAGACAAGGCAAAAGCCACAACAGGCAGGGACATGCTTAAGACACTTACACGCAGCATGGGAACACGTCGAGGTGCAGGAAATGGGGAGGCAAAAATTAACACCAATCATCACGGATGGCAACGGTCTCGGCCCACCTTGCCTTGCTGGACGAGTCATGTGTTGTTTGGCGTCTGCCCATTGCCCCGTGTGAGGGGGCACGACTCACAGCCCATGGGGTCTGCATAGTGCTCTGCCACCCGACTGCGCCGACTGTCTGCTCTGCTGACAGTGATCAGGTGAAAGGGTCCGACAAGTTCACATGTCGGGCTACATTGCCATGTGTGTACTCTCCCCCCAGCAGTGTGTCCGACTTAGTAACATTGCCAAACGACGCTGTGCTGCTCCGACCATGGAACTGCATCGCCTTGCACAGGTGTGTGTACACACGCATAGTTCCACGCACATGCATTCAGAGTCCAGACGAAGGCAGACATGTCCTCTGTTGTGGTGGGATATGTGAGCATTCCCCACGATGCTACAAGGTGTAGGGACCTGTGCTGTGGGTGACAATCCGATGTGGCTGCAGGAACGTAGTTACTCGTCCATGAATGCCAGCGCAGCTTCATGTGCAATGTGTTCCAATAGTACGTCGTTGTCGGGTTCAAGGAACACCAGGGTGAGCCAATCCATTAACTGGTCCGGGCAGATGTGCTCAGTCCATGCCGTTTCCCCAATCCGCAACACAGCTCAATAGGGGAGCGCGTCGATGTGGTCACTGCACACGAAGAGTTGTGCAATCTCCCATGCGCAACTGCCAGCACATATGCCAAGGATCAGTGCATCCCATGCACGGCTATCCAGGTGACACTCCTGTTCGTGGGCCAACAGGGGGCGCACTGTCAGGTCATAATCCAATTCAGCTACCGTTGCGTTGGATAGACAGACCTCCATGGGCCACTCGAGGGTGCATGATCGACAGTGGAACCAGGGCTGGATGCAGGTGACGTAGGCAAGACGGAAACTCAGACGGAAACTGATTTGCAACAATGCCATTGGCAGGGATCCCAACAGATGCAGCATTCGTGCACGGTACAGTTCCACGTGACAGGGGTTGTGCATGTGCCCAGGAATGCCTGCCATTGCATTTGTTGGTCTCGTGGCAGCGGCACTCCTCAGACCGGCGGAAGTTTGGTGGACGATGTGCCACAGCTCTGGGTAATGAGTCATATGTGTGTGCAACGTTTGGACCTATGGGTAGTTTTTAACCAATGTGTCAAGGGCATCCCTTGCAGGTGTAGGTCGTGCAGGGACAAGTGTGTGTGGGGTGTGGGCACGTTGGTGTTTCATTAGCGCAGTTCGTGGTGTGGGAGTCATCGGAGGCTGGTATGGTATCTCACGCAGGGTGTGCCAGCCACATTCAGGACCAAGGTTGTGGGTTTGGTTGGCCTTCGGCCTTGTGTGTTGAGACAAAGGAGCTTTCATTCCTGATTTTAGTCTGACTACTGCTTGCATGTCTTAATTGTGATGTGGACTTCGCGCTGACTTTGATGCCAGGCCTGTGATTTGGGTTGCGCAGATTTCGAGACACACGCAGCTGTTGGCATGTTTGCATGAGCCAAGGGCCCGATTGGCCCTGCACTCCTTGTTCAGTCTCTCTCTTTCTCTCTTTCTTTCTCTCTCTCTCTCTTTCTCTCTCTCCCTGTCGTTTGATGAGTGCCTGACACACCTTCTTATCTTGGATATTGTCTTGCAGTCTGTGAGTCACAGATTGTCCAGGGATACCCCGCCATGACTCTTCAAAATAGTTGTTTGGTGACAAATTAGAATGTGACATTTTGTTTGGTCTTTCAATTGTGTATGTATGAATCAGGATGTCAATGCTCACATGTATGTTGATTGTTGCAATTGTGCAACATCAGGCGGTTGCTTGTGTTCATGTTTTCGTTCAGTTGATGTGCTATGTCTTGGTCCGGGGGAGGTGGGGGGTGCCCAGGGTGGGGCCCGGGGGGTGTGGTCCTGGGGGTGGTGGCGGTGGGTGTTGTGGCCCTCTTGGGTGTCCGGCACGCATGTTCAGTGGCTCCATGGCATCTGTTGTTCTTCAGGTGTGGCTCTGGGCTGAGCTCTCTTTTGTGGTGCAGGCTGTCGTCCGACTTTGCACCAGGTCGGAGCAGGTGTTAGTTTCCTGGTGCTTATCGCATGTTTTGTGATCTTATCGCGGATCTGGCTGGTCATTGAGAATGTTGAGGAGTGGTGTTGTTGCGGCTTTTTGCATGGGAACGCCTACTCTGCATCTCATTAGTGATAGTTGCCGGGGTCATCTGTGGCGATGTTTTTTGCGGATGCTATCACGGGTAAACTGGTGTTATGGGCTGTTAACACCAGCTTGTGAATGGTGAGATAAATTTATCGCCACTTTGGCTGCGATAAAGTGCCGCTAACTCGGAGATAATTCCTTGAGAATATGCCCCTAAATGTGAATCTGTGTAAAACAGTGAGAAAAGCATTGGGTGATGTATGTAGTAGAAAATGACACCCTGTCTTATCATTTGCATATCATGCACCCCCCACCCTTCCCCCTCCGCAGCTCTTTACCAAGAGTGCTCATTTCAGAATCACAGGGCAAGTAGGTTGCAAAAAAGCAGACTCTCCAAGAAAAACACATTATTTTACTTCAGTCACTTCTCAGAGCAAAGGTATATCTCTGAGAAACCGCTTCATAACAGATGTGCCTATATAAAGGGGGAAAAGGTAAACGATTGGAAAATTCCCAATGCACAGAGGGGAGGAGAGGAGAGGTTTAAAGTACCGCTGGTAGAGATTAAGATAATCATTTACATCTTGGTCACCTGTTACTTCCATGGCATAGGAGCGTGAAGTGTCACCATTTGCAAGTAGCTCAAGTGCATTTTTTTCCACCAAGCTAATCAGTGGGTTAACACCAGCCAATCTGCCCAAAATAGCACACCCCACGTCTGAAGTAGGCTATCATAGCAAGGCCTGGTGGGATACCTGCATGGCAAACATCAAAGAGTTAGAATTACATTGTAGTTTCTGAAAACTGGAGGCACTATCTTTTGTGGCTTCCTTAGGAAACATAACTGGATGGAACCAGAGAGTGGTTTGGATTAGAAAGAAAGTCACAAAATGAAGAAAGGCTTTCAACAACAGAAGAGAGTGAATCAGTGTTGCTTTCAATGATAGCCACCTTGAACAGTCCCGAATGGACTTAATCCCTTTTGATATTTAAAATATTATGACTTTTAGAGAACAGACACGGAGTCGTTATGTTGTTATAAAAGGCAGCGATGTACTAAAAGGAGTCACACAAAAGATTGCAAAGGCAAAGATGCCACAGGATACTATTATTGGATCTGGAGAAATACAAGACGGAGTAGCAATCAGAAACCAGCAGGTGTAAGCTAAAACATAACATCTAAGTCACAACAATAGGAAGAGTTGTCAGAAAAAGAGTTACAATCCAAGGCTCTTTATTCGCTCATAATTAGAAATGCTAGAGAGGGGCTCTTGCTTCCAGAAAGCTCCTCAAGGTTGCACAATGTGCTTGTGATCCTTCCTTTGTCCATGCTCAGGAAGTGTAAAACTGGCCCCTCCCTTACAAATATACATGGTGCCAAGGTGGGTGTACACTCAATAATTCTACTTAGAGCACTGAATGGATCCTGGTGTAGTGCAGGGATATGCAAAAATAAACACAGGGTTGTCATAGTTACTACATCTGCTCAGGCAGTGTGATCATCCTGCCTGACATTGCAGGGCTGATTGGTATTGGTCTTCATTACTAACTCAGAAACGTATGACAATAACCATATGGGACATTACATGCAGTCAATTCGGTACCCAGATGCTACACAGTTAAACTGTGATTCAGCTAAAGTTAAAATGTCATCGGAGAACACTGCCATTGACAAAACCATGTGTTCAGAGACAAAAAGACTGAAAGAGACTTCGACTGCCCAACAGACTTCTTCCAACATGACTGAAAGATGTTCCAGAATCTGGACTCGGCTAGAAACAAAATGCACCAATCACCAAACCAAAGATTAATCAATTAGGTAATAATAGAATTGAGATGCCACCGGATCACACCACTTTTTGCTTTGTTTTTTTTTGCTTTTCAAAGAGTTATAAATTCTACACAAGGGAACCAAAGTCCCCATTCTTAAGAAATTGTGAATTGGACCCCCTGCCCCCATGACTTCTATCTAGGCCAAATGTTCGTCGTAGAAGCAGCACAATCAAGCTGGTGCACTTGGGACAAATAATTAGTGACAAGGGCACACGTTTAAAATGCCTGAGCTAATTTGTGACAGCCGAGGAAAGCCATGTCAGGACTCCTTGATGATGACAGAGGAGTGTGCGTCCCTTGAAAAGGTGAGGAGTTAGCTTTTACTTATGGTTAGTAGGGGCAAATCGACTTGTAAGTCCCTTGTACAGTGGTATCCAATATACCCAAGGCCTGTAAATTAAATGCTACTAATGTTATGTTATAAATTTTGTATAGCGCATGGCTGCTCCAGCAAAGGGGTGTCCCAGCGCTGATCTCAGTCAGACAAAGGGGCAGGGCAGAAGCAGGCGGAGAAGGAGATTACTTAGGGAAAAGATAAGTTTTTATAGCCTTACGGAATGCTGCATGGTTTTGGATGCTTCTCATGCTCACCTCGAGGGAGTTCCATAGTTTAGGGGCAAGAGCTCGGAAGGAACGCCCTCTTGCCCTAGCTCTCATGACCCAAGGGACAGAAGCCAGGTGCTGACCAAGCGAGCGCAGATGGCGGGTGGGAGTGTTAAAGATTGCAGGAATCGCTGTTAGCATGAGCTGAAAGCCATTTTGTACTTGGCAGCCATTTTAGTTAGCCATGTGCTCGCCATGTGCTTTCTCCCTCTTCCAGAGTCTTGCACATGCTCAGAAAGGCCTAGCTGGTAGAATGCACCTGCTCCTAGTATAGAACTGTCAGGCTATTCTTACTGATGTAAGCAGTTTAGTCTCCCTCCCACTTTGTGGAGCAAGCAAATTGTGTATACCCATATTAGTCAATAAGCATGCTTGTATGTGCTAGGACCTCCCCTTGATTTTATGCTGACTATGTAACAAATGCATATATAAGGACCCTGTTCTCTGCACTCATTAGAATGCCTCCTACAGTGGCCTGCGGGTACCGTAAGACGCAATCTCCCTCATCTGAGGTTATTAAAAAATGTTTTTTGATATTACAGCTTCCGTGCCAATCTCTTCTTTGTTGGTCTTAAGGACCAGGTGTATCAGTGAACCCCTAAGAAGGTTTTTATTTCTACAAATGGCGCCCGAACAGTGGACCTCATCGGTGAAGCGGCTATCCAAGGGAGTGGTCTTGAAGGGAGACAGGAATCTACTGAGGAGTACAGGACAGGAATCTACTGAGGAGGTACCCTGCGCACGGAGATTGTTTGTCTTCCAGCCCAGTATATTTCTGGTCTTCCTGATCTGATCCTCCAAGTGTTTGCCGCGCCCGACTGAGAACTTCTTTGGCGTGAGTATTTTAAAACGACCGTTAGGTCACTCAGAACTTGGCAGTTGGAAGCTGGAGACTTTGGTTTGGTAAGGTTGCTATAGCAACACTTTTGTTTGGAATGACTTGGCCAAGATTTTGGTTTGTTTGTTTGTTTGCTGCAGCAAATGAAGGCAGGTAATGAGGAGATTTTCTCTAACTTTGAAAACTTGAACGGCACACATTGTGTTAAGTGTCACTTGGAGTATAATATTATATATGCTATAATATTCTTGACATGCCTGCTTCTAGCACACTTCGTAGAAAGTGTTGCTGTCTTGGAGGTACCAATATGGATTTAGGAAGTACTCAGCTGACTCCCCTCAGAGGGGATACCTAAATAGGTTTAGGTATAGTAAAAAGATATTTCTTCCTTGGTGACTAAGTACCCCATGGAACTAAATATGTACATAAAACGGATCTGGATCTGCGCACTTAGTAACATTCATAAGTGGTGATATGCAGAGCGCTTTTTGAGTGTTCTACCAGCCAAAACTGGCGAATTTGGTGTATTTTGGCTTCTTGAAACTGGAACAGTCTTTTGGGCTACTTTTGAGAGCTCTTCTTGTAAATATGACTTACAATTAGTATTTACAAATAGTTGGTTTTGCGTACAGTTTGTAAGCTGTCCTAAGTGTTGATTTGTGGGTTAAAAGTGTGTTTAAATGTCTATGTGGTTTGTGGTTTGACATTGGTGATACTTGTGTGAGTAAATAGCGATTGCGCTCTTTGTGTAAGAATGGCTAGCTTTAAGCGCGCTGTATTGTGTGTTCTGAGTGTATGACCCCCTTCTGTAAATGTCTGGAATGAGCTCAATGAGTTTGTTTATATTTTCTTGCTGTCATCATTCTGTTATGCAAAATGTCATTTAGTTACTTACATATTAAATAAAAATCCAGAAATGAATTATATAACATATGCTAAACAGCTGCATGTTACTATTAAATTGACAGAGTAAGACACTATGCATGTGTGCAAATTGCCACAATGCTAAAGATAAAATTAGAATTCATATTCAATAGGATTAAAATACGCCTCACACAGAGGAAGAAAAACGAAATTGTGTGTTTTGCAATGAATAGACTAAAATACAAAATGTTACAGCATTTTCCTTAGATACATTGTATTAGACATTAAAAGGCATTCACATAATTTGAGTGAATTTGGTCGTTGCTGAACTAAATACACATTATAGAAAGATAGATTTGACTGCATTGAAATGCCTCAGTTTTTAAATAGACTGTGACATGCTTTCTTTCAGCACCAGAGAAAAAGCTTTCCATCAGCTGTGTTTAAACTGACTAACTGAAAAGAAACTGTTTGACACAGCAAATGGGGATTTAACTCTGTCAGGGTATTACAAATAACAAAGGGGTTTTTCCTGAGAAAGGCGTGAAAATTCGACGCCTGCTGACAAACAACAGCTGCATAAATAGCATATGGCTATTCCTGATCACGGCCACATACAGGAATGCTGAGTCAGCGAAATTTTAAGTCAGTGTAAAACTGGTATAAAGGCCTGCATTATTTTAAAAGTTTCAAAAAACCAGTTTCATTATTTTGGATAACAGAGAACAAAATTGAAAGTAGGGATTTCCTTTCTTAATGCCTTTTTACATAAGTACATCTGTGGTTCTGATGTTAAATAATAACTGTCCTTTAAAAAGTGGCGCAGACTTTTCATGTTTCAAGTAAGGCTTCTGTGCTTAGGGTTATAAATGAATGCGTTTAAATATGATAGGCTACGAATGAAGCTTGCTTTTCAAATATGGAATCATCAAAATGGTTGGTTTTATTAAAAAAAAAAAAAATTATATAAAAAAATATATATTATTAAAAATAAATGCTTTAAATTCGTTTTTTCATCTTTATAAAGCCTAATCATCATACTGTGAATTCCTAGCATCAAAGTTGAATTTAAGCAGTGCTGTACCGCAATAAGTGGAAACTTAAATGTGAAATGTCACTTTACCCAGCCGTACAAAACTCATTTTTATAAGGGTATACCTTATACATTTCTGATTTCCCATTCCTGGGCTATCTAGAGAACACTCTGGGGGTTCCTATTATGCAAAAATATTGTAGGATATTCATTTTTAAGTGCCCCTAACACCAAAGTCGAAATTGAGCAAAATTCACAATTTTAAAAGCAGTTCTACCACTCAGGGCAGGTTTCAAACTGATCTCAAGCTAGAGCTGGTATACATGCCAGTATAGAACAAACAGCTGACCTCTGTATTACTAGACTGCACACCACACACTGTACACAAATGAAAATAAGTATACAGAAACCAGCAGACGTTATTATCCTACCTTTAAATTATTGGCAAACAGACCGGACAGGACTGCCTTTCAGCCGTGATTCTCCAGAGTTGCTTTGAATTGCAAAAACCGCATGGAAAGCCTTGCACAAAAAAAAATGGACAGCTGCTGAACGGGTCAAAGGTCGGAGTTCTGCATTTAGCAACTTAGCAGGGTGAAGGGTACGGTTTGCTTGGACACTTGGACCTCCGAAAAGTTTTTGAAAGACGAGATGACAGCGCAGAGAGAGGAAGAGAAGCTTTGCTTCCTATTTTTGGCAAACACACGTTTTGCGCAGTCATATGAAACGAAGGAAAAGCAGCCTTGAGTAGAGCATAGATCTGCCATGTATATAAAAATAATGGTTTTAGTTTAAAGATTACTGTGTAGGGGCTCAGATAAGGAGGAAATGGATTTTAGTTTGCATTCATGCGCCCTCATGTTAATCTAGTACAATTGCTCAAGGAATTGATAAATTGGTTGCTAACGCTTTCTACAGTACTCAATGTGCTTGTGTTAGGCTGAATCAGAGAATAGCCACTTTCTAAGATATGTCCTACAAGTTGTTTGTGCCCAATTACCACAAATATGGGTAAATAGTGTTGACAGAAGGTAAACCTGTTTCAGGTTTCCTACTGTCAAAATGGGGGAAGGAGGCTAGCTCCTCTACAAATTGAGGGTAGGCAAAATTATGTTTTCTCTCTTCTTTTTCTCACTCTTTCTTGAGTCTGTCTAAGCTGTCTAGGAAATGGCCATGAGACAGTTATTGGATATTCAGTAATACTGTTTTAAAATTGTTAGAATTAATAAAATGATGAAAATATATGCTATGTTACTGCCCATCCTGTCTGATGTTTTTATGAAAGGATGAGTAATCTAGATTGCCTGCATAGTGGGGGTTTCTGTTCAAAAATCTCAGGTGGCAATACCATTATTGTTTATGTTATTCTCATGTTCTATACAGTTTTGCAAGGGCATTGCTAGTCTTTTATTAGCTAGTCTGTGTAAATAAGCTGACAGCCCTTATTAGAGCTGGAGATAGGGTTTTTTCCTTTTGCAAATGATGTTGCATAGTCCGGATCGTGAAAAGTAGAATGCAGGAAAGACGCCCATGTGATCCTTAGCAAACATTTTGAAGGAAAATATTGTTTTATAGGAGTTTGTTTGTCATAACATGTTCTGCTGGAGAAAATGTACCCACTATGTTGAAGTTTAGTTCTTTTTGCAATAAGAATCCCTGTTAAATTAGCAGTTTTAGATTTTCCTGCTGCGCCTATAACATGAGAGCATGGTCCTAAGCATAACATGTAAGAGAAATTATTTTACAAGTGTCTGCAGTCCTGTACAAGTAATGTAAAATCTATGAGTAAAAGTGTAGAACATTTCCTTTTTCTTGAGGGTTCTTCAGATTAGTAATATAGGAATACACCAATGTAAGTATTTGGAGTATGTCTGTATTGTTTTTCTCTTTTCCTCAGAATTTAGTAAATGAACACAGACTTCCTTGGCTGTTTGGGATTGGGTGATGTATTACTCTTGTCAGTTCACCAAAACATTCCTTTTATACTTGCCAATAGGTCCAGGGTTTTCTACTCTCAGATAGATGAAGTGGTTCTTGGGTGCCTTGCTAATGTATGGGGCGCTCCAAGACTAAGGAAATATTCTGTTGTTAGATTATTTCTGTGCCTTGTCTAAAGACCTCTTGTTCTGTCCACCAATAGATATTTGCTGCCTTACAACCATTGCCAGAGGGGCCCGGACATCAGATCCAGCCTGGGAGTCAGCGCCAGTCCAGCTTGGAGTCAAAACAAAAGGAACCAGCACAGGCGTTGCTGGCAACTAGGACCTCAGTGAAGGCGGAAGCACTGGGACGTGAAGTGTGTACCCCTGCCACTGTCTTGGGCGAAAGACGGGGTCACAAATCAGGATGGAGAATTCTTTGTGTGGATCCAGTTTTTGATGCCCAGCTGAGAGAGTCACAGACCGACAAGGACGGCAAGGAGGCTTTTGCTTGAGGTGACCCCCTTTGAAACAAGGGTTGCTTCACATATCCCAGCATCAGGCCTTTTGAGTCCTGGTCCCAAGTGAATGCAAGTGTGCGCCTTTGTTGATCAAGGGATGCCTGAGCATATTGGCTACAATTTGTGGCCCCAACAAAAGAGCAGTGCGCCAGTGGAACAATACAGGAGTTAGGGAAGGACTTGAGTTTAGGGTACAGGTGCTGTGCCCTTGGTGCCTGTTAGATTAAAGTGAAGAAAACTGATGCACTGCCTGAGACACTGGACAGGATCATTGAGGGTATTTGCCCTGGGGGGGGTGATTGCCCTATCCTGAAAGAAAGACTTTTTCTTCTCAAACTGGGCCGTGATTCTTGAGTTGCGAGTTGTGCAGCTCCACCGTGGGAACAACAAGAGCCTGCCTGTGAGGCTCAAACGGACACAGGGAGAAGACTCCCCTCTGGCTGGTTGTACTACAATTTCCCAAGGACTCTTTTTTTGTTAGTAATGTACCCCTTTGGTCGTCCCATTTTTGAGGAGGAGCAGCCCTTTGCGGCTCCTCGTCCTAATTCCTATGGCCCTGTGTGGTCCTCCTGGTCCCCCGGAGCCAGGATTGTTTTTGTAATAATCTGTCTGACTTCCCTGATATTTGTATTACTTATCATGTTTATTCTACACGAAAAACATTTTCCTGAACAGTTGACAAATGTTACTTTACTCTTTCCTTGAGTATATTAATTGATACTTTAGCCCTCATAAAAGAAATACTGAAAAAGTCTATTGAAAATGTTTTTATTAGGTATGTGCTGTTGGCTATTCTGAAATTGAAATAGATAGTCACTGAAATACATCAGAGCCCTGAAACTTAGAATTAGACTAGATGGTTTTGGTATTTGCTTTCTGCTTAGGGTTGGAAAAATATTGAGATTTCTGTTTGAGATAATAGTCATTATTCTCTCCTGCTACCTGTATGACCCAATGCTCTGTTCCCTTTGTACTCCTGCTTATACCTTATATATACCCGCTTAATGAAATGTTTAGAATGTAAATGCCCACCTAGCATAGGATATTGATGAATTTATGAGAAGAAAATGTGCAAAATATTTTCTATGTCTCTACTAGATCATGGGAATGTCTTTAGCTCATGCTAAAAGGATCATCTGTTAAAGATTGCAGGAATCGCTGTTAGCATGAGCTGAAAGCCATTTTGTACTTGGCAGCCATTTTAGTTAGCCATGTGCTCGCCATGTGCTTTCTCCCTCTTCCAGAGTCTTGCACATGCTCAGAAAGGCCTAGCTGGTAGAATGCACCTGCTCCTAGTATAGAACTGTCAGGCTATTCTTACTGATGTAAGCAGTTTAGTCTCCCCTCCCACTTTGTGGAGCAAGCAAATTGTGTATACCCATATTAGTCAATAAGCATGCTTGTATGTGCTAGGACCTCCCCTTGATTTTATGCTGACTATGTAACAAATGCATATATAAGGACCCTGTTCTCTGCACTCATTAGAATGCCTCCTACAGTGGCCTGCGGGTACCGTAAGACGCAATCTCCCTCATCTGAGGTTATTAAAACATGTTTTTTGATATTACAGCTTCCGTGCCAATCTCTTCTTTGTTGGTCTTAAGGACCAGGTGTATCAGTGAACCCCTAAGAAGGTTTTTATTTCTACAGGAGTGTAGGGTATGAGAAGATCCGTTAGGATATCAGGTGATTGGGCATTCAAGATTCCATGGGAGATACACAAAGTTTTAAAATTGATCCGTTTCTCCACCCGGAGCCAATGAAGTCTGCCGATAAAGTCAGGTTCTGGGCAGGCTGAAGAGTAGCCGGACGGCCGCATTCTGTGTCCTTTGTAGGCGCTGTATCTCTGCTCTATTGGCCACTAGATACAAAGAGCTTGCATAATCCAGCCTGGATAGTACATTGGCCTGGATAATAACCTGACGGGTGTTAGCATCAAAAAAGCCTAGCAGGGGTTTGAGACCGCTTAGACGCCCAAAACAGACTCCAGCTCCCGCCTTAGTTTGAGGCTGGAAGGTTAGTGCCAAACCCACACATACATCCAGGTTATTAACCGTCTGTTTAGGGGTAGGCGGGGGACCTAGGGTGGATGGCCACCAGAGCTCGCTCCACAGATGAGTGTTGTTTCCCACCAAGAAGATCTCAGATTTGCTGGCATTCAGTTGAAGACAGTTAGATGTCATCCAGTCTGCAATAGCTCTTTGGTCCTCTTTAAATTTGAGTGTGTCCTGTGCGGAGTTGTCGGATAGCGCCATCAACAGCTATGTATCGTCCGCATAAGAGACCACAGGCAGGCCCCTGTCCTTAGCACCTGCTGCCAGGGGTTGGATGTAAATTTAAATAAAGTAGGGCTCAGAGCAGAGCCTTGAAGAACCCCTTGGCGCACAGCATGCGTCTGAGAGCAGAAGGGAGGGGCAATTACTTGGAAGGATCTCTCCGAAAGAAAGGAGGAGAGCCAACCCAAGGCCGAGTCACCGATGCCAATATCCTCTAGGCGCTGCAAGAGGATCTGATGGGACGCCGTATCAAATGCAGCGCTCAGGTCCAGCAGGATCAAGGGAGAGGTTCGTCCTGCATCCGATGAGTTCCACAGATGTTCCGTGACAGCCAGAAGGACAGTTTCAGTGCTATGTCGTGGACGGAAGCCATTTTGAGAAGGGTCTAGCAGATTGTTGGCTTCAATTAAGTTGGTGAGGATTGAGTTAATGTAAGCTTCGGTGACCTTGGATATCAGAGGAAGGAGGGAGATATGACGAAAGTTCTCCGGCTAGGAGTCGTACAGTGTGGGATTTTTGAGCACTGGAATCACCTTAGCATGTTTCCAGGCGACAGGGACTGCAGCAGAGGACAAATACCGATTTATAAGATCACAAAACCGGGGGAGGAGCTGAGGTAGGAATTTCTGAAACTGGTCAGGTTTGAGGGGGTCCGCTGGAGATCCAGATTTAAGTTTATTGCAAATCGTGCACATAGCTTCCTGAGAGAGCGCAGGAAAGGTCGAGAGTAACGGGGCAGTGATAACCCGAGATGGAGGGCCTGCTTTGATTGCAGTGTGGGGGAAGGTTTTATATATGTCCTCAACCTTTTTAATAAAGAAAGCGGCCAGTGTCTCACATTGCTTATTGGTAGCGAGAGGTGATGTAATAGGTTGCCCTGAAGCTTTAAGATCCTTAAGTAACGAGAAGATACATTTTGCAGGGTTGCTTCTATTTTGAACTTTATCTGCAAAATAGTCAGCTCTTTCTTTCTGGATGGACTTATGGTATTTTTTGATGGCTGCCCGATATTGTATTTTCAGGGCAGGATCATATTGTCGTCTCCAGGCCCGTCCCATGGCTTTGCATACTTTCCTGGCCTGAGCCAGATTGTTATTAAACCACATGCTCGACTGGGTTCTGCGGCTATGGGACAGCTTGGCAGGGATAAGGGTGTCAAGGGCGTGCGTGAGCCAGTCAGACAGGATACTGTCTGCCCTATCAGGGTTGTTTGGAAGACTGGGTGCTTGACTAAGGAGTAGGTCACGAAAGTGGGCAGCATCCAATTTATGCAAAGGGCGTTTTAGAATGGGTTTCAGTGGAACATCCTGATGAGGACCTACTCCCTGTAGTGTCATGGACACTAGATAATGGTCGGACCAGCTCATAGGGAGGGGTGGGCTAACTGTAAGGGCAGATAGATTAGAGAAAATAGGGTCCAACAGATGGCCCACTGAGGGTGTACTATTCGGGACGCGATGCGTAAGTTAGAAGGCAGCAAGGTCCGCTAAAATGTTGCTAATCTCACTGTCTTGGCTCGCTTATAAGTGCAGATTGAGGTCACCAATAATATTAAAATTGGCCGAACTAGTAGCTAATAGGCCAGACGCAGTGATTAGGGCTTCCTTAAAACCTTTGGAGGGCCCTGGGGGTGGTAAATCAGGAGGCCAGACAGGGTAAAGTTAGCATAATAGAGATTTTGAAGAGTGCACATTCAGAGTCTACAAAGACCTCCTTGGTCAGAGTGCAGGAAAAGCCAGTTTTAAAAATGATTGCAATGCCACCACCCCGGCCCCCTCTATTCAGTGTCCTAATAGCATATCCCTGGGGCAGGGCCAAGCTGGGCTCTGCCTCCGTGTTCGCAGTAAGCCATGTCTCAGTCAGGAAGAGGATATCAGGCGCCTCATCCTGAATTAAGCCAAACACTTCTGCAAAGTGTTTAACAAGCGAGCGGCAGTTGAGACTAAGGAGCTTGATGGTGGGCGGGGGAAGGGCATAGGAATAGCGACTGCCAGTGAGTTGAAACCACAGTGTGTACAAACAGAGGGACCCTCTAAAGGGACACACGGCTGGGCCTGCAGTGCTGAGTATGCCAACCACAGAAGTAGCCTTTCAAACCTGTCTCAGGCCTGCCACTGCAGGGCCTGCTTGCACTGTTTACAACCACATTGACTTGGCATTTACAGCTACTTACCAAACCTTAAACTCCCCTTTTACTACATGTAGGTCACCCCTAAGGTAGGCCCTAGGTAGCCCTATGGGCAGGGTGCTGTGTCGACAAATGGTAGGATATGCACCTTTATTGTGTGGCATGTCCTGGTAGTGACAAACAGCCTATATGGTTTCTCACCACAGTGAGGCTTACTCCTCTCATAGGCTAGCATTGGGAATTCCCTTATAGGTAATTAGGTGGTAATTCCTGATCTGAAAGGAATAGCGTTGCTATGTTTGTTATGTTTGGAATAGTGGTGATATCCTCCTTACTGGTGTAGTTAGATTTTACATTACTGTTTTAGAAATGCCACTTTTAGAAAGTAGGGATTTCTCCGTACTTATAACTCTACTGCTTTGCAGCCGGACTACAATCCACGTCTAGGGCAGAGTGACAGTTACACTTTCTGCATACTTTCCAGACAGTCACAACACAGGAAGGGCTCGGTGTGACAGGAGAGGCATCTGCATCCATCTACATACTGAAAGTCTTCCTGGGCTGGGAGAGCGCGGAGATTGGTGCACTTACATTTGTATAGGATGTGTCCTGCCCTCACACGAACAACTGATTTACCCCTACTGATGTATGGAGCCAGGGCTGGGTTTGAAAGGGAGTGTTGTACACTTCTAAGGTTTCTTTTGAAGTTACCTCCACATCAAAAACATTTGGAGTACAGCGGCTCTGACCCCACATCTTGAGAGCCCTTTTGGAACTGGGACTGAACCTCTGTTGGACATATTGCTGCGCTGCACCAAGGACTCATCTGGACTGCACTTCTGTTGTTGTCCTTCTACCTGCTACTTGATGGATGGCCTAAAGGACTCATTGGATTGCTGTTCTGCTTGTTGCCTTGTTGCCAGCTGCCTTCTGACTCTGATCTAACCAGACTCTCTAGGCTGTACAATCACCAGTGGAATGCTGATTTACCAAGAGGGACCGCCATTTGCATCACATATTCTCAGTAGCTGGCTTGCCTGTCTGCTGCTCCCTGCTCTGTGCCCAGTGTTCTCAGAGGGCTTGTTGGTTGCCCCACCTGTTGATCTGGGAATCTCAGGGACAACAAAAGATTCCTCCAGAGCACTGTTTATTGCTCCTTTTGGATTTTCCCAGAGAGTGCAGTGTTTATATCTAACCCCTGCGCTGCTCTGCCAAAGTGAGCTGCACTGAGCTCTGAAACACGAGTCTCTCTCCAAAGACCTGCTGCCACTGCCTGCTGTTAAAAACCTATGAACGCCCTGTGTGAGCATTCTGAAGGCTCATGTTCAGGTCAAGATTCAGCAAGTTGCTCTAAGATAACCCTCACACCCCACCTCTGTCCTTAGACAGGATAGCTCCAGATTAGCCAGAGCTTGCAGGTGTTCCTTAGTCCCACAAGTCTGCCAGGGACATCTGTCCAGCTCCCCTGCTTACTGGAGAGGTGCAAGCATTCCACAATCCAGATCCCAGGACTGGGATCCTTCAGCGGCGTCTACGGACTGTAGCTGGTTGTTTTTCTCAGCTTCGCATATGCAGGCAGGCCCCGAATGAAAAGGGGCTTGCCCTCACACCCTGCGGCTGGATTGTGAACTACTTGGTGTGTTTTCACACATAGCCCGGATCTGAGTAGCCCTGCAGATTGTACTGCACTCTATGCCACGAATTGTGAGTGCTATGTATTCCAAGCGGCCTTGCGGGATCGCGCTGTGCAACGCGCAGCTGCCTTTTAAATATCTTAATTTCTTTACTCACTTGGATCAGACCAAGCGGTCCCAGTCTTTTGATACTGAGCTCCACGCAGTTTGGGATGATGCTTTCCATTCGTCTGTGACTCAACCCCCGGAGATACCCTAAATACATTAACATTAATAGAAGTGCACTGGCTTCTGGAATTATTGTAGTACACGTTCCTGAGGTACCGTAATAAACGTAGTAAGAGTGCAGGTGTTCTTGTATCCTACATTAGGAGTCCAGGATAATTAAGCTTTCCTTTTGATCGGCATACAAAACATATCTCATGGCTTCGTTTTGGATCAGGACAAACCATAATATTTTGTAATACTGAGTCTCTTCATAACCTGCTGCATTTCTTGCCCTTATGTTAGTACGTATGTCATTTTAATTCCTGCATTGTCAGGATAATGAGTACTGACTCAGAATTGGCATAGTATGCACAGTTTTCATGATTATGTTATTTTGGTCTATGTGATATGTACAATTGTTGCTCGAATGTGAAATTACCTTGAAAAAATGAAAGGCTAGAGGCGTTTGGCAAAACAGGAACAGTTGGTTTAAATAGACACAGCGGCCGGGAGAACAGGCAACAGACTCGAGGTCTGAAGACCGCCTCAAAGCACATTGGTTTTGGCTGTCATTTTATACATTACATGAAGCATCATAAAACAATTTGTACATTCCTCTGGATACAGGAATCTGGGCCCAGTTACGGGCCATAAATCTGGTTGTTTGATAAGAAGTGCATGTGGGCCTCAACCATGCGTCAATGCAATGCAAGGCCTGTGAGTACCTGTTCAGATGTCTGGCATGGGGAGCGCTTGATCACTGCGTGCATTGTGCGTGCTATGTTCTGATTGGCTGTGTGTTGCTAACTTAGTGTGGCTGCTGACTTTATGGTGTTTTGAAGAATGTGTGCCCCTCTAGCCAAATGTGTTTTATTGGGGAAAATATCCTGAGACCATTGTGGTGTCGCTGCCTTTCTGTGGGATCGATCTGGGGTTTCTTGTTCCCACACTTGTCTAAGGGTTACATGTCACCCCACCTGTGATCTGTCAATCAGTTGCTTGAGGCCCAGGTCGCAGGGCCTGCCTGACCACGTATTTCTGACTCAGGGTTGAGGGAGAGGTCATATTGGCTGAATTCAACAACAGAGATGCGAGTTTGTTTTTATATGTACATATATCATGGTGTACATCGACATCATATTTGTCAATATTAACATTCCCCCCTCTAGGTGAATTTTCAACTACATCAGTTGCCCCACACTTCATGACACTAACATTGTTTGAGGTTTGGCGTGTTTCTGTTGTATCTGTTACTACCTCCCTAGTTATTTGCATTCTACCTAATTTGAGGACTGCATTTTTTTATAACAGTAAACCTCACTTGTGAGAAACCACACAAAATCAGCACAAAAATGAGAATAGGGAGCAATGATATGCACAGTCTGTTCACGCACAGGGGGAGCCAGGAAAACAAATAAATAAAATAGTACTGCTCAGGGGCACCTACCTCCTTCTTAATGCCAGCTTGCAGACGATGCAGTGCTTGAATGGCAAGAGTCAGTGTCCCATTGTCCATATCATTTCCAGGGATAAAAGTACAGCAGGACGCAACTATCTTGGCACACACCCCACCCTCCATCGTGGTCATCAAGTCCAAAACATACCGATGTTGCATCACCATCAGCAGATGGCTCTTAATTTTTCCTTGATAGCATTTAGGCCGAGCTCACGATTGTTATTAGTAACCGGTGGGCATTTGCCTTTGTTTGCAGGGTGAAAAAGGATATGGACCCTCCTACATTTACTTGAGTATCAGAAAACAGTCTGAGTTCTTCTAGAATGTCCTTGTACTGAGCCTAGCCAAAGTACTCAGCAGTTCTTTTTAGTCAAGTCTGAAGCAAGAGAGTTGTTTTCTTCTGTAGCGGATGTTGGAGCAACTCTGACAGATCATCTCCAGCGATGACCGGGGATGGACGTGCAAAGTTGCGAGAGTGCAGAGGCCCCGCCATCCAGGGATGTGTTGAGTGTAGGCAAACTCGCCACACTGCCTGTAGATATCCATCATCACGGAGGTGCTCCATTGCATGTTTGGTACGTGCAGTAATGCTCCACAATTTTCATTGGTGCCAAGTAGGATGGTTCCTTTGCCTCTAAAATACAAAGAATACAGTGTGTGTTTCCGTGCAATTAGGGGTTGCCCCTTCCCTTCCAGCCATGTGCACCTATCTATTTCAGTGCCCCAGATTTACTGACATGCGGTATCTATTCTGGCATTCAACTCTTCCCTCCTAGACTCATTCCCACTTGTAACATTGTGGTGGATGGCCCTGCACAGGAGCTCCATGCCTGCAGCCACGGCCCGTGCAGGTAAGAACGGTGGGGCCAGGTGAGGGGGATTTAGACATACGACGGCAAGGAAAAATTAATTATTTATTTAATTTTCCCTCGCCGTCGTATGTCAAAATCCCCCTTACCCACTCACACCCGGCCCCACCATTCCCACCAGACCCCACCGCTCTTACCTGCATGGGCTGCGGCTGCATGCCTGGGGCTCATTTGTTATTAAAGAAGTCTGCAGCAGACACGCTAAGTGCCACCCTGAGCTGACACTCAGATGCGGGAGCAGACTTGTTTGTGCAATGGTGCAGTGGTTTTGTTACCTTCAAGAATCTCTTTTCTAGAAAACCTCAGGATCAAACAGTGTCCTCCCCATGGTGCCCCACCTGCGCATCCTGTCTAGTTCAGTTTGAACATCACTAGGCTCAGTGAGAAGGTACAGTGCTTTGGAGTTAGTCTCCTAATGGGTGATGTTTACTACTACTCTGTGGGGTTCTACTCTACTAGTTTGTATCTTGGCCATAATCCTACATAGGTACAGGTGGATGAGACATTTTGCTTTTTTGGGGGCTATTCCTTGTGATAGGTAAAGTATATCCTGTCTGCCCCCACAGCTGGGGTATTGGCGAGCAGACATAGCACAACCTAGCCAACATCTGAGCACCCACGGCAGTCATGTGCTGATACCATGTTTTGTGTAAGAGTGGGCTGTGTACTGCATGTGGAATATTAGTGTTTGGTTCTGTGTAAGTGTAAGTGAAGTGGGAGAGGTCCCTAATCAAGCATTTTAGAAATGTCGAGGTAGGCTTCATGTGACTAGGCAGATTTCTCACTACGGATGGATGCGACCACACCCATACTAAGCAAATTGTGTATAAAGGTGCAGTAATGTTATATAAATTTGTTATGTTATATAAATTTGTAACGCGCACGGCTACTCCAAGGAGTGTCCCGGCATCTGCAACAGCTAATTAGAAAAGCTACGTTTTCAGCAATCTTTTAAAGGTCAAGGGATCTTTAGTGTCACAAAGCGCAAACGGCAGGGCATTCCAGGCCTGGGCGGCCTTGACAGCAATAGAGCCACCGCCCAGCCGGTGCCAACAAAAGCGAGGCACCTTAGCCAAGAGGAGCGCAGAGGAGCGAAGCTCTCTTGTCGGGACATAAAAGGAGAAGCACTTCCCAAGTTAGGCTGGACCCAGACTATGAAGGGCCCGGTGGGCAATCACTAGAGATTTAAACTTAACCCGGGCCGCCATAGGAAGCCAATGAAGAGAGCGTAAATAGACACGCACACTGCTTCTTAGGGGGATCTCCAACAGGAGCCGGGCGGCGGCGTTTTGCCCCACCTGCAATTTATTCAGAGAGTAGGCTGGGATGCCCACATATAAGGCATTAGCTTAGTCTATGCGAGAGAGGATAAGAGCGTGGACCACTGTTTCTTTTGCCGGTCTTGGGAGCAGAGGAAGAAACCTCCTCAAGACTTTCAAAAGACCGAAACAGTTTCCCGAAAGTCTCTTCACCTGAGTGAAAAAGGATAAGTTATCCTCAAACCAAACACCTAGATTCTTCACCGGAGACCCCGTAGAAAAAGGAGGGGGGAACTCCGGCGGCCAAATAGAATCCCTGAAACCCGGAGGAAAGTTACCATACAAGAGGATTTCGGACTTATCCTCATTGCACTTAAGTTGGGCATCCGCAAGCCACCTAAAAACCGAAGACAGACATGACTGAACAAAAGTAACTGAGTCCTCATCTTTCCTCCAGGTGAAGAGGAGTTGGGTATCATCCGCATAGGCGATCACCTTAGCCCCCAAGGCCTCGGCCAAAGCGACCAGCGGAGTGACAAAGATGTTGAACAAGAGGGGGCTAAGGGACGATCCTTGTGGGACCCCAGTGGCAATGGGTAAAGGGGCAGACGCGGCCGGAGGTAGCCAGAACTGTTGTGTGCGACCTTCCAAGAAGGACCTGATCCAGCCCCAGGCAGCCCCTGATACCCCAATCTCTGAAAGACGGTCTAGCAACAGGGAGTGTGGGACAGTATCAAATGCTGCCGACAGGTCGAGCAGCACCAAGGCTGCTCTCCCGCCGGCATCCAAACTCTCCCGAATAGCCTCAGAAATTTCCACCAGGGCGGATTCAGTACTGTAGGTGGAACGAAACCCAGATTGTGCAGGATGTAAAACGTCAGCCTTCTCAACAAACTCAGTCAGTTGTCTGGTAACCACCTTCTCACAGACTTTGGCAAGACAAGGCAACAGTGAGATGGGGCGATAGTTTCCAGGCGTCAGAGGATCAAGGGACGACTTTTTGAGCATAATACATAATTGATAATACATAACTTTTGGAACATAGCAGTTCTTGGGATGGTGTCTGGAGGGCTCGTCTGGTGCTTTCTGATGTTCAGGGGGTGTCTTTGTTTGGCACAGTGTAAAGAGTCTGGTTGTAAATAATGTCTGTAAAAAATTGTCCGAGGTACAGTGCATGGAGGATTTGACTGGGAAGGTTTCAGCCTTACGTTGGAGCAGTGGACCCAGGCCTCACTTCCTTCCACCTTGAGGGCGGTAGCTGTCATGAATATTACTTGGTAGGGCCCTTGAAACTGGACTTGATTCCATTTCCTAACAAAGTTGTGGTGTATACGTCCTTGACGGGCTGAGGTGTTTGGTAGGGTAGCTTGGTGGTAGTGCACTTGGAGCTCCGGTGGTGGGCCTGCTTAGAAAGGAACTTGGCAGTTTTTTCAAATTCAGAAAGATACACCAGCAGTTTGTCTCCTAGTGATTGAGAGCTTGTCTCAGTGCTAAGTTTTGTCTGTGTTTTTGGGATAGGGGTTCCCATCAGCCTGCCTGCTACAATTTGGTGTGGTGTAAGGTGGTGATCACTGCTAGGTGTGTTCTTAGCATGAACAAGGCTAGGGACAAACAGTGGAGCCAATTTTCTTTAAGGCTGGCGCAAATTTTGCTAATCTTGCCTTTCAGCAGGCCGTTGAGTCACTCACTGATGCCGCTGCTTTGGGGATGATAAACTGAGTTTGTGTGAAATACCTAGAAGGATGCATATGTAGTCATACATGGGGTTGACAAAGTGCCTGCTGTTGTCTAACCGGATGACATCCGGTACCTCCTACCTTGGTATCACCTACCTGATGTGGAATGTGGCTGCTGCCTTGGGTTGCAGTGCACGCAGGGGCCGGCCTCGATCCAGCTAGAGTACTGGCAGACCACTCTTATCAGGTATCGGTAATTAGTGCATCAGTCAATCATATCAATGCCTTGAACTGTGGGAATGGCCGATGACATGAACTTCAGTGTAAGCTGGGGTGAGTATGGCTGGCACTCGTTCAGATACATGGTTACAGTTTCAGACTGGTTGGGGATGAACCTGTCGCTTTAGAGCTCACCTATTAGGTTATCTTTTGAAGTGTGTGAGTAAGTGCAGTTGGGATAAGGCTATGTTGACTAGGCTTTGGGGCATGATGTGTTTCCCTATGGGTACATGTTAATATATAAGGTCGGTCCGGTTTGAGTGCAACCTCAGGCTAGCCATCGCCCTTTTTCATCAAGTAATGCGGTCTCCTGCACTTCCCTCAAGTATAGTCCTGCTGTTTCAGAATATGGTTTATTGTGTGGTGGTTCATTTCCTGTAGTCTGCTGTAAGGGGAGTATGTGTGATTCTCTCATCTTCCCGTAGGCTGCCTTTTTTTCGATTTGGTCAGCTAATGCGTCCCTGCCCCCGGTATGAGTGGCACATTTTACCATGGCCACATACCTAGGTAAGGTAAGCGCATCTATCAACATTTCTATAAGGTCTCTGTGTGCGATGGAGTTCCCATTTGATTTTAGAAACCCTCATCTTCTCCATCTTCCTATACTAGAATGCACCGTGGTAGTGACATACGCAGAGTCGGAGTAGATGGTTACTGTCTTCCCTGAGTTTTGGGTAAGGTCTTCAATTAATGCTGTGAGCTCTGCCACCTGTGCTGAGAGGTGGGGAAGGAGAGTCAGCTGTGCAGTGACGTGCATTGTCTCTGAGGCTGCGTGGCTGCGAGCTGCCACTGCTGCTGCCCCCGTGTTTCTTATACCTGTTTGTTGGTCTATTGTGGAGGATCTGTCGATGAATTGTGCTTCACTATCTGGGATGGGATCCTTCTCTGCCTGGCTCATCACCTTGGGGGTGTGAGTTGTACAGTCATGGGTCTCCTCTCTGTTCTTGACCTCATGGGCTAGAAAGGTGGCTGAATTTACCAGATGGCACATACTACTTTTAGAGAGCATCAGCTCATAGCCTGACACCCTTTGTGTAGTCAGTGTGCTCTTGCTCTTCTGTAGGACCGCAAACACTGAGTGTTTGCATACAGTGCTAGCGATGCCCCCATCAGAATGGAGGTGCTTTAGTCAATGGCAAAGGTCACTGCTGCCAATGCTTGTTCGCATGTAAAATGACCCTGCATGAGTGAGTCCAAGACGCTACTGTAATATGCAATGGGCTTGTGTTCTAGGATATACTTTTGTGTTAGGACATCTGTCATGACTCACCCGTCGCTATCACTAAATAGGAAGAATTCCTTCTTATAGATGGGTGTCCCTAACACAGGGGAGCGCGGTATCTATGTTTTTAGTTTGCGAAAAGTCTTGAACATTTCAGTTGTCCATATTAGTTCCTCATGGCTTGCCCTCGCCTTCTTCATGGCCCGAGTAAGAGGACAATGAGCGTGCTGTAGTCAAAGGCCTACTGTTGGACATAATTGCATAGTCCTAAAATCTTTTACAAACCTTTTTTCGTCTTTGTTAGCAGCATAGCCCTGATGTAGTCTGTGAGTTCTGCCGCTATCTGCCAATTGGTGGCTGAGATTAATTGGCCCAGATAACTGACCTCCTGCTGTACGTACTTTTCCCTTTACCACTTTGTATCCTTTCATGGCAAGTACAGTCAGGAGGGCGGTCGTCTCTTGGTGGCACAGGCCCTCAGAGGGACTGCATACCAAGATGCTGTCAGCATACTGTGTGAGGGTGCTGCTTGACTGAAAGTTGGCAAGGTCCTTCCTCAGTATCCTGTTAAGGATACTGGGGAACTCACAGTACCCCTGAGGTAGTCTCCAGTATAGCAGCTGAACCCCTCGGAAGGTGAATGCAGTCAGGTACTGACCGTCGGGTTGCAGTAGAGTGCTGAAGAACCTGTTTTTCTATGTCTATCACAGAAAAGTAGCAGGTGTCTGCAGGTATGCTAGTCAGCATGACAGATGGGTCTGGAACTTTGGGGTACTCTAGGACTACAATGTCATTAAGGGGGCACAGGTCCTGCACCAGGCGGCAGGTTCCTCCCTTGCTCCTTTTGACTGGAAAAATCATTGTATTGCTGGTGCAGGCCCCTACATGGAGGACCTCATGGTCAACTAGCGCTTGGGTGTTGGATCACCCGAGGCAGGATGGCCCATTCCTGCAAGGTTATTTTTATGTGTTCGGCGGTGTTGATGAGCCCTACATCATAGGGACCCTTGGCCCACAGCTGTGGTGGTACCATTGCCAAATCTTGTTCCTGCCATGTTGTTAGTACCACCATGGGCAATGGGGCCTCATCCAGCGATCCCACCCTAACTTGGATGGAATTGGTCAAGACAATCTCTGAGATGGCGGTTTGGGAACATGGGCTGCTGAGGAGATGTGTGTAACTTCTGTAACCCCCCCTCCTCCCCAATACATTCATCGCGCATTACCTGTGCTGGTGGTACCATCGACTAATGCATCCTTGGTGGGGGCCCGAAGGCATGGGGAAGGCCGGTTATTCCACCGAGAGGAGGAAGGCGATCCCGGTATGGGAGAGAGCCGCAGCACTGCTACGACGTAGCCTGGCAACGCAAACTCTCTCCTGCAGTGACAGAGTCAGCACAAGCGCAGGCTGACTAAATGGGAGAAAGAGTGGTTTGCACGTCGGAGCTCAGCACACGGCAGTGCCCCAGTGTCCGAGTGAGGACTAGGGCGGAAAGGAAAGAGGCAACGAAGAAGACCAGTGGGCGCACCAGCTCACATCTATGGAGAAGACTTCCTGGGCACCAGAGAGAGTAGGTTGCCCCACTGAGAAAATATCAAGGTACCCGGGAAAAAGGTAAGTCCACAGGGGTAAGCTCAGGGTTAGAACTACCCATTGCCACTTTGTCCCCCAGCGATAAAGGTTTGGGTAGGGCAGGAGGGACAGGGCCTGCCCAAATAAAGCTGAGGAGAACAGGGAAGCCCTCTAAACAAGTTGAGAAGAGTCTGCATGGAAGGGGGAAAAGAATCTCACCCCCCCAGGTAAAGGTCACTCCCTCTCTCAAAACATTTTATAAAGTCTTTGCTCAGCCAGCAGCACAGAGGGAGGAGGTCGGGAAAGAAGTCAGCATACTTTTGAGGGGGCGCGACATGGAAAAAGCAACCCCAACGTCAGCAGCAGATAAAGAAGTCTCTTCATTGGGTAGCAGGAGTGTAGAAACGGGCAGTGGGCCTGGAGCGGATGTCAGCACCGCCTTTCAGATCCCAACGCACAACAGCTTCAGTGCCCTGGCAGAAGAGGATGATACAATAGACGCAGGAAGACACCTCCGGGGCTCCCAACCAGCGTGGGAGAGGAGAGGTCGGAATGACGGACAATCAGAACTCCACCTGGCTTCTATCTTATTAGACCTAAAAGAGGCAATAAAAAGCAGGTTCAGGACATCGGAAGCTAATCAAGCCGATATACAAGCTTTGTGTGCTGCATTGGCACAAAAGTTGTTGGAAGAAGTTGCCACCCGGACCGGTGCACTAGAGGAAGAGGTAGGTCTAATGAGGAAAGACATCGTCAAAAATGCTGATGGGCTAGGTAGGCTCTTTAAACAGAACCTAGATCTCAGGGAGGATCTGGAATGGATTGAAAATCATTCAAGGAGGAACAATCTGAGGTTTTTAAATATCCTGGAAGTGGAAGAAGGGTCTGACATCAATCCATTTATAATTAAACTACTAAAGGATTCCGCTTTGAAAGAGAAGGATGACATCAATCTGGACCAGGAGATACAACGTGTCCACAGGGACCCCTTTAAGCGAAATACCCAAAGGCAAAAGCCTGGAAAGATCCTCATGAATTTTCTCTCTTATTCTGTCAAGGAGCTTATATTAACTACAGCTCTTAGGAATGGCCCTTACAATGCTGAAAATTAATCTTTCTCTATCAGGTCAAATGTTTGCCTCACAACGGACCAGAAACAGTGGGAGTTGGGTAAAAGAATGGAGGAGTTGAATCAAATGTGCAACTTTCGGTCTGTGGAGGAGGCAGACGCTTTGATTGAGATTCTGTAAAAGGGGGGGTATATCATGAAGGTTTACCCCCAACCTAATGTAGCAACAGACGTAGCTAGCACTACACAAATGAAGATGGGAAGGGGGGGTTTCATTGTATTATTATTATTGAAATCATCTTCTCCTCCATAGGTTAGCCCTACAGGCAACATGCCTGATAGACAAGGGAGGGTTCCCACGGAAGGGAGAGGAAGGAGAGGGATGAGTAGGGGGGACGTTAGGGTGGGGAGCAGTGGGAAAAAATCTAAAAATATGAGTCCTCGATACTACCTAGACATTTTATTACAACTGTCCAATTTAGCTCGTCAGATGTCAGGAAAATCGTCAAACTCTTGAATGATGGTTGGGGGGGTAAGTGAGTTGCATATTTTAACATGGAATGTAAATGGCTGTAGATATAAGAGTAGACAGAGACTGGTGATGAGATACCTTGAGAATAGTAAAGCCCACATCATTATACTACAAGAAACGCATCTAACGGTGAGTGAAAGTAGAAGTCTTTATATTAAATTCAGATGGGCCGAAAGCTATGTTGTCTCAGACCAAGTAGAGTATTGTAAAGGAGTTACGATATTGATCAAGAGGGGAGTAGGGGTGGAACTAGTCTCCTATAAAACAGACAATTCAGGGAGGTGCATTATAGCAACTCTTAAATGCTCGTGAAGGGAGTTTGTTTGTGCAGGCTTCTATGGCCCAAATATAGACGACCCTCAGCACATAGTGGAGTGGAATCTAGTAGAGGTAAAAACCCCTATAATAATTAGGGGCGATTTAACACCCTTCTGGACCCAATACTAGATAGGTCCACCAGCAAGAGTAGGGCCCAAGCGCAAGCCCCGAGGACAAGGCAGGCATTCAAGCATATGTTACACAATTTGAGCTTAGTCAATGTTTGGAGGCATTAAAGGGGGTAAGAGCGAGGATACACATTCCACTGTAAAAAATACAACCATTTCTCTAGGTTAGTGGACAGATCTTGGGCCGGGAAAATAAAAGAGGCTATACTATTCCCTTGGCACATATCAGATCACGCTGCGGTTTAAGTCTCACTAACGGGAGTCGGGCAAGTCATAATATAAGATGGACATTAAAAAGATCTATTTTATTAGATGCTGATGTCGTCATAACTTTGAAAAAAATGACGAGCGAATTCTTTTCGAATAATGCCTGTACAGCCTTTATAGAAGTCATCTGGGATACCTTCAAAGCATATATTCGAGGAGCACTCCAAAGTCAGGTGTCCTTTAAGAATAAGGCTGATAAGGCAGAGTTGAGAGGACTGGAAGAAAGAGTCGGGATGTCAGAAACTAAATTGCAGCGAGTGGTATGTAGTAACCGAGATAAAGAGAGAATATTGAACCAGTTGGAGGAGGCCAGAGTAAATTATAGGATTAAGCTGGAGGCAAAGTGTACAGAGAGGTGGGCAATCAGATGTATGCAACATTTTGAATATGGAGAAAAAGCTGGAGCACTGTTAGCTTGGAAGTCAAGAATTGAGAGGTCACCAAATTACATCAGGAAATTAATTATTAGCCCCCAGGGAGACATAGTAAACAGTGAGGAGGAGATACAGGCCGTGTTAGTTTCTTTATTTTCTGATCTATACACAGAGGAGGTGCACCCCGACAAGGTCAAATTAAAGGAATGGTTAGCTAGCGTAGGACTCCCGGAGGTTACAACGGAGGGCAGGAATTGTATGGATGCTCCAATTACTGAGGGGGAAATTAGAAAGCAGTTCCTGGGTATAAAGAACGGGAAGGCAGCAGGTGCTGCAGACGCAATACCTGTAGAACTATATAAAGTAATAACGGACAAAATTGTCCAAGTAATGAAGGCATTATTTAATTCAATATATAAGGGAGGAGGACAAATTCCAAGCTCATGGAGGGAGGCCACAATTGTTTTGATCTTAAAACCCGAGAAGGACCCGAGGAAGGCAGATTCATATCGGCCAATCCCCTTGCTGAATGCTGACTATAAAATCTTTCCCGGTATTTTGGCAGGGAGATTGGCAAAGCTTGTGCCACAGTTGATACACGAAGACCAGAAAGGTTTTGTCCCCAAGAGACAAATTCAAGAATTAACATTATCATTGATTGGCACTATTGATCTTGCCATCACAATCTTGTTCCCTTTGGCAGTGGTTACAATCGATGCTGCCAAAGCATTTGATTAGGTCTGCTGGGCATTCCTGTGGGCAGTGTTAGACTCAATGGGGTTCAGCGTAGGTTTAATCTCGACATTCCAAAGGATATATGAAAACCCCTCGTCCAAAATTCTTGGCACCTTAACAAGGAGCTTTGAAATTCAAAGAGGTACTAGGCAGGGGTGCCCTCTGTCGCCCCTTTTGTTCTATCTGTATAGCGAACCATTAGTGCTTTTGTTACGGAAAGATAATCAGATAGTTCCTATGCATACACTTTCTCTTAGTAGTAAGATAGCGTTGTACGCAGACGACCTAATAATATACACCCCTGACCCTGCTCAAACAATACTTAGGGTGGAGGAGTTGACAAAAGACTACGGGGCTATGTCTGGATACTTAGTGAACATCTCTAAGACAGAGGTAATGTGTTGGAACATGCAGGATTGGGGAGGGAGAGTGTGTGATGAAATAAAATATCTAGGAATTACTATAGTTAATCAGATCGACGAGATCTCATTGCGTAATCTGGAGAGGGTTGCCAGAGAGGTGGATAGGTCACTTTCTAGATGGAAGTACTTACCTTTGACTATCTATGGGAGAGTGAATTTTATTCAAGATGGTGATCCTCTCCAAATTGGCGTATTTATTCAACTGCATCCCCCTTAAGTTCCCAAAGGGCGATATTGATAAGATCCAGGGGCAAATAACCAGCTTTATCTGGGCCTTCGATGGTGCTAGACTGGCATGGAAAAAACGTAGGCGCCATCTGAAGAAGGACGGGTTGGCCCTCCCAGATTTGAACTTATATTGTATGGCATTCCAATTTAAAAATTTCCGAATGCTTTTGGGAAAGCCTGACTCCAATACCTGGGGTTCACTATTGGGGGAAATGATCAATGAGTTTGGTCCAACAGCTTTTTTATATAAGTTTGGAGCGCCAAAGTTTTTTTTTTAAAGTACAGCTATAGGTCTTAAAGACAGCCTCGAGTCTCTGGTATGGGGTGAGAAAGATGCTCAACATTAGGTACTATTCTGACTTTGCTCCCATCTGGAATTCCCCAGGTAAACCAGAATGTCTGAAGGACAGGCTGTGCCTCCCATTAAGGCAAGCCGGAGTATCCACGTGTGGGGACCTGCTGTCGGCAGAGGGCTTAGCTCCCTGGGAAGTCTTGAGAGCAAAAACCGGGGACAGGCTACCTAGGTTTAAACATATTCAGCTTATGTCCTGGTTTTCGACCCCCATTCCGGAGATTGGTGGGTATGGGAGCTCGAAGCCTCTCTCCAGGATGTCGGACCAAAGAACAAAAAGGTTGCCAATTGGTATTGGCATTTCTTGGAGGCGGAGGATAAGAAAGTGGCAACATCCCATGAAGTCTGGATAGACGTACTCCAGGGAGAGAATATACCAGCATTATGGAAAGACTCTCTGAACCTGTTATATCTGGTTGTTACCCCTGCAAACCTTAAACGACACCATTTTGTTTTACCATCAATAGGCTCTATTGGTCTCCTCAAAGAATGGCCAGGTTTGTGCTGCAGCCTATTCCCAGGTGTAAAAGATGTGAATGCCTAAAAGCTAATGATGAGCATAGCTTTTTTACATGTCCTGAGATCAAGGAATATTGGAATGCAGTTGAAAGTATGATAAGGGGTATCACGGGGGTGCCTCTCGTTTTGAACTCTGCTTTAGTCCTGCTCGGGATGGATCAAACTACAAGTAGCATTTTAAGCAGTAAGCAAAGGGGCCTGGTTTTCTATCTATTGCTTTTAGCCAGGTGGGAGATCTGTAAAAGGTGGACTGACCCATCTCCTCCGCAAGCTATGGAATGGCTCAAGGGGGTTAAGTGGAGGAATCGTATGGAGGTAGAAGCTAGACCCGGGGGATCGGCGGACATTTGGGATGATCCTTGTCAGGTGGACCTCATAAGTGGCTAGGCATCGGGTGATATTGAGGGGGGGTACATAAACAAAACATCACGGTCCTATGATTATACCTGGTCATCGCAATTGGGGTCGGTCCATGAGGTGCGATTTGAGCGATGGTGGCTCAGTGTAAGCGACTGCAACGGCCCAAGAGGTGGAAACAGTGTGTCAAGGGGCTCAAGGTTTGCAAATGCCATGGTGATACGAGGACTAAAAAAAAAACAAAAAAAAAAAAACAATCTCTGAGACAACTGTTCATCAAATATCTCCCATATACTGAAGCCAGGAGCAATGAAGATGACACGTGCCCACATTGCATTTGATTGGTCGGTCGCCTACAGGACCCCATTTCTGGGCCATATCTCCACAGCCTCCAAGCAGAGCAGTGTTTCTCCTCGGTGTCCCACATCGTAGTGACCTTCCAAGTGGACCATGAATTCATGGGGCAATTGCACCCTCCGACCTAGCAGCTCTTGCTCGTTCGCAAGGAGGTTGAAGACGGCACTGGTGAAAGCTGTCAGAACAGCGGGCGTCGCTCTTGCCTGCCTGGCTGTGCAATGAGGGTGGATTAAGGACATGAGCCTTATTGGGGCAATGCCTGGGGTTGAGCATGTAATTGTCCTGCCCTCTGAGAAATGAGTGGTCATATTTAATTTGGCCATCAGGTCTCTACCTAGAAGATTAGTCAGGGATAAAGGGTGATATAATAATTGCCCCTTTACACGGCTGCCTCCCACGTCTAACTCTAGGGGTTTCATGAAGGAAGCCCTCATTACCGCATCCAAGAAAGAACCCCTGCATGTCCATGGAATTTTTTGACAGGGGTATAATCCATTGTTTTAGACAGGACTTTTTCAACCCTGTGTCGATCAGGAAGCTGCAGGGTGTTTATCAATATTGTCACAGTGGCCTCCTCATCCGATCACTGGGTCACCAATATCATGGAACACGTGATCACGGGTAGACCAGCATTGGCTCTGCTGCTTAACGGGGTCTGTGATGGTAGGGGAGGATGTGACTTGGTTCTGGCCTTGGGGGTTCTCTGCACAACTTCCTTGAACCCTGTTGCTACTTGCTAGATCCTTCCTGAACCTCTGCAGTGGCACCCTCATTGGTGTTGTCACCTTCTGCGCCATCGCGACTACAGCTGTTCTGACCAGGAACGCCTTCTTCCTGTTCTAGAATACTTCAGTGGCATCCTGGTCCCAATCCAACCTCTTTCTACTTACTCTTGTTTCCCTTCTTTTCTCAACTTGTTTTCTCTCTCACCTCACGAGGCATTGCTACATGTAGGGCAGATCCCAGTCGGGAATTCCTTTCCCATATCTTATGCAATCCTCTGCCATAGCCATGTCCTCTGGCTCAAACAACCCTCCTTTAGGCCAGGACCTGCCAAATCGTTTCCCCTCCTTAATCCAATCTGCTAGTAGGTTGCAGAAAAGGCGGGCAAAATCTTCCCCATTGTTGCATTGGTTAGCTCAAAACATTATGAATTGTACTTTTAGCAGTGGAATAGCAAAACATAAACAAAAGATGACTTTTTCATATGCACATAGAATCATTAACTGGACAGAACACTCAACATAAAACACATTTACAATAATCTACCAGCACCATAACAGCGAAAATTGCATCAATTGAAAATCACAATGAAAATATAAGTAAAAGAGAGAAAATGACAGAAAAGAAAAGGCAGAGATTATACGTACATATATCATGGTGTACATAAACACCGGGTTTATCAATATTAACACAATATACTATATATTTTTATGTATTCCTGTGTGAGTCTCTTTTGTGATGTGTTGCTGGTGTGAGTATGTTGCGCAAACGCTTTACACATTGCCTCTGGGGGTAAGCCTGACTACTCTGTGCCAATCTACCAGGAGGTGAGCACAGGTTTTCTTTGGTGTGTAACTGTCTTGCCCTGACCAGAGTGGTGGGTTCTGCCTGGCTTAGGTGCAACCCCTAGCCAACCAGATACCCCATTTCTAACAATTGGTTAAAGTCTGACATTTCTGATTCAAGAATGGGACTTTACAAGGATACATGCCTGGACTTGGAAAAAAACGTTTGATTTTACTAAAATTATATGTATAATATACTTCCATGTAGGGGCTTTCAGTCAGCCCTCTTCATCAATTAGTCATTGGTCATCCATTAGTCATTGATCATTCACATTTTTCTTCTAACCACTACATTATACAGCATAGACTATAGTTTAGCTCACTCCAGCCTTTGGCAAACTTAACTGTTAGTGATGGCTTTCTGTCCCTACACAAGAAAGAACATCCACATACAAAACAGTTCCCTTTCGTGCCAGGGACTACTATGGCAATATGTGCTTTTTGAGACACAAAAAATATTTTTGCTTTTAACCACTTTTTTTAGCTTGATGAGGTCCTGGTGGCTTCCCCAACAATAATGCTGTGTCATGTTTGTTATGGGGTAACTCATACGCCAAACTCTAAATCAGGTTCTTAGTCTGTTTATTTAACGTGAAAAATTAGGACTAAAAGAGGAAATTATGTGAAGGCAGAACAGAGTCAGAGTACTTATTTGTTTTTTAAAGTATTGGTCTGTACCGGAAACCATTTCAGAATGCTTGTCACTATTTCCACTATAATGACTTCTGCAAAATGTTGATCGGCATGAGGGAGAGCCTAGCCTTACCGGGGATCTTCAAGCCAGGCTACATGTGCACACAGAATGTACATGTAGGGGTCCGGTCGATTTCTGTTGGGGGATCCAGACTAAATGTTCCTTTGAGGTGGTTCCTTTTTTAGATTCCACTTAAATGATGACAGATTTGCTTTGGTTCCTATGATCTGAGCTAAGCAAATTCCAAACGTAAACTCCAAAGACACAAATTGGCCTTGCTCTATTAGTCCCTTGATGAAACTTGGTATGTACAATCAGGTTTGCTTTCATTGACGTATGTTTGCGGCCAGAAGTATAGCACCGTGCCATCTTCTTTATGTTCTTCAGACTTAATCCTTCGATATAAATTAATTTGAACTGTTTCCTGAGTCATTAGAAGCTAGTAAAAATCTTTGTGGGCTGGCGTGATGTGCATGGATTTTTTCTAGTTTAAAAGGGGTCTAGCTGCTTTGTTTTTCATCCTTCCTTCCTTAGGAGATCTTTCTTATATGACCCAGCATAAATGATATGACAATAGTCCATACGAGATGGAGCATGAGGATCTTTTTTAAAGCAATATTAATCCTCTGAAATTTGGATATTGAAGGGGATATCTCTGTTGAACCACACCCTGATATTTTTAAAAACTAGAGCTGGGGATGCAGTAGCTCCTAGTTCCTCTGACTACTTGAGTGGTAATAAACTGCATGTTCGGATGTCACCCATTGCATCAATTTTGGTTTTGAGTTCTTCAAACAAACAAATCCCTCCTCCCTTTAGCGGTTGATGTATTTCAGACTTTTGATTGTATGGGTGGCATTGCCAATGTGTCTGTGTACCTTTGGAATTGTCCTTGGCACAGAGAGATATTCAGTGATGGTGATCTTGTATAAATATTGAAGAACAGTGGAGCCAGAGATGATTATTGAGGGACCCCAGTAGTGATTGAGTTCAATGTTGAGGAGGCTAATAAATATGATGTTGAATAATGAAGGCCGTGGTGGATCAAATACAGAGAGGATGGGAGTGTGAATTAATTAAATTAAAACAGGATGGCAGATCCAGCAAAAAATAAATCAAAGGCTGAACGTGAATGCATCGCCTTTGAAACACTGATCAAAATCTGGTGATAGCAAAAAGTTTGGAGCAGGAGGGACACTTTGTATGAAAAACCTGAACACACCGATAGCCATGTGGAAAATCGTACAAATGTGTGCACAGGTTTAGGCGGGGTTATTCAAGGCTAATGTAAACACTTAAACAGGACAGAAACTACTTGGTTAATAGTGACAGTGTTGGTAGACATCAAAATGGCAAAGTTAAATCATCCATGTCCAGTGTGTGACAGGTGACGTTGTTCAAATGAGTATTAAGGTGTACGGACCATGCCCACAAAGGCGCACATAGAATCATACTAAAATAATGTCCAGCTTAATGGCCCTTGCTAAGGACGCCTGGGTGACACTGACCCCATTGAAACAGATTCAGGTATGGGGAGGGTCAAAGGCCTTGATAATATCAGAAATTGGTCACAATACCGTAGCAGACAATGATAGGAATTTGGAGTATCAAATAGGCCAAGCTCGCCTCCATGCATATAAGCACCCCCAGTTATATTTAAGAGCTGCGGGGGAAGTGTAGGTGAAGTTTGTTGGAGATTTTCGCCCCCGCAGGCTGGTTTGACAGCGAGGAGACCGTAAAGGTTTTCTGGATCCCAAAAAGCACTCTTGGTAGTGCTTTGCACAAAGTTCACAAAAGTTCATATTTGATTATAATCATCAAGGGTTGTGATTAGCTGGAGACTGTGTTTTTCGAAATCAGCAAACATCACATTTATTTCCTAGCATCAGACTAACGCTCCGGAGTTTCACAGAAAACATCCCTTTTTGTCTGCTAATGTAATGGGGGCTTATTTCCTGCATCTCCACGTTACTCAGAAAAGCATCAGGGTTTCATTGTAAATCCATTATGTCTCCCTCGGTCAGAAATTATAAATGACAACTAGTCCCAAGGTAAAGAAAAGAAAGTATTATTTTGTGAAGTAAAAGGGGTTAAATCACATTTTTAACATGACTGTCCTCCTGGTTATGACATATTCAATGTATTATTTAGTTTAAGTGCATGATTAAGAAAGAACTGGGGGGACTTGTGGGGACCATTTTCCTAAAACACTATACTTACAACACCTCGCTCTTGCTGCACAGAAAGGAGAATGACATGTCCCTTTGTGGACCTATCTTTGAAAAATCAGGTTACAGATTATACGCTGCTCTGGGATCATCCGCGAATCTGTGGGTCAGAAAGGCTTGTTTTGTCTTCCTGCAAAGAAGAACCTTTCCACATTAAAATGTTTTGTGAAGCCATGAAAACGTGGTTATTTTTTCATCCCTAATGGAGTCTGGTATACCGCATTTACATGCTAATATCAAAATAAAATGGCCTTCTGTAAAAAATAAAATGCCAACAATTCACTTTTCCTTATAGGCATTCCAGCTCGCATGAAAAATAAAACACAATATGGCTTTATTCAGAGAACACTTTTCCCTTATTGTATTAATTTTTTTAATAGAACACTAAAATACTTAAATATCTGTTTTTTACAGAATGAATGGAGCCCTTACCGTGTGTTCACATTTATCACTTAATGAGGAACAGAGACCTTCAAAACATCAGGGCTCATTGTTCTGTTATCTGAGCGCCGTGCACACATTTTGAAAACTTTGACAATTGCCCGTTTATTGTGAGTATTATATTCTGATTCATACATTGTACCCATGTGCTCAAAATGTTTTAAAAAAATGTTAAGGCACATTGCAGGCATCACAGCCTAGAAGTATTCAACAGTATGGTGTTTTTTTGTAAATTAGAAAATATCCGTTCAGCCTTAAAATCAATCATCTGAACCTGCACTAAAGTGTGAATAGTCAATATCGCAATTCCTAATCATTTATATTATTTTTTGTTTTGCAGGATTCCTGGTAGCCCATGGCCACTTTTCATTCAAATAAACCTGTGCAAGCAAAAAGCATTTTGAGAAACGTGATGTGCTGCTTGGTGTGTAATGCTTAGCTAGTTAGAGGGCTTTGGTGCATATCTGCGCATGTGAGTTAAGGTATTTGTTATCTCCGTGAGGGAAGGCTGGGTAAGGAAGGGTGTGCTGTTGAGGAAGCAAAGCTTTGATACCTATGTGGCTTTGGTACTATGTTGTGCACACAATAGATTCACGAGGTCTGTTTAAGACATTCTTTTGGAGTTGAGCTACTGATTGTGATCTTGGAAAGAAGCACAAAATAACTGACTGCACATGATTTATCAGATGGATTTGTCAATTGATTCATTGTTTCACACTACAGTCTGAAGTGTACAAAAAGTCATGGATGGAATGTTTGAATTAATCTCAGCCACTGGTATTTAGTCTGGTCACAGTCCAGTCCACCGTTATTTTGCACACCATGCCACCTCAGTTTGAACCTAACCATATGCAGATCAGTCTTGACACTCTTCCAATGGGAAAAGTTATGTCTCAATGGCTGTGATTAATTCAAGTTTTCCATCAATCACTTTTTTGTATACTTTAGTGTGCCACACTACAGACTGTCACAACACTTGGTTGTCCTCTTAGACAACCATGATAGTATAACATGTAGCTACTGTGCAAGAAAAGCAAGTATGTTCAAGTGATGTACTACAATGTGCGACCTTGTAGATGCCTCAAGATGAGAGTCAGTCCTAAGTCTTTACATTGGACATTCATAGACTGGGGATTACTTAGAGTTCGTGATTGAATGAGGAACTCATGAAGTTGGATTAACTCTGATTTTATGCATAAATTCAAGCAGAACATTTTGGTAGACCGAAAAATGCAAGAGGTGGATGAATGAGATCTGCCACTGGAAGCGCTTAAAGATTTGTGCTTCTCCCAGCTAGTCACAATGTAGTGTGCATTATAATGACACAAGCTAAAGTGAGATGTTCATTGGCTATAGGAGATGTTCATGTGTGAGGTCAACTCTAGAAGTAGTAGACGAGCAGGGCCTGAGAGCTCCTCTCTCCAGGTGGCTAGTTGTAGTCGCAAATAAGTGGTATTTTTAGCCAATTGTTGGCGAAAGTGATATGAAAAGGATTATAACGAGTTATTGTGGTGCCTGAATTTAGATTGAATACCATAACAGGACTTGAAGAAAAATAGAGTGAATTTACAGATTTACAACATTTGAAGTGCAGAGTTGCTTTTTTTACAGCTAGGAATTGCACATTAGGCTAACACTAAATTACTAATGTGATCTATCCAGAGTTCAAAGAGTTACTCATGTTGTTAAAAAGAAAAAGAGGGAAATATATGGTATATGTGGAGAGATAGTGAGGGCATGGGTATGTGAATACATATCTTTAGGCTGTACTACCTTGGTAGATCAAAATATAGGTAATTTATAGGGAACATTGAGGATCACTCAGTTCCTGGCAAAATATTTCTGAGACCATCCCAGGTGTAAATTACTAGGAAGGTAGAGAATTGTTTGGATTCCAGGATAAATATGCATAATGTCAGCATGTTTGTCATTTAAAATATAAAATTAATCATGTAAAAAAACAGAGGAAGTTCAGAGTGAATGTTGGCAGTTTGTAAAGCAGTTTGTGTATTGTATGAGAGCTAGAAGCTGAATGCATCTTTGATTGATTCCACATGTAAATTGAAATGCATGTGCAATTGTGCTTCGATTTGTTGATGGGGCCTGATAGGTAGGATGTGAAGTTATGTCCACTGATGTGACAGAGTTGTTGGTTTCAGGCAAGAAGAGGGCTCACAAGTGATTTTTGAGATGTTTTTAGATAAAAAGCCTACCTTGAACCCACAGTTATGAGAACTGTTGTGCAACTTGATTTGTTATGCAACTGAAGGAGCAAAGACATTGAGCACATGGAAATCCATCAGAGTCCATAACGCCAGTTGTAACAGTTTTTAGTTTCTGCCCAGAAATGGGATGCTGTAATAAACCCTGGTGTTTTGAAAGAGCCACTTTAACAATATGTTTGGACATGATTAAATACATTTTCAGAAATTTCTCATTTGGAGAAGGTCAGATGATGGAACCAGTCCTCATGTCTTACAGTTGAATCTTTATGATGGATGGTTTCACAGGATCATGGCTCGAGAAGTGGTTCCTGTCCAAGGTATTTCAGGCCCTAATGTTGTCATACAGGAGATTTATCAGAAGAGGTCATGTTGTACTTCAGATGTATTTAATGCACTGGATGTTTTAAGCATCTTGGGGAGAGAGGACCTATTTTGTAGCCCTGAATCAGAGGTGAGATGGGTCGAACCCACTTTTTCAAAGAACATGGCACTTTACAGGGAACAACTCGAGCTTCCGAAACCCACAGTCAGGGAATTTGCTATTAAAGTCTGTACCTGACTTGGAACCATATCTGTGTTGCTCTGACAATGACAGTGACAGATTTTTACTGACTAGATTTAAACTTAATATGATACACCATCTTTTGGCTTCACCAAAGGGCTGAAGTTCCCCGGGCACCCTGGGTTCCTGTGTCTGCGACCTCCAGTCTCATCAGGATACCCTTCATTTCACATTGTACTATAGGTATTTTAAAGGCCTGAGGAATATGTTTATTAAACTATTATTGAAATCTCTAAACTTTAGGCAAGCACGTCCAGCCCTGCTGTTTCTGCAACTTTTATCAGATACTTGTGAGAAGTTGGCCTGGCATATGCTGTCCACTAGTGATAGTGGGCACCTTGCACCAGTCCAAACAACCCCTTATTGATGATAGGTTAAAGACAACCTTTAGTGAAAGCTATCCTAGTGGTAGCTATGAAGAGCAGCCTTCAGGCTAAGTCTTGGAGGAATGTAAAGCAGCTTGTTTTACCAGTCTATAATCTATTGAGTGACCAAATGAAAGAGGACCACACCAGGTATATATATAAAATATATGTATTTAGTCTTAAACACACCCCTCTAGTCTCTTTATGAGGCTAGAGTTTGAAGTACATAAGTTACAAGGCGAATATCAGCAGTTATTAGCACAATACACGTTTGAGCCCTAGGGGCATACCAAACCATATACTAAAATAGTGGTATAAGAACCACGACTGAGCTAGACACAAGGCCTAGAGCCTGTAGAAGTGCTTGGACCCCAAGGAACCACCCAAGGTAGTGACACAGGGGACCCATGGGGGATGCGTGCAGTGTGAGAACACAGCCGCGAATCGCCGTTGACTTCTACGGGGAAAGTCGCGGTTGGATTTTTAAAGAAAAAGGACACTTTGGAGAGGACTTCCAGTTAACCCCTTAAAACTTGAGAGTTTCTAGGGCCCACACCCACGTGAGTACCGAAATACTCGAGTTACCTCACCCAGGGAAGCCGGGTGCATACGTGTTAAAAGGTGTCGGGAATCGTCGTCGTTTTCAATGGCGACCTCTTGGAAAGGGTTGCTGCCGTGAAGAGGAAGGGTGTCCAGTGCGATCCAAGCCTGGATTGAGGAAGAGGAAGACCTGAAAGCAGAGGAGACAGAGTCTGGATCACTAGCCAGTGACCAGGGGCACGATAGTCGAATGCCCTCAGATGTTGGGTGCTTCAGGTGAGCTGACAGGTGCCTTGACTCTTCAGCCACGAGGTCCAGGAGGCGTCAATGACAACCAGAAGCTGGAAACGAGCTGTACCACAAAGTTTGTCGAGTGCTGCGGTGTCGGCGACCAGATTGGACCCAACAAGCCTTGACAACGGCAAGTCATGGGGAAACAAAGAAAAGACTGCGGTGCAGACCAGCAAGGTCTGAGGGACTCACCCAGCAAGGGTAAGTCAGGGCACGTCTGGAGCAACCAGAAAAGCACAAGCAAATGAAGAGTTGCCTTCGTGGGGACCCACTAGCCAACGGACTAGAGATTGCAAAGGAGCCTCAAGCGGTTGCACTTGGAGCTGGCCCACGGAACACTCGTGGAGTGTAGGCCAGTGATCTTTGCTGCAGTTGGTGCTCGGGGCTAGGGCTACTTGGAACCCAAAGCACGACTTTGAGAGATGTCAGGAAGTTGGTGCACTTGCAAATGTGCTTGGTATCCAGGGGTCATGGTTCCACGTTACCCACAACAGCTACGGGCCTCAGCTTTGCTGGGGACTCAGGGCAGCCTCGGGGAAGTCTGGAAATCTACCTCTGGTGATGCAAAGACTCCAGCGTCTGGCAGGAGCTTCAGTGATGCAGACCGGACAGATGCTTTGTTGGTGCCTGCCAAGCAGGGGAGTCACTCCTTGACCCCAAGGGAGATTCTTCAGTCCTCTAATCTTGATGTAGAGCGTCGAAGGTCCAGGATTCAGCTACAGAGTTTCGTCCAGGGATATCTAAAATCCTGTTGCCAGGGTTCCCTTACTTATACTAAGGAAAGGGGTTGGACTAACTCTGGGGACCCACCTATGGGAGGGTTTGGAAAGAGGGGTGGCTACACCCATTTCCTTTGTCCAGTTTTGCATCAGAGCAGGGGCTGGTAGCCCCTGCAACCGGTTTGAACTGGGGTATGCACGAGGACACCAAATGTGCCCCCAGTGCAGGACTTCAAAGCACTCAGAGAGTGCACCCACCCAGCCCCAATCCACTAAGGCCTGTCTGGGAGGTGGTAGCACCTCCCTGAGACAGGAAACCTATTGTCCAGGCCTCCCCTGCCGGAGTTTCGGTCAGCAGCAGGAGGCCAGACTCGTGTCTGTGGCTGCAGCATCCATTTTGTGATGCCAGGGCTCTTTAAGGTTTCTACCGGGTATACCGGTGGGGACATGTCTCTCCTCTAGAAGGGTGGAATTCTACCCCCGCCGCCAGGACTGGCGGGGGTAGGATTCCAAGGTGTTTGACACCAAACACGACATGTTTCCGTGCAGCCAGTCCAAAGTTAGCATTTTACCGCAAGGTTATAATGCACTTAAGAGTATATGGTCAGGCTGCACCACAGACAACCCCGGATAGGAGATTCCGAAGGCTGCAGAGGGGCTCTGCTCATGCATGGGCACCCTCTCACATATAACCAAGCACCCTGCCTTGAGGATTGTTAAGGCCTGCCATAGGGGTGACTGATAGGTTTCTATGTGCAGTGATAGGTGAGATATAGTGAACCTATATCTCTGTAAGGGGTGCATGCACCACCTTACTCAGGCTGCAGTAGCAGTCCTGTGGTCTCATTTTGGATGGCCTTCCAGGGGTGGCACAATACATGCTTCAGCCCCTGGTAGGCCTCTGGGGTACCTATGCCCTGGGTACATAGTATACCATATACTAGGGACTTATAAGGGCACCCCAGAATCCAATCTGAAGTGTACTTAAGGTACAGGGAATCAATTTAGAGAGGAAGCAGCTAGGCTGGGGTCCTGGATAGCAGGGCCCCAGCCAGACTAAAGTCGAAAAACAGTGATACACCAGCAAAAAGTGGGGGTAACCATAAGAGGCAGATCCTACTCTCCTACAATACTCATATTGTTTTTAAAGTGTGTGGTTTTCTCAGAGCTGTAATAAGAGTAAGAGATTCCATGTTTGATTAACCAGAGAACTGGCTTCTCTGTTTTTAAGACTTGTTAGCTGTTCCAAGAGTATTTTACCTTGTGTATTCCAGTCTCATGCTTTATTGTGCTTTTTATCTGTTTTAATTATTATGTATACTAATGAAATGTTCTTATTATTTTAGTATGTGCATTTATGGTTACTATTTAATTGAATAGCATTTATTTGATTGATTAATACACTCTGGTGTTGAATTTGTGTAGGTCCACAAGTAATGTGATCATGTTTTATCAATCAGGATACAGGCTATCCATAGTCAAGGCATAAATTCCTCAGTGGTGTCTAAGACAGCGAATTGGGATGATAAACATCATTTGGTGTGCACTTCAACGGAAGGAAAAAAGAGTGCAAAAACAATTTGTGTGTATCCACTGGCTGCTTGTTGAAAGGTCTGCTTCGTCCTATCAGAGTTCTGTGTCTGAGTTAGTTGGGAGTACAGGGACTGCCTTAATCTCAATTTTAGTGTCCAATTTGGGAGGACACTAGGATTAACATAGTATACTCAACCATGCACCGCAGCCATCAGAGCCCAAGCTTAGTGTGGCCGAAGACTTCGGCCATCTTGAAAATGCTCAAAGTGGGTAGGTGTAGGCCTGGGAACCTTTACCCCAGGGGGCATTCCCACCTACTAGTTCATGCCAGGCATAAATGCGGCATCTGAACCTGGTCTCTAAGGCCTGAGAAGAGCTTGAAGACTGGACCTGCTCTCCCTCTTGTACCCAGGAAAAAGAAGCAGATTTCAAGGTTTATAAGACTGTTAATATCAATAAATACAATGTTGATGTACGCCATGGTATATTTACGTATAACAACGAACTTGCATTGTTGTTGTCAAATCCACCAGATATGATATGATCAACCCCAAGTCAGAAATACGTGGTCAGGCAGGCCCTGCGACCTAAGCCTGAAGCAACTGATTGACAGATCACAGGTGGGGTGACACGTAATCCTTATACAAATGCGCAAACAGGAAAACCCAGATGGATCCCGCAGATAGGCACAGCACAATGTTCTTAGGAGATTGGCCCCCATAAAGCACATTTGGCCAGAAGGAGTGCGGGTTCCCAAAACACCATAAAGTCAGATGCCACACTAAGTTAGGAACACTCAGCCAATCAGAACACAGTATGCACACTACACGCACTGGCTCCCTATGCCATGCATCTGGACACGTACCCACTGGCCACACATTGTGTCCACGCAAGGCTAAGACCCACCTGCGCTTCTTATCGAATGTCCAGATTTATGGCCAGTGACTAGGCTCAGATTTCTGTCTCCAAAGGAATGTACAGATTGCTTTTATGACACTTCATGTAATGTACAAAAAGACAGGCGAAACCAATGTGCTTTGAGACAGTCTTCAGACCCCGACTCTGTTGTTTGTTCTCCCGGCCGCTGCGTTTAATTAAATCAACTCTTGTCTTTCACTTTTTCAAGGTAAATTTATATTTGAGCAACATTGTGGCAAGCCAGATAGGAGAGATTGATTCTTTGAGCCTGACTGCAATGAAAGGAAAAGGACCCTGCCTGTACAGATTCACATCTGTGCAGCAAGAACAGTGAGCAGACGCCGCAATTGATTGGACGTTCTGCTGAATCCACGGGATGGAGGTCCATCCTGAAGCCGCCGTCAGTGGGTAAGAGACTACATCTGACCCTTAGTACCAGCATTTGACATATGGCAAACTAGGAAGACGTGTAAGAATCTAGCCTGAGCGCCCTGCCACTTTAGTGTACAAAAAAGTGATTGATGGAAGGCTTGAATTTATCACAGCCATTGAGACATGACTGGTCCAATTAGACGAGGGTCAAGACTGACCTGCATATGGTTGGGTTAAAACTGAGGTGGCATGGTGTGCAAAATAACAGTGGACTGGACTGCGGCCAGACTAAATACCACTGGCTAATATTAATTCAAACATTCCATCTATCACTTTTTTGTACACTTTAGACTGTAGTGTGAAACAATGAATCAATTGAACAAATCCAGCTGATAAATCATCTGAAGTGAGTTATTATGTGATTCTTTCCAAGATCATCATGCATCTTGCAATAAAACAAATTACACAGGACTTAGAAAGAACCCTAACACAACTCATGTATACTACATAGTTATCAATCACAAGCCATCAACATCAATGGTGGATATGTTACTCCACCCCCAAACAAAACATTTTAGACAGAACAAATGCCACTCATCAAACACAAGCTCCAAAATGCCATATAGTCAATTGTCATGGAGCTCCCAATAGTTCTCACATCTCACCACCCAACTGAACATATTTAGATCAATAACTCAACTCCGAAAGAATGTCTTAAACAGACCTGGTGAATCTATTGTGTGCACAACATATTACCAAAGCCACAAAGGTATCAAAGCTTTGCTTTCCCCTCCCTTACCCAGCTTTCACTCACGGAGATAACAAATACCATAACTCACATGCACAGATATGCACCAAAGCCATTTAACCGACTAAGCATTACACCCCCAGCAGCACATTACGCTTCTCAAAATGCTTTTTGCTTGCACAGGTTTATATGAATGAAAAGTGGCCGTGGGCTACCAGGAATTCTGCAAAGCAAAATATATTGTACTCTATAAATGATTTAGGAATTGCAATATTGACTATTCACACTTTCGCTCACGTTCATAAGATTGGTTTTAGGTTGATACTTTCCAGTTTACAAAAAAATACCATAATGTTATGTAGTTGAATACATCTAGGCTGTGACGCCTGCAATGAGCCTAAACATTTTTTGAAAAATGTTTGAGCACATGGGTACAATGTATGAATCAGAATATAATTATCACAATAATCGGGCAATTGTCAAAGTATTCAAAATATGTGCACTTCGCTTTGATAACAGAACAATAAGCCCTGATGCACAGAGCGGAGAAGGCAGCCTAGGTGGAAGTTCGAGGAGAGGCGCAGTTTAAAAATGAAGACAGAGAGAGCTCTCACCTGGGAGGCACAAAGGGAAAACAGAACCACGCACCCTGCCCCGGAGGAGAGCAGAACTAGGTCCTGGGCTCCACACGGAGAGGAGCCCGAGGTAGAACCTGAAGGGACACCCCTATTGGGAACACAAACACCACCAGATCCTCAGTGTAGGCGAGGGGCTGACCGAAAAATAAGAGATCAGGGTAGCATGGCCCAAACTTAAGGCATAAGAGAAGCAACATGGCACCTCTGCACGTGCACAAGGAGAGCAGCGATGAGGACGCCTGCCACTCCCCCTGAACGTGCCAGTTAAACAAGCTGGCCCCTAGAGAGATAGTATCTAGAGAAGAAGGAGAGGACTTTGTGTAACCATTTTGCCACCTGCTACCCCAGTGGACCGAAAGGGAGGGCCAGTATGATAGACCTGGCATGGAGAAGGGATCTTTGAACCAGAGGACATGGCCATCGTGGAAGACTGCATCCAGCACACAGGGGGAGATCCCAGGTGGAACTTCCCCAACATGCAAGAATGCTTGAGAAGATGAGTGTGCTACATTGGAGAAAAGTCAGCGGAGAAGCTCCAAGCCAAAATGTGCCTGTTGTTACAGAAAGGCACATCAGGGACCATCTATGTGCCATGGGCTCAGATGGACAAAAAAGGGCTCAGGACCAAACAGCCCCCACTGATGGACAGGTCAGGAAAAAAGATCTCCTCTTTTGAGAAAAACACCACAGAAAAAATCCTAGCAATAGGCGATGTCAAGAGTTTCTCAGTAGCCTCATTGGAGAGTAGCCTCATTGGAAAGCAGACACAGTGTTTTCCTGAGCCCGCAGCCCAGCTATCACGCTAACCAACACCGAGCATGATGGGGCCACATTCTATTAATTTAGACACCAGATATGGACTGCCCTGAGGGAAATGTTCCCTGACCATCAGACGTAGGAGGATTAATGGCAGAGACCATGGAGAAACCGTGAATGGCTTTCTGGACAGAATGAGGGAACAATGGGGTCAAGAGACAGGACAGCCATGGACTGATGTGGGCCCCCAAGTTGCCTTCTTCCACAACATCCTCAAAAAGGGACTTCCCACAGAAATACAGAGTGGGCTGGACAGCGTAGTAAGATTAGATACCAAACCTTGGCGGGAAATGCAGGCCCATATATTTCCTTACTACAGGAAGAAACAAGAAAAGGACAAGGAAAAACAGGAGAAAGCCCAAAGAGAAACAGATAAGTTGGCCCAACATAAGACAAAAGAGAATGCCTTTGAGGGGACGGCGTTGGCCGCAAGCATGCAAATATCACGAGTCTTTAAGGGAGCTCCACCGCTGAACCATAGAGGGTTTCCACCCAGTCCTAGCAGGAGAGGCCAGGGGAGCTGGCAGCAACCAGACCTCAGAGAGTGCTACTACTGTCACCGAATGGGCCATATTGCCGACCAATACCACCTTAAAGCGTATCACGAGCAAAGATCGATTGGCCTGGGCTAGTCCCTGCAAAATCCCCATCCACAAAGGTTTGCTGACAAAATATCCCCTATCAAAATATCACCCTACCAAAATATTGTGGCCAAAACATTGTCAAAAATATCATCATCCTATACTTAGAATGGTAAGTTCAAAAATATTGTATAAGTATTAAATATTAAATATATTAAATAGTAACATTCATTTAATAAAAATAAAATAGATGTAATATATATTTAAACAAATATAACAATGAAACTTATTTAAAAAAAGTTAAACACACATATATATTAATATATATTATTTGACACAGTCTCCCGGAAAGTATGGGGCTTAGACTTGCGGCGGTCCTGGGTGGGTTCCGGACGCCCGCTAAATAGTATTCGCAACTTCTCCTTCTGCAAAAAAGACGCCAGGACACTCCAAAGTGCTTGTAACTTACTTCGTTTATTGTCACGAACGGCTCCCTACCAACGCGTTTCACCTTACGGCTTGATCACGGTATCGTGTTCATTTCCATACAGCCGTTTACATACACGTCAGAGTTAATGAACAGTGAAGTAGGACTTTCCTCAACTAGTTCATTGATTTGAAAAAGTGCATGAGCGCCATTTTGTAGTGGTAATTACTACAAACATTGGGGCATATTAGCAAGAACCTAGTTAAAATTATCGCCGTTTTAGCGGCAGGAAACTGCCGCTAAAACGGCGATAATGGGCTTGCTAATATGCGTTATAGAATTCCAATAGAAGCCCAGGTTAGATGTCCTGCACATCTAACCTGGGCTTCTATTGGAATTCTATAACGCATATTAGCAAGTTCATTATCGCCGTTTTAGCGGCAGTTTCCTGCCGCTAAAACGGCGATAATTTTAACGAGGTTCTTGCTAATATGCCCCACAGTCCATAAAAACACTCTCAAATAATGTAATTTAATTTCCTATTTACATGTTTTTAAATCCATATCAAGATTTCCATTTATATAAACAGTAAAAAGTTTTCTGCACTTAATACAAATGTCGAACTAGTATTAACATATTTGTTTAACGGCCACCTATTCAATTCACATCATGCTTTATTGTTCTTTTGGATAAAATATACAATGGATTTCGTTTAAAGCATGATCTGCTCATACTTGTCCAGCCCAAGTGGGCTTTTCAATTGAACACAAATGATTTTACAAATTTCACAATCTACATTTACTGGTCCTGCCCAAGTGGGCAATAATTGGGGATCATAAATTTATAGACCCCCTACATCAAATAGGTTGTAGCTTATTGTTAGATTGATGTTACTAAGTTCCAAATTCCTTCTTGATTCAGAGTTCATCCACTTAACCGTCCTCCCTGCGTGTATAAAACAGAACAAAAAAATATATACATAAATAAAAAAAGGGGGGTGGAATAATATACCTCATTTATATACACAATTTTTTTTTTTCATATAAACAATTTGTACAGAAGGAAACACCAAACGTTCTAAGTTTCTAATCTTTACTTGTTCTCAATACTTTTTTCTGAACGTGGAATATCCCATATAATTTTAACAGTTCCTATGATACAGTCAGCAAAAAGCATTTTATCCCAAGTGTGATGCTAACTCTTCACTCGAGTTAAGACCGATGGGGGAGAGAGTTTCGAAATCAATTATGTACTTTGACTCCAAGATACGCAACTGCTTTTCTCTATCACCTTCTCTTTCCTGCTGCCTGATTGCATCCAGGACTACAAAAGTCAACAACTTTTCATTTTGACCATGATATATCTTAAAGTGTCGGGCTACCGGGTAATGTTCATCATTACGTTTGATCGCCCGCTGATGTTCCAACACCCTCTTTTTTAACTCTGTGGATTGTACTTCCAATATAATACTTCCCACAGGGACATGACAGACAATATATGCAGAATGGAGTATTACAATCAAAGTTTCCTCTAATCATAAAATCTCTATTGCTATTCGGAACTTTTACTTTAGTACAGTTTGTGCTATTAATACAAGCTTTACAGCGCATACAGCATGAAAAACCACTTGTCCTTACAATTGATTGTCCCCTAGCTCTAGATGTAACCCAATTATAACTTAATTCATCCTTCAATGATTTACTCTTCCTGAAGGTGATTTGTGGAAATTCAGATAAATGCTTCTCAAGAATTGTGTCAGTTTTCAAAATATGCCAATTTTGATTAAAAAGTTTTCTCAATTTAAAAGCTTGATTTGAAAAAGTTGTTATAAATCTTATTTGACCTTCAGAGTCTGAATCTTTTTGTTTCGGATGTAACAAATTAACTCTAAGTAGTTCATCCGCTTTTTGATTGCTTCTCTTACCACTTTTTGGTGTAACCCCGTTCCTCAAATCTTTTAATCATTACACGTTTTACTTTTTCATATTCATTTTCTGTACTGCAGTTTCTTTTGGCTCTTATCAACTCCCCGTAGGGGATACTTTGAATCAGACTAAAGGGATGTGCACTAGCTGCATTTAAGAGACTATTTCCAGCTATCTCTTTTCTATTTAACTTTGTTACCAGTTGATTCCCTCGTACTGTTATTTCAACATCTAAGAACACAATTTGCTCTTTGCTCATTTCTGATGTGAACTGTAAATTAAATTTATTCTTGTTCAATGATGACACAAATGCAATAGGCGATTCCTCATCGCCTTTCCAAATTAAAAAAATGTCATCAATGAATCTAGTCCACATCACCACTTGATCATCTAGGGACTCCCAGCAATTGGACACCTGCTCCTCCCACCAGCCCATGAAAAGATTTGCATAACTGGGGGCAAAGCAGGTGCCCATTGCAGTCCCTTGCACCTGTTTGCAAACTTTTTGATCAAAAAAGAAAAAATTATTATTCAAGCAGTACCACACCATTTCAATTATCATTTCCGTATGCATTAACATTGGTATTGGCCTAGCACGTAAGAAATGCCTAATTGCCTGGATCCCCAGGTCATGGTTAATACATGTGTATAAACTAGTTACATCAAGTGTAATCAATATGTAATCATGTTCCCATATTAACCCATCAATCATAATTAAAAAATGGGTTTTGTCTTTCAAGTAGGCTGGTAAGGCTATCACAAATGGTCTTAAAAAGTAGTCTATATATTTTGATGTCATTTCTAGTTGGGATCCAATTGAGGACACTATAGGTCTCCCAGGTGGATTTTTGGAGTCTTTATGTAATTTCGGGAGTAGGTACAAAACCGGAATACGTGAGTGCTTTTCATATAAACTCCGGTATTCATCCCACTCCAACCATTCTTTATCTTTCCAATCTGTTAACATGATATTATATTTTGAATTTGATGCCAAAGCTTCAGATTTAGTAGTCAGTTGATAACATAACTGGTCATTTAATTGGCGTAAGCCCTCTTTCAAGTAATCATCTTTTGCCCACACCACCACATTACCACCCTTATCGGATAGTCTCACTACTATTGTGGGATCTTTCTTTAATGTCTCGAGGGCGAGAAAGTGCTCTTTAGACAAATTTTTACGTTTGCTGCCTTTAGTGTCATATCTAATTTTTTTCAAATTCTTAACAATACTCTTCTCAAAAACCTCCACTGCATCACAGTGTATTATAGGTGTAAAAGTTGATTTTGGTTTAAATGCACTAGAACTCGCCCTATCAACAGGTAAGGCTAAGGCTTCCAAATTAACAAAGGGGTCTTCATGATGTGTTGTGTCCTCATCCAACACTGCCATTGTATGCAATAATTCTATATCAGATATACATAAAGCACTACCCGTAACCACTGGCTCCGGATTTTTGGTCTTGGTGTTTGTGTGTGAAACCATTTTTTAACTTAAGCTTTCTTAAAATACAAAAGACATCAATTCTAGTCTGTACATAGTCCAGATTCCTTGATGGACAAAATGATAGTCCCAATGATAACAAATTAATTTCAATAGGCATCAACTCACGTTTTGATAGGTTGACAACAGTTCATTTCATTCCTCCTTTTGCTCTTGTCACCATTACGGTTGGCTTGCTGGCCTCTTCTCTTCCTTCTTGCCCTTGCTTTTTGGTTCCTCTTTCTCCTCTTGTTCTTCCTCTCATTCTTCGTCCTCTGCCTCTCCGAAAATCCTGCTCCACATCTTGTTGATTTTGTTTTGCTTTATTCAATAATTGGAATTGTTTCAAAAAGTTGTTCCTTCCTAAGTTTCTCAATGGGGCATTTTGCGCCAAGGTCTCAACTGACACATCCGATGCATTACTATCCGATACGTCACTCTCTTCTGTTATGTTACTTGTACTTTTTGAATTACCACTCGTGCTCGGGATACTCTGATCACCGCCTTCCAAAAACATATGGTCGTATTTCTTATGGAAGGTTAAAGTTCTTCCTGATTGATAATCTTTAAAGTCACAAATGAATTTCCTTTGCTTTTTACTAGTAATTTCTTCCTCAACTTTCATTAGGCGAACTTGTAATTTAGTGATGAACTCCTCAAATGCTTCTTTGGAGATCAATTTTAACAATTCCTCAGTAGTTTTTTCAATATCTTAAATTTTTTTTACCCGATCTTTAAGGGCATACTTTATCAAAATTCGCATCATCGTAATGGAGCAGTCTTTGGAATTACCAGTCCACTCATCTAACATCCCAGGGTCAGGATTTTCGTAGGTGGGAATCGTATAGATGCGACGTCCTCTAGGCACTCGGCCCACATCTATATATTTTTTAAGGGATTCTGCCTCCTACCATTTTGCCATCTCTTTCTTATATAGTTTCTCCATTTTGTCATATAACAGTTGTGCCTGTACCTCATTGTTGATAAATATATGTACTTTTCCTTGTTGTCCTGTTAGTGTACCTCCTTCCACATTTTGTGCAAAGAATAGACGGTTTGACATTTCCTTCCGCTTTGCTTCCATTAGGGAGCTCATTGTTCTGCTTGAATAATCAGACAATAAAACGTTTTGTCCTGCAATTTGGCACACCGAGTGAAACTCGTAATTAGAGTTCCCTCGCTGCTCCGCTTCCTCGATTGCCACAACGCTTTTCAGCCCTCACTCTGGGTTTTCGTATCACTTGCCGCTGCTTCTGAACCGGACGCGCTTACGAGTACCTGCAATAGGGCAAGGAACAAAAACGTGTGCCTTCAGAAGCGGGAGAAATTTGAGCACTCGTTGCTGCGGAGACGGAGGTAGCGAACTCGGAGGAGTAAGCGCGTCCAATTATTGAATAAAGCAAAACAAAATCAACAACATGTGGAGCAGGATTTTCAGAGAGGCAGAGGACGAGGAATGAAAGGAAGAACAAGAGGAGCAAGAGGAACCAAAAATGCAAGGGCAAGAAGGAAGAGAAGAGGCCAGCAAGCCAATCGTAATGGTGACAAGAGCAAAACGAGGAATGAAATGACTGTTGTCAACCTATCAAAACATGAGTTGACGCCTATTGAAATTAATTTGTTATTATTAGGACTATCATTTTGTCCATCAAGGAATCTGGACTATGTGCAGACTAGAATTGATGTCTTTTGTTTGTTAAGCAAGCTTAAGAAAAAAAAATGGTTTCACACACAAACACCAAGACCAAAAAATCCGGAGCCAGTGGTTACGGGTAGTGCTTTATGTATATCTGATATAGAATTATTGCATACAATGGCAGTGTTGGATGAGGACACAACACATCATGAAGACCCCTTTGTTAATTTGGAAGCCTTAGCCTTACCTGTTGATAGGGCGAGTTCTAGTGCATTTAAACCAAAATCAACTTTTACACCTGTAATACACTGTGATGCAGTGGAGGTTTTTGAGTCTAAAGAGCACTTTATCGCCCTCGAGACATTAAAGAAACATCCCACAATAGTAGTGAGACTATCCGATAAGGATGGTAATGTGGTGGTGTGGGCAAAAGATGATTACTTGAAAGAGGGCTTACGCCAATTAAATGACCAGTCATGTTATCAACTGACTACTAATTCTGAAGCTTTGGCATCAAATGCAAAATATAATATCATGTTAACAGATTGGAAAGATAAAGGATGGTTGGAGTGGGATGAATACCGGAGTTTATATAAAAAGCACTCACGTATTCTGGTTTTGTACCTACTCCCGAAATTAAAGAAAGACGCGAAAAATCCACCTGGGAGACCTATAGTGTCCTCAATTGGATCCCAACTAGAAATTGCATCAAAATATATAGACTACTTTTTAAGACCATTTGTGATAGCCCTACCAGCCTACCTAAAAGACCCAACCCATTTTTTAACTAAGATTGATGGGTTAATATGGGAACATGATTACATATTGATTACACTGGATGTAGCTAGTTTATACACGTGTATTAACCATGACCTGGGGATCCAGGCAATTAGGCATTTCTTACGTGCTAGGCCAATACCAATGTTAATGCATACGGATATGATAATTGAAATGGTGTGGTACTGCTTGAATAATAATTTTTTATTTTTTTATCAAAAAGTATACAAACAGGTGCAAGGGACTGCAATGGGCACCTGCTTTGCCCCCAGCTATGCGAATCTTTTCATGGGCTGGTGGGAGGAGCAGGTGTCCAATTGCTGGGAGTCCCTAGATGATCAAGTGGTGATGTGGACTAGATTCATTGATGACATTTTTTTTAATTTGGAAAGGCGATGAGGAATCGGCTATTGCATTTGTGTCATCATTGAACAAGAATAAATTTAATTTTAAGTTCACATCAGAAATGAGCAAAGAGCAAATTGTGTTCTTAGATGTTGAAATAACAGTACGAGGGAATCAACTGGTAACAAAGTTAAATAGAAAAGAGACAGCTGGAAATAGTCTCTTAAATACAGCTAGTGCACTTCCCTTTAGTCTGATTCAAAGTATCCCCTACGGGGAGTTGATAAGAGTCAAAAGAAACTGCAGTACAGAAAATGAATATGAAAAGGAAAAACGTGTAATGGTTAAAAGATTTGAGGAACGTGGTTACACCAAAAAAGTGGTAAGAGAAGCAATCAAAAAAGCGGATGAACTACTTAGAGTTAATTTGTTACATCCGAAACAAAAAGATTCAGACTTTTTCAAATCAAGCTTTTAAATTGAGAAAACATTTTAATCAAAATTGGCATATTTTGAAAACTGGCACAATTCTTGAGAAGCATTTATCTGAATTTCCACAAATCGCCTTCTGGAAGAGTAAATCATTGAAGGATGAATTAAGTTATAATTGGGTTACATCTAGAGATAGGGGACAATCAATTGTAAGGACAGGTGGTTTTTCATGCTGTATGCGCTGTAAAGCTTGTATTAATAGCACAAACTGTACTAAAGTAAAAGTTCCTAATAGCAATAGAGATTTTATGATTAGAGGAAACTTTGATTGTAATACTCCATTCTGCATATATTGTCTGTGATGTCCCTGTGGGAAGTATTATATTGGAAGTACAATCCACAGAGTTAAAAAGAGGGTGTTGGAACATCAGCGGGCAATCAAACGTAATGATGAACATTGCCCGGTAGCCCGACACTTTAAGAAATATCATGGTCAAAATGAAAAGTTGTTGACTTTTGTAGTCCTGGATGCAATCAGGCAGCAGGAAAGAGGAGAGAAAAGCAATTACGTATCTTGGAGTCAAAGTACATAATTGATTTCGAAACTCTCCCCCCCCCATTGGTCTTAACTCGAGTGAAGAGTTAGCAACACACTTGGGATAAAACGCTTTTTGCTGACTGTATCATAGGAACTGTTAAAATTATATGGAGTATTCCACATTCAGAAAAAAGTATTGAGAACAAGTAAAGATTAGAAACTTAGAACGTTTGGTGTTTCCTTCTGTACAAATTGTATATATGAAAACATTTTTTTGTGTATATAAATGAGGTATAATATTCCCCCCCTTTTTATTTATTTATTTATTTATATTTTTTTTTGTTCCGTTTTCTACACGCAGGGAGGATGGTTGAGTGGATGAACTCTGAATCAAGAAGGAATTTGGAACTTAGTAACACCAATCTAGCAATAAGCCACAACCTATTTGATGTAGGGGGTCTATAAATTTATGATCCCCAATTATCTCCCACTTGGGCAGGACGAGTAAATGTAGATTGTGAAATTTGTAAAATCATTTGTGTTCAATTGAAAAGCCCACTTGGGCTGGACAAGTATGAGCAGATCATGCTAAAAAAGAAATCCATTGTATATTTTATCCAAAAGAACAATAAAGCATGATGTGAATTGAATAGGTGGCAGTTAAACAAATATGTTAATACTAGTTCGACATTTGTATTAAGTGCTGAAAACTTTTTACTGTTTATATAAATGGAAATCTTGATATGGATTGAAAAACATGTAAATAGGAAATGAAATTACATTATTTGAGAGTGTTTGAATGGACTATGTTTGTAGTAATTACCACTACAAAATGGCGCTCATGCACTTTTTCAAATCAATGAACTAGTTGTGGAAAGTCCTACTTCACTGTTAATTAACTGTGACGTGTATGTAAACAGCTGTATGGAAATGAACACGATACCGTGATCTAGCCGTAAGGTGAAACGCGTTGGTAGGGAGCCGGTCATGACAATAAACGAAGTAAGTTACAAGCACTTTGGAGTGTCCTGACGTCTTTTTCGCAGAAGGAGAAGATGCGAATACTATAATAATATATATATATATATATATAGATATATATATATATATATTTGCATATATCTAGTTACAAAATTATTATAAACTAATAACTAATTTATATTATAATCTCAGAATTTTTATAATAATGTAAAAATATAACATATAAATATATATATTTATTATATATAATATATACATATATTTTATATATATAATTATAAATATTATAATTTTAAATAAACAAAAACATGATCATATAAATTATAATAATATAAAAAAATATATAAAATGTAATATTTAATATATATACTATTCTCACTACAGTTTATACAAAAGTAGACAAAGTGTTGGACTAAGGATGCATAAAATTTACTCCTCCGACTTCACACAGCACAACATTAGGAAAACTGTTACATCACACAGGGGTAAAATTTACTATTCCCACTACAGTCAGTTTAACAGTAGAGAAAGTGTTAGAGAGCGGACAGGTAAAATTAACTATTCCCACATCAATCACTGCAGCAGTAGGGAAACTGTTGGATTGCAGAGAGGTAAAACTTACTATCCCCACTCCAGTCAGTGCAACAGTAGGAAAAGTGTTGGATTGCAGAGGGGTCATATTTACTATTCCTACTCCAGTCAGTGCAACACTAGGGAAAATATTGGATTGCCAAGGGGTAAAATGTACTATTCCCACTACAGTCAGTGCAACAGTAGGTTAAGTGTTGGAGTGCAGAGGGGTAAAATTTACTATTCCCACTCCAGGCACTGCAATATTAGGGTAAGTGTTGGATTGCGGAGGGCTACAATTTACTATTCCTACTCTAGTCAGTGCAACAGTAGGGAAAGTGCTCAATTGCGGAGCGGTAAAATTAACTATTCCAACTCCAATAAGTACAACAATAGCAAAAGGGTTAGATTGCGGAGGGTTACAATTTACTATTCCCACTCCACTCAGTGCAACAGCAGGGAAAGTGTTGGATTGCAGAGGGGAAAAATTTACTATTCCCACTCCAGTCAGTGCAACAGTAGGAAAAGTATTGGATTGCGGAGGGGTAAAATTACTATTCCAACTCCAATAAGTGCAGTAGTAGGGAAAGTGTTGGCTTGCGGAGGGGTAAAATATATTATTTACTATTACCACTCCAATGAGTGCAACAATAGGGAAAGCGTTGGATTGTGGAGGGGTAAATTTTACTACATTAGAAACAAACAAATTCTCTTCAACATAATAAAATAATTTCTAAAGCATAATAAACAATTAAAAATATAAAACAACTATATTTTATATAAACAATTCAATAAAATAAAAACATATTACAAAGTTAAATACATATCATAAATAACTACAAATATTATTATAATTTAAAGACAAAAATATATTCTCAACAACTAAGCAAAATATTATCTACATTTAAAAAACACAATGCAATTAACACATACAATAATAAATAACATAATTTGTATAAAATAGTTACTTTAATTTAAATTTGTTATAACTTGAGTTACATTCTACCCTAAACATCAACATAGAATACAACACATATCTAAAAATATTATTTTAAATAATAATATTTACACTTTACATATTTAATTATTACTTAAAATAATAATAATATACATTTATTCCTAAAATATTTTTAGTTAATTACCACCGCGCCATTTATCCTTACACAAAAAACAACACACACCAAACATATAAATTAAAAAAATATTATTTTCCACATTTTAATAATTAAATCTTAATTAAACATTTTGGCGCTGATTATGATGTTGGTTGGAGTTGCCTCCATCCGACATCATCGCGGAATTGGGACTGACCTACCTCCGGTCCCGAGCACCCAATTACGATGCGACTCACATTTCCCTATGGGAGCTTGAGCCACAGCCGTCAACCGGCTGTAGCACAAGCTCCCATAGGGAAATGGGAGGTTGTGTTTATCCCTGCACCACGTAGCAGGCACTTCAGGGTGCCTGCCACACGGTCGAGGGATCAACAGGGGGGGCACCATAGGTGCCCCCTCTCCCCCCAGCCGGAGGCCGCAAAGAGAAGGGGACCCTGCTAGGGGCCCCCAAACTCGCTTTCTGACAAACTTTCCATGTCGGAAAGCCCGGCATGGAAATTCTGTTGGAAACCGAGCATCGTAATCTCAACAGCGGAAATGCTGTCCGTTGGGATTAAGGGCTGGTCTCCGACTAGCCAACGGGTTCCTTGAGCCCGTCGGAATCCAGCCAGAATGACCGGCCAGTTTCAATTCCAACCGTCTAGATTGTACTTAGGAGGATGGAATTGAAACCGATGATCTCGGTCGGAAAGCCTCCGACCCACATCGTAATAGGCCCCTTATTATTCACAAATAAGTAATAATAAATTAATAATATTTCATTAACTTCCCACCATTTACTCATACAACATCTACAGCTCACACCTAATATATCAAATGAAAAATATTTTATGTACAGATTTTACATATTTTTCATTTCTATAATTATTATAAAGTCACTTTATTATTTAGTATAAATAATTTCCTATACACCCTTTACACATACAAAAACTACAACACACACCCCAAACAAAAAACATTTAATATATTACACAATTTACATAAATATTTTTCATTTAAATAAATATTATTAAAAAATTATTAATTGTCAATTTTTATTCAATAAATATTACTAATGTAGTTGCTTCCCACCCTACACCCCTCACAACCCACACCTTAAAACTTAACTTTAAAAAACAATTGTTTGCACAATTTACATAAATATTTATCAATTTACTAATTAGCATTAATAAAAAATGTATTATTACTTAATTATAATTAATTTATGTACAATATAACCTACAAAACACACAACATGCACCTAAAATTTTAATTAACAAAACATTAATTACACAATTGACATAATTAACAATCACATAATTAATATTAATTAACAACTTATTATTAATTAATTACAATTAATTTACTTCCCACCCTTTACCCTATTAACCCCACAACCCACACCTAAAATTCAAATAAAAAAAAAAATTATTGCACAATTATCATAATTAATTATAAATTAAATAATTTATATTAACTAAAAACGAATTATTAATTCATTATAATTAAATTACTTCTTGCCCTGTATCCCTATAAACCCACAATCTGATACGGTACTAAAAATCACAAAAAATAATTAAAATAAATATAATAACTACTAAAGATTTAACAACTACACAACTACGTGGACGTTTCTGAGCTGGGTGATGCTATCATATCCTATTTCTCTTCCAATGACATACCCGAAACTCCTTTCCCCGTGGTCTGGGATGCCTTTAAAGCCACGATTCAGGGTCACATCACTTCCATTGCGATAGCTCGGGTCAGGAGGCTCGCCTTTTTGAGGATAATCTGTCCCGCGACATAAAAAAGTTGGAAAAACTGGATCAGGAGCATCCTCTTGCCCTCCACAAGCGACGCCTGGCCATGCTCCGTGGCCAGCTGCGGGCCCATAGGACTAATAAGGCGGAGCACGCTCTTTTGGTTTTAAAGCAAAGATACTATGAAGGGGGGACAAGGTGGGAGCAGTTCTAGCTCGTTGCCTTCGGAAGCGGGCCGCAAAGGCTCACATTGCCAAAATTAAATTAGATGATGGCACGTGGGCTACTACTGAAGCCGCTAAACTGAAAGCCTTCCATAACTACTATTCGTCGCTCTATGCACGGGACCCACCCATCATGGATCAGATCCAGGCAGTACTGGGGGAATGTAACTGGTCCCCGATCGGTAGACACCACGCACAACTCCTTGAAGACCCACTTACGCTGGAGGAACTTACCGGTGCACTAAAGGACTTCCCTCTTGGTAAGTCCCCGGGCCCAGATGGCCTCCTGGTCTCTTTTTACCACACTTTTCTCCCGCAGATACAAGAGCATTTACTTCGCCTTTTTAATTCTTTCTCGGATACTGGTGGACCCTCCACCTCTATGGCGATGGCTGAGATCGCACTGCTTCCCAAACCAGGGAAGGACCCCACGTTATGTTCCTCTTTTCGCCCCATCGCGCTTTTGAACACGACCTCAAACTCTATACCAAAATCTTGGCCAAACGGCTCGACCCACATCTACCTGGGCTTATTGAGCCAGATCAGGTTGGTTTCATTCGACATCGGCAGGGCGCGGACAACGTGCGGCGCATCACGCATTTGGTCGGGAAGGCTCGCCACTGGAATATACCCGCGTGCTTATTATCACTCGATGCTGAAAAAGCATTTGACCGGGTGGATTGGGCCTTTGTCCGGGCAGTCCTGCATAAAATAGGGTTGGGACCCCAGATGATTGCCAGGATTATGGCTCCCTACCTCTCACCTCAGGCCCAGGTGCGAGTCAATGACCAACTTACGGGTCCTATTTCTGTTCATAGGGGCACCCGACAGGGATGCCCTAAATCCCCCCTATTGTTTGCCCTTGTCGTCGAGCCTCTCGCCATTATGATCCGCCAATCTCCTAACATTGCTGGCATAGTTCACGGAGGTGTGGACCATAAAATAGCCCTGTTCGCGGATGACCTCCGCCTCACATTGTCTAGCCCACATTCCTCTTTACCCGCCCTCCATGGGTTGCTTCAGTCTTTTGAACTTGTCTCGGGCCTCAAAATTAATCACGCTAAATCGTGGGCCTTGAATCTCACAAACCCTGAATCGGAGCTCCCCGTGCTCCAATTCCTTGTCCCGTATCAATGGGCATCCCATTCCATCCGGTATCTAGGTCTCAATTTAACCCCTAACCTTAACACGTGGTCGCAAGCCAATTGGCAAGAATGTAAAAAGGCCATCTTAGAGGAGCTGCGAACGTGGAAATCTCTTCCTCTTTCCTGGCTGGGCCGCCTGAATGTAGTTAAAATGTCGGTGCTCCCGAAAATATTATATTTATTCCAAACCTTGCCCACGCCTTTTCAGCAGCACCAGATTCAGAATCTTCAGCGTGAACTTACTACCTTCATATGGGGAGGGCAACGACCACGCTTTTCTAATAAAATACTTATGCTACCGCGAGACAGGGGGGGGCTGGCATGCCCCAATTTGGTGGAGTACTACTGGGCCTCTCACCTTCGTTTTATTTCGGAATGGATTGTGTGGGAAAGCGAGAAGGTCTGGTTTCACATGGATAGGGCGGTGGCCTGCAGACCCATATGGGATCTCGCCTGGCTCCCGCGGGAAGCTCGGCTGCGCAATGCCTATATGGCCATCCCAACAAAAACTGTGCTGGATGTTTGGGATAAGTTAGCACTGTCAAAGGGTCTCACCTCTTTCCCATCCCCTCACACCCCTATAGCACGCAACCCACACTTCCCGCCTGCCCTGCATCCATGCACCTTCTTGGCCTGGACGGATGGGGGTTGCCGGACACTCCGGGACCTTTTCCAGGGAGATGTCTTTAAATCCTTTGAACAATGCAAATGGGATTTTCATCTCTCTGAGGGGGCTAGGCTACAATATCTCCAACTTCGGCACTGGGTACAGGCGTCATCCTCCACACAGGGAGCCACCCGTCCCTTTACCCCCTTTGAACGGCTGGTGGGCTCTTTTGACGACTCCCGGGGTCTGATCTCTCGCACATATCAAGTTCTTCAACACGCTCCCGTGTTACTCCACATATTTATCAGTCATGATGGCAGTCCGACACCTCCACAGACATCACGCCTACACAATGGGACCATGTATGGCGCGACATCCCGAGGGTTTTCTGCAGCATCTCTCAGAGGGAAACTACGTACAAGGTTATGAGACAATGGTATTACACCCCGCACAAATTGCACAAAATGTTCCCCGACTCTTCCCCTACCTGTTGGCGCTGCACGATCGCTGTTGGAGATTGTCTGCACATTTGGTGGCATTGCCCGCTCTTGAACACCTACTGGAAAGAGGTCCCTAGTCACATCAAACAGGTGATTGGTTACCCATTGCCCGAAGTCCAGTCCACAGTCATTTTAGGCCTCAAGCCAGTGAACCTACTTGCCATGACCCACAGGGATTGGCATCTAAGCTTACACATGCTCGGCGCCGCTAAACAAATCATAGCATTATATTGGAAGAAGGCTGAAACGCCTCTAGTAAATGTCTGGTTCACTCGCCTATGGCATACCATGGCAATGGAGTTACTCACGGCGCGACTGCAATTTCGTGATTCTAAATTTACTAAACTCTGCAACCATTGATAGAATATTTTTGCAAACTTGAACATGCCCATCTTCAGCCCCCGAAGCTTTGGGCTTTACACCTATTCAAAGATAATGTACTCCCCATCTACGCGGACAGACTCTGGGGGCCCAATAGAAATGCTGAATAATATCTCCACTACATGTGGTTGTCTCTCTAAGATCTTACATTCCCTTCCCTATATGTCCATTTCCCTTCAAAGGGGGTTGGTTTCTGGATCCGGGACGCCTGGCTCACCATGCCAACACATCACACAGCTCCTTCCTCCAGTTGGAGCCCTTCACCATCTAGGCCCTTTACACAAGCGGGATAGCCTTTCCCTCTCCTATGCTAATGCTCTCGATCAATGATAGCTTTGTGTGGCACCACTGCTTTGTTTTTGATGCTTTCATTCGCTGATCTTTTAGAATGTTTTCCGCTGTGCTCCTCTCTTTCCCTTTCTCTCCCCTTTGCCTTCTCTTCCTCTCCTTTTCCTTTCTCTTTCCTTTTTCTGTCCTTTGATATCTTGATTGTTGTATTGTTTTTTGACTCGTATTTTCAATAAACAGATTTGAAACAAAAATAAACAGGGGTTCTGGACCACTATCGCTTGTGTTCACAAGACGGATGTTTTTTAACACTATGGGGTCGATTCCGTTGTCGGCCGGAAGCGCACCTAACAGTATTCGTCTGGAAAAAATACCAGCCGAGCGCGTGTTTTCCGACCGACTCGAACACTCTACCGAACGAACAAGTACGATGCGCATAACAGCCCAGATTCCGAGCGAGCCGTACTTACCCATTCCAGCTCCTGTACCCCGCCCGAGCCGGATCCGTAAACGCCGAATCGAGGCGCACGGAACCAAATACACAGCACCTTCCGGCCGGACTAGTACGATGCGTCTTCCGTATGCGCCGAACTCGTCGCTACGTCCGGCACGTTTGAGCATCCGGGTGAGCCGTAAATAAGCTCCGTTTCGCGCCACAAGACGATCCACGGCTACGAGACGAACAAGCCTGCCACGAGTACGACTCGAAGACACGAGAAACCCGAACGAGACGATCCAAGCATGAATCCCATTGCGCAGGTCCTACCTATACTCTACATCTATTACCGGGACCGGCACGGACGCATACGGCGCAGACGGTAAGTCAAACACCAACAATACAAACAAACCACACGTACACGAAACATGTCACACACACATAGGGATGCACAAATAACGTACACTAGCAACAGCAGAACCATAGGGGTGGGATGGCCAACGCCAATGCCATACACACCCATAGGGGGCTGGATGCCTGCCACTACTACCACCCCTACCCAGGGGTGCCTGGATGCCTGCCACTACTACCACCCCTACCCAGGGGGGGCTGGATGCCTGACACTACTACCATCCCCACTCATGGGGGGCCGGATGCCTACCACTACTACCATCCCCACTCATGGGGGTTGGATGCCTACCACTACTACCATCCCCACTCATGGGGGGCTGGATGCCTACCACTACCACCACCCCTACTCAGGGGGGGCTGGATGCCTGTCACTACTACCATCCCCACTCATGGGGGGCCGGATGCCTACCACTACTACCATCCCCACTCATGGGGGGCCGGATGCCTACCACTACTACCATCCCCACTCATGGGGGGCCGGATGCCTACCACTACTACCATCCCCACTCATGGGGGGCTGGATGCCTACCACTACTACCATCCCCACTCATGGGGGGGTTTACCGATATCCGACAGGGCAAGCGCTTGGGTAGTTGTGAGCGCCGATTAGGAACTGCTTCCGATTTTTAAATCACTGTTTTAAAAATTGTTATTGTTTTTATTGAACTGTGTTGGGTAGAATCACAGAGCTGTGTTAAGGCTCCAGGGGGAGGTAACGCTCTACTGAGGTTAGCACTCTAGCACTTTAGCACAGGTGCGCTAGAGCGCCCTGACGTCAGCACGCATAGTCGGCCTCATTAGGAGCCGATGAAGCGAACGCACAGGAGCGCATTTACCGATATCCGACAGGGCAAGCGCTTGGGTAGTTGCGAGCGCCGATTAGGAACTGCTTCCGATTTTTAAATCACTGTTTTAAAAATTGTTATTGTTTTTATTGAACTGTGTTGGGTAGAATCACGGAGCTGTGTTAAGGCTCCAGGGGGAGGTAACGCTCTACTGAGGTTAGCACTCTAGCACTTTAGCACAGGTGCGCTAGAGCGCCCTGACGTCAGCACGCATAGTCGGCCTCATTAGGAGCCGATGAAGCGAACGCGCAGGAGCGCATTTACCGATATCCGACAGGGCAAGCGCTTGGGTAGTTGCGAGCGCCGATTAGGAACTGCTTCCGATTTTTAAATCACTGTTTTAATTTTTTTTATTGTTTTTATTGAACTGTGTTGGGTAGAATCTCGGAGCTGTGTTAAGGCTCCAGGGGGAGGTAACGCTCTACTGAGGTTAGCACTCTAGCACTTTAGCACAGGTGCGCTAGAGCGCCCTGATGTCAGCACGCATAGTCGGCCTCATTAGGAGCCGATGAAGCGAACGCGCAGGAGCGCATTTACCGATATCTGACAGGGCAAGCGCTTGGGTAGTTGCGAGCTCCGATTAGGAACTGCTTCCAATTTTTAAATCACTGTTTTAAAAATTGTTATTGTTTTTATTGAACTGTGCTGGGTAGAATCACGGAGCTGTGTTAAGGCTCCAGGGGGAGGTAACGCTCTACTGAGGTTAGCACTCTAGCACTTTAGCACAGGTGCGCTAGAGCGCCCTGACGTCAGCACGCATAGTCGGCCTCATTAGGAGCCGATGAAGCGAACGCGCAGGAGCGCATTTACCGATATCCGACAGGGCAAGCGCTTGGGTAGTTGCGAGCGCCGATTAGGAACTGCTTCCGATTTTTAAATCACTGTTTTAAAAATTGTAATTGTTTTTATTGAACTGTGTTGGGTAGAATCACGGAGCTGTGTTAAGGCTCCAGGGGGAGGTAACGCTCTACTGAGGTTAGCACTCTAGCACTTTAGCACAGGTGCGCTAGAGCGCCCTGACGTCAGCACGCATAGTCGGCCTCATTAGGAGCCAATGAAGCGAACGCGCAGGAGCGCATTTACCGATATCCGACAGGGCACGCGCTTGGGTAGTTGCGAGCGCCGATTAGGAACTGCTTCCGATTTTTAAATCACTGTTTTAAAAATTGTTATTGTTTTTATTGAACTGTGTTGGGTAGAATCTCGGAGCTGTGTTTAGGCTCCAGGGGGAGGTAATGCTCTACTGAGGTTAGCACTATAGCACTTTAGCACAGGTGCGCTAGAGCGCCCTGACGTCAGCACGCATAGTCGGCCTCATTAGGAGCCGATGAAGCGAACGCGCAGCGGACGCGCGCAGCGGGCGCGCCGCTGGCGCGCCGAAGGCGCGCCTAAGGCAAGCCCGTCTGCGCCCGTCCGCGCCCGAACGGAACCAGGGGCCAGGAACCCTGTGGGTTCCAACAAGGGAAGGCTCCGTTATAGTCCGGAGCAACTCAGACTTTACAGGGAGCAGCCTAAAAGTGAGTGTAGGCACTCTATTCCTCCTGAACATAATGTCCCACAATGCCTTAGTTGTGGTTATAAAATTAGCCACCCTGTGTGTAGGTCTGATAGCCCACAGGACAAAATGGAGCTTAAAATGTTTTTACTTAATTGTCGCTCCCTCCCTAAACTTGCTCTAGAAATTCATATCCTGTTAGAAGATAAAAAACCAGATATTCTTTTTCTTACGGAAACCTGGTTGAACAAAGGGTCGGATTATGCAATTGTACGAGCCCTTCCATCTAATTATGTAATACAGAGGCTAGACCGAGATGCTGGTTGGGGAGGGGGCATTGCTATTATCTATAAGGATGATTTTAAATGCCGCATCACTTCCAATCCTATACCTGATTGTGAAAGCATCCTGTTTTCCATCCGGGTATCTCATGTTTTTACCATGTCAGGCATTCTGATATATCGTCCCCCAGGCCCTGATGGCCAATTTTGCCAGATCATGCCAGAGATTGTAGCTAACCTTGCAAGCTCCCTGCCCAATTTTACCTTATTGGGAGATTTTAACATGCATTTTGACAATGCACAACTCCCCCAAATATCAGACCTTGTTGAAGGGTTAGCGGCCTTTCAGCTTAAGCAAAAGGTCGTAGGCCCAACACACTTCAAAAGCCATTTATTGGACCCTATTTTCTCAAATATTCAAACTCTGGTTACCTCGCAACCCATTCCACTGCCATGGTCTGATCACTTCCTGCTCCCATTTACCTGGGTTACGTGGCAAATGAGTCCACCTGTGAGGGAAACTAAAAAGCTTGTACGCACCTGGTCAAAACTTCCGTGGGAATCATGGGAGACTAATTTGGAGATTACAAGACCTAAACCCCACCCTAATCCCATCATTGCTAATGATATATTTAATGGTTGGCTAGAGTCCTCGCTTAATACTATCCTTCCCAAAAAAGAGATACACATCAAAACAGGAATCAACAGAAATCCCTGGTATTCCCCTGGTCTCCGGAAACTTAAACAAAAGTGCAAAATATTGGAAAGAAAGTGGAGAAAGGACTTTTCACCCGATAATAAAGTCAAATATAGAGAGGCCATAAAACACTATAAGTTAGAAATAAAATCTGCACAAAGCAGTTATTATCAAGACAGAATTTCATCGGCTGCAAACTCTCCACGTGAAATTTTCCAAATTGCTAAATCACTTCTGACCCCTTCGGCCCCCTCACAGACTGCAGATAATCCCCAACTCCGATGCAACCAGCTAGCAGAATTTTTTTCTGCTAAGATACAAACCATCTATACGTCATTCCCTCTGGAAAGTGACCAATGGATGATACCCTTAACTGATTCAATAAAGGAACAGGACCTGCTGGAGGAATTCCCCCCATTGGACCAAACTTCCTTAAACAAGATCTTGAATCATCTTAAATCTGGCTCTCCAATAGATCCAGCTCCGCCCACCATTTTAAATAAGATTAGGAAGACCATCTCCCCAACCATTTTAGATCTGATCAATGCCTCCCTTCTTACTGGAATTGTGCCTCCGCTGTGGAAACAGGCGATGGTCAAGGCACTGCTAAAAAAACCTAATCTGGACCCGGAAGACTGGGCAAATTATCGACCCATATCTTTGTTGCCGGGCATAAGTAAAATCGCTGAGAAGCATGTGAACTCATCCCTTTTGGGATTTCTGGAGAAAAACAACTTGCTTCATCCCTCACAGACAGGTTTTAGATCACAGCAGGGTACAGAGACCGCCCTCCTGTCGGTAGTGGAGGAAACCAGAAAAATCATTGACGACGGAGGCTGCGCGGCAATTATTTTATTAGTCCTGAGCGCAGCCTTCGATACAGTCAATCACCCGCTGTTGATTAGTAGACTTAAAGATGTAGGAGTGACAGGAATGGCACTTAAATGGTTACACTCTTTTTTAGAAAACAGAGTCTTCTCAGTTTTTGAGGATGAAACCCTGTCCAAACAAGTGCCCCTTATATGCGGAGTCCCTCAGGGGTCAGCGTTGAGTCCCACTTTATTTAATGTCTACATGGGCTCCTTGGCGCACATAGTCACTCCATCTGGGGTGCAGATTGTCACTTATGCCGACGACACTCAGTTGGTCGTCTCCTTGAATAAAAAAGACAATTCTAGATCAGGCCTAACTTCTTGCCTGGAAAAAGTGGCCAGATGGATGGACACCTCATTTTTGAAGCTTAATGGGGTGAAAACTGAGGTCATGCTCCTTGGCAACGCCGTTCCGCTTAATATAGACTCCTTTTGGCCTAACTGTCTGGGTCCTCCTCCGGTCCCGAAAAAGCATATAAAAAGCCTAGGAGTTGTACTGGATTCCAATCTGGATTTTAAGGAACAGGCTCGGGAAGTGGCAGCCACCTGTTACGGCCTTGTGAGGATGATTAGGAAAATCCTTCCAGTATTACCTTTCATGGCTAGAAGGCTGCTAGTACAAGCACTGATTCTGTCACGGCTTGATTATGCCAATTCTTTATACTTAGGAGCACCCCTTTCTACAACTAAAATATTACAGACAGTTCAAAATTGTGCAGCTCGGCTGCTTCTAAATGTCCCGAAATGGCTTTCAGCCAAACCTGCTCTTGCCTCTCTGCATTGGCTTCCAATTCAGGAGAGGATTCAGTTCAAAGCTATGTGTATTGCACATAAAGCACTCTCCGGAAAAGGATCACCGATGATTTGTGCAATGATCCATCCCTACCATCCCAAAAGAGCCTTAAGATCAGAAAATAAACATCTGTTGACAGTTCCAAAAATCAAACGAATGAGAAGTGGAGGTCGCCTTTTTTCTTATAATGTCACTAAAACCTGGAATCTTATTCCCTCCACACTCGTTCACAACCAAACTACATGAACTTCCGTAAGCAGCTAAAAACCTTTCTCTTTCCCTGACGGGTTTTGAATTGAGTATTTGTGTACCTCTTAGCGCTGGGATGCCCTTGGGTAACCAGGCGCTTTATAAGTGCTAACTCATTCATTCCTTCATTCATTCATTCATTCAATACTACCATCCCCACTCATGGGGGGCTGGATGCCTACCACTACTACCATACCCACCCTTAGGGGAATGGATGCCTACCACTACTACCATCCCTACTCATGGGGGGCTGGATGCCTACCACTACTACCATACCCACCCTTAGGGGGATGGATGCCTGCCACTACTACCACCCCTACCCAGGGGGCCTGGATGCCTGTCACTACCACCACCCCTACTCATGGGGGGATGGATGCCTGCCACTACTACCACCCCTACCCAGGGGGCCTGGATGCCTATCACTACCACCACCCCTACTCAGGGGGCCTGGATGCCTGTCACTACCACCACCCCTACTGATGGGGGGCTGGATGCCTGTCACTACCATCACCCCTATCCAGGGGGGCCTGGATGCCTGTCACTACCACCACCCCTACTCATGGGGGGCCGGATGCCTACCACTACTACCATCCCCACTCATGGGGGGCTGGATGCCTACCACTACTACCATCCCCACTCATGGGGGGCTGGATGCCTACCACTACCACCACCCCTACTCAGGGGGGGCTGGATGCCTGTCACTACTACCATCCCCACTCATGGGGGGCCGGATGCCTACCACTACTACCATCCCCACTCATGGGGGGCTGGATGCCTACCACTACTACCATCCCCACTCATGGGGGGCTGGATGCCTACCACTACTACCATCCCCACTCATGGGGGCTGGATGCCTACCACTACTACCATACCCACCCTTAGGGGGATGGATGCCTACCACTACTACCATCCCCACTCATGGGGGGCTGGATGCCTACCACTACTACCATACCCACCCTTAGGGGATGGATGCCTGCCACTACTACCACCCCTACCCAGGGGGCCTGGATGGCTGTCACTACCACCACCCCTACTCAGGGGGCCTGGATGCCTGTCACTACCACCACCCCTACTCATGGGGGGATGGATGCCTGCCACTACTACCACCCCTACCCAGGGGGCCTGGATGCCTGTCACTACCACCACCCCTACTCAGGGGGGCCTGGATGCCTGTCACTACCACCACCCCTACTCAGGGGGGCCTGGATGCCTGTCACTACCGCCACCCCTACTCATGGGGGGCTGGATGCCTGTCACTACCACCACCCCTACTCAGGGGGGGCTGGATGCCTGCCACTACCACCACCCCTACTCAGGGGGGGCTGGATGCCTGCCACTACCACCACCCCTACTCAGGGGGGCTAGATGCCTGTCACTACCACCACCCCTACTCAGGGGGGCCTGGATGCCTGTCACTACTACCATCCCCACCCTTAGGGGGATGGATGCCTACCACTACTACCATCACCACTCATGGGGGGCTGGATGCCTGTCACTACAACCACCCCTACTCATAGGACGGGTAATGCATGACACAACTAGCATACTCCCACATGAGGACTGTCAGTAAATTACATCCCAGCCTACAACACCATGACAAGCGTGTGTGGTCTGTGTCAAATGCATACAACACTGAACATGACATTGAACATACAATGTGACCCCCTAACACATGTGTCACACATAATTGTGTGTGTGGCCTACACAATGCAAGCAGACCATGACCACTGTGGCAATGTGGCCCAAAGCCCCATCACCACAGTGCCCATAAGGTAAGTGTGTGCTCCATAGCTGAAGCACATTTTGAACAGTGTGGCAATGGGGCCCAAAGCCCCATCACCACAGTGCCCAAAAGGTAAGTGTGTGCTCCATAGCTGAAACACATTCTAAACAGTGTGGCAATGGGGCCCAATGCCCCATCACCACAGTGCCCAAAAGGGAAGTGTAGTCCTGGTCAAAGCTGCAAAAACATAACTGCAGGGATTATTCCTGGCCACACAACACCAAACACTACAGTGGCATTGTAGTGCTTGTGTCCCATAGCAACATAGATTGTGTGAGGCAAGCAGTGCAGTGCCAATGACACATCGTTCTGGCCATGTGCACACAAACATCAGCCATGGGGGCCCACATTGTCTACATTCACAAATAACACAATGACAGAAGTGAGCATCATAATGCAGACCCACATATCAGCACCAATGGACACACAAATGTAGATATCCTGTGGAGACTGTAGATGTCAGGTGAACAAATACCATACCATGGAAGCAATGGGACATACTAACCATGATCAATGTGCTGACTGATGACCTAGCAGTCCCAGGGCCAGCAGGGGAAAGCCAACAAACAACATACAGCCAATGGCAAACAAAAGATATGCCAATGCAGTGGTGCGAAAGCACAAACACAAACAGGCAGACTCACACTGCACATCATACACAACAGGTGAGGGGGGTTGTGTGCCAGTGTCCCCAGGCAAACACACAACCCATGAGGAGGCCAGATTCACTGATACACAGATGTCAACACAGTCACAAACAAAAGTAACTCATGGATTGGATTCCCCTATGTGGGCAAACAGGCATTGTGAGATGAGAGGGAGCCCAAATTACACATGTCACACAAGCTTGTAGGAACAGCAACACACACAGCAAGAGACCGAACCACCACAGCACTCCCCCAGGGACCCCACATTGTGGTGACACTAGCCTGCATGACAATCACACTGTGATGACAAAGGTAGATGTCATCCACACTGTGAACCACAGCCATGTGTCCTGAGCAACAAACTACCATCACACCTATACAAGCACAAAGCACTCAGCACGGCCTGCCAGCCAAGGAAAATATGGAGGTAGTGCCCCAGCCGTGCAACAACTCACATTTGCACACACTTAACCCCACACACCTTGAACTCCACCAATGTGCAGCGTTGAAGCTCATATGGACTGCTGACATTGCACATGCACCCATGACAATCCCAGGGGTGGTGGGGGAAATAAGGTGCAGAAACCCATCACACATGGCCAGTCAACAATACCTGTGAATGTCTGACACACTGCACAGTATGCCGTACATGGGCATGGCGTGAAATCCACCCCAAACAATGGGATCCTGGCCATAGTCACACACCAATGAAGAAGCCAAGCTGACCCACAAAGGACACACATAGACAACTTCCAACATTGCACCTCTGACCCTAAGGAGTGGCAGCAGTCACACACACAACGTGTCACAATCACTGAAAGCATACACAAACAGAATATCACATTACTCGTGTAACCAACAAGTGCCAAGAGGAATCCTGACTGTGTCCCATCTGCGTTTGCCCACATCCCCAGCCCTGACAACAAAGACAACTAGGGATGACAACCTCATGAACATTAGTTTGCCATGCACCCACATCCCGGAGTAACCAGGTCCAAGATGCTGGATGAACACAGAACAACTCAGCAAGCATCACAAACAGGAACATCCGTAGGGACACAGCCTGTGTAGGAAAAGGAGAAGGGAACACGCACAGACATGCCTACACAACACACAACATGGGCACAGCCTATATCACGGAATCACGCACTGCCATGAGGGCACTCCACTCCTGTGGAAGGTCAGCTGTGCCAAACCTTGTCTGTGCATGACTCAAACATGTCAGCAGAACACTCGGTCAGTGAGTCAACAACTACAACACACTGAAGGCTCTGCTCATATTAGCCTGGGTATGGGAGTGTCACGTCAGTCATCTGCATACACCCAAGACACGTGTCAAGCAACTTGCACTGTGTACACAGATGAGTCCTCCAAATTTGAGTCCTAAACTGCATGTCCATTGGAGACGGGCACACAGTCAGGGTACTAGGAACATTGGACAGTGGTAAGCCCACCAGATGTTCATCAGTGTAGGACAAAGATGGTAATCTACAAATGCTAAACGTACATCCCTGTGTCAAATGCTGAACATAACACCCTCAGACTGCAGCAAAGGATGCTATAGATCCAGACTAGATTAGGACACATATCCCATGGACCACATGGAGCCCATCACAGCAAAACTTCATTTACCTGATCTGAACACTATTACAACAGCAAATGCATGATTCTACACATCTACATCATGTACCTCCAAAGATTAACCACAAGTAAACAAAAATAGGCTTTATTCAGCAAGTGTGCAACTCAAATCAAAAGTCCAAAATAAACTAAGGCCAATGGCCAGTCCAAATATACAGTCCCAACAGGGTGATGTGTGACAACTTGTCAACTATTGCTTGCCTGCACAGGTACGGACAGGGGACATCCCCCTTGGAGGGGCATACGAGGGGCAGGCCAGGCACCTCAGGGACAGGATCAGGGGATGCCAGAAGGAGGCAGTGAAGGGGAGGTGGGTGCAGGAGTGTCACCGGCAACTGCAGTGGAGGTGTCTGACTCAGGGGGCTGGCACCACCGCAGGGCTCAAGTCAGATGGAGTTGGTGCTGCAACCACTGCAGTGGGCTGGTCAGATGGAGTGGACTGGGTCCCCAATGCAGTGCCTGAGTCAGACGGGGTGGTTGTGGACTCCACCGCAGTGCATGACTCCAAGGTAGTGGAAGGGGGGCAGAAGAGCTGGGCAGGACAGAGGGGGGACACGGTCTCCACACCAGTGGCGCAAACAGGCAGAGCGTCTGGTTTTGGGGTGGAAGAGCAAGTGGCAGGGGGAGGGCCTAAGCAGTTTGGGGATGCGGTATCGGTGTGTGGGGGAACCTGGGGCAGGGTGTGGCGGTGGAACCTGTGGAGTGGTGGCCTGGGGGATGGAGGTGAGAGACTGGGTGGTTGACTTGCAGGGCGGTGGCGGGGTCTTGCTCTTCCGGGACCGGGGGGACTTGCGGGTGGGGGCTCACTCTGCCTGCGCCTGGAGGAGGGTGTCCGGGGGCGAGGGGCACTCCCCTCTGTGTGGGTGGACTTCCTCTTCCCCCGGTATGCTGGATCAGCAGGATTGGAGGGGAAGAGGCCGAGGTCACACAGGAAGATCTGCTGTGTAGGTGTGTTAGCAGGTGAGGCAAGGGAAGGGGTCTTGGAGGGAGAGGATTTGGAGGACTGCAGAGTTAATGTGGATGCCTGTGTGTGTGTGTGTTCCCCGTCCCCTGTGTCTGTGGTATCAGTCCCCTGAGGATGCGTGTGTGCACGTCTTGCCTTTCTCTTGGGTGTGTCTGTGCTGCTCGTGTCTGTGTGTTTGGGTGACTGTGCAGGTGTGCATGTGCTTTGGACAGGTAGGGGTGCAGGAAGTGTTGATGGGGCAGAGGTGAGAGGGGTGAGGGACTGTTGGAGGAGGGACACTGCTGCCATCAGGGAGGAGTCCATGGACCTATTGCTCCTCTGTAGGGCAGACATACCCGTCGAGATGCCCTCCATGAACGACACCAGCTGTGTCAACAGAGTGGTGTGTGCATGGAGGACACTCAGCATTGCTGTCTGCCCTACATGGAGCTGCCGAAGGAGGTACACAGACTCCTCACTCAGGGCAGCAGGGGACACAGGGGCAGGGGCTGCGGTGCCTGGCATGAAGGAGACACGCTCCCGAGTACGGGAGCCTCCACGGACCTCAGGAATGGGAGCCAATGGGAGGGCGGTGGTGGTGGTGGTGGTGGTGGTGGCGGGGCCAGACAGACTAGCTGGCCTTTGGTGGCTGCTGAGACCCGCCTCCACAAGGGAGTCATCCTCCGAGCTGCTGTGGTCCTCAGCTGAGGTGGATGGTGCTGAGGACTCCTCGGTGTGGCTCCCCTCGCCCTCCGTGCCACTGGGTCCCTCTGACCACCCGTCCGAAGCTGACCCAGTCTGGCTCCGCTGCTCCTCCTGGTCCATGGAGCTGTCCCCTCCTGTGGCCGTGGATGTATCTACAAAGAATTAGGGAAACAGACAAACATCAGTCACCTGCACTGACCGCACACACCACAGTAAGTACAGCACATCACAGAGCAAGCCCTGGCATCCTTAGTTGAACATTGCCTAAAGTCCTCACACAGATTCGGGGAAGCCAATTGTCAGTCTGATGGTCAACCATGGGACTCACACCCCTCCTGCCCTTGCACCCATCTGTCCGGTGCCTGTCTGATGGTGAGACCCCAGTGTGGACACATGCACCACCTACACAGTTGTTGGACATTGCAGGGAACACGGTGAAGTATGTGAACATGCACATCACATCTCCTGCCACTGAGTCAGTGCAGGTGTCCGGATAAAGGGATGGCCAGAGTCTAAATAGAAATGCATCTGATGCATACCAGCACCAGACACCATGATGCACCCATGTCCGGATAGTCAATGCCACAATGGGGTGCATGTTGCACATGTCACTCCCCTGCAGGATCAGTCTCAGGGAGTTGAATGCCATGACACAGGAATGCGTGCAAAGTCATACATTACTGTCTCAAGTCACATGGCCATGGCAGCCAGCCAACAACAGTCTGCACTGTGTCACAATCTGAGGGCATGGGGAATGCAAGTTATGTGACTGACAAGTGCACATGTCCATCCCCCAAATACCACATCATCTGTACTACTATTTGTCCACGTCACACCAACTGGACATATGGGGGACATGAAACACAACTCTCTGAACATGAGCACCTCACAGTGTGCTGTGAATGACAATACAGCTGACTGAAAGTCACAGTTGCAAACACCTGTGTGCACAGTCAAGTGATCAGACACCTATAAGTCACAGAAGTATTGTCTATCATGGTCACATCTCAGATGGCATGCTGAGCCCTAACCGATAAACATACCAGTAGTCCTGACAACGAAGACACAGCACAATGAGACAGAGGCAGACACCTGAGGGTACATTACACTGATCACAACATGCCAGATGATACACGGGAGTGGGAGTACAGAGTGCATTGCATGCCCTGGAGTAGGCATGACTGTCCAGCTCCACCTGTAAGAGGGATGAGTCCTGGACAGTAGGCAGGTGGCTAAGCATGTGTGACACACTGGATACACATACTCCTGAGGCCCAAACATTGTTCCCACCAGCAGCATGGGTGTGTGCCAAATTCCCCAGGGACATGTGGTGAGTCAGAGCAGTAAGCGGACCACATATCAAAGTTACACCCAGATTACATGTCAGAACTTAGGCATTGTGTTAGCAATTGACCCACCCATGAATCGCACAACATAGTCACGGGAACAAATGCTGTCCCCCAGCTTGAGCAAAGCTAAATGCAATGACACAGTCCCCAAATGACACAATTTCCTGACTATAAGGGCCACACATATGCGTATCAGAGGAGAAGTGGGCATGTCACAAATGAGGGACATGGGTCCTGGACCACATGACTGATGTACTGTGGAAGTTTAACCAGGCCAGAGGAGGGCACATAGCATGTCAGACAAAGTGCACAGTGCAGTCATGGACTCACCCCTCCTTGCTGCTGTCTGTCCTTCAGCTGCCCATCCAGGTCAGGGAAGACCACCGCCAGGATCCGGAGCATGTGGGGGGCAGGGTCCGGTGTCCGCCCCTCCTGCGTGGAGGTGACAGCTTCAGCTGGACCCTTGCGATCCTCTGGGTCCAGCAACGAAGGTCCTGCCACCTCTTCTGGCAGCTGCGGATCCTGCGCCTGTAGACCCCCACGGATCTTACTTTCCGGCGATGGTCAGCCAGATTTCCTGCTTCTGGTGGGCATCAACCTGTGAGGATGACAAAGTGAAAAGGCCATTACTACACATGCAACATATACGTGCATCACACAGTTGGATATACATGTCTCAATCACAGGGGCATATGATGTACACAGGCAGTGCAACAATGGCTATGAACAGTTTGCCAGCAGTCACTACATGGTATCATTGCATGGGAAGTAAACCTAGTTGGAATGCACTGTTACTGCACTGTACCAGTTCAGTGCATGTGACTACACACTTTGGGGTGTGACAACTACTCAGTGGGCATGCTAGCCAGTGGTGTGCACACTGAAAGCCCTGTTAGTCAGACAACATGCACAATTAGTGAGGCAGTGGACAGCACACTCACCTGCTCCCCTGGTTTCCCATACAGCTTGCTGTACTGTGGAAGGAGGCTGTCCAGCAGGGCCTGGTTCTCCTCAAGGCTGAAGGCTGGGGCTCTCTCCACAGTACGTGCCATTGCAGGAGCCAGAGGATGCATAAACAGCAGCAGTGTTGGTGGCAGATGTCGTCCTGGAGCATGTAGTGCAGGCAAGTGAGCTCTCAGGGGAACAGCCAGCATTATATGTGTGCTGCAGAGGCAGATACTGTCCCATGTGTCCAAAGTGATAGGTCCAAGTCGTTTGCATCTTCTGAATTTGACCAATCCATGGAATGGCAGCACTAATACACGCCCACAGCATCCTTCAAATCTTCAACTTCATGACAGCCATGATTTTGCAACATTGTTGTGGCTGGCCAACTGAATTCACTGCATCAGACTCGTTGGAGCTTCGAAAACGCGTCCGTTGCCATGCCAGGCCCCAGCCAATGTGTGCGCACCGTTCTGTCCATTGCTGTACAACGCGTACCAGGCATACAACGCGTACCCGCTCACATTCAATGCAATGGGCCGGCCGGGCACACCGATCGGTCCATTGCTGTACAACGCGTACCAGGCATACAACGCGTACCCGCTCACATTCAATGCAATGGGCCGGCCGGGCACACCGATCGGTCCATTGCTGTACAACGCGTACCAGGCATACAACGCGTACCCGCTCACATTCAATGCAATGGGCCGGCCGGGCACACCGATCGGTCCATTGCTGTACAACGCGTACCAGGCATACAACGCGTACCGCTCACATTCAATGCAATGGGCCGGCCGGGCACACCGATTGGTCCATTGCTCTACAACACGTACCCCCTCACATTCAATGCAATGGGCCGGCCGGGCACACCGATCGGTCCATTGCTCTACAACGCGTACCAGGCATACAACGCGTACCCGCTCATATTCAATGCAATGGGCCGGCCGGGCACACCGATCAGTCCATTGCTCTACAACGCATACCCGCTCACATCCAATGCAATGGGCCGGCCGGGCACACCGACCGGTCCATTGCTCTACAACGCGTACCCGCTCACATTCAATGCAATGGGCCGGCCGGGCACACCGATCGGTCCATTGCTCTACAACGCGTCCCTGGACAGGTCACACGCGTATGTCACCATGCTGGTCACTGGTGAACCTATGCCAGCCACATTTACTTTCCAGGGACTCAGGGGCACACCTACAACACCACACACAGTCCACACTGTCTATAAGGCATATGTGGCAGCATAACCTTATCTGTGTATGGGGGTGAACATGTGGATTTTGGGGTGGCACTTGGGGGCAGACACACCCAGGCTGTGCACGTGTTAATGGGGACAGGGTCCTTTGTGTGTTGTGCACCTGACCACTGTGGTGTGCAACTTTTCATTTCCGAGCATGTGTCATGGTCACATTTCCAGGTTGTGTATGTGTATGACATGTCACATATCCCAGGGCTCACATGTGGGAAGGCATGTACGTCACAGGGTGGCCCATTCCAACAATAGTGATGTCCCTCCACAGTCTGTGTGCATGTTGTGTATCACATGTCTCGGACTCCATGTGCACAATGGGAGACAGTCTCCACATCCACGTGGTTTGTGCATGAACTTTGATGGTGTGTGTGTGTGTCACAGACGTCCATGTCTGTCCTGCAGAGGCTACAGGGGCCACTACCTGTGGGTGTCATGTTTGTTTTTCTGACGTGTACATGATACGCCATGTCATGCCAGTGTCCATGTGGCAAGGCAGGGTCCCTGGCAATCTACCTGTCAATGAGCTGTGATGACTGTGGAGCATCTGTCCAGACATGTCACTGTGGTATGTGTGTGGAACGTGAGAGCAGTTAATGGGTACTGTGACACAGCCTAATGGTGTCCCATAGCACACCCTGGAACCTGTTGTCAACACTTGTTGAACAGAGATGTTAGATGATGTCCATGTAGGTGCCATATATGTCCAAACGGAACGACACACACATCAAGTACTTGTGTATGTTGATGATGTATCATGTGAAATTGAGTATGGTGAACAGCACATAGGTGGGGTGACTGACAATCTTGCTTTCTTCACCTATGCACTGCAGGGCTCCTGCTGTCCATCGACGATTCCCAGACCTGGCAACGATGGTTGAACGTGACAGCATCTGATGGTACCGCTTCACCAGGCAGCTGATTGAGGATTTGGCAGTGCGGTTGGACCCACATTTGCAGCCTGGCCGGCCGCATCCTACAGCGCTGACCCCCAAGGTGAAGGTGATGGCAGCCCTACACTTCTTTGCCACCGGTACCTTTCAACACACTGTGGCAACTACTGGTGGGATGTCACAGACTATGTTCAGCCGTGTGCTACGCGATGTTTTGGGGGCAATGTTGAGATACCTCAACCAGTACATCTATTTCCCAACACGTCAATGACTCACTGACGTCAAGAGTGACTTCTATGCCCTGGGGAGGATGCCACATGTAATTGGCTCCATTGATGGGACACATGTGGCTTTGATACCACCACAGGCACATGAGGTACCGGAACCGTAAACATTACCATTCGATCAATGCTCTGGTGGTATGTCTTGCAGATATGACCATCTCACATGTGTGTGCCCGTTTCCCGGTTCGGCACACGATGCATACGTGATGAGGAGTAGTCGCATCCCGAGGATGATGTCACAGATGCCGAACCAGCGTGCCTGGCTTGTTGGTGTGTACTGACTTTGTACCATTGTGTGTGTTCTGCTATGTTGTTTTCCGCACACATTTTCAAATCGGCTAATGTGCAATTGTCTGACTGTAGGTGACTCGGGATACCCCAACATGCCGTGGTTGCTGACACCCCTCAGGAACCCTGTGACACCAGCCCAGCATGCGCTACAATGAGGCACATGGTCGGACGAGGAGGGTGATTGAGCGGACCTTTGGTCTCCTGAAGAGCCGCTTCCGCTGCCTGGACAAGACAGGAGGGGACCTCCCATATGCCCCAGCAAAGGTGTGCAAGATTGTCATCGTCTGCTGCATGCTACACAACCTGGCAGTGCGGAAGGAGTTGCCTCTCATCCTGGATGACGATGACCAACGTCCGCCACCTGTGGAAGATCCTGGCCTGGGTCACGATGCCAGTGAAGATGATGATGATGATGGTGATGCCGCACACAGCTCATCACCAACTTCTTCAGCTGAATGTGAGTCTCCAGAGGGTTGTGATGTCAATGATTTGAGTTTGCATGATATGTGTGTGTGGTGCTCTGGTGCTGTTTGAGTGTGGCCATGTGCTACTTGACTGGATGCGTGCAGCGATGTGTCCTTGCAGGTGGTCTGTACTGCCCAACAGTGTTGACATGCTAACTTGGTTTTGTGTAGTTATCTCGTGACATGTATTAGACATGAGTATTGCCGTTCTGTGCTGTTCTTCATTGTTTTTGACTGTGTGTCATGTCTGTCCTTCACAGGGTGCTGCCGGAGTTGTCTGATCAACTTGGATCCCCCGAATCCATGATTCAACTTCCAAGGTGGAAGCAGTCGTTTCCCTACAGGTGATGTGCCACACACCCCTGGACTTTCTATCTTCTGTTTTTTTGACTTTGTGGCCACAGCCAGGTTGGATTAGCTTGCATTTGTAGTGAAAACAACATGTTGCAAATGTGTAATAAACCTGTGCTTCACTTTGGGATGTGCGTTGTCTGTAGTCACACATCTGACTGACATTTGCTTACTGCACCTGTAGTCTAGTTGACAGTGACTGTGAATAGGTGGCGTGTCTGTGCATTCCACTGTATTTAGTTGCAACATCAGTATAGGTGATGAGTCTGATGGCCCTGGTGTGTTTGTGTTGTGTGGCCCTAGTGGTGTGTCTCCCTCATATGTGTCACGTCGCCATGACTGACATGACGGTGTTGGACTTGCTGTGGCAGTTAGCATGCACAGTGTCATTTAGCAGATCACCATCTACATGACAAAAACCACGTTGCAATCACAACAGAGGCAGATATGGTGTATTGGTGAGTTTATTTACATACAGGTGTGAGGATGGTGCACAGGATGGTGGGTGCTGTACATAGAAATTGGAATCCAAAGTTCCCATGTGTATTGGAAGTCTTGGTAGCTGACATGTCCAGAGTAAAGTCCACAGTCATCTGATGAATTTGGCCAACTAGAGCTCCCCATGTCATGTGGGAGAGTTGGGTTGGCTTCGAAAGGGCGTGCAGTTTGCACACAGAGGAAAAGTTCCAGAACAGGTGTTGGCTTCCTGGGGGATGGAGATGGCCATCGGCCTCTCAGTTTGGCCTCTTCGGACGGCCCCTCTTCTTGGGGGGACCCTCAGGTGCAGGCTGCGGCGGTGCAGGGGACTCTCTGCCAGAGTCCTCCTCCCTCCCTGTGGCATTTGCAGTTGTTTCAGCAGCAGTTGTTGTGGGCACACAGGGAGGTGAGGTCATGTTGGTGCTGATCTGGCGGAGGCATGTGAGTATGTCCCTATGCACCGCTGTCAGTTGTTCCAATGTGTCCCACTTGGACTCCATGCCAGACATGTGTGTCTCGACACGTGACATGTGTGTCTCGACATGTGACATGTGTGTGTCGACACGGGACATGTGGGAGTCCAAGCGGGCATGATGGGCAGCCTGCTGCTGTTGTATGTCCTTGAGGATCCCCACTACCTGGCTGACCTCTCCGGTGCTAGTCTGGTACGAATCCGCGATGCATGCCAGTTGTGGGTCATCATGCAGTCCAGACCCCTCTGCAAAGAGCGACCTATGTCTACCACCCCTCCCACCACCCCTGGCGACACGTGCAGGACCTGCGGTGGCACGCACAGGTGACCGTGGGCCCACTTGGGTGTTGTTCCTGGGCTCATTGTCACCAGCTCCAGTTTGGGCCTGGGTCCCTGCGCTGTTGTCATCTGTGGTCCTTGGTCTGTCCGTGTTGGCAGGGGTGGCCTGTGTGTTGGCAGTTGTTGGAGGGGTGGGTGCAGGGGTGCAGATGTTGGTCCTGCTGGTGCTGCATGATGACTCACACCGGAGGTTCCAGCTGGTTCTTCGCCATCCGAGGAGTGCAGTGGCTGATCCACACCAGTGAGCTCAGTGTTCCCCGGAGCCTGGGACAGGGACTCCTCCTCGTCTGCTGCTGTGTCCCCATCATCACCTGTTTTGGGGAGAGACACAGATTGTATGTTATGTTTCTACTGGCATCAATTGTTCAAACACCTGACAGTTGTGACTGTACCTCTGGATGTGGGCCAGGACATTGCATTCTCCTAAATTGTGACAGTCAGAGAGTGATATTGGTGTAGCACATTGTCCTGCCAACCTGTGGCATGTCAATGTGTATGTTGAGGTGTGTGCATGACCAGCATTGGTGGTATTTGGTTGCCATCCAGGCCTCCTTCTCCCCCAGCCCAGTTATCCCACCATGAAGCGTGCTTCCATTGCAGGGAGTGCAAGTTGTCTTTCAGGATGTCAGTCAGTGGTGTCCTGCTGTTGGTTGTTGCACAGTTCCCAGCAGGGCCTTGTGCTCCCCCCAGCAGTACCCAGTGTCAGCCATCTTGTGAGTCCTTTTCCACTCCCTGTGATGTGAGCATGGTTGAGAGTGGTGTTGATGGGCCAATTGTGAGGGTGAGCAATATCTGTGCCTACAACTCCCATCATGCTATTGCCTCCACCCCCCTTCCCAGCATGCCCATCCTTCCTTCCTTTTGACTCTGCTTCCCTGTGGGGTGGGGTGCCTGTGCTGACAGGATGGCTGGGAGTGTTGTCCTGGCAGTTGTTTGGCTACCAGTCCCAAGAGTGTCCCTGTGCTTCACACAGCATAACCCAGGGTGGTGGTTCTTTGTGGGATCTTCATTTAGGATGTGAGGCATTGCATTCTCCCAGGTGGGTTATGTGGAGTTAGTGTTGAGGGGTGTGTGAGGGGAGGTCCTTGTAACTATGGTCAGTGCTGTGAGTCCTCCTTCACACCCAGCCAGATATCCCACCATGGAACGTGCTTCCATTGCAGGGAGTGCAAGTTGTCTTTCAGGATGTCAGTCAGTGGTGTCCTGCTGTTGGTTGTTGCACAGTTCCCAGCAGGGCCTTGTGCTCCCCCAGCAGTACCCAGTGTCAGCCATCTTGTGAGTCCTTTTCCACTCCCTGTGATGTGAGCATGGTTGAGAGTGGTGTTGATGGGCCAATTGTGAGGGTGAGCAATATCTGTGCCTACAACTCCCATCATGCTATTGCCTCCACCCCCTTCCCAGCATGCCCATCCTTCCTTCCTTTTGACTCTGCTTCCCTGTGGGGTGGGGTGCCTGTGCTGACAGGATGGCTGGGAGTGTTGTCCTGGCAGTTGTTTGGCTACAAGTCCCAAGTGTGTCCCTGTGCTTCACACAGCATAACCCAGGGTGGTGGTTCTTTGTGGGATCTTCAGTTAGGATGTGAGGCATTGCATTCTCCCAGGTGGGTTATGTGGAGTTAGTGTTGAGGGGTGTGTGAGGGGAGGTCCTTATAACTATGGTCAGTGCTGTGAGTCCTCCTTCACACCCAGCTAGATATCCCACCATGGAACGTGCTTCCATAGCAGGGAGTGCAAGTTGTCTTTCAGGATGTCAGTCAGTGGTGTCCTGCTGTTGGTTGTTGCACAGTTCCCAGCAGGGCCTTGTGCTCCCCCAGCAGTACCCAGTGTCAGCCATCTTGTGAGTCCTTTTCCACTCCCTGTGATGTGAGCATGGTTGAGAGTGGTGTTGATGGGCCAATTGTGAGGGTGAGCAATATCTGTGCCTACAACTCCCATCATGCTATTGCCTCCACCCCCCTTCCCAGCATGCCCATCCTTCCTTCCTTTTGACTCTGCTTCCCTGTGGGGTGGGGTGCCTGTGCTGACAGGATGGCTGGGAGTGTTGTCCTGGCAGTTGTTTGGCTACAAGTCCCAAGTGTGTCCCTGTGCTTCACACAGCATAACCCAGGGTGGTGGTTCTTTGTGGGATCTTCAGTTAGGATGTGAGGCATTGCATTCTCCCAGGTGGGTTATGTGGAGTTAGTGTTGAGGGGGTGTGTGAGGGGAGGTCCTTGTAACTATGGTCAGTGCTGTGAGTCCTCCTTCACACCCAGCCAGATATCCCACCATGGAACGTGCTTCCATTGCAGGGAGTGCAAGTTGTCTTTCAGGATGACAGTCAGTGGTGTCCTGCTGTTGGTTGTTGCACAGTTCCCAGCAGGGCCTTGTGCTCCCCCAGCAGTACCCAGTGTCAGCCATCTTGTGAGTCCTTTTCCACTCCCTGTGATGTGAGCATGGTTGAGAGTGGTGTTGATGGGCCAATTGTGAGGGTGAGCAATATCTGTGCCTACAACTCCCATCATGCTATTGCCTCCACCCCCTTCCCAGCATGCCCATCCTTCCTTCCTTTTGACTCTGCTTCCCGGTGGGGTGGGGTGCCTGTGCTGACAGGATGGCTGGGAGTGTTGTCCTGGCAGTTGTTTGGCTACAAGTCCCAAGTGTGTCCCTGTGCTTCACACAGCATAACCCAGGGTGGTGGTTCTTTGTGGGATCTTCAGTTAGGATGTGAGGCATTGCATTCTCCCAGGTGGGTTATGTGGAGTTAGTGTTGAGGGTGTGTGTGAGGGAGGTCCTTGTAACTATGGTCAGTGCTGTGAGTCCTCCTTCACACCAAGCCAGATATCCCACCATGGAACGTGCTTCCATTGCAGGGAGTGCAAGTTGTCTTTCAGGATGTCAGTCAGTGGTGTCCTGCTGTTGGTTGTTGCACAGTTCCCAGCAGGGCCTTGTGCTCCCCCAGCAGTACCCAGTGTCAGCCATCTTGTGAGTCCTTTTCCACTCCCTGTGATGTGAGCATGGTTGAGAGTGGTGTTGATGGGCCAATTGTGAGGGTGAGCAATATCTGTGCCTACAACTCCCATCATGCTATTGCCTCCACCCCCTTCCCAGCATGCCCATCCTTCCTTCCTTTTGACTCTGCTTCCCTGTGGGGTGGGGTGCCTGTGCTGACAGGATGGCTGGGAGTGTTGTCCTGGCAGTTGTTTGGCTACAAGTCCCAAGTGTGTCCCTGTGCTTCACACAGCATAACCCAGGGTGGTGGTTCTTTGTGGGATCTTCAGTTAGGATGTGAGGCATTGCATTCTCCCAGGTGGGTTATGTGGAGTTAGTGTTGAGGGGGTGTGTGAGGGGAGGTCCTTGTAACTATGGTCAGTGCTGTGAGTCCTCCTTCACACCCAGCTAGATATCCCACCATGGAACGTGCTTCCATAGCAGGGAGTGCAAGTTGTCTTTCAGGATGTCAGTCAGTGGTGTCCTGCTGTTGGTTGTTGCACAGTTCCCAGCAGGGCCTTGTGCTCCCCCCAGCAGTACCCAGTGTCAGCCATCTTGTGAGTCCTTTTCCACTCCCTGTGATGTGAGCATGGTTGAGAGTGGTGTTGATGGGCCAATTGTGAGGGTGAGCAATATCTGTGCCTACAACTCCCATCATGCTATTGCCTCCACCCCCTTCCCAGCATGCCCATCCTTCCTTCCTTTTGACTCTGCTTCCCTGTGGGGTGGGGTGCCTGTGCTGACAGGATGGCTGGGAGTGTTGTCCTGGCAGTTGTTTGGCTACAAGTCCCAAGTGTGTCCCTGTGCTTCACACAGTATAACCCAGGGTGGTGGTTCTTTGTGGGATCTTCAGTTAGGATGTGAGGCATTGCATTCTCCCAGGTGGGTTATGTGGAGTTAGTGTTGAGGGGGTGTGTGAGGGGAGGTCCTTGTAACTATGGTCAGTGCTGTGAGTCCTCCTTCACACCCAGCCAGATATCCCACCATGGAACGTGCTTCCATTGCAGGGAGTGCAAGTTGTCTTTCAGGATGACAGTCAGTGGTGTCCTGCTGTTGGTTGTTGCACAGTTCCCAGCAGGGCCTTGTGCTCCCCACAGCAGTACCCAGTGTCAGCCATCTTGTCAGTTGTTTTCCACTCCCTGTGATGTGAGCATGGTTCAGAGTGGTGTTGATGGGCCAATTGTGGGTGTGACCAATATCTGTGACTACCACTCCCATCATGCTATTGCCTCCACCCCCCTTCCCAGCATGCCCATACTTCCTTCCTTTTGAGTAGACTTCAGTGTGTGTGAGTGTGACAGCAATGGCAAGATGGATGACAGTGTGGTCCTGTTGTTTGTTGGTGCCCAGTTCCCAGCAGGGCCTTGTGCTCCCCACAGCTGTGGCCAGTGTCAGACATCTTTGAAGTGGCTTTTGACTCCCTGTGAGGTGTGCATGCTTCAGTGCTAACTTGCTGGGCCATGTGGGGTGAGATGTTGATCTGTGACTACCACTCCCATCATGCTATTGCCTACACCCCCTTCCCAGCATGCCCATCCTTCCTTCCTTTTGAGTGGACTTCAGTGTGTGTGAGTGTGACAGCAATGGCAAGATGGCTGACAGTGTGTTCCTGTTGTTTGTTGGTGCCCAGTTCCCAGCAGGGCCTTGTGCTCCCCACAGCAGTAGCCAGTGTCAGCCATCTTGTCAGTTGTTTTACACTCCCTGTGATGTGAGCATGGTTCAGAGTGGTGTTGATGGGCCAATTGTGAGTGTGACCACTATCTGTGACTACCACTCCCATCATGCTATTGGCTACACTGACTTGACCAGCATACACAGAATTCCTTCCTTTCAGTGAGCTTCCCTGTGAGGTGGTGTTCTACTGGTGGGTAAATATCTGGGAGTATTTGTTGGTTCTATTTGTGCCACTGCCTTGCTGTATTTGTTGTTAGGTTTGTAGATGTCATGACACAGTTACATATCACTATGGGATGGCAGGTATTGTGTTTGTCTGACTAGCATTCACATCTTGGGATGGATATCTTTTGGTTGCTGTGTATTTGCTAAGTGTGCATGGTTTGCCTTTCCCCTTGACTGTGATGTGTGTGTGTAGTCACACCATATTGTGTATATTAGTTGTGTACTCACCAGGCTCTGGGATGTCTGTTAGTCCGTATACGCTCACTGGTGGTAGGATGGCCCGCACCTTCTCCTCCCAGGGCCTGAGGTATACTGGTTTTGCAGGAGGGCCACTGCCGGTGTGCTGGCTGAGGAGGTAGTCCTTTTTGAGTAGGTCCCTGACCCTCCTGCAAACATCATACCACCTGTTCTGGATGTCTTCCTTTGTGCGCAAACATGGTGATTGTGCGTTGACCCTGTTGACAATCCTCGCCCACATCTTGGTTTTCTGCGATATGGGGGTCTGTTGTAGCAATGTACCAAACAACTTTGGCTCTGAGCACCTGAGGATCTCGTCTACCAGGACTTCCAATTCACAATCTAGGAACTTATGGTTCTTCTTTGGGGGCATGGTGATGGATGGTGGTGGTGGTGATTGATGTGTGTGTGTGTGCAAGTGGGGGTGTGTGAGTGTAGGTTTAGCTGGGTGTGTGTGAGGGTGCTATTTGTAGGTGTGGTAATGGTGTGTGGCTTGTGTGATGTATGAGCTGTGAGTGTGTCTGTGGTTGCTGTGTGATGGTGTTCTGTCTGGCAGGTCAGTGGAATTTGCAAGGGATCATGGTAGGGATTTGTGGCCTTTATGTAGGTGGAGTTGGAGGTGGGTCCTTGTTCCATTTTTTTTTCCTCCCTGTATTTATTGGCTTAGTGGTTGCTTGTTTGGCCCTTTTTTAAAAAAAATTTCCTTGGTGTTTTTGGTGCATGTAGGAGTTGTTCTTGTGTCCGAGTAGGACGCTGCAGTTGTGTGGTGCGATCTTGTCCGACTCGTTCCCGCTGTGTGTCAGCTAGGTTTCATATGCGGCGTACGAGTCGGTCGCGTAGTATTGGGTTGCTTCGGCTGGGTTTTGTATGCGTGTCGGTCGTACGGCTTGTGCTCCGGGCGAGTCGGTCGTGTTTTGCACGCACAGCATCGTACTATGCGGGTCGGAGTTCGCGGGTACGTTTCGTTCGGGTTCAATCCGAGTGCGTGTCGGTCAGTTCGTTTCGCGTGATTTCCCGGCCCGATGGCTTGTTTCCGTCCGGCTCGGTCGGTCGTTTTGTATTCCGTCCGAGTCTGTCGGATTTCACATGCATTTCATCGTACTACCCGGGTCGTGCGGCGCCGGTCCGAGTCGGTCGGACTAAATTCCCGTACCGAGTCGGTCGGTACGTTTTCCGGCCCGAATCGGAATCGGCCCCAGAGTCTATGGTTTCGCCTTCTCAGTGCCTTGGCAAGTGGGGGCCTTCCCCAAAACATTTTGGATTATTCCTTTGCTGGCCTGTTTAATAACTCTTTCCAGAGTATCCTGTGTTTTGGCCATCGCATCCTCAAGCTCAAGTGTAATTAATTAATTTGGTTCATTTTTCTCCTAGGTTGCTACCATTTTTAGTACTGATGATAACCCTACTCATAATGTTTCAGTAGGGTCTAAATGTCAACAACTATACTAGTGGATTGATATCATTCATGTTAATACTCACAATGTACTTTCATTTTGAGTCATGTTAAAAGTATATCAGCCCCTGGTACTGTAAATATGCTTGTATATAGCACCATCGCACCTTTTGTCACATTTAGGACTATTCACTCCTCACTCTGCCATTCTTATTGGAGCACCTTGTTGGAATGCATTGTCTTAAAAGTCAACAGTGAATAAATCCATTTGCATTTTTCCCCCAAAAAAAAAAACATAAACAGTAATTATAATTTTTTTACATCTTATACATTTAAAATATATACTAAAATACATGACAATAATTTAAAAAACAACATTATTAACAACCATATTTTTGTACGCAAAGTTAATGACTTAGGTATTTTGAAAATCGATATTACTTACCTTAAAATAGATATTCTTGACAACGATATTCTTGTAGATGATATTTCCATATCACAATATTTTGTACATGATATTTTTGGTAGGACAATATTTTAGTTTCGATATTTTGTCTGAATAGCATCCACAAAACCAAGCCCAGATCCGCCCGAGTGCAGCGCACATTCAGCCACACGAAATCAGTCAGCAAACACACTACTGCAACAAGAACCAGGTGTTTGGCCAAACACATAGCAACAGCAGCAGGCAGGGAAACCAGCCCAGCAAGCAGTGGGGCCACAGCCACGGCAGGGAGGGTTGACTGTCTGGGGAGGCAATGGCTTCACACAATCGCCCAATCCAAATACGCAGTATATCCAAACCCCCAACATGACACATCCACTTCACACCAACTTCAGAAAACTCACCACAACAATAAAGACTAGTGAGAAAACTCAAGCCTGTGCTTGCATTCAGGAAGACCTTAGGGCTGCCATATGTTCGGTCAATTGGGAATCAGCAATAAAATCCATCATTTGGGTGCCTCAGGGGCCCTAGCCCCACTCTGCAGCAAGTCCCCCAGATGATGGTTGGCTGGTCACACCCCTGGGGGAGGGCAGTCTGATGAGGGGGCAGGACGGCCTCTGACAAGTGCATAAAAACAGGCACCCAGGTCCCTTCATCCAAGACTAATTGGGACGGGTTCCTATTACGAGATCAAAAGTACCCCATTTACTCCTGCAGCCAGTGGAGGACCCCTTTCAGTTCCAAAACGAGGCAATGCTCCGGTGCCAGAATCCAGGTTTCCAGTGCACCTGGGATAATTGTGTCCCCCATAGAACTCCGTAGTCAATGCACAAATAAGCAACAATGTGGCATCAAGTCAGTAGGGAAATTCGCTAGGGCATTGAGCCATCTCAGTTCGTTATTCGCAGTACAACAAGTCCCAGCCGAGCACCTGATTCATAAGCAAGATATGTGCCTCCTACTCTCCCCTAATGCTTCCAAACATTCAAAGTCTGCTCATCGGATCATGTCCCTCCAAAACCAAAGGAGTAGTGTGTCATCGAGTAAGAAGTCCCTTCCCCCAATCGAGGACGGCAGACCCAAAGCATCTTGGATCAGAGGGAGAGAGTGGCGATGGGAGGGAAAGGAGTTTCTGTAGATGATCATCACATCCACCACACAGGGTGCATGGGTGTGCCCACCACCGCATCCAGCTTGTCGAATCAAATAAAAGAGGGCCTCATGAACATAGTCCAAGGGAGAAATCCCATTGCCACATCCGAATCACACGGGGCCACAGATCAGCTTCTCAACCCTCTCAGGTATGTTACAATAAAACCAACACTACATGAGATGTTAGCAAATCACCAAGTGACCTGCAGGAAGCAGCCCAAAAGTAGCCCAAAAACGAAGCTTCCAGAAAAAGGACGTATTCAAAGCACTCAACTCCATTAGAGAAAACCTTGTTACACGCCACGTGCAGGGACCAGAGAGACATACACGTGTCTTCAGGACACACTGCAATTATCCACAACCTCCAAATTGCGACACGCCCTCTTCCTTTCATGGTGCATCACGCATGTGTAGGTCAAAAAGTACCATCCGCATCGATAACTACACACACCCACACACATGCTAGGAAAAGTAGAGTATTAGAGGGCCAACAATGCCCATTAAATGATAGTTATGTAAAAGGAGTCATCCACACACCCATGAAGATCACCCCACTAAAACGCTCACCTCGGTCACGGCGAGAGGGGGCCAAAGGACCCACCAAATAAAACTCAGGCGACCCATGACCAAAAACTCACTGATTCCTAAAATGATGCCAAAACTGGGGCCCTCCATCCAGTACCTCACCGAAAATTGTGCAAAATGGATGCACAGAAATACCATAAAAAGGACAAGCACTGGAATTTTTGGGACTAAATAATTATGTACAACCCACAGCTCTTATACAACAGGTCTGCAATTGAGCCTTACATGCATCATTTTTACTGCGGCCCGCCTCTTCTTCAGTAGCAACCTCCGAAGTCCCAATGAGGCCCGAGGGTTCAAGCCCAAAAAGACACTGGCTATTTTTTATGGAAATTATTTACAAACCAATTCTTTACACTGTGCAAGCAAAGTTGACCCCTCCGGACACCATCCCAAGACCTGCAATGTTCCAAAAGTTATGTATTATTGCATCTCTGTAGACCATTTGTGTAGCGAGAAATCTGCCTAGTCACATGGAGCCTACCTCAACATTTCTACAGCACTTGCGTAGGGAACTCTCCCACCTCACTTACACTTATATTGAACCTAACATTAGTAATCCACACGCACTACACAGCACACTCTTACACAACATATGTTATCAGCACATGACTGCCGTGGGTGCCCAAATGTCGGCTAGGTCGTGCTGAGTCTGCTCACTGATACCCCACGCAATATGTCATCCATCAGTACCAATGTAGGATTAGGTCCAAGATACAACCATACTAGAGTAGAACCCCTTGGAGTAGTAGTAAATGTCACCCTGTATAAGACAAACCCCACTGCACTGTACCTTCTCACCGAGTCTAGTGATATTCAAACTGAGCGAGACAGGATGCGCAGGTGGAGCACCATAGGGGAGGACACTGTTTGGCCTGAGATTTTCCAGAAAAAAGGTTCTTGGAGATAGCAAAACCACCACACCAGTGCCCAAACACATCCACCCCCGCCTCCGTCTGTGGTCCCAGGGTGATCCTTAGGGTGTCTGGGACTTTCTTCTTTAATATCAAATGGACCCTAGGCTAGAGTTTCAGTGCTGGGCCATCCACCTCAATGATACAAGGGGAGATGAGTCTAAAAGGAAAGAGTTGAATGTCAGCATAGGTACCCCATGTTAGGAAATCTGGGACACTGAGATAGATAGTTACATGTGGCTAAAAGGACAGGGAATCCCCTAATTGTATGGAAACTTACACTGTATTCCTTGTGCTTCAAAGGCAATGGAGCGATACCACTTGGCACAAATGAAAGATGTGGAGCAATTCTTCTTTAATAACAAATGAACCCCAGGCATGGAGCTTCAGTGCAGGGCCATCCACCTCAATGATACAAGGGGGAATGAGTCTGGGAGGGAAGAGTTGAATGCCAGAATAGATACCTCATGTCAGTAAATCTGGGGAACTGATGTAGATAGGTGCACAAGGCTAGAAGGGAAGGGGCAACCCCTAATTGTACAGAAACTTTCACTGTATTCCTTGTGTTTCAGAGGCAAAGGAGCGATCCCACTTGGCACAAATGAAAATTGTGGAGCAATACTGCATGTACCAGACATGCAATGGGGCACCTCCGAGCTGATGGATATCTACTGGCAATGTAGGGTGTTTACCTTCAATCAACTCGTCCCTGGATGGCAGGGTGCTCTGCACCCTCGTAACCGTACACACCCCAACTCTGGCCATCCTTGGAGAAGACCTGTCCGAGTTGTTCAAACATCCACTACAGAAGAAAGCAACTCTATTTCATCAGGCTTGAGAAAAAGAACTGCTGATTACTTTTGCTGGGCTCAGTACAAAGACATTCCAGAAACATTTAAACGTAGATTTCTGACACTCAAGTAGACGCGGAAGGGTCCATACCCTTCTTCGCCCTGCAAACAAAGGCGAACGCTCACTGGTTACAAATAAGCAGGTGAAAATTGCTGAAGATGATCACCAATACTGAGCTCAGCCTAAATGCTATCAAGGAAGAATTAAGGGCCACATGTATCATGCATTTTACTGGTTGCAAATGGCCCGATTCAGAGAATCATGCTGTATATGACAGGTAAAATGCATCTTGGTATTTATGAATTCCAGTTTATGATTTGGTAACTTGTTACTGAATCGCAATTTGGAATTGTGAATACATACCAATTTGGTATTAGAAAGGGGCATAGGAATGTTTTGTGACCGGAATCCGGTCGCAAAACATTCTCATTTTACCACCTACTTCAAGTAGGTGGTAACTCCATTCACAAATAGGAAGGGGTCCCTAAGAGACCACTTCCCTTTGGGAATGGTAGCAAAAATGTCTTTTCGGATCAGGCAGTGGTCCCACGGACCACTGCCTACTCTTCAAAAATGAAAAGAAAACTTTTCATTTTTGTTTTTTAAACGCAATCCATTTTCCTTTAAGGAAAAATGGCTGCTATACAAAAAAAATTATTGCTTTATTTAAAAGCAATCAGAGACATGGTGGTCTCCTGACCCCAGCAGGCCACCATCCTCATGATTTTAGCGATTCTCAATGGGTTGCAAATTGCGACCTACCTCATTAATAATCATGAGGTAGGTCGATTTGCGACCCACTAGGAATCGCTTAGGGTCTGATTACAGGTCTGGTGGTCTGATTATGACTTGGGTGGTCGGACCACCCTGAAACCGCCGCCGCCGCCAGGGAACCGCTGTATCCTGGAGGTGGCGCTGCAGTCCTGAGGCCGCAATATGCTTGGCAGGACCACCATGGTCCCACCAAGCTTATTACGAGTTTCCTCTCCTCCAGGGTTTTCATGGCGGTTCCACCGCCATGAAAAACCTGGCGGAGAGGAAACAAAGGGGCCCTACAAGGCCCCCTGTGCCACCACCGTGTGTGAATGCACACAGGGGGCATAACATGTGTCACCCTGTGTGCATGCACATAGATTCCTCCACTGCATTGACTTTTGAGTCCATGAGGTGCAGGAACCTTTTTGTGTGGTCCCATTGAGGTGCCTTTTTAAAAGGCACCGCCACCTTTGAAAAAGGCACCGCTGTGGGACCGCGACTCCGCCCGCCTGCCGCACTACTTAAAAGTCATAATCTGGCAGGTGGGCAGTGGCAACCTTCAGTGGACCGGTGGCACTTCGGTTTGCGCCGCCGTGCAACCGCTCCACCAAAAGTTGTAATTAGGTCCTAAATTCATGGAGTTTCATACATTAGGAATAGCGATTACCGAATTGCGATTCTCAGAAAATCGCAATTAGGTAATCGCTATTTCCAATATTGATACATGTGGCCCTAGGAGCCATATGCCTTATGTTGATGCAACATTGCTGTGTTGGACTTGATGACAACAATGGAGGGTGGGGTATTTGCCAAGATCGGTGAGTCCTGCTGTATTTTTGTCCCTGGAAATGACATGGACAAAGGGATGCTAACTCTTGCCATCCAAACATTGCATGGTCTACAAGCTGACATGAAGAAGGAGGGAGGTGCCCCTGAGCAGGACTGCTTTATCGATTTGTTTTCCTGGCTCCCCGGTAGGTGACCAGACTGTGCATGTCATTGCTCCCAATTGTCATTTTTGTGCTGTTTTTGTGTGGTTTCCTAAAAGTGTGGTTTCCTGCTGTAAAAACACAGTCCTCAAAGTTGGTAGAGTGCAAGTAACTAGGGAGGGAGTAACATACACAACAGAAACACACCGAACCTTAAATAATGTGACTGTCATGAAGTGTGGGGCAGTTGATGTAGTTGAAAATTCAACTAGAGGGGGGAATGTTAATATTGATAAATAGAATGTCGATGTACTCCATGATATATGTATGTATGTATAACAACAAACTCAAATCGCTTTTGTGGAATCCACCCGATATGACCTCCCGATCAACCCTGAGTCAGAAAGACGTGGTCAGCCAGGCTCTGTGACCTAGGCCTGGAGCAGCTGATTGGAAGATCACAGGTGGGGTGACACATAACCCTTAGACAAACATGTGAACAGGAAAACCCAGATTGATCCCACAGACAGGCAGAAATACCACAATGATCTTATGAGATTGGCCCCAATACAACACGTTTGGCCAGATGGGCGCGCGTTCCCAAAACACCATAAAGTCAGATGCCACACTAAGTTAGGAACACTCAGCCAATCAGAAAACAGCATGCACACTACAGGCAGTGATCACGTGCACCCCATGCCAGACATCTGGACACGTACCCACTGGTCCCACATTGTGTCAATGCAAGGTCGAGACTGTTGGACTTGGCCCTTTTTGTAGGGTCATCCCAGAACTTTTTGCCTTCCTCCTGTATTTTTTTTACCTGTTTTTGTTGGTTTTATGACTCTGGGCACTTTACCACTGCTGATCAGTGCTAAAGTGCATGTGCTCTCTCTTGTAAACTTGGTAAGATTGGTCTACACCTGTTTGGCATATTTAATTTACGTGTAAGTCCCTTGTACAGTGGTCTTCCATATACCCAGGGCCTGTAAATTGAATACTACTAGTCGGCTTGCCGCGCTGCTTGCGCCACCCATTGAAGTAGCCTTTCAAACCTGTATCAGGCCTCTGCCACTGCAGGGCCTGTGTGCGCAGTTTACTGCTTTAGTGATGTGGCATGTGAAGTGGTTGCCATATCTGCAACTCCCCTTTTACTACACATACGTCACTCCTAAGGTAGGCCCCAGCTAGCCCTATGGGCAGAGTAAGGTAGGACCTGTGCCTTAACTGTGTGGCATGTCATGGTAGTGACAAACAGCCTATTTGGTTTCTCACTGCTGTGAGGCTGCCCTCTCACAGATTTGCATTGGGGTTTCCCTGATATGTGCTTCAGTGGTAAATTCTGATATGAAAGGGGTAGCTTGACCATGTTTGATATGTTTGGAATAGTAGTGATAAATCCTGCATATTGGTGAAAGCGGATTTGTCATTACTATTTTAGAAATGCCACTTTTAGAAGTGGGCATTTATGTATGCTTATGTGTCTTTGTGCCCTGCCTGGGTGTGTATTCACCGCCTGGTTTTGACTGACAGGAGAGAGGGGATGTGCATTCACTCTAGACAGTGACACAGGGGGTTGAGGTGTGTCCTGCCTTTCCTGGGTGACTCAGCGCTAGGCTGAATAAACCTTGGCTGCATTTAGAGTAGTGGGAGGAGTTTCCCTTGCACCAGAATAGGCCTGGTCTGCATTTGGAGTGGTGGGCGGAGTTGCACCTGCACCTGAATAGGGCTGTGCCTGCTTTCTACAATGCTGTCGTCGCCCTCCTGTGGTGTGTCTGGGGCCAGGGCTTGAAATTTGAATGGGGGTGTTGTGCACTTCTATGCAGTGTTTGAAATGCCCCCCAGAACAAAAACATTCTAACTATAAGTATAGGGGCTGTGAGCACATAAAGGAGAGAACACCGCTAGGGACTTGTAACCAGGCACTGCTGGATCTACATACTGCACCGGAGGATTGCTGGGATGCCAGGGAGCCGCCATTGTGACTTTGCCTTGTTGTGCTGATCTGGTGGAAGGCCTGTATCTATGCCCCAAGGACCCTGTGTGCTTGGCTGTGCCTGCTTTCCTTTAACTGCGTGCCCCCAGTGCTGTCACAGGAGCCCAGTGTGAGGGGAGCACTGTGGGTTGCTACTGGGGGCTGCTCTGTGCTGGAGAAAACAGCGCTGCTGAGCGCTTCATGTTCCCTTTATCTTTCCTGTAGTGGAGTGCAGGCTGGTTCATTTCTGGCACTGTTGTGTGCCCCTGGTTCTTTTGCCAGCAGGGAGAGTGCTGTTGACTCCCCCTGCACCTAGTGCATGGTGAGTGCTTCCTTTTACCTTTCGTGGTTTCACTACCTCAGCGTGTGTGAAGGGCCCTGAGCGGGCAGCGCGTGAGATACCCTGCGGCCCCCCCGGCAGGAGAGATGCCGTAGTAGCGAGGGAGGTCCCACTCCAGGAAGAGCCGAGGATCTCTGCTCATGGCCTACAGTGGGCGGGGCCAGGCAGGGGAAGCCGCGCCTGCCCCTCTCTGCTTCTCAAAGACGTCGGTAGAGTCCGGGCACGGCCACAACTTTTCACCTCGAATTTGCCCTGGAGGACTGTAGTAACTAACCAGTTTTCAAGATAGAGTTCCATACTTGACCTTCGGCTCGTTCAGGAAGGCCCACTATGTGAACGTTGCTCCTGTGTGACCTCCCTTCTTGGTCCTCGACTCGGTCTCAAATGTATTTCACCTCCTCTTGTAGGGTCTTAAGTTGCTCATCCGCTGCCTTAACCGTGGGTCTAAGAGCCGCCAACGTAGATTTTGAGTTTTCAACCCTGTCTTTTAGTTTTTTATGGTCCTCGTGGAGAAGTCCAACTACTATGCATAGTGAGGCAATCTTAGGACCCAGGGTAGATTTAATATCCAAGACCGCTGTAAGGAGTTCATCAAAACGATGAGAATGATCCGTTAAGGTATCCACCAATAACTTTTCAGCCTGGGAGTTGCCCAATGGACAGTGAGTGGGTACCGACATACCTGTAGTTTGAGCCTAGGGCCTGTCTGGTCTGCTTTTTCCCATCACGGAAGGACCAGCGTGAACTGTGTGGCTATTAACGATTAGCAATTATGTATGCAGAGCAGGGACACCGTCAGTCTGGAGTGGCGCCCCTAACAGGTGAGGCCCCTATGACCTCACACCTCACCGTCTGAGCCCACAGCTGCCACCCCCTCAGTTCACAGGTCCTGCCCAGTGGGCCATCGCCAAGAAGTACTAAGCACAGGGTTGTGTTGATCGGATAGCAGTGGATAGCTCAGGAGAAAAGTGAGGCGTGGCACCACCCAATGCAGGTTGTGGCGAGGAGTGTATTATCTATTAAAGAAATGCAAGTGTAAAGATGCACCTGCCCCTGCCCGCACTGCTGAGGGTGCATACAATATGCTGAATATTTACTAAAGCTTTATACAATGCAGCTTAAACATATTCAATACATTACACAGCTTTTTATAACCATAAGTTTGATTGTTTTACTGAGGATAAACTCTCCGCCAACATATCATATTTTGCTCATAATATACAAACACAATGCACAAAATCATATACATGAACAACAAAAAGTATTCATTCTCTAAACAACGATGATGTAAGGAGATATTTCCCAATGCATTTCGGGATCAACTGATCCCTTCATCAGGGGAGCTGTAATAAAGCATAAATGCCAATGTTTAGCAAAACAGGGAGAATCTGATTTTTCTATTGGTTGTATGTTAATGCTAGTTAATTCAGAAATGTTACCATACATCAACGTGCTTTTGTTAGATGTATTCAGTGTAAACCCATATTGTGAGCTACTATTTGTGGAACGTGTTAAAAAAATGAAAAGAAGATGATCCACCAGGTGCTGCTCCGTGTACTCTAAAAACACTGCCCCAACTCCAGTGCGGAAAGTGCATCAAACCTAGTGATATTACTCAAACACAACTCACGTTATGCAAGGCTGTATATCTTAATCATACCCGGCTGATGCCGCAAATGGAAATGTCTCTACAAAATATAAACAACAAGACATATATGCTACTCAAGACTGAACACATGACATGCTTGAGAACCGCTCTACACACAATAAAGGTTACCTCTCAATGCCCCGTAACTTTGCTGTGAACTCAAAAAGTGTTGAGACTCTCTTTCCTCGTCAAATGCCGAAAATTATACCACTGCAAGTAATGAAATAAGACCATTAACTCTATATTCCTCGGTGTCAAACTAACTGATTACTGCCGAAACCGCATCCCTCTCACCTCTGAACTTTCCGCCAGCATACCCCGCTGTACTCACATCTCAATCACGGAAAACATGGATTGCCAGATGGCGTGGTCCCATATAGCCCTGCGCTGCAAACAACATCAAAAAAGGACATACCCAGTCAGTCACCTTGAATCAACTCAATAATGGCGGCCATCTTAGACTGCCTATCTCGAATAAGAAAGCGATGATGTATCAACAAATATTACCGAGTAATACTGTTATTCCTCAGCTCTGCAACTCTCCAATACACAACTGAGGTGCCACGTATATTCCAGCTATTAGAGTCTAAAAAATGGTAGCACCGAAGCTCCTCTATTAAACTCCACCGAAGAGCAATACTTATCAAAAAAATGGGTGTCCGAGTTCCTGAAAAGATAATGTCTCCATCCATGCCTTGTTATTCTTAAACCGGTTCTATGCACCTGTTTTGTGGATGCTGGCTTTACTGCCGGGTAGTGTAAAAAGTTAGCCTATTACCTCTGGAAACTGTGCACGTAGTCCACAGTTCTGAAGAAATGTGATGGTTTGAAGTATGTTGGTGTGTAAAACAGCTAAGCCAGTCTCTTGACATAAAACAACATAATGAAACAAACAATGAATATTACAAACAAAATGTTAGATACTCACTGACATCTAACTGAACACATAAGCAATAATTCCTATAGTCAATGTGTAAAATGAATCTCTGTGAACTAGCGCATTGTAGATGGTCAAAAGGAGTGTATTATCCCCACAGGTACGGTTGAGGTTTGCACCTTTAGTGTTTTTACTCTGTCAGAGGAGATTAGGGGGCAGAGATAGTCACTGAGTCCTGGCCCCTCGCACACAGTGGAAGGTGTGGGTGTCGTCGCACTCTGACGTTTGCACTACCACATCTGCTTTTGTAGAGTCCCACAACTTAGCTATTCAAACGGACTCGCATGCGTGGCCTGCACCATGAGCAAAATCCATTTCATTGACTAGTCCCTGCAACTTCATAGATAAGAGTCACCTCCGGAAGAAGGACCAATGTGAGGCACTCCCCCGGCCCCCGCTGTCAATGTATACAGTGTGGGTTCTCCATTCATTGACACTGCAGCCAATGGCAATCTCTCTTCTCCTCCCCAGCCTCGTATCATGGGAGCTCCCAATTCATTGCGACCACAGCGCACTCTCAAAGGTGGGCCGGCGGTGCTTCACACACCGCCCAGACACCATTAACCCCCGTTCACTGTTGGAGCACTTCGGAACTAGATTGTGGCTCCTCCCCTACCAGAGAGCAGCAGGCCACAGTACCTGGCTGACCACCGTGCGGGATCCAGCAGATGTAGCAGGAACACCGTAGGTCCCCTGGTGCAGTGCCTCAGGCCGTCTGAGGCAGGGAGGGTGGAGCCCATTCACCCCGCCCTCCACCTGGAAGGTTCTCGCAGTCTTGTTGGGCAGCAGGATCAGGATGGGAGGCCCCACGTCTCCCTCTCGGGGGTGGTCGCAGCCTCTGCGTCTCCGGTTGCACCTGACAAGGTGCGTTCTTCTGCCACACCGGGATCCTGGGGTCTATCCACTCCATGATGCGTCATCGCACTCCTGCTGTTCACGGAGGCTATCCCCCAAAGGCAGTAACACCGGAGCTGCAAGTACGGGCAGCGGTGCCAGACCACGTCTCAGCAACAATCCAGGGTAGCCCCAGCAGACGTGGCACACTCAACAGATGGCGGCCCAGGGGGGCGTGGTTAACCGCCAGGCATAGCGGATGTGAACTAGCGGAGCTCCATACCGGGCCCTGACACCGAGGCAGTTATCCTGTTACTGCGTGGACCTCCACATTTTATAAGCGCTGCATCGGTCTGCAGAGGTGCTGGGGTGTGCAGCGACACCACAACAACGAGTCTGCGCTAAATACCGGCTGAGAACAGCGACGCTCACTTGGACTACACAGCGGCTGAAACAGGAGGGCCAGTCGCTGTTGACGAGACCGCCGCAGGGCAAGCTGTACAGGCACAACGGCACTGGCCGCTCAGAACAGTGAGTAACCGTCCTTTGCACCGGAGTCATACAGAGCCCAGGGACGGAGGCGCTGCAGATAAGATACACCCGGAGGCGAAAGACAAAATGGCGGGTGGAATCGCCCCAGAGCGGTGAAACGAATGCAGGCCTACAGTGGATATCTGGAGTGTGGCGATCCCCTACATACAAGGCACTCTACAGCGCTGCCAGCACTGGTGGTGCTAGACACATACTACTATGCTGTACCAGAATGCGGGCATCTAACGCGACCATTGCAACTGCGTCATACAATTAGATAGGTCGAATCTTGAGTACGAGACATTGCCGGAGACGGTAATCAGTACCGCGTTCAATAATATGCCTGATTAGGAGCGAGCCCTGTACGAAGTGTACGCTTGCCGATTGAATCACCCATTGCGACAAGAGGGCGCAGCGACTCAACATTACAGGGTATTCTGGGATCTTATACCCATTGCCGTAGGCTTTGTGCCGGGCGCCGGTTCACTATACACGGACAATATGAGATAGTGACCGGAGCGTGCAGTGCCAATGAAGAGTGAATGGTCAGTCTCACTAGCGCGGACGCTACAGTTACCGGGATTGTGGGGACTGCATTGGGAGCAGTACATCAGGATGCTACCTATTGAAATAGCCCAGCAGTAAAACGGATCGCCAGTCAGCATTAATGGATGCTGTAAACGAATAGCGGAGAGAATAAGAGAAAGAGACTGTGAGCCTGAGGTATATAATTAGCACTTATATGTACCGTCTTAAGCCCGGGCAGTGCGGTAGGTTGCACTGAAGAGGAAGCAAGAAACAACAGCGTCCTAGGGCCTGTTGGGGCCTGGCTCAATTACGGATCATCGGAACGGAATGTAGTGAGACATACACTTGTGATTGCTGGGAAATACCCCGTAAGAAGTGGGGCGATACAGAGGTGTGCGGAGTGTGGTCAGTGCTACATTGAACAGAAGGCACAATACATACTTGCTTCATTTGAGAATGGGGCATCCCAAAACCAAGCAGCCGGACCCCCCTCCTTCTGAGGAGACGGAACCCGTCATGCAAAGTGACCCGACACAAAATCTTGATAAAGACGTGGTGCCGCCCATGGAGCCAGATTGTAATAACGATAAGCTGGACTTGATATTGAAAGAGATACGAGACTTGCGCGCGGCTATAGAGACACAAATAGGTATGCTGACCACTAGCTTCACCCTATTAAAGGTGGACCATGCAAACCTGGCGGAAAAGATGAAGTCCCATAAAATAGCACTAGATGATCTGATACCGCAGCAAACAATTCACACCGCCCAAATAGAGCAATTACAACGTCAATTGAAGGGGTTACAAGACAGGGTGGTTGATGCGGAAGGGAGATCCCGCCGCAACAACGTACGAATCCTGGGCATCCTGGGCATACCGGAAAGGAGTGAGGGAACCAATCCCACCCAATTTATAGAAAAATGGCTGCGGGACCGGGATGCACCGGTGGGCCTCACTGAATTGTACAGTGTAGAACGAGGACATGGAGTTCCACCCAGGCCTCCGCCCCCTGGCGCGCCGCCCAGGCCGATTATAGCACGTATACTGAATTATAAAGATCGGGACATGCTGCCAGGGAGAATGTCCCAATCCAGTTTGGAAATAAACGTATCTCCCTATACCCGGACTTTACCCTGGTGGTCCAGAGAGCGAGAGCTACATTTAGTGTTGTGAAAAAGATGCTCCAGGCCCATAAATTGAAGTATGCACTGATATTTCCAGCACGATTGAAGGTCATCTATGCACAGAAAGCCTTATTCTTTGACACCCCAGATGAAGCAATGGAATGGGCTGAAATTACACTCGCACCGAATGCATCACAAGAATCGTCCCAGGCGAGTCGACGGCAACAGCCTCGGTCTAAGAACTAGAAGAACTACAATGGATCGTACTCGGCAATCTGAACCTAGTCCTCATGTGAGCCCCTCACCACAACAGATCTCAGAAAGCCAAAAGAGCGCATTACTAACGGTGGCAGCACTAAGAGACCAAGATAGAAAATCTGTGGCTGAGACTGTGGAATCCTCCGAAGACACCAATGCCCGCTCGGACTCTGAAAGCAGCCTGGCGGTGTTCCCTTTGCTTACCCCGCAGACTGCAAAAGACTTCCTGGGCTGAACACTATGAACATTCTATGATGGGCTAGTGTTTTAACAGATGAGTATAAATTGCCCTACATTTTGTTACTGGATGGTCCCAATGTCCATTGTATTTGCAATAAGATGGGCCTGGGCTGGAGCTCCACGAATGTAATTGTTGTGCATAGTAAAATGTACATTAAGACATTGGTGGTTACCGCTCCCCCTGTGGCGACTGCACTATGTTATCGATTATACAAAGTTCCTGTTGAACTTTTTTTCATTGTTTGGTCCTCTAGAGTTTTATGGGGGAACCTGGTATTGGGAGTTTTAGTAGGGTATATAGATACAGACTCAGTTGCATCTACTACGTTTCATAGTCAGCCGGGAGGGGCGGAGGCCTGTAGCAAGCTACATTACACAAAGACAAATGGCACAACCTAGTAAATATACATACACATCCTGGAATGTAAGGGGTCTCAGCTCAATACACAAGAGACACAGAATTCTTGAGCAGCTTAATCGTAGAAAGGTGCACATTGTGTTTCTTCAAGAATCCCATCTCACGCATGCGGAGGCCATTAAATTACAAAAGAAGTGGAGAGGGCAGTTATTTTTCACATCCTACTCTGCATTTGCTTGTGGGGCTGCGATATGGATAAGAAACGGTACCCCTTTTGCTCTATTGGAGCAAAGAATAGATTCCCATGGCAGATATGTGTTGCTGCATGGTATGTCAGGTGGGGAACACATAGTGAAAGGTAGTGTATACGCTTGGAATTCGGAGCAAGACAAATTTCTAGAAATACTTACCAATGCACTGACAGGATTGGGCGATTACCTCTGGGTTTTGGGGGGTGACTTTAATGCTGTACTGGATATATATATGGATAGATCACATCCCCCATTGCAGGGTACTGGGAGCAGAAAACAGGCAGACGCCCTTAAGGGATGGGCGGAGGGATGGCACATAGGAGATGCATGGCGTATGGTACACCCGACCAGTAAAGAATATTCTTTCTTTTCGCCGCCCCATGGGTTGCATACACGTATCGACAGAATTTTCTGCTCTATGCATTTAATTGCCAACGTAACAGACACCATGTACATAGGTAAAACGTTATCAGATCATAACTCCCTTGAAGTAACACTTACATGGGGAAAGGTCCCCACACCAATCCCGACTTGGAAATTACAACCTTCGCTCCTGGAAGATCCGGTGTTTAAGGACGCCCTCTCTATCGCAATTGTTAATTATTTCAGAGAAAATGCAGACACAGCTAGCACCCATCAAGTGGAATGGGATGCATTTAAAACTGTGATACGGGTAGGGGCAATTAGCACACAAGTGGGGGCTCGCTCTTCTCTACTTGAAAGGCTTGCGGAAGTTGAAAATAGCTTGGGTAAATTGGAACAGGAAGCGGCAGAAAGTGACATACACAGGGACAAACTACAAGAAGCACATATAAAGCACGCGGAACTCCTGGAAGAACTTCGCATATTAGATTATCGCTTATACACACAAAAGCAGCATGCAGCAGCAGACAGAGCGGGTCCGCTCCTTGCTAGGATTATTAAGGATACACCGGTGATGGCTCCCATTCTTGAAAACACTGCTTTAGAGGGTGCCACTGCCTGCACTCAATTAGAAATAAATACAGCCTTTAAAACTTACTATGAGAACTTGTATGCAGCGCCGGTAGAGCCTAATGAAGCCGACTATAAGTCATTTTTTGAGGGGCTGCAATTTCCACAGCTGTTAGAAAACCACAAAGCAGACTTAAAGAGGCCTATAACCAACGCGGAAATAAGGGTGGCAATCAAGGTGCTGCCCCGCAACAAAGCTCCTGGTAATGACGGACTACCAATAGAGTTTTACGCAATGTATTTAGACTTACTAGTCCCCCATTTACAGAGACTATATCAGGCCTCACTGGAAGTAGGCTCCCTACCTCCTACTACACTGCAAGCGGTAGTGGTTTCACTGCCGAAACCAGGCAGGGATAGCAAAGACATGGCAGGATATCGACCCCTTTCACTATTAAACACGGACTACAAGATTTTAAGTAAATTATTAGCAAATAGAGTTCTTCAATTCATTCCAAATCTAATACACACGGATCAATGTGGGTTTGTGCCGGGTCGATGTACGGCCCTTAATATTAGACGATTACATCAGGTCATGGCACGTGCAACCACGGATGCCAATACCCAGGGATGCGTGTCCCTAGACCTGCGTCAAGCGTTTGATTCATTACACTGGAGCTACATGCTTCACACTGTCCCGAAATTTGGAATCCCGGATGAGTATGTGAAATGGGTTAGCCTATTGTATACGGACCCCACGGCACGTGCACGTACAGGGGTATATATTTCACGAAATACGCAGTAGCGCGGGGTACTCAGGAAGGGTGCCCACTCTCACCTTTGCTATTCATTCTAGCCCTAGAACCACTCGCTATAAAACTCCGCACTATGGCGGAACACAGGGGAATATGATTGGGAAATGACACACACATTATTTCGGCATATGCGGATGATTTAATATTATACTTCAATAATCTTAACGACGACCTTGAGCCGGTACCCACAATATTCAATAAATTCCAAATGCTGTCAGAGCTCTCTATTAATGAGTCCAAATCGTATGCGTACTGGTTTACTGACGATACACAGGCCGACCCATTACGCTTTGGCCAATGGACGTTTCAAACAGCGACGGCCACCTTTAGATACCTTGGCATTCAAGTATACAGAGAGGCGGGAGATATATTAGATGGCAACTTGACCCGGGCAGTTACAACACTAAAAGCGCAAATAAAATTCTGGACATCCTTGCCGCGGTCTGTGGCAGGAAAAGTGGCTATTGCCAAAATGGTAATGCTCCCCAGGCTACTTTATTATTTTACTAATCTACCAATCATGATTCCAGCACATGTGTTTAAAATGTTAGATACCCTACTCATAGAATTAATTTGGGGGACGGGACGTAGACGAATAGGATTGCCAAAACTCCAATTAGGTACAAAACATGGAGGGTTGGGAGTTCCAGGCTGCAAAGCCTACTGTTATGCTAGCCAATTACAGTGGCTGGCGTACTGGATTGCAGGACGTAATCTGCAAGAGATAGCCATGACCCGGTGCGAATGGTAAAGGGGGGGACTTCATACGCTTCTGTTGCCAAACAACAGGATCCCAGCGGCAGCGCCCACACTGTTAAAAATTGCATTGAGGTATTGGAAAAAGGCGCTGCAATATACAAGGGTACAGACCCCATTTGCCCCCAATATTCCCCTACTGGGAATCCCGCTGCCGTCAGGGACAGTAACACTGTGGCGTATATCTGCTTGGGTGGACGCAGGAGTAGGCACGGTGGGAATGTTAATCGCGGATAATACATTGATGAACCACGACACATTTGTGAGGGAACAGGGAGTACCAAATACATTATTTCTTCTGCATGCTAATATTATCCGATATGTCCGGACCACATGGGCCCCAGAAGGGACGGCACCCCCAACACACGAGCTAGTGCACATGCAGTATCTAATGGGTTACGGTAGTCATTTGACCAAATGGTTGTATCAAGGGATTCGAGTACATGCGCCAGTATCATTATAGACACTTCGTGATAAATGGACTGGTGACATAGGCCGCGAATTAACTGATAAAGAATGGGGACTTATTTTGGAATATCCAAGGAAGGTATCACGCAACCCAAAGTTTAAATTTATTCAGCTCACGATAGCGCACCGTGCCTACTTGACCCCCCCACAAGCTAAGTCTGATGTTTCCAGATACGGCGAAAGGGCCTGATTCACAGAACTAACTTACGTCAAAAACGTAAAGTTAGTACTTTTTGGTATTCACAGAATACACTTACTCATTTAGTATTCACAGAATGAACTTACTCATTTCGGTATTCACAGAAGTTAGTAGTCCTAACTTTAGGACTTCTAAATGCCTTCTGTGAATACCGAAAGTCTTAGAGTTAGGATTTTTCTCAGTTTAGGAGTAGTAAAGTTAGGAGTCCTAACTTTACTACTCCTAAACTGAGAAAAATCCTAACTTTAAGACTTTCGGTATTCACAGAAGGCATTTAGGAGTCCTAAAGTTAGGACTACTAACTTCTGTGAATACCGAAATGAGTAAGTTCATTCTGTGAATACCAAAATGAGTAAGTGTATTCTGTGAATACAAAAAGTACTAACTTTACGTTTTTGACGTAAGTTAGTTCTGTGAATCAGGCCCGATGTGTGCCCCAGATGCCACGCCACAAATGCAAATTTACTACACATGTTATGGGCTTGCCCGAGGCTGGCACATTATTGGTCAACAGTGCAATCAAGATTAAGTGCCATTACCCCAGGGGGAGGGAGAGAACCGTTAGAGTACTGTGTACTGGGACTAAGTCTTAGAGGTAAGAAGGGTAGACCTGCATGTAGATTTGCAAATTTGGCACTGATACTTGCTAAGCAGACAATCACCATGAGATGGAAGGCCGCAAAAGTACCGACAGTGTTAGACTGGTACAATGAAGTGGTTAGATGGGGTAAAGCAGAGAGTGCAGAATTAAAGCGGGAGGAACAGAGGGGATTGCAAAAGAAACCTATTTCAATGGAATGGAATGTGATGTTGGATGAATTTATAGCAACAGAGGTACAGACATCATAGACTGGGTAATGCTAGTTTCTTTATGCTGTCAACAGACAGAATCGGAGGGTGGATACCAGACGCTGTTTACTATAGCATGTTTCTGGAATTATTTGCTGTACTTGTGTCACAATGTACAAATGTAAGTATGGTTATGCTGACTGACAAACACATGTAGGAATGAAGAGCGGAGTCTGTGGGATGAGAGGGGGTGGGGTATAGTTGGTTTGTGATTAGATAGGGGAGGGTTGGGTGGTTTCATTCACTATAATATTTACTGCATATTATATGAATGGCACAAATACTGCTATTGTGGACATTGTTACAGACTGAAAGTATAACCGTTAATTTTTCTTCGATAATACTGCTGGTAGCTTACAGTTATTGGTATCATTGCTGATCTTTATTTTGTTCCGATGTATGGAATGTCCAGGTGGATTCGATATGATGTAAATCAGTGATTAAGGACGGTGTAATGTCAAGAAAACTAATAAAATATGTTTAAAAAAAAAAAAAACAGATGGCGGCCCAGGTCAGAGCAGTCTGCGGTGACGACGGAATCCTGACGTCCTTCAGCCTGGATCCAGCAGGCCCGTATCCATTGATCTCGGCGCTACCCAACATGGGCTGCGTGGTATTACAGGGGGTTGTAGCACCTTCGATGCAGTGTGGGGCAGGAATTACGGCAGGATTTTTTGCAGGCCTTTGCAGAGCTTCTTAATGTGCATCCGCCTCGGTCACCATCTTGGCCATGCCCCTCTTCCTGCTTCCAACTAGCAGTCAATAACAACTAGCATCCCCTACCTACAGTTGCCCCTTGTCAAGCTGTCAAATAAAGGATGCCATAATGGCCAGTATTTCAATGTACACTACAGTAGTTCTAAGTCCCACAAAGTTCATCACAGTAGTTCAGAGTCCCCCCCCTGAAAACCCATGCAAGGACAGTTAATTTTATCCTCTAAATCCTCCTGAGATATCAGAGAACTAGCAGCTATACTGGGTATCTATGTCTGAATCTGGCATCAGCAAACAGTCCACAAGGCATTCCCAGGCATGTGCACTTTCAAGCTTTCCCCGCCCTCTCTTCAATTCTAGAAACAACACAGCACTCTCCAGTCCTGCCTATTTAACCAGTTATTTTCTCCATCTAATCAATTGGGTCCACGCACAGACTTCCAATGCATTGTCAATTCACATTTTGCCAGAATCTCTTCCAAATCTGTAAATCTAGTCGTGATTTTCTTATTTTTAGGACGAGGATATCCCCCAAGGAGGCAGGCTATAGTACAAGGGATCACCCGAAAAGTTACGTCATTTAGACAGTCAATGATTGCTTCCCAAAATCCAGCTAAAGCGAGACAGGAACAAATCATATGGAACAATTCTGCCCCCAATTTCCCACATCACGGACACTTCGCAGCAGCAGTCATATAAAACCGTTAATCTTGCCAGGTGTAAGGTATGCTCTATGTATGAGGTAAAAATTTAATAATTTAAACCTGCCATTTCATGAGACACAGGCATATGTACTCGAATCCTCTCCCAGTTCATATCTGTAGTCTGGAGTTCTAGGTCTGTTTACCATTTCCCTTTCAATTCAGTGAGGGGAGTGAGGATACCAGCACGTATTGCACGATATAAGTACAAAACCGCTTTTACATGGCCCATTGTAGTACAGAATTGTTGGCACACTTGGTGCATTATAGGCTCATTCCCCCCATTCCCACAATGACTTTCAATCGTGGTGACAACAGACCTATGTAATAAAAATTGGGTTCCAGGAACATCAAACTATTCTGCAAAATCTTCAAATAAAAGTAAAACTCCATTCAGGTAAAAATCACCTACAGGATTGACCCTATAATCAAGCAACCTCTCAATTCCTCCCAACGCCCTACACAAGCCACCGACTTCATCCAACTAAGTGAGAAATCAAGTGAATAGGGCACAAGGACACAGGCCCATTGTAAACAGTGATGCCAACATTGTTGTATTACCAAGAGCTCCTGAGAAGCCACAGGCACTCGTCTTCAAGGAACCAAGAGGACTTGCAATAAGTCCTGCAAAACAGGTGGCAGACCAACTATACCCTCCACAGGGTTCATTCTATGACAAACCCACTAATTTAACCACTGCAGTTGGGCCACTATATAATAAGACTCAAGATCAGGTACAGCTACACCACCCTCCACTGTAAGGTGATGCAATTTAGCCAGGGCTACTCTACACCTACCCATCCCCCAGATTTGGTCCAACAGTAGAGTGTCCATATCTTTGAACAGCCAGCGAGGCACTAGCAGCGGTAGCATAGAAAAGAAATAGAGCAATCTCTGCAACATCACCATCTTAGCCACAGCTATTCTGCCAACCACAGATAAAGGCAATGCAGTCCAAAACTGTATACTATTTTGGAGAGCCCCAATAGCTGCTCCCGCATTACTATCCAGTAGGTCTTGTTGATTATGGTATATTTTAACTCCAAATTTTTAAGACAAGTGGAGCCTCACACAAGCCCACACAGATTCTGAGGAGCGGTAGCATCTGCACTGAGTGGAAACAAATGGGATTTCAGAAAATTAATGTGCAGGCCAGAGACTGCCCGAAAATCCTCCAATAAATATATTGCACCTGGCAAGTCCACTCTAACATCTCTCAGGAAGAGTAACATGTCATCAGCATATAACGCTGAATAATGGGATAACCCTATAACCTCGAATTCACAATAGAATTCTCCACTGCGAGCACAACAGGCCAAAGGTTCCATTGCAATGGCAAATTATAGTGGTGAAATTGGGCACACTTGTCTAGTTCCACTCCTCACATCATAAGGCTCATATATAGTTCTGCCTGAGTGAATCTGTGCCATGGGACCCGTATAAAAGAGCTTAATCCAGCAAATAAACTCAGGACCCAAGCTCATTTTAGCAATTACCCAATACAAGAAGTCCCAACTTAGACTATCAGAGGCCTTTTCACTATCTATTGCCATGACTACTGCCAACTGTTTATCAAAAACTCCTTATTCAGCAATGAGATGAGTCTTTTGATATTTAGTGCTGTATTACTCCCTGGAATAAAACCCACTTGATCTATATGAACCAAAGAGGGAATGTGGGGCTGAAGGTGAGTCACTAAGATTCGACTTGTATAGTCCACATTGAGCATGGTTAATGGCCTGTAGGCTCTGACATCTGTGGAAGTGCGCCCTGGCTTCAAGAGCGGGATGACCAGAGCTTTGCATATGGACTCCAGCAGGTGACCAGATTCCTGAGCAGCAGGGTAAAGTCCCACAACTTTTGGAGCCAAGTTATCCTTATATGCTGCAAAAAACTCCAGAGGCAGGCCATCAGCTCAAGGAACCTCCCCCGTGCCATACTTTTAATAGCTGCTTTGACCTCTTGCACAGTAATATCACCCCCAAAGCATCTGCAGCCTCTCTTGAAAGTACTTGCAGTTGGCCAATGGGCAGAAACTCATCAATGGCTCGAGAAGGCAACCTAGGAGCTGCTGCATAGAGGGAAGTATAATATTCGCAAAATCCTGTGTTTATGGCAGCTTGGCTATATGGGGGTTCACATCTGTCTGAATCTAGCTCCCAAACCCAGGTGTCCCTGATATTTGGTTTGATAAGCAATGCTAAAAGTGAACCAGTTTTATCACGCTCAACATGAACCCTAATCTGATATTCTCTATGATCAAAACAACTGAGTCTCTCAGTAATTCCCTAGCCTCTAATAAAGGATACTTAAGAGCAGAATTTCCTGGTCTCCGCTGTTCAAGATCCCGGAATAATTTTTCCTGTGATTCTACTTTATCTACTAACATTTTACACACCCCAACCACTTCTGCAATACAGCTACCCCTAACTACTTTTTAAAAGTATCCCACTGAATCAATGGGGATGAAGCAGTCTCCTTGTTATCCACAAAATAAGCAGTTATGGCCTCTCCAATAATGTTTCTAAAGACCTGATCATCCAGTGCCTCTACACGTAGATGCCAAATTGGAATGCGAGTATGCTCTTGTTCACAATTCTGGGAGACTAATACTGGATTATGATCCAAAATGGTTCTGCATAAATATTTAACACTGTGAACTGCACCATGTACAGTTGGAGAACACAAAATGGTGTCTAGACAAACATGAAGTTTGTGGAAACCAGAATAAAAAGAGTAATTATGTGTCCCAAGGTGCAATTGCCTCCAAGAATCCACAGAGCCACCCACTGCTGCTGTAATTCAGAAAAAGTACAAGCTGTACCGGATACTGGGGAATCTCCCAGGGGCGGGTTTGAACAGTCAAGTATAGGATTTGCAACACAGTTAAAATCCCCTCCTAATAATACAGTCTGAGACAATTCACGAGAAACTCCCCTTGCTTTACATTTGGAGCATAGATACTGACAATAGCTAAGTTGCGACCTGCCAATCTCCCATAGCTGACCACATACCTACCCTCTGAATCTACATACTCAGGTGCAGATTTACAAGCCCCTTGCGACACTTTTGTGCCGCAGTTGCATAATTTTTTGTGACGCAGCGGTGGTGTAAACAATGCACAATGTTGCGGTCCATTAATCCCTGCACCACATTATACCTGTGTCAGGTATAATGTATGCAGGGTGGGCGTTCCCACACAAAAAACCATGTAGAACTGACGCAGTGAAATGTTGTAAACCCCACGCCTTCACTGTGTCAAAATCCCTATGCCTTCTAAGACCAGGGGTAAGGAATGACGCAGGGCTTTTTGAATGGGACTCACCTATCTGTTGTGGCGCAGTGCTGGAGTTGCGTCACTTTCATGAGCAACTCCAGCAATGCGTCACTTTTGTGCCAACAGATGTGTCAGAATTTCTGACGCATCTGATAATTCTTGCGCCATGGAGCACTGTATTGTAAATACAGCGCATCCATGGTGGCACAACGACATTTGGCGCTGGTGCAAAGAAACTGACGCACATATGCAGATGTGTCAGTTCCTTGTAAATGAGACCCTGAGATGTTTTCTGGAAGGGTACCCCCGGTCTTACCCATAATAAAACACCTCTTGCAAAAGCTGAATAAGATGTAGAATACACCTGGCCTCGCCATCTCTTGTGCAGATCTACTGAGATGGGTCTCCTGGAGTAGGGCAATATGAATACCCCGCCTTTTGAGATAGGAGTACACCTTGTATCTTTTGGACATGCTGTTAAGCCCCCAGACGTTGATGCTATTGTTTGAGCCTTTTGTTGATGTCTATTACTGACAGGATAGTTTATCACATGTGTGGGGAGCATTGTGGGTCATGTGTTCAAGACACAAGGCCGAAATGCATAATGAAGATGTAGTTTTGCCACAAATAAATCTTTGGATTTGCACTGTCAACTGCCTTATGTGAACTGCGTCTCCTTTCTGGATGACTAGGTTGAATGTATTTATGTATACACATGTATATTACAAATGAGTGATCATCTTTTTGAAGTGGCATAACTTTTCAATAATTGGGGGCTCATTACGATGGCGGACGGACTTCTGTCTGTCAGCCATCGTCTCGGGGAGTGGGACCGCCCGCCTATAAGGCGGCAGTCCCACAGGGGGTATTAGAAAGCGACCGCCACCGCGGCGGTCGCACTCGCCATACTTTGCATTGTGTCAGGTGCTGCTGGCTGCAGCACCCGCCGCAATGCAAAAAAGGCACTGTTTATATTTCCCTGCACTACATGGCAGGCACCTTGCGGTACCTTCCACATGGTGCAGGGAAATGTAGGGGGGCACCATAGGTACCCCCTTAACCCCCAAATGAAAGTGCACATGATGAAGGGGTGCCCGCTTCGGGCCCCCAAAGTCCATCCCCGCTAGCCTTTCCATGGTGGGTGAACTGCCATGGAAAGACTGGCGGGTATGGACCATCATAATCCCAACGGTAATGCCATGTATGGGATTGTGAGGGCCTCTGCAGCACCGGCGGGCTCAAGGAGCCCGTTGGATGCGTGGCGGTCGGAGTTTCGGACCGCCACGGACCTGCCCGCCATTATAATATGGCCGGCGGGAAATGGCCTCACGACAGCCTGTCGGTGGTGGGTTCACCGTCATCGTAATCAGCCCCTTAGTAACTGCAATTGTAGCCACGAATTGATATATCTCATTCCAAATCACAAATTACACCCACTCCTAATTGTGATTCGTAATGAGCCACAAAACATCTTTTATGATTTGAAAAGACTTTCCTGAAACAAAAAAGGGTGTTTAGTTCATTGTTAAAATCCATTTTGCATGTGCATCCCATGTGATTTTGCAAATCATAGGGTTTGCAACTGCACAATGGTATCATTTATTTATTTATTTATTTTATAGTTTTATAGAGCGCGAGCCAGACCCGTGAGGGTATCAGAGCGCTTTACATGATTAAGGGGGGGATACAACGCTTAAGGATAGGAGGTGTCAAATTGGGATAGATAGGGAATACATTATACAGGAGGAGCACGCAGTTTAACGTCCAGGTTACATGTGGGGAAGAAAAACAGAGACTTAAAGCACGTGGATAGAATATACAAGCACGCAGTCTAGAGACCAAGCTACATGTGGGGAGAAAAAAACAAAGTGGATATAGCATATAAGAAGGCTCGCAGTCTCAGCTCTTGGGGGGATGCCCAGAGTGCAGCAAGATGTATCATCCATAGAGGCCATGAATGCCGAGGTGGAGGGTGGAACATGTCGATGAGGTGATTGTAAAGTGTTCCTTAGACGAGGTATTTTCCCATTAAGAATGTTTTGGTTTCCTTCTTAAATTGTGCCAAGGACGGAAGTCTTCTGATGGCGGGTGGGAGAGAGTTCCAAATTCTTGGTGCGGCCCCAGAGAAGGCCCGATTGTAGGTTTTTTTCTTCCGAAAGCGTGCTGGTTGCAACAGCAGGTCTTTGGCAGATCGGGAGTTTCTGGTCCCTCCAGATACCACGAGTTTTTGTGCGAGAAAAGTAGGGAATTGGAGTAAAGAGCTTTGTGAGTAATGCAGGCCACTTTAAATTGGATTCTGGCCTGAAGGGGAAGCCAGTTCAGAGCTTTGAGGTGAGGAGAGATGTGGTCGAATTTCTTTGTGCCCGTTAGGAGTCTGGCGGCGGTGTTGAGGCAGGCTTTCAATGGGGCCAGAGAGCTCTTGGGTAGCCCTGCCAGAGTAGAGCATCCATATTCTAGTCTGGAAATGACTAGTGCCTGGATTGCCGTTTTAAGGTCGGAAACTTCGAGGAAAGGTTTTAGGTTTCTTAGGTAACTCAGGTGGAATCTAGCCGTTTTGGCCATCGAGTTTATATGGCCACGCATATTCAGGCTGCTGTCAAGGGTTATTCCAAGGGATTTCGCCGAGTCAACAATGGTAGGAGGGCAGTTTAGTGCTGTGATTGTCTTGATCCATTCCTGGATGTCAGGATTGGTTTTGGGTGGGGAGATCAGAAGAAATTCAGTTTTATTTGCGTTGAGTTTAAGCTGATTGGCGGTGAGCCAATGGACTGTCAGCTTCAAGGCCTCGTTCAGGGAGAAAATGTCCTCAGGGGAAGAGATTTTTATGTAGATCTGTGTATCGTCGGCGTACATGAGGTAGGACATGTTGGCGGCACGAAGCACCTCGGTGAGAGGTTCAAGGTAAAGATTGAAGAGGGTAGGGGAGAGGGTTGATCCTTGAGGGACTCCGACCGAAACTGGAGAGGGGGCGGAAAGATCACCATTGATGAGGACTCTCTGTGAGCGGTTTTGGAGGAAAGATCTAAACCATTCAAGGACGGTGCCATCCAACCCCATTCTGAGTTTGAGGCGTTCTAGGAGAATTTCGTGGTTAACCGTATCAAAGGCGGAGGACAGGTCTAGAAGGATTAGGAGACAGGTGTCGCCTAGGTCGAGGGCTTGAGGGCGTCATCCACAATGTGGAGGAGGGTGGTTTCCGTGCTGTGTCCAGGTCTGAACCCTGATTGGAAGTCATCTAGTAGGTGAAAGTTGTTGATGTGTAGGCTTAGATGCTGTTGCACACATTTTTCTAGAACTTTGGCAAGGAGTGGGATGTTGGATATGGGTCTGTAGTTCTCAGCGGAGGCAGGGTCCAGCGTGGGTTTTTTAGGATGGGGACAACTTGGCCAGCCTTGAGCGAGTCAGGAATTGAGCCCTGTAGGAGGGAGGCGTTGATTATTGAGGTCCAGGAAGGGATGATAGCCTGAGAGGCGGCAGCTAGGCAGTTAGAGGGGAGAGGATCATTAAAGTGATTGTTCGGTTTTAAGGAGGCAAGAATTTTCGAGATAGAGTATTCGTCGTAAATTCTAAAGTTGGACCAGTGCGCAAGGTTCTTGGGTGAAGTTCGGGAGGACAACGCAGAGAGAGGAGGTGGGGCAGGCAGAATTTGTTTTTGGTGGTGAGTTGCGGATTTAAGTTCATTTCCTAGGGCAGAGATTTTGTTGCAGAAGAAGGACGAGAATTCCTCGCTTGATATGAGGGGTTTAGGTGAGACTTTGGAGGTTTTCGCTAGTTTGTTGGATTGGTGTTTGACCAAGTCGAACAGCTTGCGAGGTCGATTTTTGGTATTCTCCAGTTCAGTTCTGAAGAATTCTTTTTTGTGTTGAGGATTTTCTTATTGTAGGCGTTTCTGGCCTGGCGGAGAAGTTTTAGATGTGCTGCTGATGGGTGTTGTTTCCAGATTCGTTCAGTTTGTCGAAGGGATCTCCTCTCCTTGTTGAGGGATCCGCTGAACCAGGGATTTCTGTCTTTAATTTGGGTTCTTTTAATTTTAGTGGTGCCAGGTCATCGAGAATGTTGGATATGGTTGAGGAGTAATGTTCCGCTAGGTTGTCGACCGAGGTGCACTGAGGTGGGGGGAGGTCGGACTCACAACGCGCTGCCAGTTTCTCGTGGTCGAGGTTCTTGGTGTCTCTAACCCATTGTTTAGGAATCACGGGTTGAGGGGTCCATGTTTTGTGGGTGCTGGGCAGGAGGAAGGTGATGGCGTGGTGGTCGGACCAATCACAAGGGTCAATAGAGATAATTTTGACCGCTGATTCTTTGGCAATGATCCAGTCTAGTGTGGCGCCTTTCGAATGAGTAGGGAGTGAGCAAGCTTGGATAAGGGCTTGATCAGCCAAGAAGTCTCTGATGGCATTGACCTGAGGGTCCTTAGGATCATTCCAATGCAAGTTAAAGTCGCCAAGGAAAATGTCAGTAGAGTTTGGAGAAACCTTGGCTGTGATGATTTCCATGAGTAGGTCCGTAAAGGCGTCGTTCTTGCCTAGGGGGTGGTAAAAGATGTGAAGTTTGCACAGCTGTGAGGTGTTGTTGGAAATGGCGAGTGCGAGGTATTCGCAGGAATCTGTAGGGTCCACCGGCAGTTCCTTAATACGGAGATTGGAACGGTAGATACAGGCAATGCCACCACCTTTTTTCTTTGAGTGCCTGTCCATCCTTACGATGTTATAGTTGGGCGGGACTAAGAGGTCTAGGTAGGGGGATGAGGATTCCTTGAGCCACGATTCAGTCAGGATCGCTAGATCCGATTTATGACTCAGGATGAGGTCAGCGACATCAGATGCATGCTTAACAGCTGACCTGCAGTTTATTAGGAGGCCGGCTAGGGAGGGTATGAAAGGGTGTCGCAGGTAGAAGCAGAGGTGGGAACTTTAGCTAGGTTGCTATTGACCACCCCTCTGCTGCGGAGGGTAGCAGATCTGTTAGGGTTGGTAGCAACCGTGCAGATAGGGTGTTCTCCCCTTAGGTCTAAGGGGCATGAGGTTGTCAGGGCAGAGTCGTCGCTACTGAGGAGGTCAGCCCCCTCTTCCTCTGTGAGTTCTGAGGGATTAATCATGCCAGGGGTGGGTTTGTAGGTGTGGAGGAGAGCAAGAATTTCCTTCTCCGAGAGGTGGCAGGGTTGCTTGCGTGGGCGCAAGTGTCTCAGGGATAGTGGTAGTGGGTGAATGAGGGGCTTCGTGAGGGGGATGTGGGTCGCATTCTGTGAGAGCAAGAGGCTCGAGAAGGAGAGTTCAGTGATGTGAAGGAGGTGCTTTAGGTCCAGAATCGATTTGTGGATGCTCAGTGTTAGTTCGGAGGATCTCCGGTGGAGGATATCAATATCTCTAAGAGAGGTATGTTCTGGCAGGCCGGGGGCCAGTTGCAAGGGAGCGGTTCTGATAGTATGTGCTGGTAGCCTGGGGGTGGGTTCTGGCCGGCTGGGGGCCCGTTGCAAGGGGAGCGGTTCTGATAGTATGTGCTGGTAGCCTGGGGTGGGTTCTGGCAGGCCGGGGGCCCGTTGCAAGGGAGCAGTTTTGATAGTATGTGCTGGTAGCCTGGAAGTGGGTTCTGGCAGGCCGGGGGCCCGTTGCAAGGGAGCGGTTCTGATATTGTGTGCTAGTAGTCTGGGGGTGGGTTCAGGCGGGCCGAGAGTTGGTTGCATGCGAGTTGTTCGGGAGGAGTGAGGGGGCTAGGTCGATCCGCGTCCCTATGGGAGGGGAGGTCTTGCGGGCAGGGGGCCAAAGGGGTGGGGGCAATTTCGTCTGACTGCTTTTGTAGTCTAGTGGTGGGGCTAATTAGACCCGAGTACTGGGCCCTATTAGGTGTTTCAGTGACATAGTTGGGGGCCCTTGTGGGAGTTTCGGTAGCCCGGAGTACAGGAAGATTACGCGGGCAGGAGGTTAGGGGTTTAGGGACACGTCTAGTGTTATGTGCTGGAAGCGTGATGGCGAGGCCGGGTTGACATGTTAGGTGGGCCCTGGGGGAGTATCGGAGGTCGATGGAGCGGGGATCGCAGGGAGGTCTGGGTTAAGTGGAGTGGGTGCGCAGTGGATGGCATGTGTCGGAGACATTGTGACAGGGCCGGGTCGTCCCCTGACGAGGTTACTGGCAGGAGAGGTTGGTGAGAGGCAAGGTGCATTTGGCCGAGTGGGCGAGGGTGGGGCGGCGAGCGGTGGAGCGGCGGGAGCGTGAACTGAGACGGGTTTTGAACATGTTTTTTAAGGAGGGTGAAGAGGTCAGCAAATTTGATGAGGTTTTTGGGAGATGCTTGAATTAGGATAGTGCCGCTGTTGTATAAGGTGATGGTAAGGTCAGCACGCAGGTTTGCAGATGGAGTGATTGTGAGTTTTTTTCCGTGAGGGATGTTCCTTGCTTCTTGTACTTTGAGGAGGCTTGAGAAGGCATTACGCCAGCGAGATATTTTTCTGGAATGGAAGATGAGGTAGTTGATGACAGTGCCCTGGTTTACGCAGAGACGATGATCAGATATCAACGTCTCAGGATGGCTTTTCAGGGTGGAGTGTTTGAGGGCTTTGGAGGCGGATTTGGAGAGATTAGGAGGATATATAACTGTGTAGTAGTTGTCTCCCGTGGAGGTCAAGCAGGGCTCTGCCATGAATCTGGCTTCAACTCTCTTAAATATCTTTACCAACAGTAAGGAGTACTGACTGCCCTCCACAGACCCCAAAAAGCCAGGACCAAGCACGAACTCTAATATTAATACATTGACAAATGCATGAAATCTTATTGACCTCATACATGATTACACAAGGTGGATCGTCAGGTGGTGAAATAGAAATATACACAACGAATGTTTACTTGTGTACAGTTTCTGTAAAAGTGCGATCTGTGGTGTTAATTACAGTATGTTATGATTAGAACTCCTACACAAAAATAAGGTTCAACAAGGATAAAGTTGTCCTTGCATGCATCTTAATGCTGTGTCCTTCACAGCACCTACAGTACGATAATATTCATGTTTCTGTCTTTATGTAAATAACAACTTCTTCAGATTTTGGGCTGTATTCAGCTCATAAGACAGTGTACAAGTCAAAGGTTAAAAGACGTCAGGTCACCAGCTTTGACTTAGTTCTTGTCAAACAGTAGCATCTGTAAATGCATTGTTGCTTTCTTCCCTTCAGTGGCAGGAATATTCTCATCTCAGATGGTTTCAATGGTGTTAATAAAAAGCTCTATACCTAAAATTATTAATTAACAACTCTTTTGGAAAGGCTTCTTCCCTGAGCATGAGTCCCATTACATTTTAAAGAAAGTGCTCTGAAAAAAAAATAAACTCCCAGAAAAGACCCTCAATGCTAGATGTGCAAGTACTTTCATAATATTCTGGTCCTGTCTCTAATGTTGTCCTTAATACTTTCTCAGCTCATGAATTGTTCAGTACCTAGAGGTTTCCTTAGTGACAGAAACGTAAAATGTCTGTTGTTATTGTCATTAGATAATGCCCTAATCCATGCATGAAATGCCACTAGGCCTTTTCAGATACATTTTTTTAACACATGTAATGACACTGACACATGGAAGGTGTTATATAACAAGTCTACATATATATTTTGTGTATTTTTACTGTGGTAACGAGTTAAAAGATATCATGCGCCGCATCCTGGATGTGTGAACTGGTGCAGGGCAGGATGAGTGCCTGTTTTCGTGTGACCCATTTAACTTGAAATTTGTCTGAGTTAGTGCATGAGCTCCAGACAGCATAGTTCGACAACTGAACAGTGGTTGCATCTCTCTGTTTTCGAGCTGTGCTGTCTGAGTTAAATATATGCGCTTTAAGCAGTGCAATTCCATAATAAAACAGACACACACATGTGACCTGCATGAGTACACGCTCTACGCCAGAAGTCATCATTGTACCTCACTGACATTAAAGACAAATGAGGTATTGTGGAGTTCAATATGTTGCACATCCGTGATGCCAACCACATTATTGTGTTGTTGATGTTCAGCATATGCATTACATCTGAATTATTTGTGGCAGCCAACATGTTTTCCATACTGTGTTACATAACACTATAAAGTAACTAGGGGCCAGAAGTACGGCCATCAGGGTTGGCGATTTTAGCGACTTGCAATTTGTGATTTGCAAAATCTGATGTGCAACAGGGTCTGAAACACTGTGAAAAACAAGATTAGAGATGCACCACTTTGCAGCAATATTCCAAACAAGTCCTTTAAACAATCATCTCCAAGAATCTACCAATTGTTTACACTGGTCAAGTTTTTCTTTTCCTTTATTAGTTCTTTTTAAAGACAGACAGCCAACGCTCGTCCTAAAAACAGGACTTCTTCATGGCAATGTAGGAATTATGTAGAGAATTTGAGGTGATAATCCTGACCAAATGTTATTTGCGACAGGGTGGTATTTAGACCATGCTCCGCTCATCTTCTGAGTTGATATGCATCCGATCAAAACGAAAAGATGATGTAAGGTTGGTTATTCTTCCAATTTTCTTAATATCACTTGTGAATTTTATGGCCAGAGGTGAGCCTGTGTGGTATGATAGCCATAGTAATGTAATGCCATAATACAATTAGTTACTCTAGGCCATATCGAAAATATAGCCAATATCCTCGTTATCGTGTAGTCCAACGCCACATCGTAAATGGCGTTCTCCTGCCACCATTTACGGCTAAATTTCGATATGGCCTAGGGAGTAACAATTGTATTATTGCATTACATTACTGTGGCTATCATACCACACAGGCTCCACCTCTGGCCATAAAATTACCAAGTGATATTAAGAAAATTGGAAGAATAACCAACCTTACATCATCTTTTCGTTTTGATCGGATTACGTATCGGCTCAGATAGATGAGCGGAACGCAAGGGTCTAAATACCACCCCTGTCGCAAAATAACATTTGGTCAGGATTCTCACCTCAAATTCTCTACATAATTCCTACATTGCCATGAAGAAGTCCTGTTTTTAGGACGAAACGCGTTGGCTGTCTGTCTTTAAAGAAAGAACTAATAAAGGAAAAGAAAAACTTGACCAGTGTACAACTAATTGGTGGATTCTTGGAGAATTATTGTTTAAAGGACTTGTTTGGAATATTGCTGCAAAGTGGTGCATCTCTAATTTTGTTTTTCATTTGGTTGCCCCTGGTAACAGGGGAGTGCTCTTGGACAGGGGGCACTTTTGGAGATTTTGCACACAAGAATTTACTTCTGTATTTGAATAATTTCAATTGGTGATTGCATTGGATTGGTGCCTGACTGGTTGCCCCTTTGGTCCACTGTCCTTTTTTGTGTGTTTAGGGTCTGAAACACTGTTTGCGATTCCCAAATGGGTCGCAAGGGACCTGCCTCATTAGTATTCATGGGCCGGCTGCAATTTGCAGCCCATTGGGAATGGCCAGCACTCACAGGGATTGTGGCCTGCTGGGGTCAGCAGACCAACATGTCTG